>CM028345.1:19293426-19956616 GCA_016618105.1 Dendrobium huoshanense
GTCCTGGCCGATACAGACGTATCGCCAGGACGATCTGTTTAATCGTCGGCTGCCTTAATTAAGAATACCTTATTACTATTTTCTCGTTTTAATCGCTGGCCGATCGTTCCAGGCCGATCCAAAAAAATTGTGCCTCGGCCCGACTATGAGTAAAAACAGAAATTCTAAGTCTCTCAAGTGTGTGTGTGAAGGGTTACATAGCAAGTCTCTTTGACCATTACAAGTAGACTCAAGAGGTGAAATCAACGTACAGACTGACTCAACCCTAAACCTATGCATTCTTGAACTTGGCTCCTTCTTGATCGTCTGATCTTTGATTCCTGAAAAGTTAGAAGCAACAAGCAGTCCAAAGAGAAACAGTGTTTGTCAATCATCAAAACATAAGCCATGAAAAAATAGATTTGCAAACATAATAGAATATCCTTTCACAGTATTATGATTACCAAAGTTAGCATTGATTGAAATTCAAAAGTTATCAAAAATGAATCCGCTCTGATACCACTTGAATGTTCGACAGGGTTGTTAAGCCCTTATGAACTAGCCCCAAGGCTAACCAAGGGGGGGTGAATTGAATGATATTTTTATAAAATTCTTTAAGAAAAGAACAATCACAACCAAACCAACACCACAAAAATCAAAATGTTGAAATTTAAATGCGGAAGCACAATACGAAAAGAAACACACTAGATTTTATAGTGGTTCAGTCAACAAGACCTACATCCACTCCCCGGAGCCTCTCCTCCAAATATACACTAAACATAGTGTCTCTCCTTTTGCTCCCATAGTAAGGCAGAGAATCCCATACAAAAACTCGTTTCCACCAACCTGGTGAGGCAATAACCCAACTCCTTTTGCTTCCTCCTGAAGTAGGCAAAGAACCCAACTCTTTTTGCTTCCTCCTAAAGAAGGCAGAAAACTCAACTCTTTTTGCTTCCTCTTAAAGCAGGCAGAGAACCTCAATCAGATACTAAAGTTAACCTCTCTAGAACCCCCAAGGAACCATGGATGATGACCGGAGAAGATGATGATTAATCCTTTCTTGGAGTAACCTTTGTGAAACCCCTCACAAACTCCCCCTAATAAGATCCTCTCTCTCTCCCTTGATCTCCCTCTCATATTGGCTCTCTCAGGTCAGGATAGTAGCAAAAGATACTCTCCTGAGTAGAATAAGAGGTCTTATATAAAAGAGATTTAGAATAGCTCTTAATTGCAACAAACTGACTTCATCATCTAGGACGATATAAATATCATCCTGTACGATATAAATATTATTCCTGTATGATTAGTACAAATTTAGCTCAACCAACCAGGATGATTTGGGATGATTAGAAGGTTTTTTTTTTCATATCATTCAAAATGATAGGCTATCGTTCTATACGATTAATATAAGTCATTGAATATAGTCTTTAAAATTAGCTTAAGCCTAGAAAATTAATATCTCTTCACTCACCAATCTAAATTGGGTGCATAAGCACTATTTCGATTCAGTGAAAAGAACCTTATCTTGTGTACTAAAAATTAAAGATAGATGATGGGTAGTTTGTATAGGATAATTAGAATAGGTTCTTTCTTATTTTGCTTAATTGGCATGTTTAGGTACCCTATAAAGGATTCAAATTATGCTCGAGTGAACCTAACGTATGCCCACCATCCTAATTTTTTTCAAGTTGATTTGAATAAACCACTGGCATGAATTAAATTTTGAAGTTCATAGTTCAAATTTTTACCCATGAATTTGAAAATTCATAATTAGTAATCCATTTGAAATTATTACATGAAATTTAGGTATATTTTTCATTCTATTATAACGGGTTTGTTCTTGATTTGACCTTAATTTATAGTCTAGTTTGCTCTAATTAATTATCTAAAGCTATAGTTAAAAATTTAACAAATTATAGATGTGTTCGAATTGCTTAAACATTTTAAGGTTTAATCCTAATATCTTTATGGTCCAATGGTTTAAATTTTATGATAATTAGAAATTTTTTGGCTAATTAATTTATAAACCCTAATATTATGTTGTTTCTTTGGTTGGGACAGGTTATGTTCTACTGCTGACATTATGGGAGTGTTGCACTATATGGATTTCTAATCTTTTACTCACCTTATTTGCATCTTTTGTTTGATGTACTTGAAAGTGTTTGGGTTTTGGATTGAGTGGCAATGGGGTTTTCCTCATTGGGTACAATGGTTATTCCATCCCGAGATCTACAGGTCTAATGCCTATATTATTTGGTATAGAAGCTTTCATTCCTTAATTTTATTAATGTTGGATCTTTCCTATGATGGTTAAGGAATGGTATGAATTGGAAGGAGCCTTCTGCCATTTTAAATTCTAATGGTCTCTTTTTCTATTACTCTCATGGCTACAGCTCTCAATTATCTATTTTCTTAAATCCTTATAATTTTCTTTGTTATTACTCTTTTTTGCTTTGTGTGATTTTCTTTTGCAGTGCCTTTTTCATGCAGGAATAAGAAATTTTGGATCTTGTGGACAACTTGAATTTTTTTGACAGGAAGATTGGCTGAATATTTTTAATAAAATCTTCCTTTTTTGGGTGATGCCTTATGGCCACCTTAGATTGTTATTAGGTTATTTTGTAACTCTTAGTTTAGGGAACCATCAGCTCATAAGTTTTCCTTTACTTTGTTTTGTAGCTCTGTCGAGCATTAGTGAGCTTGAGGTTCCCTTTTAAGGACCTTAAAACCTTTTTATTTTTTTAACGCGTTAGCCCCTCTGTGGGTTTCTCCAAAAAAGAAAGGAAACTTAATAAATCTATTAATTACATTCATACCAATTAATAGTGCACTCTAGCGATAAGAATACTTTGGCTATAAGAAGGCCATTTATGGTTTTTTGATGGCCCTTTTCTTCTCCTCATGGAAGAGTTCCTACTAGTTTTTTCTAGCTTGTTCATAAATAGGTTCCTTTCTAGTTTGTTGTTTTCATTTTGTTATTTCTATTTCATATTGAGGTTTTTGGGCGCTGGAAACTCCATCTTCATTAATCCCTTTATTGATCTTTCACTTGTAGATTTGGGTAAACTAATAGGTTTACCCACAGTATTCATTAATGGTAAATTCTCATTCATTTAAAGATGTGGTTGTCGGTGGATCTTCTTCTTCATCTTTGAAACTGGATTTAGTTCAAACATCTTTTAAAAGGATTTTTGGCTCTGATTTTGATGAGAATGTTATCTCTCAGCTAGCTGTGCCCTTTGATTTTACGTTGGTTGGGAAATTTGTACTTATGTGTCAAAATCTTGTTATTATTCACAAGTTTTTTTTTTTCAATCTGAAATTTACTAGATCATTTTTCATTGGTCTTTCGGACCAACATCACATTGCTAATCAACTTAATAATGACCTAGATTATAGTCATATATTTTCTAGGATGGCTTTTTACGTCCAAGCATGTTAAATGCGTCTGCTTAAATGTACCCCAGCTTTGATGTCAAGAAAGAATAATTTATAACACTGGTATGGATTGCTTTTTCTAATTTGAGGCTTCATTTATTAACTCTAATATTTTATTTGTGTTAGCTTTGATTTTTGGTCAACCACTAAAAATGGATCAGGCTAATGTGTATGTCTCATTTATCTTTGGCTAACATTTTAGTTGAAATGGATATTTCAAAAAAGACATCCTAGGGAAATTTGGCTTAGACCGGAGCATAGTGGGTATCTACAAAAAGTAGAATTTTAAAATATTCCAATTTTTTGCAACCATTGTAAGATGCATGGTCACTCTATTTGTGAATGTTTTGTTTTGCATCCTAACTTATGAAATTCAAATGATCCCTCCAAAGATTAATTCTAAGGGAAAAAGTATCTTGAATGCTTCTCAACCTCTTATTACTTTTAAGCTTATGTTGGATGTTAACACACTAATAGAGATTAATTATCAACTAGCTCACCTATCCAATGATCATACTTTGAATGATAATGATGATCTTGCTTTTTCTAGGGATTTGGGAAAGGATGAATCTTATAACATCATAGAGGCAATCCAGCCATCAATGTTTGATGGAGTGACTAATGACCCTTCTAATTCTATTTTAGGCATACATTTCCAAGTCTTTAATAGTGTTGAGAATATTGATGAGCAAATGGTGGCTATCAATTATAAACATAATTTTACGAATCTAGATTCAGGAATCATAATTTTAATGATAGCAAATAGTTCTGAAACTTCTATTTTTTCTACGACTATCTTGCCTACTAAAATTTCAGATCCACAAGATAATATTGCAAATCAAACCAGCTCAAGATTGGATAAATTAGGACCGAGACAGCTTGTAGTGGACAATAAGTGTCTTTTACCTTTTCTTGAGTAAATTATAATAATGTGGGTCCTGATGCTAAGTAACCTTGCATACACACACTCGGGGGAAAAATTTTGACTGTTTTATAGTTTTTTATTTTTGATCATATCATCTGGGATGATCCCAAATTATTCTGGATGATCAGGTAAAAATAGAAACCCTAATTAGGGCATTATTGTTAAGGTGGTCGTAATTAAGAAAATTATCTTGGACGATATTAACATCGTCCGGGATGATAAAGATTAAATAAGAATGAATCAGTCACCAGATCTATTTAGGCATGTTTTATTTTTGGACATAATGTACATCATCCTAGATGTGTAGTGCAATTATGCCTAAATTAGTTTGGTAATTAAGGAAATCAATAAATGTTTATTTACTCAATCATATCATCCTGGATAATCATAGGATCATACGAGATGATCCATTAAACAAACCTTAGTCTCTTTCTGGATGTCCAGAATGATGTTCTGGATAATGTGTATTATTATGCACTTATTATCCAAGCCGATCCCAAATCGTCATTGATGATGTATTATTTTTTCATCATCCAGACATGTAATTATGGCGATGTGCTGGATGATATTTCCCATTTTGAACTAATCATCTGGGATGATCGTGAAATTGTCCTAGACAATTAGTTTACTTTTCCATTGTCTAGACATGCATTCAGGTGATATTCTAGATGATACTCAATGATTTGAACTAATCGTACAAGATGATCTGAATATCATCCTGGACGATTATATTAGTTTGTTACAATTAAGAGTAATTTTGAAGCTCTTATATAAAAAACCTCTTGTTTACCCAAGATTGCATCTTTTGCTACTGTCTTGACCTGAGAGAGCCAAGAGGGGAGGGAGAGTAAGGGGGATAGAGAGAGAGAGAGAGAGAGGATCTTTTGAGGGGGAGTTTGTGAGGGGCTTCATAAAGGTTGATCCAAGCAAGGATCCAATTCATCTTCTACTATCATCATCCCTTATTCCTTGGTGGTTCTAGAGAGGTCTACTTTAATAATTGATAGAGGTTCTCTTCTTTCTATAGGAGGAAATGAAAGGAGTCGGATTCTCTTCCTGTTTCAGAAGGATGCAAAAGAAGTTGGGTTCTCTGCCTCACTGGTGTCGGTGGAAAGGAGATTTGTACAGGCTTCTCTGTCTTGCTGTGGGAGCAAAAGGAGAGTCACTATGTTTAGTGTAATACCCAAAGGAGAGGCTCCGAGGAGTGGATGTAGGTCAAGTTGACTGAACCACTATAAATTTCGGTGTGTTTTTTATTACTATTTTTTCCACATTTTATTATAATATTGCAGAAGGGTATTCTATTACCCAACCACCTTTGCTTTTTTTTGATTTTATAAAACTCACATGTCTATATTTTTATAATTGATTGACTATTGCATATGAATGCTTATCAAGGATGGATATTCACCTCCAACTTGTGAAATTAATAGCATTAAAATTGAACTTACTTTTACTGAATAGACTTTTGATGATAGGGATTTAGTGCAACTTAATACAAAATACTTGAATTGCTTTTTCTATGCTTTGAAATCAGAAGATTACATGCGTGTTTCAACTTATGCTACTACTAAAGAAATTTGGGATAGATTGTGTATTACTTATGAAGAAACAAATGAAGTTAAGCAATCTAAGCTGAATATTTTATTGTATGATTATGAACTTTTTCATATGAAACCTACTGAATTGACTTCTGATATATATACTAGGTTTACTCAAATTATTACCTCATTTCATTCCTTAGGAAGAGATCTAACTAATTATGAAAAAGTGAATAAAATTTTGAGATGCTTGCCTTCTTCCTATGATGCAGAGATTTATGCAATAACTGAATATAAGGATTTGAATACTTATTCTATTGATAACTTACTTAGATCACTCATTTCTTACGAGCAAGGAGTGAACCAAAGACAACTTGATGCATGTGAGAAAAATAAGAAGAAGATTATGGCGCTGAAGGATAATAATACAAACACTAATTCTTTCGGCTTTGAAAGTGATGATGTTACCTTAATTATGAGGCAATTTAAAAGCTTTCTAAAGAAGAAGCAAAAGAACCATCATAAGTGGAATAAAGGTAAGGATAGAAAACATTTTAAAAGTTTTAATGATATGATTTATTTTGAATGCAAGAAATTGGGACATGTAAATGCTGATTGTCCTACACTTAAGACTCATCCAAGCAAGGAGAAGGGTGAGGAGAAACCCAAGTTTAGAAAAGACAAGGATAAGAAGTGGTTTCAAAAGGCATTCTAGGTGGATTCTGCATTGGACTCCTCTGAAATTTAAGCTGAAGAGGAGACAACAAATTTGTAATTGATGGCCGACGATCATCTTGATATGTCTGATCAAGAAGAGGTATGTGAACTAACCTACGATCAATTACTTGAAGTTTCTGAAAAAATTCATGCATCATATATGAAACATAAGAAATTGCATGCTAGTTTAAAATTGGAGTTTTAAATTTGTAAAAAGAGCATGAAGTTATTTTTAAAGATCACCCCACACTTGATAGTAATAACATGTCTTGACTTGATGAGTTTGATGCATTAAATAAAAAGTATATTAAATTAATTGATGCATATGATTCTTTGAAGTCATCTCATATTGAGTTAGAAAAGGATTTTAAGAAATTAGAAAAACTCAATGCATTTAAAAATGATAAACCAACTTTGCATGCATCACATAATTTTATGAAGAAGCATCACCACTGGAATAGATTAGTAAAACCTTTTACTCGATGAGTTTGATGCATTAAAGTGTTGGGTACATATATAATAGGAAACTCCAAGAACCTTTTGATTAAAAATATTTTACTTGAGGATGGACTGAAACACAACTTGCTAAGCATCAGTTATCTATGCGATAAGGGCTTCATCATAATTTTTTTTGGCAAATACATGCTTTATTAGTTTGAATAGCAATATTATTTTGCAGGGAAAGTAGATCAATAACATTTACATGCTAGATTTAAATAACATTAAATATGTTGCTTCATTTTTCTTAAAAACTATCACTGATGAGTCATGGTTGTGGTACAAGAGGTTATGTCATGCCAATATGAAAACTTTTAGAAGAGTGACCCAAAAAAGCCTAGTTAGAGGTGTCCCCAAGCTTATGTTCACCAAAGATCACCTTTGTGATGCCTGCTAGCTAGGTAAGCAAGTCTAATCCTCTTTTCATTCCATTAAGGACATTAACACCTTTAGACCTTTAGAAGTCCTTCATATGGAATTGTTTGGACTCATTAGTACTGCCAGCTTAGGGGGGAAATTCTATGAATTTATGATTATCGATGATTACTTGAGGTTCACTTGGATTAAATTTTTGTCACTTAAGAGTGAGTCTTTTGATGAGTTTAGATCATTGTCTAGTTGGATTTAGAAAAAGCTAGGTTATGAAATCTTGACCAACTATAGTGACCATGGGGGAGAGTTTGAAAATGATAGATTTGTAGACTTTCACAAGGATAAAAGGATTAGCCACAACTTCTCAGCTCATAGGATGCCTCAGTAGAACGGGGTAGCTGAAAGGAAGAGCATGACCTTAGTTAAGGACGCTAGAGCTATGCTTACTAAGTATTTACTTCCAAAATACTTTTGGGCTGAAGTGATAAACACAGCTTGTTATATGTTGAATAGGGTGAATGTTAGAGGCAAACTAGATAAGACACCCTATGAAATTCTTAAGGGTAGGACACCCAACTTTTCTCACCTCCATGTCTTTGGCTGTAAGGTTCTCATTCTTAACAATGTAAAGTCACACTTAGGAAAATTTCACTCAAAATTTGATGAAGGAGTGTTTTTAGGATATTCAAGTATAGGGAAATCCTTTAGGGTATTTAATAAAAGGCAAATGATGGTGGAGGAGACTACGCATCTAGTGTTTGATGAATCTGATCCTAAGAAGTCTAGAGTCAAGGATGAAGATGAAGTTGGAGAGATTACCCAAGGAGTTAAAAATTTTGAGAAGATGGTAGAGCCCTAAAACACTAAAGGAGTAGGTGCGATTACCCAAGGAGTAGAAAATGCAAATATGGAGGAAAGGGAATAACCTACACACACTTTGTCTAGGGATTAGAGATATTCTTTGAGTCATCCTAAAGAATTGATCTTAGGAAACCTTTTTGAAAGTGTTAGAATTATGTATGGACTTAAGAAATAAATGAGCCACTCTGCCTTTATCTCAATGACTTAACCTATCAACATCAATCAAGCCTTGTTTGATGAGTTTTGGATCTTAGCCATGAAAAAGGAATTAATCCAATTAATTAGAAATGATGGTTGGGAGTTTATAAAAAGACCAAAGGGACAAAGTGTTGTTGGAACCAAATGGGCTTTAAGAATAAGATGAATGATTATGGTGTGGTGGTTAGGAATAAGAAGAGATTGGTGGCTAAGGGGTACAACCAAATAGAGGGGATTGATTTTGAGGAGACCTTTGCCCATGTAGCTAGATTGGAAGACATTAGAGTGCTACTAGCCTTTACCTATTATAAGGGATTTAAGCTTTTCCAAATGGACGTCAAGAGTGCCTTTTTAAATGGGATAATAAAACAGGATGCGTCAACCCCCAGCTTTTGAGAGTTCCAAAATTCCAAACCATATTTACAAATTAAAAAAAAGCCCTATATAGATTAAAACATGCTCCCATAGCATGGTTTGAGAGGCTTAGCATATTCTTACTAGAGAGGGAGTTTGTTAAGGGGAGCATAAACACCACCCTTTTTTAGAGGAAAGTAGGAGTTGAGCTACTCATTATTCAGATCTATGTAGATGATATACTTTTTGGATCTTCTGATAAAAAGATATGTGATGATTTTTCTAAAATAATGAGTAAAGAGTTTGAGATAAGTATGATAGGAGAGTTATCCTACTTTTTGGGGTTTAGTATAAGATAATTGGATGATGGAACCTTTAAATCAATCAAAATATATTAAGGATATCTTGAAGAAATATGAAATGGAAAAATCCAAGCCAATAAATACTCCCATGACCTCTTGTTTTCAGTTGGATAAGAACTAAAATGGAAAATCTTTTAATCAAAAGAAGTATAGAGGAATGATTGGATCACTGCTCTACTTGACTGTTAGTAAACTTGATATAGTGTTTACTGTTTGTCTTTATGCTAGATTTCAAGTTGATCCTAAAGAATCCCACCTAATCGCAGTTAAGAGAATTCTTAAATATCTTTTAGGGACCCAAAACTTAAAAATCTGGTATCCTAAGCATAATACTTTGTTTAAGATTATTGGATATTCTAATTCTGATTTTTCAAAATGTAGGGTGGATAGAAAGAGCACTTATAGTACTTGCTAATTCAAAGGACACTCCTTAGTCTCCTGGTTTGGTAGAAAATAAAACTCTGTTGCACTTTTCACTACTGAAGCTGAGTACATGTACTTAGGAAGTTGTGTGGCCTAAGTTCTTTGTTTGAAGCAACAAATTCTAGATTTAGGATTACCTGCAGGCACAATTTCAATCCTTTGTGACAACACTAGTGCCATATGCATTTCTATGAATCCTATTGAACATTCAAGGACCAAATACATTGACATAAGGCATCACTTTATTAGAGACCATATGACCAAAGGAGACATTGAGTTACATCATGTGATAACTGAGAATCAAACTGACTGATATCTTTACTAAACCACTCGCTTTTGATACTTTCAACATCTTAAGGACCAGATTGGGTGTGATTGACATAAATGCATGAACTTGATGTTTACTAAATTCTAAAATTTATGTTTTTTTGCTTGTTGATGTTTTTCTACTCTTTTATTTGTTTCAGATTTATTTGTTTCACTTTTTACTTGTTATTGTTTTTCGTATTTTTCATTTCTATTATTTTAGTTTTTCTTCTTTTTCTTTGTGAAAACTGTTAAAATGATATTTTCTGCCTTATTATATTTTTTGTTTTTAAAAATTTGTAGTCAATGTTTGACATCTCTAAATCAGTTAAAGGGAGAAACACTGTTGATTGTTTCCCTTCCTCTAACCTCTTTTAGCCATGTAATTTTCTTTTCTAAATAAAAGTGTATCTTAAATTGATAACTGGACTTTGCGATTGAGATCTTTTCTATCTTGCTATAGTAATCTATCTTATATATATAATATTCAAAGTCTTTATATTACTTTCAAAGTCTTGTAATCTTATCATTGCATTTATCATATAAAATTGATTTTGTTATATGATTTATTCTTTCTTATATTAGAGAGTGAGTTTTTTCGACTTCTTTAATATCTGGAAGATATACTCACAATT
Organism: Dendrobium huoshanense; assembly: GCA_016618105.1. NCBI lineage: Eukaryota > Viridiplantae > Streptophyta > Magnoliopsida > Asparagales > Orchidaceae > Dendrobium > Dendrobium huoshanense. Next base: position 19,304,036 of record CM028345.1, read on the forward strand.
GAGAGAATTTAAGAGTTTCAAAAGGGATCTTGCTTGCAAAAATATCAAGGGCATAAAATGAGCCCAGAAAGAAGAAAAACTAAAAAGATGCGCAATGACCGCCAAAATTATTTTGAAAGATACACAAAGTGTATCAAAAATCAAAAGATGCACAATGTGATATGCCAATCAATTGACAATATGCATAAAATGAGCCCATCAAAGGCAAGCTTCCTTCTCTTCAAACCTTTAAAATCTTAGAAGAATTCATATGTCACTTGATATTTTTAAAGGCTTGATTTTGAATTTCTTGATTGTGAAAAATTACTTGGTATATTATTCTATAAGATATTTTTTTGGAACCAAATTTTGAACGGATCTCTTTTTTAATCCAATTGGTTTTTCTGAGTTAGGTCTTTATTTTCAAAAGATGATTTACCCTGAGAGAAGTTTGAGCTAGAAATAAAAGGATCGGCAATTCTACTTTTGGATTTCGATGATGTTAACTCATTGATTCTTATAAAATTTTAATTCAATAACATGGAGAATTTATGATATTCATGCTTTGATCCAAAAAAAAAATACATTTTATTTTCGTTCTTCTTTTTCGTCTTCTATTATGCTTTTCTTTTCTGGTTTCCTCCTTTTGTGATGTTAAAAAGGAGAGTAGTTGGTAATGTTTGAGTTATTCTGTCATACTATTTTACTTCTATTTGTGTTTGAATTAGTTTTGATTATTTTTCATCATAAAAAAGGGGGAGATTATTGCGAATATGGATTCAAGAATTATAATTTTGATGATAGCAAATAGTTTTAACACTTTTATTTTTCTATGACTATATTGCCTACTAACCTTTTAGGTTCACTAGATCAAATTACAAATTATACCAGCTCAAGATTGATTAGATTAGGATTGAGTTAGCTTGTAATATATGTCAAGTGTCTTTTACCTTTTCTTGAGTCAACTGTAATAATATGAGTCTTGATGCTAAGTAACTTTGCATGCACACACTCGGGGAAAACATTCTGACTGTTTTAGAGTTTTTTATTTTTGATCATATCATCTGGAATGATCCTAAATTATCCTGGATGATCAGTTAAAAATAAAAACCCTAATTAGGGTATCATTATTAAGGTAGCCGCAATTAAGTAAATTGTCCTGGACGATATTAACATCATCCGAGATGATAGGCTTAAATCAGAAAAAATAGCCACTAGATTTGTTTAGGCATATTTTTTTTTAACATCATCCTGAAGGATGTAGTATAATTAAGCCTAAATTTGTTTGGTAATTAAGGAAAGCAATTAAGGTTTGATTGCTCGATCATATCATAATAGATGATTGCATGATCATACGGGACAATTTGTTAAACAAATCTTAGTCTCTTCCTGGACAACCAGAATGATGTTCTTGACGATGTGTATTATTTTGCTCTAATCCTTCAGGCCAATCCCAAATCATTCTAGATGATCCATTATTTTTCCATCTTCCAGACATGCAATCAGGGTGATTTGCTGGACGATATTTGTTGTTTTGAACTAATCATCTGGGACAATCTTGAAATCATCCTGGATGATCAATTTTCTTTTGCATCATCCACCATGCATTCAGGGTGATGTTATGGATAATACTCAATGATTTGAACTAATCGTACGGGATGATCTGAATATCTTCAGGAACGATTATGTTAGTTTGTTGCAATTAAGAGCAATTTTGAAGCTCTTATATATAAGACCTCTTTTTTACCCAAGATTATATCTTTTGATGTTTTCTTGATCTGAGAGAAACAATAGGAGAGGTTGAGTAAGGGAGAGAGAGACAAGATCTTGTGAGGGGAAGTTTTTGAGGGGTTTCACAAATATTGCTCCAAGTAAGGATCTGAGTCATCTTCTCCAATCATCATCCCTTATTTCTTGGTGGTTCTAGAGAAGTCTACTTCAGCAGTTAATCGAGGTTCTATGCCTGCTTCAGGAGGAAATAAAAGGAGTCGGGTTCTCTACCTGCTTTAAAAGGAAGCAAAAGGAGTTAGGTTCTCTGCCTCACTGGTGTTGGTGGAAAGGAGGTTTGAATAAGATTCTCCTCCTTACTGTGGGAGAAAAAGGAGAGTCATTAAGTTTAGTGTAATAGTTGGAGGAGAGGCTCCGAGGAGTGGACTTAGGTCAAGTTGATCGAACCACTATAAATATTTGTGTGTTCTTTCTTATTATTTTTCATATTTAATTTACGCACTTTGATTTTCTTGTGGTAAATTTTGGTTTGGTTTAAGATTGTGTTTTTGATTGAGAAAATTTTAAATACCAATTCGCCCTCCTCTTTGTTAGTTTTGGACTAGTTCGTAAGGGCTTAACATCCCTAATAAACTTTCACATAACACCTTGTCAATAATTTTCCAATTACCTTGTGCTACTAATAAAAGCTTTTCTTATTTTGATTCTATGAGAATAACAATGAATGTGCTAATATTGTCTATTCTCACCCTTATGTCTCATGATAATAGTAAGGGTGTGTTGACCTCATTTTTGTATGAGGTCACTAAGACCCTTCCAGATTCTAAATTTAATCCTAGACCCTAGGATCCACTCTAGACCTTAGGACCTTTCCTAGAACTAGACCTTAGAGCCTATTCTAGAGCCCAGGATCCCTTTAAATCCTAGTTCTTAGAACTCTCCTAGATCTCAAAACCACTTCAATTTCAAATCAATCTCCACCCTTGATCAATCTCAATTTTAAATCAATTCCTATATTTAATCTACTCCAATTTCAATTTGATTCCTACCTATGACCAATTTGAATCTCAAACTCCATCCAATTCAAATCCAAATTAATTCAAACTTCAAATCAAATCCAAACCCAGAGTTTAAACTCAAATTCAAACCCTTAAGGCCCTGTCCTAAACACCCTTTTCAGAGATTTTTCAAACATTTCAAAACCCAGTCAAATGGCCTCTGATTCAGGGTCTATCACTTGCAAAGTGATAAGACATGTCTCTAAAGGCTACCCTCCAAGTTTGAGTTCATTCTGAGGCTCTAACCCCAGAATCTCAATTAAAATTCAAAGGTTGTAAAACCTTCAAATATTTACAGCCTATGCCACTGAGCATAACCCTTTTGAGATTTTGACCTTGGAACCCTTATCCAAGCCTCCAATCACTTCCAGACCTTTGAATTTAACCCATTGAGCAGTAAACTGCATTTTTTTAGACCCTTTTTGACCTTAATTGACCCATAGGTCAAAATTGACCAAAATGCCCCTATGGGGCTCAAATGGGGATTTCAAACCAAATGAGCTCCAAATGGGATGCAACCACCTTTAACAAATTTCAAATGCCATTTCAAAACTTTTGAACCTATTTCCAACCCTTGAGTCAACCTGGTTGACCAAGTCAACTGGTTTGACCCAAGAGGCCCTTTAAGGGTCCAAACATGTGTTTTGACCCAAATGACCTCTCTGAGTCACCCAACCACTTCCATTGACCTCAAAATATCATTTTCAAACCTGTTGAGCCCAAACCCAGACCCTGGGTCAACCTGGTTGACCAAGTCAACCCAGGTTGACCAAACAGGCCCTTAGGGGCCCAAATAGGGATTTTGATCAATTTGACCTCCCCAGACCCAGGAACCACCCTCAATGGTCTTAAAATATCTTTTCAAATTTGTCCAGCCCAGATTCACCCATTGGGTCAGCCTGGTTGACCCAGTCAACTTAGGTTGACCCATTAGCTCTTAGAGGGTCTAAATGGGTTCAAATCAACTCATCTGAGCTCTTCAACCCCTATTACCTACTCAAATCAATTCTTGGTTAAGGATCAAGTGTCACTTGACATTTGGTCAACTTGACTCAACTTGAGTTGACCAAGTCAACCCTCAATTCTTAGTGACATTGGCTCCCATCCCTTCCCTACCCTTGACTTTTGACTTTTGACTTTTAATCAAACTATCCTAAATGACCTTTTACCTCTTCAAATGCCACATCACTAGCTTTGACCTTGTTGACTGGTCAAACCAAGTCAACAAAGCCCTAAACCCCTCTTTGAAGTGGTCAAACTTCCCATTTTGACCTCAAGGAGTGTGAGATTAGGCTTGGAAGCTCTCCCATTGGCTGCTCCTACTTCCCTTCATGCCACATGTCAGCTCCATTGACCAGTTGACTGGTCAACTTGGTCAAACCCAAGCTTAAACCTCTTCTAGAAGGTCTTATCACATGCCAAACCCTTTTCCTTGATTTAAGCTGCTTTAGGCCGACCCCTTTATGCCCTAAAGCTCACTTGGAGCTCCCCTAACCAAGCTCAGGGCCTGGTTTAGCCATAAGTGGCAATCCCTCCTCTCACTCATCCCAAGTCCACCCAATAGGAGCAAGGCTTGTCCAGCCCTTTCCGCAGCCTTCCAGCTTTCCCAGGGAGAGGTGGCATCATCTGGAGAGCCCCTGCATCAATCCTAGCCGTCCAATCTAGCCCAGCCCGTTTGAATAGGGAGAAAGGCACCTTTTGAGGTTAATTGATCAAGGCAGCTTCTCTCACCAACCCTAGCCTCCCAGACCGAGCTCTCAGTTCGTTTCGAACCTCCAGAGCTTCCTCTACCTCCCCACTACAAAGTCCAAGTGGTTGCACGTCACCGGCGGCGAGTTCTCCGGCGAAACCACCACCTAGACCGTCCCAAGCTTCTAGCAGTCGATCCAGACGTGTTCGAGCTCGGATTTCTGCTGGGGATCTTCACTTGGACAATCTACAAGCTCATCAATCCAGAACTTTCGAAGATCTAACGGTATAACTCCCTAAAACCTTAGATCTAGGTCACACTAGTTAGATTTAAATAGCTTCACGCTTTTAGGGTTTTAGCTAAAACTAGTTATTCCCCACGATTTCTGTTCATACCCTTAATCTACGTTTAAAATTTCAAGTGAAGTGGTCGATCCGATCGAGAGAACGAAGCAAATATGTTTTCTAGGGCGTCACTCAAGGTCTCCGGCGAGTGTACGTTTTCTGGACCGTTGATCGTTCGATCAACGGTCCAGATCGAGCCCTTCCGCGGTCTGATCCGACCGCGCAATCGATCTGTCGTTCGATCAGCCGTCCGGCTTGATCCTGGCCGTCCATTCAAAACCGCGGGACGAACTCTCTGCGGTTGGATCTTGGTCAAATCGGGTCAGACGGCGGGATCTAATCCCCGCCGTTGAACGATCCAGGCATTCGATCGAACGGCCCGCACCGCTCGCTGACGTGGTTAAGTGAAACCGCGTCCCGCGGTTTGCAGCCGACGCGTGGATGACCGCCGCCTTCCACGTGGCATCCCGCCGTCGCCGCGTTTTGGCTGGTCGAATCAGAGCGTGCCATTTGTCCCACTAACAGCCGCCGAACCTAATTAAATGAGTTTAATTTAAAATTAAACCTATTTAATTACAGAAACTTTGAAAATTAATTAAAAATTATTTATAAATCCAAAAATTATTTTAAAAATATCAAAATTTTCAGAATTTTAATATCTTTCAAATAAAATTAAAAGTTTTCTCTAAAATATTTAAAATATTTTAAATGATTAAAAATACCCAAAACTTGATATTTTAATTAATATTTACTTAAGATAAATCAAATTAATTTTAATAATTTAAAAATATTTTATTTTGGAATTATTTCAGAGCATGGAGGGTATTCCAAAATAAAATTCACTATACAAACTATAATATATTTTAAATATTTGAGTTTTCCTTTAGATAATTTAGACTATTTAATTAAATATCTAATTTATATTTTATTATTAAGTTAAATATTTTGAGTAATCAAAGTTCTAATTCCAAAAATATTTTAAATAAATCTGAGAGTCTCTCAAGTCTCTAAAATGTTATTTCAAAAATATTTTGTTAATTATTTTAAATTTATGATTATATATATATAAGTATGTTGATATTTATTTACTTAAAAAAAAAAAGGTACTTTGAAAATATATATATATTTTAGACCCTTTAAATTCTTGAGAGATTTATTGAAGTTCTAAACTTAGATCAAGCCCATGTGAATGGAATTAATGGGGATGATTAGTGAATAATCATTTTTTGATTATTCACTAATTTTGTCTTAATTATGTTAATTAGTTAATTGCATGCTTAAGGTGCACACACCACCTAGTCTAGGTTCTCCTAGATCTAAGGACTTGCTTGTTTGCTATTGTGTATGTATGTCATGCTTATTCAAAGGGTTAGAGGAACTTTGATTTGAACCTATTCAAAACTAGTGACATGATTAAGGACAATAATTAAGGACTCATGTATAGAAAACTTAGAAAAATTTCAATAATTAGGATTCACTTCCCCTTGAGTTGAAACTTTGAACATTTGAACTTAGTGACACCCTCAGCCCCTAGGCAAATTTTCACTGATTTTTGAGGTCATTAGGTCCCCTAATTAATTTTCTAAGTCTTAAACCCTTAATTAAGCCTTTAAAACTTCTAAAAATTGTAATAAATCCAATTTAAATCCAAAAATTACATATAAACCCTCAAACTGACCAGAATTCAGTCCTTAATCTATGATAATTAAAAGCCCCTTGATTTGACAGCAATTTAAACCCTAATTTAATTTTAAGTGAAAACCAATATTTAATTAAGATAATTAATTAATAATAATATAAAAATCCAAAAATCTCCCAAACACTTGGGGATCCCTCCTTAGGTTGTTCCTGACCTTTGGAGGTGTTTTCAAGAGATTGGGAACTTGTTTGGAGCAAAACCACAAAAGAGACCCTCTAATTAAGAAATTCCTAAAATCCATTAAAATGTCCAAACTTCGATAATTCATAACTAATTCAAATAAAATCCAAATCACCCAAACTCACTTGCATTCAACTCCTAATAAGCTCTAGTATTTATTAAAAATATTAAATTCCAGAAATTTGCAATATTTTAAAAAGTCAACAAATCGGTCAAACTTTAAGTCAAAACTAGTTCAAAACTTCAAACCTTCGTAATAAAATGTAGAAAAATCCGATTTCAACGTACTTACCTTCTAACTGATCGTAGTAAGGTCTAGTATTTTAATAAAATACAAACATTCCAGAATTTGAGGTTAATCAAAAATTCAACTTTTGACCCTTTAATTAAATCATTAAAATATTCTAAAAATTCATAAAAGCTCATAATCATTCTAAAACTCAGAAAATATTGGTTTAATGCTTAAAACACTTAACAAATCCTTTAAAACACAACAACCACCCTAAAGTTGAAGTTTATTGGCTGGACTACTCCGGGCTGCGGGGCTAAGTGTCCTAAGGAGGCTGGTTCCTCGAGCCTGGTGGCACAACGCCACGAATGGATTCTAAGGGGTGTTAAACCTTAAAATAGATTAATTCTAATTATTTAACATTTTTTTTAAAATCTCTAATTCAATTACATTAATTTGGTTTATCGGCTGGACTACTCCGGGCTGCGGGGCTAAGTGTCCTAAGGAGGCTGGTTCCTCGAGCCTGGTGGCACAACGCCACGAATCAATTAATGGCAAACTTAAATTAATCAAGCCTTTTAAAATCAGTAACCCACTCCCATTTTAATATTAATCCACTCTTTTAATTCTAACCAACTTAAATAACTTAATCAACCCCGATTGCTACTGGGTAACCCAGGCCTACGAGGCTATTAGCTTAGCCCCAAGGAAGGTGAAATAAACTTCACGGCCTCGGTGTGAAACAAAGGTAGCAATCAATTAATTTTTAAAATATATGTTAATTGAAATTCTTAATTCATTAATATTTAAATTTTAATTTAAATCCCCTTCTAAGCCTTAACAAATCCAAACTTTTAGACAACTTCAACTAATAACCCACTTTAGGATCTATCCCAGCCACACGACCTTTCTCACACACTTTAGATGATGTGCTAGGACAACCAACTCTAGATCTAGGTTAGGCCGGTGTTTACTTTACTGCTGTGTGCCGGATTTTTCGTAGTTTTCACTGCATGTTGTGGATGAAATTGCTTTGCTGTGTCTGCTTACTTTTTCTGTACTCTGTGGATGGATTGATGTGTTTGGCGACTAGATTACCCTTAGGTTAGGTACGATCTGGATGTTGACACAGTTTTCTGCAGGTGGCCACGCTCATGCAGGGCAATATAAAAAGGGGGCAAATTAAAAAATGCATAAATATTATAAACTCTTTGCACAGGTGCTTCAGCTGCTAAAGCCCCCAAATAAAAAGAGCGTGGCCAGTGTGTTTACTTTCTTTTCTGCTCATATACAACTGCTTGGGAATAACTGCTTTTTATATATTAATTGCTTAGGATAACCCTGCAGGTGAGTCTAGATTTTTATTTTGATATCAATGTAATTTGTGTAAGTGTCAAGTGTTGTGAAAGTTTATTTTGAGTTGGGATACATAGATCCAAAGCTTGGATTCCAAAGAGGAAAGGATACCCCTTTGGGGAACACTCCTTTTCCATTTGGAAATCCAAATTTGGATCATACCTCTTCCTTACCCAAAGAGGAAAGAGTGGCCTTCCCCTTAGAGGGAAGTGCCCTCTTATCCATTTGGGTAATCCACTACGAAGATTCCAAGAAGATTGAAGAAAAGGAGTCCAAAGAAGAATGAAATTGAAGATTTGAAGATTTGAAGATTGAGAGTATCCCACTCAAAATAACTTGCGTCATTACTAGGTTTAGAATCCGGGTTGTTGTCAGTGGTGCCCGGCCACTTTACTTTCTGTAATATTCTGGTTTGTAATAAGCAAGGCAATTCTGCCTATGGACATTTATTAATTAATTTGTATTTGATGTAATGATTTGATTGCCTTTAGGATTACTTGTTTTTACTAGTTTTTTGGCGATTGCATGCCGCTCTTTGTTTTCGCCTGGATACGTGAGGCTCGTGAGGGTGTGAAAGTTTTCTACTCATAATTTAAAAGTCTAAAATTTTAGTGAGTCTAAATAACATAGAAAGATAACGAATCTAGGGAATTAGCCGGGGATCGACCCCGGGGTCGCATGCATATTTTTGCATTACTCTTTCCTTGCTTTAGACCCTTCCCCGCCTGCGGGTAGAGTCCGGATAGTCTGACCTATGAGGACGAGGTGCCGGACCTGGGGAAGTCCAGTCTTCTAAAAAATTATTTTATAAGCCTGTTTTTAAAAATTTCAAGCATATTTGATTTGAGGTTGTTAACCAGCATGCATTGCATTAGATACAAATTAAAGAGTCTAAATTTTAATTTCATAGTCCTTAGCATTTTAGCACCCAACATAAGTCAAAGGGGCCAATTAGGAGAATCTCTAGATGTCGGCCCCGCAACTCTCCAAAACTTTAATTATAACGTCCCTACCACTCTTTCATAAAAGACCGGATTCATGTATTTTAAATCGATTAGGTGGTTAGCTGGCTCCCCAATCCAGGCCGGGGTAAGTCCAGACCTTGCACTGCATTAGTTAGGATCGGACGACTGTGGTCCAGTGTCCAAAATAGATTTAGGTTCCGGGGCAGATCTTTGATTATAAGACCCCAAACTTTCGGGAATCTAATCCCAAATTTCTAATAAAATGCTCAACTCTAATTAAATATCATTTCAAGTCCAAAACATAAAGCCCAACACTTAGATTAAGTTGGGACACTTCCGGATGGTTCTGGAATCTCAAAGTGTCCCCTACCTCTCATCCTTTAACTCCGTTAATAACTGTTCAATTTTGATCCATTCCCTTTTGATTTTCCAATAATTCTATTCATACTTTGATATCACTCCTAGAAATTCTAAACAAAATTTTGCCATTATTTTAATCGAGAGTTTTCGTAGGAGATTTTATCTCCCTACGATGTAATTAACTACGAGGGCTTGCGCTCGTAGGAGATTTGGAACCCCACACACACCTGATTTTAAAAAATTGATTTTTCAAAACTCAATTGGATTTCTTTGGAAAAACTTAAATATTAGTGATCATTATTATCATATTAAAGAATTATCATCGAATGATATTTTCTCCCTTCGGGGAGATACATCTTTCTTTGATAAGGCTTTGGATGTGAACCTAACGATCACACTTCTTGAATATTGTAGCTGGATATTCAGTTGAACCTCATTTTGACCCTTCGGGGTCATATGAATTTCTCTTTAGCATCCGCTCACAATATTCAAGATGAATTTCATAATTCTAAGTCTGAACACCGTTATGAAAGTTTATTTTCATCCTTCGGGGTGATATACTCTTTCTAACGAGTGATTCGACCTTAGAATTAGAACTTAACTTTAAATCCCAAAGAAAACTAATATTTTTCAAAACATGTTTTCAAAATTCCACCAACAAAAAAATGGCACGCCCGGTGGGACAAATCTCTCTCTCCATCTTTAATAATGGCAAAATTTTGTTTCATCGGTAGTCTTAACTACCTTTCTTCCGTTGGTCCCTTTGCCCATTTCTTCCTTGGGTTTAGTGTGGCCAACATCTAAAATAATAATAAAACTTTAAAAGAGAGGTTTCACCTCTAAATTTGATTTTATTTAGACTACTGTTCTGATTTTGACCTTCTGCCCCAGCATAGCCTGTGAGGCGACAGTGTCAAATCAGATCTCTAGATATCCTTTTCTAATTTTATGGATTTATAGTCGATAAATTTTTCATTCAACATATAAATCCTTAAAATTGAAAAGCATTCAAAATTTTTGATTTCATCCCAAACTTGCTAGTTTTAACCCCCCTCATTCCCCTTTTGACTTCTAAGGGTGGGGAGGGTTAAACTATCCTTTTACTTGGGCTTTCTCACAATTCCATAGGCCTTCGGGCAAGGGGAAACTCTGTCCGTTGTGTTTTGGAATTTGTAAGAGAACCCATTTCAAATTTTCAAAATTTCTTCAAAAATTCTCAAACTCCAAGTTGACACATGTTACCCCATACGATTTCCTTGTGGGCTAATATATGTCATACTTTCAAAAGATAATAATAAAATACTTTCTACTACTCTTTTCAAAAAAATCTAATTTCAATCGTTTTCTTTAACTTTCAGAAAATTTCAAATGGCTGGCCAACTGATTTTCTCTTTTGACCGAGAGTTGTCCTCAACTGTTAATGACCAAGGGAGCACTGTTATTTTTGGAATGGGATTCAGTACTCTAGAGCTCTCTATGGATGGACACCAAATTGTGAGCCTGGATGCCAGTAAGGAAACTCCCCCAGTAGTTGAGCTAATTGTGGCATCTGCACCTACCTTGCCAGTAGTCAGTGATGATCAGGAACAGCCTGAACCAGTTGTTGAGCCTTCCACTGAAATTAAGTCTGTCTTTGAAGAAGGGTCTAGTTCTGGACTTAGATTCACCACTAAGAATCAGAAGAAGAATTATTTGAGGAGACTTAGGAAGAAAATCTCTAAGGCTAAGAGAGTCCTACCTTTTAAGACCTTGGCCCAAGTAGAACCTGAGGCTGTTGAGGAACTACCTATTCCTGCTTCCTCTCCCCTCCTAAAGGGAAGTCGCTTTTACCCCCTGGCTTCAGCCCAAGGGGAGGAGAGGGTAGCTAGGATAGCCCGTTCTCCACCATGCCCGGTCGACTACTCGACCAAGAAGACTCAGAAAGAAAAACATCTTCAAAAGGCAAGAACTTTGAGAAATATAATTCACACCTGTGCTGCACAGACCGGACAGACTAAAGAGGAGTATGTGAAACAGTTAAAGGGAGTGATCTCACATCGCTTCCAAAAAGAAGTATTGAAGGAAGAAGCATCTGAAGCAAAGAATTTAACCCCTCAATTCGTTAGGAAGAATAAGAAGTATGCTAGACAGCCTGCTACTTCGGTGTTGGTTGATGGATATCACTGGGCGCCACGCCCTCTGTCTTCTCAAACAGAGGGTATTGTGTTGACTGGGTCCGAGAGAGGCCGCCATTCTACTGGTAGACCCCCGGTACCCCCACATAAACCTGTGAGATTGGCCTCAGTGATTGTCAAACCAAACGGGGTTGAAGTTCAGAAGTCTGTGGATCTTAAAGGAAAAAGACATAAATCTCCTGAAAGGAGATATGTGCCAAAGAGAACTAAGTTGGAAAATCTGCCACCACCTCCTAGAACTTCTAAGTTCATTCTGCAGCTCCAACGAGTTTCAGTCAACCCTACTCCGAGTTCAGTTGAAGTGATGGATGTTCAGGCTAGTACCCCAGTTGTTACAGTTGATAGTCCTGCCGCAGTTAGTTTGATCCCGGATCCAATAGTCACCGTTCCTGTTACCCCAGTTGATGATCCTCAAAGTTCGAGTGTCATTCCTAGGCCCCTTAGTCAGGTGTCTGAGGACCTTACCTTACCGGATGTGGGAACTATCACTTTACAAGCTCCTACTTCCCCTGAGGAATATGTCCCTCTCCCTGTAGAGGATGCCACTCTTCTGACTACCAGCTTTGGGATGGTCGAAGAGGAGAGAGTTGACCAGGATTTAGAGATGGAAGATGAGCCAGATACGAAGTCTCAACCAGATCCTAATCCGAAACTTACAGAAATCATTGCCCTTATGGATTCTGAAGAGTTGTTTGATATGGCTGAGTATAAAGGATACTTACCCCTCGACCCTAAATCAATTGGGGATAGACCGGTCGAGGAGGTAGTTCAAGAAATAAGAAACATCTTGTTGAACAAAGAAGGAATGGCTTCTTTTGACCCTGATATGGATGATCTCCTTGGAAATGAAGATGATTATGTTGGAGGCATTCATGTGGTTGAGACTAGAGGGTCTAATAAAGAAGCTGAGCCCAGCAGACGCCGATTTGTTAAAGATGATGATCCGCATGCTGTTGAGTCAGAATCAGATGAGTCTGTGAAAGATAAGGATGAAGAACATATAAAGAGTTTGGAGACTCAGCTTGCTACCATGATGTCACAAGTTAGAGAAATGCAAGAAAAGTTGGACAAATCACAGCAAGAGTCTTTTGCGATTCACCAATCAGCTCGAGAGCTCACAGAAAAGGCCAAAAGGGCAGAGCTTAAATCCAGACCTCTCGAGTCACCACCTGCGACTCTCCCTTGTCCAGTAGAGACACCTCCAGTTCACCCTACAGTTTCCACCATTCCTCCGATCCCCCCCCAGAAGGATATCAAGCAGTTAATTGAGGACCAGGTAAGGGAGGCCTTAGCCCATGCTCAAGGAACTGTGTCTATTGCAAAGGGTAGACCCTACCCCGAGGAATATGACCTAGTTCCTTATCCAAAGGGTTTTGTGCCACCAACTTTTAAAGTTTTCACCGGAATTGAAAATCCGAGACAGCATCTGGCCCACTTCCGAGCAAGCTGTTGCAATGCAGGAGGGTCAGATGCTCTACTATTTCGCCAATTTGTAAGTAGTCTATCTGGCATTGCTTTTGAATGGTACGCCGATCTGCCCAACGGTTCAGTAAGAACCTTTAGCGACCTAGAAAACCTCTTTCTTAAGAGATTTTCTGGAGCGCAACAACGCACCACCGTGGGCGATCTCGTGGTTGAAAAGCAAAAGCCGGGAGAGTCTCTAGTTGAGTACATCTTGAGGTGGCGAAACCTCTCGATGAAGTGTGAACCCCAGTTGCAAGAACAACACGCTGTGGAGATTCTGTTGAAGAATATCCACGGTCCTGTTGCTTTTCTCCTGAAGGGTTTCACTATTAAAACTTTTGAGAAACTTCTTAATAAGGCTAGCAATTTGCAGGAAGAGGCTCCTAGGATGCCATTCTTACGAGAGCAGTCTGAAGAAAGGAAGGGTCCAAAACTGGTGAAGACATTTGAAAAGAAAGCTGTGGTCTCAGCAGTAGACAAAGGAAAGAGGCCAATGGTTAGTCAGCCTAGCACTCCACTTCCACCACAGCCGCCTCAGAAGCAGCCCTTTCAGATAGTTCCTCAACATACCTAGAGATCCCTCTTTCATCCCTTTTAGAGAGAGATTGGCAAAACCTTATCCATTTAAAAGGGAGTCAGTTAAGAAGATCTTTAGGAGTCTGTTAAAGAAACCGGATTTCCAGTTGCCAGAGGCTAGAAGGCCTGAGGATGAGAGCAAGAAAGATGATCCCAAGTACTGCCCCTACCACAGGATGCTTAGTCACCCTCTTGAGGACTGCGTTGTGTTCAAAGATTGGCTTGAGAGGAACTACACCCAAGGTAACATCATAATACCTAAGGAATACTTGGTCGATCCAGAAAAGGCTTCAATTAAGACCATTTCAGGTAATCCTCTTAACTCTTCTTGTTTTGTTGAAGATGGTTGGGACATTGCTTTGTCCCGGGCACTTAAAAAGTCGATTAACAAGTCTTTTCATCTTTCTCAACAGCTGACTACGATAGCCCAGGCCCCGGTGTGGAAGGTTGACCTGGACGCTTCGCAGAAGGATGTTGAGCCACTTCCCTCTCCAGTAGTCTTAGGAACTACTGAGAAAAATGTGAAAGAAGAGAAATCTGATTTTGTAGAGAGGAAGTGTGTAGATGAGAGATGTATTAGAATGGCGGATGGTGGTGTTAAAACCCTTTCCCCTCTTTTGTTATCTGACTTTTACTTTGCCCCATCAAAGGCGAAGGGTCAAAAGATGAATAAAAAACATCCTTCTACTTCTGTCTTGATGATTAACCATGAATCTCAAATGCAAATTGATGACTCTCCTGCTTTGAATCAAACTCCTAATCAACCAAATATTGAGGTTAATCAAACCAACCTCACTGAATCGACTATTCAAGAAGAGGTCGAATTTGAAGCTTTATCAGAAAGTGATTTCCCTCAAATTAATTTCCAAGGAAATCCTATCTTGATAGAACTTTCAGATTCTGACTCGCTTTCAGAAAATGATGATCCGACACCTATGGTGTGTGTAGACACTGCTCTAGTTTGCCCGCCCGAAGACATCGAGCAGGTGCAACTCCGTGGCGGTAAAGTCTTACCCCCTAGGATGCCCCCTCAGGATAAAGGCAAGCAACCTTCATTCGAAATTTTAAGTCCGGATTCCCCTCAACAACCAGAATCTCCTTTAATTCCTCCGGGTTTCGAGTCTGTCGTTCCTAAGGTTGATTACAATGTTCTAGCCCACCTTAGGAAGTTGCCAGCAAAATTAAGTATTTATGACGCCCTCCTTCTTTCCAAAGAAATGAGGGAGTCTTTAATTAAAGCACTTCTCGATCCCGAGATTTGCTTAACACAGTTGGCTGCAACTTCAGAAGGTGAGGCTCTCTACTTCAAAGAGGTCCCTGGGGTTACCTTTTCAGACGAAGATTTACTCTTGAGAACTGCTGACCACAATCGTCCCCTCTACATTACTGTAGAAGTGGGAAATTTCAAGTTATCAAGAGTCCTTGTTGATCCGGGTGCATCGGTCAACGTGATGAACATAAAGACCCTTGCTTATCTCAGAGTTGATACTAGCAAGCTTTCAACCGACAGGTTGGTGCTTCGTGGGTTCAACGAGAAGGGCGAGAGAGCTTTAGGTTCGATCACTCTACTCCTAGAAATAGGAGGTTTAAAAACTGAAGCTAAATTTCATATAATTGATTCGACTACGTCCTTTAACGCACTTCTAGGTAGACCTTGGATTCACGAATATAGAATGGTTCCATCTACCCTACACCAATGCATTAAGTACCAACGAGATGGCATTGAACATGTGATTAAGGGTGATTTGCAACCATTCTCGATTCAAGAAATTGGGATCTACGAAGATGCTGCATATTTCGTACCAAAAGGGTCCTCGTCCCGTTCTAAATTAGAGATCAAATTTGAGGAGAAAATGGTTGAACAAAAATTCAACCAAAAGAAAGAAAAAGATAAGAATATCAATCAAGAAATGATTCAATCGAGTAGTGAAGACGACTCTGATATTGTTGTCCTTAGACCTCCAAGCACATTACCTCAAAGAGGTGGGAGGATGGCTTTAAGGGCACGAGGTCGAGGCCGCGCTTCATTAGACAGGAGAACAGCACCCGTATACATTGATTTGGAATCAGATTCCGATAGTGAACTAGAAAGTCAAGGTGCTGCCCTCTCTCTCGATTATCAAAGCATAAATACTCCTCCAAAATTTGATCTCACCTTAGACCAGGACAGTGACCCTGAGGTAGATATTTCAAAAGTTAAAAGTGACGAGCCTGAATTAACAATGTATGAAAAGCTCACTAGAAGGATTGAGGCCCTTTCTCTGACCCCACTGTCGGCAGGCAGGGTTGTAGGGTTGGAAGTCAAAGTGGCCCCCAACTTGGATGGTGAAGTTAAGAAAGTCCAGAAATTCTTTCCTGGCTCCTCCTCCGCAAGGGACGAAGGTGATGTAACCCTTGAGGAGGCAGATTTTAATGAATTAATGGAATTACCTTTCGGCTACTTCCCTGTTTGTGTAAAAAATACTTTTTCTAAAGGTTCTGTACCATACCGATGGACTAAGGGTCAAGCCAGATACCACGAGAACATTTGGCGAACAAAAGTAAATAAAAATCCAACAAGTGGTATTGGCTTTGGGACCGTTAGTTCATTTGATGATGATGAGTATTGCCTAATGATAACTTACCATCTTGATTCTCCAAATGTCCCTACAGATCCTCCTTGTCCTTTGGATGGACTCTGTTTGGAGACTTTAGACGATCCCGATGATCTTCAAGTTCGGGATGCACCCCCTGAATTTGAAGAGGAAATTAAGTCGACAGTCGATGAGTTAAGAGAAATTAACTTGGGAAACGATGATGACCCCCGTCCGATTTTTATAAGTACTCTGTTAAGCGAGGGTGAAACTCAAGACTTAATCCAGTTGTTATTCGAGTTTAGGGACTGCTTTGCCTGGACATATGACGAAATGCCAGGTTTGCCTGCTGAGGTAGCAGTTCACAAACTTGGGGTTCGGCATGATGCCATCCCTGTTAAACAAGCTCCTCGACGCATGCGCTTAGAGATTGAGCAACAAGTCGTTTCTGAAGTTAAGAAATTGGCAGAGGCCGGATTCATTCGAGAGGAACAATACCCCTCTTGGGTGGCCAGCGTCGTGCCAGTTCGGAAGAAAAATGGTCAGATTCGGATTTGTGTCGACTATAGGGATCTGAATAAGGCATGCCCTAAGGATGAGTTCCCTTTACCAATACCAGAACTCATGGTGGACATTGCCTCCTCACATGCTATTTTCTCCTTCATGGATGGCTCGTCGGGTTATAACCAAATCAAGATGGCCCCTGAAGATGAGAGAAATACGGCGTTCAGGACCCCTATTGGAATCTTTTGTTATAAGGTAATGCCATTCGGCCTAAAGAATGCCGGAGCAACCTACCAACGGGCCATGACCCGTATCTTTGACGACTTAATTCATAATCAAGTTGAATGTTATATTGATGATTTAGTTGTCAAGAGCAAGGTTAAAGAGGCTCACCTGCATGACTTAAGAGTCGTTTTCGAACGGTTGCGCCGCTACGATTTGAAAATGAACCCCTTGAAGTGCGCCTTCGGTGTCGCTTCAGGAAAATTCTTGGGATTCGTAGTGAGGCACCGTGGAATCGAGATAGATCCTGCTAAAATTGAAGCCATCTTAGATATGCCATCCCCTAAGAGCCTTACTCAATTGAGGTCTCTACAAGGTAGATTGGCATATATAAGGAGGTTTATTTCTAATCTCTCCGGGAGATGTCAACCCTTTTCTGTCCTTGCGAAAAAGGATACTAAATTCGTATGGGGCGAGAAGTGTCAAAATGCTTTTGATGATATCAAACAATACCTGTCTAACCCGCCAGTCTTGGCAGCTCCGATTCCCGGAAAGCCATTAATCCTCTACACCGCAGCTCTAGATGAGTCTTTAGGTGCTCTGTTAGCTCAAGTTAACGACGAGGGAAAAGAGAATGCTCTCTACTACCTTAGTCGAAGACTCCTTCCTACTGAAATTCGATACCCGTCAATTGAGAAGCATTGTCTTGCTCTGGTTTTTGCAGCTCAGAAACTAAGGCATTACATGCTTTCTCACTCAATTAGTTTGATTTCAAGAGTTAATCCTTTGCAATATCTTATGACCCGACCTACGTTGTCAGGACGTTTAGCTCGTTGGTCTATGATATTGTTGCAATTTGAGATTACTTTCACTCCCCTTCGTGCTGTGAAAGGACAGGCTGTCGCCGATTTTCTGGCAGCACATCCGCTGCCGGCAGATTCTCCTCTGAACGATGACTTACCCGACGAACAAATCATGAGTTTGGGGGAATCTGGCGAGGCCATCTGGGAATTATATTTTGATGGGGCAGCATCCTCTCGTAGGATTGCGACCCAACAATCTGTAATTCCTGGAAAGGCTGGAGTCGGTTTAATTTTTATTACACCAGAAAAAGGAATGATGCATTTTTCCTACCACTTATCGGAGCCTTGCACAAACAACGAAGCTGAATACGAAGCTCTGATAACTGGTTTGGAACTTGCAATTCTAATGGAGATTAAAGAGATTAAGATCTTTGGAGATTCCCAACTAGTTATTAACCAAGTCGCCGGAACTTATAAAGTCTTGAATCCGAATCTCCTAAAATACCACCAGTACACGCTCCACTTGTTGGAACAAATTCCCATTGCTACTTTGTATAGGGTTCCCCGTGGAAGCAATTCTGCGGCGGATGCCTTAGCAAAACTTGCAAAGGAATTTGCATGTCCTGAGGAGGATTCCATCCCTATAGAGATACAGGGTCGTAATACCCTTTCTCTTATAGACTTGGAACATATTAGTAAGACTCCCCTTCAGATCCTTTCTGCCTCTTCGACGACTGACGAAGAAGGCGATTGGAGACGACCCTTAGTCGATTACCTTAAAGAAGGGAAGCTTCCCCAGGATAAATCACTCTCCAACCAGATTAAGAAACGTGCCCTCTCATATGCACTAGTTAACGATCTGTTGTACCGTCGGTCCTTTGATCACATGTGGCTGCGCTGTTTGAACAAGCGAGAAGCCCAGAAAATTGTTAATGAAGTTCATTCAGGACTGTGCGGTGCTCATCAATCGGGTCCAAAAATGAAATTAAAGATTAAAAGACTTGGATACTATTGGCCTACAATGATTGACGATTGCATGAATACTGCAAAGCTCTGTCATCAATGTCAGGTCCATGGTGTGGTTTTACATCAGCCGCCTAATGTGTTACACCCTACGATAGCCTCGTGGCCCTTTGAAAGTTGGGGCACGGACATCATTGGGCCGATTGACCCTCCCTCTGCGAGAGGTCATCGTTTCATATTAGCAGCGACTGATTACTTTTCAAAGTGGGCGGAAGCAATTCCCCTGCGAAACGTAACATCACACCATGTCTTAAAATTCTTTCGTGACCATATTGTATATCGATTCGGCGTACCCCGCAGAATCATATCCGATAATGGGTCCGCATTCAAGTCTACAAAAATCAATAGTTTCGTAAGGCGCCATAATATTGATTGGAGATATTCGACGATCTATTACCCTCGGGCGAATGGATTGGCCGAGGCCTTCAACAAAACCTTGGTGCAAATTGTCAAAAAGACCCTTGATGATAACAAACGGCAGTGGGATGAGCGGTTGGTGGAAGCTTTGTGGGCTTATCGTACCACTTATAGAACCCCGACCCAATCCACCCCGTTTGCACTAGTGTATGGATCTGAGGCTGTTCTACCTTTGGAAATACAAATTCCTTCGCTTAGAATTGCAGTTCAGAATCAAATTACCAATGAACAAAATGCAAGACTACGATTGGAAGAACTCGAAGGCCTTGAAGAGCGACGTCTCCAAGCTCAACAAAGTTTAGAGTTGTATAAGTCCCGTATGGTTCAAGCCCATGACAAGTTAGTGCGACCTAGGACCTTCCAGGCGGGAGACTTGGTGTTGGTCCTTCGGAGGCCTATCTTGGCCCATCGGAAGTTGGGAGGCAAATTTGAACCTACATGGGAAGGACCCTTCGTTATAGAGACTGTCTACGAAGGAGGCTCGTATCAGTTAGTAGATTGTAAAGGGAACCACCCAATGCTACCTGTTAATGGGCGTTTCCTTAAGAAATACTATGCTTGATGTAGCTCATTTTATCAATCAATAAAACTTTCTTTTCTTGATTTTTAGCTTGATTCTACCTTTTTTTTTTAAGGTTAAGTTTTTAACGCTCTTCGCCCTTTTCCTTAAGGTTAGGTTCTTCCTTCCCTTAGGATTAGACCCGCTAGTGGTGGAGTACGCCCTCTGTGGCACCACCCTGGCATTTCACCCGGAGATTAGTGGTGGAGTACGCCCTTCGTGGCACCATCCTGATTTCCATTCGCTAGTGATGGAGTACGCCCTTCGTGGCACCATCCTAGTTTGCCAGTTAATTTGCCTATTAGGAGTAAGTCTTCTATCAGCATCCTATAGGCCTAAGGTTGGGTGATGCCCTTCCTTAGACCCAAGGCTAGGTATTCCCTACCTTGGTTTCCAGTTGATCCGTCTACTAGGAGTAAGTCTTCTATCAGCATCCTGTAGACCTAAGGTTGGGTGATGCCCTTCCTTAGACCCAAAGCTAGGTATTCCCTACTTTGGTTTCCAGTTAATTTGCCTATTAGGAGTAAGTCTTCTATCAGCATCCTATAGGCCTAAGGTTGGGTGATGCCCTTCCTTAGACCCAAGGCTAGGTATTCCCTACCTTGGTTTCCAGTTGATCCGTCTACTAGGAGTAAGTCTTCTATCAGCATCCTGTAGACCTAAGGTTGGGTGATGCCCTTCCTTAGACCCAAAGCTAGGTATTCCCTACTTTGGTTTCCAGTTAATTTGCCTATTAGGAGTAAGTCTTCTATCAGCATCCTATAGGCCTAAGGTTGGGTGATGCCCTTCCTTAGACCCAAGGCTAGGTATTCCCTACCTTGGTTTCCAGTTGATCCGTCTACTAGGAGTAAGTCTTCTATCAGCATCCTGTAGACCTAAGGTTGGGTGATGCCCTTCCTTAGACCCAAAGCTAGGTATTCCCTACTTTGGTTTCCAGTTAATTTGCCTATTAGGAGTAAGTCTTCTATCAGCATCCTATAGGCCTAAGGTTGGGTGATGCCCTTCCTTAGACCCAAGGCTAGGTATTCCCTACCTTGGTTTCCAGTTGATCCGTCTACTAGGAGTAAGTCTTCTATCAGCATCCTGTAGACCTAAGGTTGGGTGATGCCCTTCCTTAGACCCAAAGCTAGGTATTCCCTACTTTGGTTTCCAGTTAATTTGCCTATTTGGAGTAAGTCTTCTATCAGCATCCTATAGGCCTAAGGTTGGGTGATGCCCTTCCTTAGACCCAAGGCTAGGTATTCCCTACCTTGGTTTCTCTAGTTTTCTTGTCTACTTGGAGTAAGTCTTCTATCAGCATCCTGTAGACCTAAGGTTGGGTGATGCCCTCCCTTAGACCCAAGGCTAGGTATTCCCTACCTTGGTTTTACCAGTTTTCCTCATCCAATAGGTGTAAGCCTTCCATTAGCATCCTATAGGTTTGAGGTTGGGAGGTGATCTCCCTTCCATTCTCAAAATTCTACTTCCATTCGGTCAACGCCAATGTGTGCAGCGGAAGTTCCTTCTACCACACACATTGGGGGTCCATTTGTTGACCTCATTTTTGTATGAGGTCACTAAGACCCTTCCAGATTCTAAATTTAATCCTAGACCCTAGGATCCACTCTAGACCTTAGGACCTTTCCTAGAACTAGACCTTAGAGCCTATTCTAGAGCCCAGGATCCCTTTAAATCCTAGTTCTTAGAACTCTCCTAGATCTCAAAACCACTTCAATTTCAAATCAATCTCCACCCTTGATCAATCTCAATTTTAAATCAATTCCTATATTTAATCTACTCCAATTTCAATTTGATTCCTACCTATGACCAATTTGAATCTCAAACTCCATCCAATTCAAATCCAAATTAATTCAAACTTCAAATCAAATCCAAACCCAGAGTTTAAACTCAAATTCAAACCCTTAAGGCCCTGTCCTAAACACCCTTTTCAGAGATTTTTCAAACATTTCAAAACCCAGTCAAATGGCCTCTGATTCAGGGTCTATCACTTGCAAAGTGATAAGACATGTCTCTAAAGGCTACCCTCCAAGTTTGAGTTCATTCTGAGGGCTCTAACCCCAGAATCTCAATTAAAATTCAAAGGTTGTAAAACCTTCAAATATTTACAGCCTATGCCACTGAGCATAACCCTTTTGAGATTTTGACCTTGGAACCCTTATCCAAGCCTTCAATCACTTCCAGACCTTTGAATTTAACCCATTGAGCAGTAAACTGCATTTTTTTAGACCCTTTTGACCTTAATTGACCCATAGGTCAAAATTGACCAAAATGCCCCTATGGGGCTCAAATGGGGATTTCAAACCAAATGAGCTCCAAATGGGATGCAACCACCTTTAACAAATTTCAAATGCCATTTCAAAACTTTTGAACCTATTTCCAACCCTTGAGTCAACCTGGTTGACCAAGTCAACTGGTTTGACCCAAGAGGCCCTTTAGGGGTCCAAACATGTGTTTCTGACCCAAATGACCTCTCTGAGTCACCCAACCACTTCCATTGACCTCAAAATATCATTTTAAACCTGTTGAGCCCAAACCCAGACCCTGGGTCAACCTGGTTGACTAAGTCAACCCAGGTTGACCAAACAGGCCCTTAGGGGCCCAAATAGGGATTTTGATCAATTTGACCTCCCCAGACCCAGGAACCACCCTCAATGGTCTTAAAATATCTTTTCAAATTTGTCCAGCCCAGATTCACCCATTGGGTCAGCCTGGTTGACCCAGTCAACTTAGGTTGACCCATTAGCTCTTAGAGGGTCTAAATGGGTTAAATCAACTCATCTGAGCTCTTCAACCCCTATTACCTACTCAAATCAATTCTTGGTTAAGGATCAAGTGTCACTTGACATTTGGTCAACTTGACTCAACTTGAGTTGACCAAGTCAACCCTCAATTCTTAGTGACATTGGCTCCCATTTTCCCTACCCTTGACTTTTGACTTTTGACTTTTAATCAAACTATCCTAAATGACCTTTTACCTCTTCAAATGCCACATCACTAGCTTTGACCTTGTTGACTGGTCAAACCAAGTCAACAAAGCCCTAAACCCCTCTTTGAAGTGGTCAAACTTCCCATTTTGACCTCAAGGAGTGTGAGATTAGGCTTGGAAGCTCTCCCATTGGCTGCTCCTACTTCCCTTCATGCCACATCAGCTCCATTGACCAGTTGACTGGTCAACTTGGTCAAACCCAAGCTTAAACCTCTTCTAGAAGGTCTTATCACATGCCAAACCCTTTTCCTTGATTTAAGCTGCTTTAGGCCGACCCCTTTATGCCCTAAAGCTCACTTGGAGCTCCCCTAACCAAGCTCAGGGCCTGGTTTAGCCATAAGTGGCAATCCCTCCTCTCACTCATCCCAAGTCCACCCAATAGGAGCAAGGCTTGTCCAGCCCTTTCCGCAGCCTTCCAGCTTTCCCAGGGAGAGGTGGCATCATCTGGAGAGCCCCTGCATCAATCCTAGCCGTCCAATCTAGCCCAGCCCGTTTGAATAGGGAGAAAGGCACCTTTTGAGGTTAATTGATCAAGGCAGCTTCTCTCACCAACCCTAGCCTCCCAGACCGAGCTCTCAGTTCGTTTCGAACCTCCAGAGCTTCCTCTACCTCCCCACTACAAAGTCCAAGTGGTTGCACGTCACCGGCGGCGAGTTCTCCGGCGAAACCACCACCTAGACCGTCCCAAGCTTCTAGCAGTCGATCCAGACGTGTTCGAGCTCGGATTTCTGCTGGGGATCTTCACTTGGACAATCTACAAGCTCATCAATCCAGAACTTTCGAAGATCTAACGGTATAACTCCCTAAAACCTTAGATCTAGGTCACACTAGTTAGATTTAAATAGCTTCACGCTTTTAGGGTTTTAGCTAAAACTAGTTATTCCCCACGATTTCTGTTCATACCCTTAATCTACGTTTAAAATTTCAAGTGAAGTGGTCGATCCGATCGAGAGAACGAAGCAAAATATGTTTTCTAGGGCGTCACTCAAGGTCTCCGGCGAGTGTACGTTTTCTGGACCGTTGATCGTTCGATCAACGGTCCAGATCGAGCCCTTCCGCGGTCTGATCCGACCGCGCAATCGATCTGTCGTTCGATCAGCCGTCCGGCTTGATCCTGGCCGTCCATTCAAAACCGCGGGACGAACTCTCTGCGGTTGGATCTTGGTCAAATCGGGTCAGACGGCGGGATCTAATCCCCGCCGTTGAACGATCCAGGCATTCGATCGAACGGCCCGCACCGCTCGCTGACGTGGTTAAGTGAAACCGCGTCCCGCGGTTTGCAGCCGACGCGTGGATGACCGCCGCCTTCCACGTGGCATCCCACCGTCGCCGCGTTTTGGCTGGTCGAATCAGAGCGTGCCATTTGTCCCACTAACAGCCGCCGAACCTAATTAAATGAGTTTAATTTAAAATTAAACCTATTTAATTACAGAAACTTTGAAAATTAATTAAAAATTATTTATAAATCCAAAAATTATTTTAAAAATATCAAAATTTTCAGAATTTTAATATCTTTCAAATAAAATTAAAAGTTTTCTCTAAAATATTTAAAATATTTTAAATGATTAAAAATACCCAAAACTTGATATTTTAATTAATATTTACTTAAGATAAATCAAATTAATTTTAATAATTTAAAAATATTTTATTTTGGAATTATTTCAGAGCATGGAGGGTATTCCAAAATAAAATTCACTATACAAACTATAATATATTTTAAATATTTGAGTTTTCCTTTAGATAATTTAGACTATTTAATTAAATATCTAATTTATATTTTATTATTAAGTTAAATATTTTGAGTAATCAAAGTTCTAATTCCAAAAATATTTTAAATAAATCTGAGAGTCTCTCAAGTCTCTAAAATGTTATTTCAAAAATATTTTGTTAATTATTTTAAATTTATGATTATATATATATAAGTATGTTGATATTTATTTACTTAAAAAAAAAAAGGTACTTTGAAAATATATATATATTTTAGACCCTTTAAATTCTTGAGAGATTTATTGAAGTTCTAAACTTAGATCAAGCCCATGTGAATGGAATTAATGGGGATGATTAGTGAATAATCATTTTTTGATTATTCACTAATTTTGTCTTAATTATGTTAATTAGTTAATTGCATGCTTAAGGTGCACACACCACCTAGTCTAGGTTCTCCTAGATCTAAGGACTTGCTTGTTTGCTATTGTGTATGTATGTCATGCTTATTCAAAGGGTTAGAGGAACTTTGATTTGAACCTATTCAAAACTAGTGACATGATTAAGGACAATAATTAAGGACTCATGTATAGAAAACTTAGAAAAATCTCAATAATTAGGATTCACTTCCCCTTGAGTTGAAACTTTGAACATTTGAACTTAGTGACACCCTCAGCCCCTAGGCAAATTTTCACTGATTTTTGAGGTCTTTAGGTCCCCTAATTAATTTTCTAAGTCTTAAACCCTTAATTAAGCCTTTAAAACTTCTAAAAATTGTAATAAATCCAATTTAAATCCAAAAATTACATATAAACCCTCAAACTGACCAGAATTCAGTCCTTAATTTATGATAATTAAAAGCCCCTTGATTTGACAGCAATTTAAACCCTAATTTAATTTTAAGTGAAAACCAATATTTAATTAAGATAATTAATTAATAATAATATAAAAATCCAAAAATCTCCCAAACACTTGGGGATCCCTTCTTAGGTTGTTCCTGACCTTTGGAGGTGTTTTCAAGAGATTGGGAACTTGTTTGGAGCAAAACCACAAAAGAGACCCTCTAATTAAGAAATTCCTAAAATCCATTAAAATGTCCAAACTTCGATAATTCATAACTAATTCAAATAAAATCCAAATCACCCAAACTCACTTGCATTCAACTCCTAATAAGCTCTAGTATTTATTAAAAATATCAAATTCCGGAAATTTGCAATATTTTAAAAAGTCAACAAATCGGTCAACTTTAAGTCAAAACTAGTTCAAAACTTCAAACCTTCGTAATAAAATGTAGAAAAATCCGATTTCAACGTACTTACCTTCTAACTGATCATAGTAAGGTCTAGTATTTGAATAAAATGCAAACATTCCAGAATTTGAGGTTAATCAAAATTTCAACTTTTGACCCTTTAATCAATTCATTAAAATATCCTAAAAATTCATAAAAGCTCATAATCATTCTAAAACTCAGAGAATATTGGTTTAATGCTTAAAACACTTAACAAATCCTTTAAAACACAACAACCACCCTAAAGTTGAAGTTTATCGGCTGGACTACTCCGGGCTGCGGGGCTAAGTGTCCTAAGGAGGCTGGTTCCTCGAGCCTGGTGGCACAACGCCACGAATGAATTCTAAAGGG
This sequence comes from Dendrobium huoshanense, assembly GCA_016618105.1. Taxonomy (NCBI): domain Eukaryota; kingdom Viridiplantae; phylum Streptophyta; class Magnoliopsida; order Asparagales; family Orchidaceae; genus Dendrobium; species Dendrobium huoshanense. The sequence goes on from CM028345.1 coordinate 19,330,268, forward strand.
TGTCAAACCTTAAAATGGATTAATTCTCAATTATTTAACATTTTTTTAATCTCTAATTCAATCACATTAATTTGGTTTATCGGCTGGACTACTCCGGGCTGCGGGGCTAAGTGTCCTAAGGAGGCTGGTTCCTCGAGCCTGGTGGCACAACGCCACGAATCAATTAATGGCAAACTTAAATTAATCAAGCCTTTAAAATCAGCAACCCACTCCCTTTAATATTAATCCACTCTTTTAATTCTAACCAACTTAAATAACTTAATCAACCCCGATTGCTACTGGGTAACCCAGGCCTACGAGGCTATTAGCTTAGCCCCAAGGAAGGTGAAATAAACTTCACGGCCTCGGTGTGAAACAAAGGTAGCAATCAATTAATTTTTAAAATATATGTTAATTGAAATTCTTAATTCATTAATATTTAAATTTTAATTTAAATCACCTTCTAAGCCTTAACAAATCCAAACTTTTAGACAACTTTAACTAATCGCCCATTTTAGGATCTATCCCAGCCACACGACCTTTCTCACACACTTTAGATGATGTGCTAGGACAACCAACTTTAGATCTAGGATAGGCCGGTGTTTACTTTACTGCTGTGTGCCGGATTTTTCGTAGTTTTCACTGCATGTTGTGGATGAAATTGCTTTGCTGTGTCTGCTTACTTTTTCTGTACTCTGTGGATGGATTGATGTGTTTGGCGACTAGATTACCCTTAGGTTAGGTACGATCTGGATGTTGACACAGTTTTCTGCAGGTGGCCACGCTCATGCAGGGCAATATAAAAAGGGGGCAAATTAAAAATGCATAAATATTATAAACTCTTTGCACAGGTGCTTCAGCTGCTAAAGCCCCCAAATAAAAAGAGCGTGGCCAGTGTGTTTACTTTCTTTTCTGCTCATATACAACTGCTTGGAAATAACTGCTTTTTACATATTAATTGCTTAGGATAACCCTGCAGGTGAGTCTAGATTTTTATTTTGATATCAATGTAATTTGTGTAAGTGTCAAGTGTTGTGAAAGTTTATTTTGAGTTGGGATACATAGATCCAAAGCTTGGATTCCAAAGAGGAAAGGATACCCCTTTGGGGAACATTCCTTTTCCATTTGGAAATCCAAATTTGGATCATACCTCTTCCTTACCCAAAGAGGAAAGAGTGGCCTTCCCCTTTAGAGGAGAGTGCCCTCTTATCCATTTGGGTAATCTGCTACGAAGATTCCAAGAAGATTGAAGAAAAAGAGTCCAAAGAAGAATGAAATTGAAGATTTGAAGATTTGAAGATTGAGAGTATCCCACTCAAAATAACTTGCGTCATTACTAGGTTTAGAATCCGGGTTGTTGTCAGTGGTGCCCGGCCACTTTACTTTCTGTAATATTCTGGTTTGTAATAAGCAAGGCAATTCTGCCTATGGACATTTATTAATTAATTTGTATTTGATGTAATGATTTGATTGCCTTTAGGATTACTTGTTTTTACTAGTTTTTTGGCGATTGCATGCCGCTCTTTGTTTTCGCCTGGATACGTGAGACTCGTGAGGGTGTGAAGCTTTTCTACTCATAATTTTAAAAGTCTAAAATTTTAGTGAGTCTAAATAATATAGAAAGATAACGAATCTAGGGAATTAGCCGGGGATCGACCCCGGGGTCGCATGCATATTTTTGCATTACTCTTTCCTTGCTTTAGACCCTTCCCTGCCTGCGGGTAGAGTCCGGATAGTCTGACCTATGAGGACGAGGTGCCGGACCTGGGGAAGTCCAGTCTTCTAAAAAATTATTTTATAAGCCTGTTTTTAAAAATTTCAAGCATATTTGATTTGAGGTTGTTAACCAGCATGCATTGCATTAGATACAAATTAAAAGAGTCAAAATTTTAATTTCATAGTCCTTAGCATTTTAGCACCCAACATAAGTCAAAGGGGTCAATTAGGAGAATCTCTAGATGTCGGCCCCAACTCTCCAAAACTTTAATTATAACGTCCCTACCACTCTTTCATAAAAGACCGGATTCATGTATTTTAAATCGATTAGGTGGTTAGCTGGCTCCCCAATCCAGGCCGGGGTAAGTCCAGACCTTGCATTGCATTAGTTAGGGTCGGACGACTGTGGTCCAGTGTCCAAAATAGATTTAGGTTTCGGGGCAGATCTTTGATTATAAGACCCCAAACTTTGGGAATCTAATCCCAAATTTCTAATAAAATGCTCAACTCTAATTAAATATCATTTCAAGTCCAAAACATAAAGCCCAACACTTAGATTAAGTTGGGACATTTCCGGATGGTTCTGGAATCTCAAAGTGTCCCCTACCTCTCATCCTTTAACTCCGTTAATAACTGTTCAATTTTGATCCATTCCCTTTTGATTTTCCAATAATTCTATTCATACTTTGATATCACTCCTAGAAATTCTAAACAAAATTTTGCCATTATTTTAATCGAGAGTTTTCATAGGAGATTTTATCTCCCTACGATGTAATTAACTACGAGGGCTTGCGCTCGTAGGAGATTTGGAACCCCACACACTCCTGATTTTAAAAATTGATTTTTCAAAACTCAATTGGATTTCTTTGGAAAAACTTAAAATATTAGTGATCATTATTATCATATTTAAAGAATTATCATCGAACGATATTTTCTCCCTTCCGAGAGATATATCTTTCTTTGATAAGGCTTTGGATGTGAACCTAACGATCACACTTCTTGAATATTGTAGCTGGATATTCAGTTGAACCTCATTTTGACCCTTCGGGGTCATATGAATTTCTCTTTAGCATCCGCTCACAATATTCAAGATGAATTTCATAATTCTAAATCTGAACGCCGTTATGAAATTTTATTTTCATCTTTCGAGGTGATATATTCTTTCTAACGGGATGATTCAATTTTAGAATTAGAATTTGACTTTAACTCCCAAAGAAAAACCAATATTTTCAAAACATGTTTTCAAAATTCCACCAACAGGGTGGTAAGACTTCCTTAATTTCCTCTCATGGTGTAGGTTGTGGCAATGATTTAACTCATGGTTCTAGTATGGTGCATGATGATCATGATCATTATATTGTGTGAAATAGAAAATATAAGAAATAAAGAAATGTGGATATGCAGTCGCATATAAGTACCCCTTCTCAAATTTCTAATAAATTACTTATTAATGATTAAGTTAATCATATTGAATGTTATGGGCATTGGTTGCCATTCTTCTTGATCTAGAGTTAAGAATTCATGTCATATCCACAATGTGGTTCTTTTAGTCTTACTTGAGCCACTAATTTTTGCTACTTAGTTAGATGAAACTTCATGTTATCTAGGCTTTAATCATAGTTTTGCTGATGTTTCCATTAAAATTTAGGTTTTTTTGGAAACATCCTTCTATTATTGACGTTATTATTGATTTACCTCGAGTATTGCATTGCAATATTCAATTTATGTAGTTCATTTGTGCTTGTTTTTTCTACGCTTCTTCTTCTAGTTTCATTAGAAAATATTTATGGAATCACCATATTGAATTTATTAATTTAACTAATTTTCCTTAGTTTGTGGGTGAAGATTTCAATATAATCACTTCCCATTCTAAAAGAATTGTTAGTTCTATCCCTGTCTATCATGCTATGGAGGATTTTAATAATATGAGTTTAGACTGTAATGTTGTGGACATTGGTTTCTTTGGCATTGCTTTTACCTGGAATCGTTGTAATATGTAGCAATGTTTAGATTGTGTGCTTTTTAATGATATGTGGATTAATTCTAACAATAACACCTTTGTGGAGTACCTGGGTAAAACTTTTTCTTGTCATTCCCCTCTTCTTATTGGTATTATGTTGAGGCAAGATGGCAACTTTTCTAATTTAGATTCCAAGAAATGAGGCTCTTAGATAACTCTTTTTTAAATATGGTTATGAATAATTAGTAGGTTCCTCTTTATCCGGATAATAATATTATGGGCATGAATAGATTTTGGCTTAATCTCAAAAGGCTCAAGTATAAAATCAATTGGTGGAATATAAATGTTTTTAATTTTTTTTCCTAATATTTTAGCTGCTGAAGAGTTAGTGGTCTCTATAGAGCATATTTACCAATATAAATTGTCTGTTTGTTATTTTAGGAAGCTCCAAGAGGGAAAAAAATAACCTTTTTAAGCTTCAAGATCAGTATGAAGTCAATTGGAAAAGAAACTTGCCTCTCAGCATCTCATTGAGGGAGATAAGAATACTAATTATTTTCATGTTTTGTTTCAGAAGAATAGAGCTAAAAATTTCATTCATAAATCTGTATTTTTGATGTTTTTATACAGAGGATGCAGCGGAAATTGCAAAGTCAGCTGTGGAACATTTCACCAAAGTGTTTAAAAAATTTTTTGACCCTATTCCTATTGATCATTTTGATCTCATTGTTAGTATTATTAATGAGGATGATAATAATGCCTTTATCACCCTTCCTTACATGGAAGAGGTTATGCAGACTATTTTTTAATATGACTGTTGATTCTGTTGTTGGCCCAGAAGGTTATACCACCAAATGTTTTTAGAAGGATTGGAACATTATATGTGATGATTTGTATGCTGCTATTTTGGATTTTTTTGTACAACACTATTCTAAAATTTTTCTCTAGTACCTTAATTGTGCTTATTCCTAAAAAGGATGTTGTTAATACTTGGGATACTTTTTTTCCAATTAGTATATGATCCATTTTTAGTAAGCTCATATCTAAAGTTTTGATTAATTGATTATCTCCTTTGCTTTCTAGAATAATTTTTCATAATCAAATTGAATTTGTTAAAGGTAGAGCTTTTTCGGAGAACATATTACTCACTGAAGAATCTTCCATGATCTTGATCTGAGAGTGAGAGGTGGCTTTTTAAACTTGACATTGCTAAAGCTTATGAAAAAAATAATTAGAACTTTATTTATTCTATCTTTCAATTATTTGGTTTTAATACTAGATTTATTAAGTTGATCAAGAATTATATCAAAAACTCATTTTTCACTACCATTATCAATAGTAAAAGAAATAGTTTTTTTTTAAGTCTTGTCATGGCCTGAGACAAGGGGATCCCATTTCCCCTAATCTTTTTATCATTGCTGCTGATCAATAGCTTTCTAGGGGTCTTACTCACCTTTATGAAAGGGATCCTAGTCATAATTATCATACTCTTGGTGGTTTTTTCAAGGTTGTGAAAACCGGACCGGGCAACGAACCGGTTGAGAGAGCGGTTCACGGTTCGACCGGTTCAACCGGTCGAATCGGGGTCAAACCGGATGACATAATAAATACAATTTAGATGATATAAAAATCATATAATAATATAAATTTTTAATTAAAAAATAAATTTAATTCACACATTACTAATATCATATATAATTTTAAATTTAAACATATTCAATTTTTAAATTTAATTTAAATTTAACAAAAAATTAACTTACAAATGAATTAATAAGTTTAATATAAATAATCCTTAATTTGTGTTATATATTTATAATTTATATATTAGATTCATATTATTATTTTATATTTATAAATTATTGAGGTTAAATTAAATCATTTATTATAAATAATAAATAAATAAATTAATATTTATGGTACATAAAAAAATAAATGATGAATATAATTTATTTAATATTATTAATTAAAAATAAATATTATTTTATCATAAAAATATTATTTAAAAAATTTATTTTAAAATGAATAGTGTATATTGCAAACTTAAAAGTTGAGAAGAAAGACATAGGAGCTTTAGATTTTTTAGTCCCACATCACTTGGGAGACTTTCCCTTGGTGAAGCTTTTACTATATATTGGCTTTTGAGCTAGAAAGTAGTAGTACTAGACTTTCCCTTCATGAAATGCTTGTTTGAAATTTTTTAATTTAAAATAAAGCATTTCAAATTTGAAATTTAATTGCAAATACTTTTTAATTAATATTTCAAAATAAGTTATTTAAATTTTAAATATTAAAAAAATATAAAACTTGAACCGGCCGGTTTAAGAGAACCGTGACCGGTTTGCCAGTTCACCGGTTGAACCGGCGGTTTTGGACAGAACCGGCCAGTTTGAATATAAGCCGGTTTTCAGGTTAAACTGAACCGGCCTTTGGACCGGTTCACGGTTGAACCGGTTGGACCGGCCGGTCCGGTCCGGTTTTTAAAGCATTTAGTTTTTTATCTCACTTTTATGTTCTACTGATGATGCCATTATATTCTCCAATGGCTCTTTGAATATGATTAATCTTTGAATATAATTTTGAGATTAGAAGTGGTCTTATTTTGAATAAAAAAAAGTGTTATTTTAGAAATCCTAAAAACTTACATGCTGATCACATTAATGTTGTTAGAGATCTTACTAATTTTATGTTTGACTCTTTATCTTTAAAGTATCTTAGGGTTCCCCTTTTTAAGGGTTGTAAAAAGTATTTCCTTTTTGAAGACCTAATTACCTCTATGCAAAAAAGACTCAACTCTTGGGAGTTCAACTTTAATAGTTTTGGTAGAAGATTGATTTTTATCAAGAGTATTTTAGTCTCGCTTCCTATCTATATTTTTCAAACTTTTCAACCTACTATCACTATGTGTAATAGGATTGAAAAATTATTCAATAAATTTTTTTGGAAAGGAAATCATTCCAATTCAAAAATCTTCTGGACTACTTTGAGTAACTGATGTGGTGTTTTAGATGAAGGAGCTTTGGTGTGTAAGAATATGGCTGACTTAGCATATGCTTTCTCTATTAAATTATGCTTAAATTTTTATGAAAGCTAGTCTTTGGGCTAATTACATGGCTGCCAAAGATTGTGTGGGCAAGCACCCAACCCTGTGTACTTATAATAAGTGTTTAGATCTTTGGTTTACTACTTCATCAGGTCATATTATGAATCTCATTCCTTCTCTTATTTTGTTGTATCTTTGGTTTTCTAGGAATAATTCTCGTTTCAATAATGTTGCTATGGATCACCATTGTATCATTGAGAATATTAAAGATAAAATTATGAAGCTTTTTAATGTTCTTCTTTTTCCTTGTATGAACTTCACTGGTCTCTTTCTTTTTTGGCTAAGGATTTTATGATTGTCCTTTAAAACATTCATTAAAATGATGACCCTAAGCTTATTTATTGGTCTAAATAGCTTGATAACATTTTTAAACTTAATAGTGATGGTTCAGTTAAAAAAATTATTCTGGTTGTGGTGTCATTATTAAAGATTTACGTGGAAATTTTATTATAGCTTATGCTGGTCCTCTTAAAAATGTTTTGTTATTTTTGCTGAACTTTTAGCTATACTTCATGGTTTAAAATTGTGTCTTTCTCTTGGCATAATTAACATTTGGATTGAGGTTGATTCTTTGCGTTATATCTACTATTTAAAAGAAAATGAAGATAAAAATTGTAGCCTGAGCTTTTTTATCTTCTAAGGGATATTAAATAATTAACGACCCTTTGTAATGTTAATATTTCCCATGTGTTTCATGAAGGGAATGCTTGTGCTAACTGGTTAGCAAATGTTGGTTGTAATCTTCAATTTCTTACTGACTTATCCTATCCTAATTTACCCCCTTTCTTAAAAGGCCTTATAAGACTTGATAAACTTGGTTTCCCTTAGGTTAGGAATTAATTATTCTCTTTCTTTCGCCTCTCCCCATTTTTGTCTTATAATTGTAGTGGTTTTGATATTTTATAGTTATGATGGTAATGCTCTTCCTTATGGACGTCTTGCCAACTACTGCTCATATTGTCCACTTCCTATCCACAGTGGGAGGAGATGTTGCCAGTTTTTTTTTCTAGCTATAATTTTGGATTGGCATAGTCAAAATTGGTATAATTATTATTTATCTTGGGAGAATGAGGGGTGCATTATGTGGTTGATCAATCTTTTTTTTTTTTTTTGGAATCTCATTCATGATTCATTTCAAATATGCTAGGGATATTGTGTGTTATATAGGAGTTTATTTTAAGTTTTTATTTTGGTATTTTAGCAATTAAATTAATCTCTGTCTAAGATTTTGGTTTAGTAGTTTTCTCATTTTTGGTTGAACTTGGATTAGATTTTTGTGGCAGTGGTTTCTTTGGCATCATGATGATAATTCACACCTATTTTGGAAGTTGACTCATTATTATCTCGGTCAGCCTATGGTACTTGAGTTTTACTTTTTTTTTCATTTTTGTTTGCTCTTAAGATATCATAATGTGGTTAAACTATGATTTATGTTGGTCCAACAACTGTAATAGCTACAAATTTCTTATTTCTATGATTGTCCCATTTGGTTGTGATAATATTTGTTGGTGGTCTTTATATAACCATGTTAGGTGCAATTCTCTTTCTATGCTATTTGTTTTACTGTAGCTTTGGTGAAGATGTTTTTATACTACTTTTTATTTAAAATGTTTCTTTTTTCTCATGCTTGTTCTATTTTTATTCAAGGTTGATATCTTATCTAAATTGGCTTGGTTTTTTTGGTAGGATTTTAAAAGTTTTTTTTGAAAATCATAAGGAACTAGACTGATTATTCTTATTATTTGGATAGGATCAAATATATAGTTTTTTTGTGGTTTGTTTGGGGAATTGTTGGTAACTATTACTGGAGGGGGGGGGGGGGGGGGGGGGGGGGGGGGGCTTGTGCTCCTATTATTAGTAGGAGCGTGGCTCATGGCCATGGGTGGAGTTCATTAGGTGTTTCCTATTTGTTGATAATATCTTCTTGGATTAATTTGATCCTTGTTGATGCTTGGATGCTATTCTTTAAGAACTCTCTTCATTATATGTGGTAGAGGATGTTATCCAACTGCTCTTATTTTTTCCTTTTATATGGGTGTTTCTCTACATAAAGTTGCTATGTCTATTAGTCTTTATCATTCTATATAAGCATGGTTGGAAGGGATTGTTAGCCAATGATTGTAATATGTTGCTTTGGCTTAAACATGGTAAGTCTAGGTTTATGTCTAGTTGCTCTACTCAGTTATATTTTATTGTGGTTATCTTCCATTTCCCTCTCGGGTAAAGAAGTAACAGGGGCCTTTTGTTATCTGATTTCATGGTTGATAGTGTGAGCTTACAGATTGTCGGCAGCTGGATAATCGTCATAATTTCTAATTGGATTTTCTGCATCTTTAATATTTATAATTCTAATTATCTTCAAGAATTAACTTGATATAAATTTATTTGCTATTATTATGTTTTGTTATGCTTGTTCACTTTTGTAGACCATCTTTATTGGAGCCTCTTTGGACTGAGGCTTTTGTGGTAAAGCTGAGAATTTTTTAGAGGAAGATTGTGCTGAAAGTTTTGATTCTTATCTTATATTTTTGGGTGCTGTATACTTGCAACCATAGAATATTATTAGGTTATTTTATAATTTTTAGTATAGGGGACCATCAGCTCTTAGATTTTCTTTGGGCTTTTTGTGTAGCTCTGTTGAGCATTAGCGAGATAATGGTTCTCTTTAAGGACCTTGTAACCTTCTTTTTTATTAACGCATATGCCTCACTGAGGGTTTCTAAAAGAAAAAGAAATTTCAGTAAGTCAAAAATATATTTTTTAAATAAATATTAAAAATAAAAATACTTTCACCATATAAAATAAAAAGTATAATAAAGGAAAATAAAATCCCTACAGCAAAATATTAAAATAAATATGAAAAATTAAATAAGTAAATAAATAATTAAAAAAAAAAAATAAAAACCCAAATGGTTAAAAATTTTCATGAATTTCATTTTAGGTCATTTTTACCTATGATGAATATTTGAAGAGTCAATGCCATTTAATGTAAAAATGAAAATAATCTAAACACCGTTAATAAATTAATAATAAATACCAAATAAACTCCTAAAATTCATAATAAAATAAATAAAAATTCTAAAAATCCAATTTAAAATGCATTAAATTTTAAAAAAATAGTTAAGTATAAATATAAAAATAAATCTTAAAAATGTAAACTTTAAATAAAAAGACAAATCGTGATGAAACTTAAATGATTAAATAAATTAAAAACATAATTAATAATGAAATTAAATAATAAAAATTAATGGTAAAATAAAATGGAAATAAAATAAAATTAAAAATAATTTATTAATTAAAAAATTAAATATTAGAAATTAAATTAAATTTTTAAATAAATAATAATAATATTAAATAAATAAATATATAAAAAATAACATATATAAAAAAATAAAAATATATAAACATGAAAAAAAAATTAAATTAAAATAATTTAAAAAATAATTTCAAATTAAAGAAAATTTAAATAGATAAAAAATAAATTAATTAATTAATAAAGAGAAATAAATAAAATTAATTAATATAATTAAAATAAATAAAAAAATATATATGAAATTTAACTAATCTAAGCTAGATAAAAATTTAACTTAAAAAATAAATAAAACCCAAATAATTCAAAATTATAAATAAAATTAAAAATCTTAAATAAAAAATTATATAAATTTAAATAAATTAGAGTTAAAAATAAAAATCAATTACATTATTTTAATTAAATCATTTTAAATGAATTGATTTAATTATGTAAATATTAAATACAATTTCAAAAAACATTTAACTTTACGTGTTTGTCTAATTTCTCTGGAATGAAGCAAATGTATTCATTCTTAAAACCTAGGACTTGGTTAATAATTTCAATGCATGTTTAATTTATTAATTAACATGATTCCTTAAAACCCAAAGCAAATAGTTGAATCTAAGGAAATAAAAATCAATAATAAATTGTAAAAAATCAAAATTTGTATTTAAATTAAATCTTTTAGCATTACAATATAAATTCAATTTGTAGATTATTCAAACATTAATCCATTTAGGACAACAAAATCGAATAACTTAGCTAACACATAGAATTGTTTGATTGGACTACCAACTAAAAGTTTATGGTATGTATGTTTACTTTTCCTGCACTTTGTTGATTTTGGGGTGATGTTATGGCAGACGTGTAATGATGTAAGTGATGACTTTTCTGCACTATGTGATGTGACTTGTGGATGATATTTTATAAATGCATTATTTTTATACTAATCCCTGCAAGTATAAAGTCTTTTTTATTTTATATTAATTATAATTATGTAAAGAATTATAAATATATTGAGTTGTGAAAGTCTTAAATGAAGTTAATTATTTTATGAAAAAAATTCTAGAAGAACGTATCTTCTTTGAATATGATGTCTTTTGGAATTCTTTAGAAGGATGAGCATAGCTTGGAGAGCATGAAGAAGTTTTGATGATTTAAGTAAACACCTTCATTTGGACTGAATGTTATAAGCTCTATTTATTTAAAGAGAGAATGTTTTTGGTTTCAAATTTTTCGCCTCCCGCAATTTTCTCCACCGACCGATGATAGTGGAGGGCCGTCTTCTTCCACCTTCCGACACCACTTATGGTCGTCAGACTTCATCAAATGCTATCCGTATCCTTCCTCATCCTGTCAATGGATCATCTCCACCTGCTTTTGGCGATGCAAGCTGTATGTTTGATCAGGAGTCCAAACCAAGGTTCAAAAATGCTGGAGCCTTGGTAATCAATGAAGCAGGTTTTATCCAACCAAAGAAATCATTGGAGTATACGGGAAAAAATAAGAAGGTGATTAAGGATTTCATGATGGAAGTGCCCAGTTTCTCTGTTATGCAAAGAGGTCTGAAAACTGATTGCCAATCTTCTTATGTTAATTCTGAATCAATTGAACCTAAATTTGATATGATTTCGGCCAAATCTGTGTTGCCAAATGTTTCTGATGATTGCTGCTCATCCCCTATCTCAAAAGAAGGAAATGTTCATAAGAGTTATGTAATGGAAAATTCTGAGGAGGCCCCTTTGTTGGCTGATGACACTATCAAAGTATGTGAATGTATTTCAGCAGATTTAGGATATTATAGTTATGATGATATTTGAAGAGAAGAAGTATAAATTCAACCTAATAAGATGGTCACCAATGCATGAAAGAAGAGAACAAATTTCAAAGTAATTGATTTTGATTATGGAGAATGCTCATGTGAAGACGGTGTTGTTAAACTCAACAAACAAAAAGAGTTAGAAGAAACCAACAAATTGATGAAATTGCTGGTAGTCAAGGTATTTGGAGAATTTGTGCCTTATCATGTTATAAGTTTTGAGCTAAGGAGATAATGGTCTCAATTTGGAAAGTTCCATATTACTCTACTTGGAGGATGGGTCTTATGTGCTTTGAAGACCTAAATTATCTTGATTCAGTACTTTCTAGTGGACCTTGGTATGTGAATGGAAATATCATTGGCTTAGACAAGTGGTCTCCTGCATTTCAGCCTAATTCTCTAAAAGGTTTGACAGTTTATGTGTGGATCAGGATGCCAAACCTCCCTTTGCATTGTTGGGATGAAGTGAATGTGTGTAGAATTGCTTCAATGGTTGGAACTCTGTATTTAGTTGATGAAAATAAGTTTCAATGGGGAAGAAGGGAGTTTGCCAGAATTTGTGAGAAGATCAAGCTTGAGAATAAGCTTCCTTTAGGAGCATGAGTGGAAGGAACCTCCGACAAATTCAACCTGAAATTTGAGTATGAAAGAATTACTTAATTTTGTTTCGGATGTGGCAAAATAGGACATATGAAGAGTAGCCGTCCAGAGGCTATTGCAGTTCTAAAGCCAGGAAAAGAGATTAATTTGATTGATGTGGCTTATCAATCAAATGAATCTGTTCAAGGTTTGGTGGCCACAATAAAGCCTGTTCTGAAGGCAGGTAATACAGTTGAAGAAGTAAAAGAGATTGATGAAGAAGGTTATGGTCCCTGGATCCATGTAGATTACGGGAGGAAAAAAATCAAGAATATAAAATTCAAAAACACCTGGGTTAGGCCAGGTTGGAAAGATTAAAAAAAGACTGTGGAAACAAAGGATAAGGAAAATTATGGCAGCAAACAAAGTCTGGATGTTTCAAGTAACGGTGCAGGGAAACAAATCAAAGGTTCAATGTTGGTAACAAACACTCGGGCTGAGGATCTGTAGCAAAAATCAATTACTTCTACTGCTCAAATAAAGTTGGATGTTATGCCCGTAAAAGAAGGAGGAGTTGATGTTAATAAGTTTGGTACTATTAACATTAATAATTAATTTGATCCGCTGAATCAAATTCCAGAAGATAATGTTATTATGAAAAAGAAGGAAGTGGAAAATGCTATACCTCTTATGAATATAGAAGAAGATGATGCCATTGATAAGGGGGAGGCAGAAGAGGAAAAATTACAAATGAACATCTCAGGTGACATTTCAGTAATTACAAGGAAGAAAGGTATGAAGAAACTTAAAGGTTTGGGTCCAATTAAATCGACCCCAAGGAATAAAAGGGTGGAAGGTGAGCTAAAGGAGAATTTGGGGAAATCTTCCCCTAATAATCAATGAATTATTCCATAGGCTTTTGGAATTGTAGGGGAGAAAAAAAAGAAGAAAAGCTTCCCTTTATTTAAAAGAATTTACTAAGGAGTATGGGGTTTTCTTTATTGGGTTGCTTGAAACCAAGTTGTCTTCAATTGATAGAAGAGATGTTAATCTAATGATAATTATGGATTGGGATTTCTTTTATGTCCCAGCTGAAGGATTATCTGACAGAATCATGGTGCTATGGAAAAAGAATTTAACTTCATTCAAAGTTATAGAATTCTCTTCCCAATTCGTGGTTGGAGAGTTAGAAGTTCCAAACAAAGGGAAATGGAAGATTGCTACAGTATATGGAAGTAGGGACAGCTATAGAAGAAGATTTCTTTGGGAAAGATTGGAGCATCATGTGTCTAATGAAGTCCCTATGGTAGTGGGTGGTGACTTCAACTGCTTGCTAACAAGGGAATAGAAGAAGGGAGGAAGGGAGTTTGTTTATTCCCTTGGTCCTAAGGAGATGAAGGCATTTATTACTTGTAATGATTTACATGAAGTAGAGAGTATTGGGCCCTTGTTTACATGGTGTAATAATAAAAAGGGAGCTTAAAAAATCCTTGAAAAGATGGATAGGTGCCTTCTCAACTCAGCAGCCATTAACTCATCTCATCGGGTGGTGGTGAGATACTTGGCGAGGATTGCATCGGATCATAGTCCATTTTTGTTGAAACTACTGACATTCAATAAATCATGTGATAAACAGATTAAATTTGAAGAGGTTTGGGCATCAATTCCAGCATCTTCGGGAGTTGTAAAGAAGGCTTGGGGGAGAAAATTTTGTAGGTATCCTCTTCACATCTTGAACCAAAAGATGAACATAGCTCTTAAAGCTTTGTTTTATTGGAGTAAGGCCAAATACAAGGAGTTGAATCAATTAAAAGAAGAGCTGAAAATACATATTATGTCTGTAGTGGAGGCAGTGAGCAAAAGTAAAATGGCTAAAGGAAGTAGATGCAAACACTAGTTTTTTTCATGCCTATGCTAGTGCAAGGAGGAATATAAACTTTATTCATAAAATAAAAGTTGAGAATTGGTTGATAGTGGAAGATCAAAATCAGGTTGAAGGCGTTCTCATCAACTATTTCAAAAATAAATGGGAAGAAAGGGAATTCTCTTTGATGGGATGGCCTAAACCGTGGAAGACATTAAGGGAAGATAGGTTCTTTTAATTTGAACAGAGAATTTTCTTGTGAAGATATGGAGAAAGTTATCCATGAGCTGGGTGGAAACATAGCTTTGGGCAAAGACAAGATTTCTTATTCCTTTATCAAGGCATATTGGTCTATAATCAATGTATATCTATGGAATGCAATGAAAGATTTCTTTAGAACCGGGAGAATGTGCAAGGAGTGGAAAAAACAATTATTGTATTGATTCCTAAGGTAAAGAACCCTTTATCTCCCTCCAACTTTAGACCAATCAGTTTATGTACCTCAATTTACAAAATAGAAGCAAAGATGATCTTGAATAGAGTATTGCTTGTCATTCATAAACTTATTTCGATGGAGAAAGTGGCATTCTTGAAAGGTAGATCTTTATTGGACAATGTATTAGTAGCCCATGAAGTCTTCCACAAATTTAGGTACTCTAAATCTTCCAAAGGTTTAATTTATTTTAAAATAGATATGGAGCAAGCCTATAATTCAATGGGTTGGCCAACCTTATGTAAGGCTTTGGAATATTTCGGCTTTCGATCTAGTTTCTCCAATCTTGATATGGATTGTGTTTTTAATCCTTACTTTTCATTATCCATAAATGGAAAATTGTCCAATTGGATAGAAGCAAAAAGTGGTTTTCGTCAAGGGTGTTCGTTATCCCCATTCTTGTTCTTTTTATGTGCTCAATTATTATCCAATGCATTTTATCAAAAAAAAAAAAAAAAAAAAAAAGGATTCTATTGGCATTCAAATTTCTCCAAAAGGCCTTTGATCTCCCACCTCCTTTACGCTGATGATATCATGGTTTTTTCAGAAGAAAGAATGAAGATCATCAAGGAGGTTAAAAGCATAATCATGGACTTTTGTCGTTGGACAGGCCAAAGGGTGAATAAAAAAAAATCTGGAGTGCTGTTTGGGAAATCTGTCAAAAAAAGAAGTAGAAGAAGAATTGCTAGAGCCATGAACCTAAACGAGATAAAGGTGATTTCATACTTGAGCATCAAAATGGCTTTAAGGAGACTTTATAAAGATGAATTCCAGTACAAAGTATGTTTAATGTATGGGGGGGGGGGGAGTTCATTTCCTTGGCCGGCCAGTTGACATTGGTCAAATCTGTATTGCTATCATTCCCTACATTCCACTCTTCCCTTTCTTTGGTTCCCAAAAGTATTTTGTATGAAATTGAAAAACTATGCAGGAGTTTTATATGGAGCAAATGTGATGGAAGAAATGGTATTCACTATGTAAGTTGGGAATGTCTATGCAAATTGAAATCTCAAGGAGGACGTGGTTTGGTTCCAAGTGTGAAGAAAGCTGGACCACTGAGAGCTAAACTAGCATCGAAGTATTATCAGGATATAAAAGCATTAATGCATAAGCTCCAAGTACCTAAATATGGCAAAATTATGGATAACCACTCCTTGAGCAATTCAGGATCAATTGCTTGGAAACTGCTTAGAAGTAAGGAAAAGTTTCTAAAACCAATTGTCAAATGGAGGATTTCAAATGGAACATCTGTGAATGTATTCAAAGATACATGGGTATTGGATAGAAGGTTGGATAAATGGCCAACATTTATGCAAGCTATAGGGAGCTATGACTTCACGGTGGAAAGGTTAATTACAAATGGGAGCTGGAATGTAGCAAAGATAGCAAAAATCTGTGGTCCAGAACTTGTAAATTTTATAAATGATGTTCAAATCTCGTGTGAAGAGGAAGAGGATAAGTTGGAATTGATTCATTTAATTCCAGGAAAGACTATTACAGCAATGGCTATGGAGTATTTGGAAGAACAATAAGTTGTTTTTCATTAATGGGATTGGCTTAAAAAGGCTAATCTAAGCTCTAAAGTGGAGAACTTTTGGTGGAGACTTCTTCACAAGGCAATTCCTACAAATCAATTTCTTTTTCACAGAAGACAACAAAATTTGGAAAGCTTCCCATGGGGATGTGAAGAACCTGAAGACATTGAACATATATTTATGAAATGTTGGAAATTAAATGAAGTAATCCAGCACTTGAACAAATGGGGTTTTGGAATTCCTAGTTTCAATTCTTTTGAAACCTGTTTTATATGGCTTCAAAGCAAGAATCTCTGGTTGATCAATCTCTTTTGCAACTTGGTATATTTATCATGGAGAGCTAGGAATGAACTTGTGCATGAATGCAGCCGGTCAAGCTCTTGGTTGATAGCCACTAATGCGGTGAGTTATGCTACGATTTCCAAGAATTTAAATAATATGAACTCAGGTATCTCAGATGTTAACCAACAAGTTAAGTTATTTGATGGTACTTGGCATCCCCATCCACCCAATTGGGTAAAAGTAAACTTTGATGCTTCACTAAATACTTCTTACAAGGCCGGGATCAGAGGAGTATTTTGAGATCATAGAGAAAGATTTTTGATGGCATTTGGCAAGAATCTTATTCATTGGGACATCTCTTCCTTGGAACTTCAAGCTATTCTTTCTATCAAAGAGGTCATTACAGAATGGATGTATGCTTACAAAGGTATTATCATAGAAGAAGATAATCAAAATGTCATTTACTTCATTCAAGGAATTATAAGGAAAGGTAGCAATGAGTTGGGAGACCTTTCATTTATCAAAGACTTTAATTATGTTATTTTTAATTGTGTTAGTAGAAATTGCAATAAGTTAGCAGACCTATGTGCTACTATGCAAGTATTAGTTCTTTTATTTGGGATGATTTAGCAATGAATAAGATTCCTCCCACTTTTACTAAAGTGTTAAAAGAGGAATCAATTGACATTAGGGTGTAATAAGTTTTTTTACTATAATGAACCATTTATGCTTTTCTTAAAAAAAAAAGTAAACAACTTCATTTTTTTGTAGACTTGTATCCTTCTAGGCATAAAAATCCAAGCTTATTATTAGTAGAGCTTGGCTACTTTTACTTTTATGCAGATCTTACGTTATATGTTACGTAGCACTTATCACATGTACTTTTCCTTTATTTCTTATGTACACTTTGATTTCTTGATGGTTGTTTATTGCATATTATGTGTGAATTAGAAATTATCTAATTTTCCTTGGTTTCTTAGTCATGCATGTGATTTTCATGGACACTCATTAGGCTCTCAGTACTTTGTGATGTTTATTAGTTAAAATGCCAACATGCCAACATTTACTTTCTTTACATGCTTATTTTCTTTTTTGCTATGGATTCTAAACTCGCACAAACCAGTGCCTAGCTAGTGACAATCTAAGCAATTGGGCTGAGTCTGCTATTCCTATTGGTATAGGGATATCATGCTGCCATATTTTTCTTAGAAAGCTATACATGTATATTATATTAGTTGCATATAAAAATTTTAGAAGTTCAAAAAAGTTTACTTCAAATATAATTAGTTAGGTATATTTGAACCTCTAGCATCATTAAATTATAATTTATTTTAAACATTAAACCCTTTGCTCCTATGTGAATAATAGCTTATATATCCTACATGTCATTTATACCTAAACTCATGATTTTAAAATTGCCTAGGTGGTTAGATGGAAAAACACTCCATATAAACATACGTCCAAATGCACAATTCATGCACTTCCTTTTGGGAGTATAATCCTTCATTTCTCATAAATTATCAATACAAACATAAATTGAATCATGTTCTAGATTATTAATCCGCCAATTATAGTATAGGATAGAGTGGATCTAGGTATCTCAAAATCATTAGTGCTCTTTACCATTTCATTTATAAATTATAGAAATAATTGTTCACTTTAGAATCAATCCCTATTGATAAATTATAAATTCAAATCCTTGCCTGCATCATTATAAATTAACAAAAAAATTCATCACTTTAATTAAGAGTTTTATTAAGAGATTCTCTTGAGATATAACAAACCATAGAGGGTTGCCTTTTTGGGAAACCTATATCCTTAATAAAAAAATAATTTTTATTAGTTCTTTAATGTAGAGAAAAAATATATAGGATAGGGTTTTTAAGTCCCTTAAAACCCATTTTCATTTTCAAAATGATCATTCAATATCATTTATATCTTTTATTTGGTATGAAGTTCTTTATGCTGCATTTGATCATGAAATGATTATTATTTCTGTTCTCAAATCAAAAGTAAAACATTATTTATATATCTCAAGATAGGATGTTGTTTGATAAGTGAATTTAATTATAGGAATAATAAGTTTTAAAATCGTATGGTAATATATTTTTTCATAGATTTTTCTCGCGATTCCATTGGGGATGGGTTATCTCTCCATTTTTAATGGCGACTAAATCTTTTCATCAATTGTATACTTACTCTCATAATAGATTTAAAACTCCTTTTAATCATTGGTCACTTTACTCATTTCACTCTTGAGTGAATGTGAAGAACATTAAATTCTTGGATTGTTGTAACATATCATTCTCAATTTCTTATTTCAATTCCTAGTTTTAAGTAACACATCATAGATACATTTTCTTGTGTAACTTGGTTTGGTTATTTAGATAGGGTCTATTCAATCAAAATTGATATTTTAAATTTGAAAGCCTGCTTCCTTTACCTTGTTTATTAAAGAATTCAATAGATTTAGTTTAACACTCTAGATCTAAACGTCTTGTCTAAAGCCACCGAGTTTATAAAATAGATATAGGACTGTATTTGTATTAAAAAAATTGATCTTATGCTTTTCGATATCTAGAATGTCTTTTCTTTTTTGAAGAAATGCAGAATTGCATTAATCATAAAAGAAAAGATAACCTAATACAAACTAGGTAAAGGAGGCTAATGGTTCCTTTTTCAATAAGAGAAAGGGACCTTATTGGACATAAATTTGTTAATTTAAACTTATTATAAATGATATGAAACCCACTATTTCCTATTTTGAAACTGTTGAGAATCATGGGATACCAAAGTAATAAACAACCCGAGGGTTGATTAGTATCCCAGAGTTCCCATCCAGTTAGAGAATAAGACTTAGTAATGATTCCATAATCAATTAGAAAAAGTTTAAAATAACAAATTGGATGAAAAATGAAGCAAAAAAAGGTAAAAAGGAAAGTACATTTTAACAAAAATTTCCAAAAATCACTTAAGAATATCATTGAAAGATATTCCATAAGCTTTTTCCAATCTCCAAAGTTAGCCTTCAATGATATCATTAATCCAAACTCTTTGATAATTTGCTTTATCTTCAAGTATCTATATACTATATTGTTGTCAACGGGATTACCATCTTGCATTTTATTGAGATAAAAGAGAAGAAGAACCTCTCATGCCGTTCTTCACCTTGATTTCAGCCATCTTCCTTCTAGGAAGATCTTTCACCGGTCCTAATGCTTGAAGTTATTTGAACAATGTGTGCTTAGATCCCGGGGACTTACTCTTCTTAAAAAGATTATTGTCTTTTTTAAGAACAGTTTTTTTAAAAGTTAAAGAGATATCCGATAGTGGAGAAGTATCTCTTAATATGCAAAAACTATTTTTTAATTCAGGATCAGTAGCTGAATTAATAATTGGATCAGCATTAATGTTAGATACAGCCGCCAAATCTTTTAAAGGAGTTGCAATTTCCTCCTGAAAATCTGCATTTTTGAATTCAAAAAGTGGTTTGTTAGCTCCCTGAATTTCAGCAACTTGAGTTGAATCGGCAGTATCAACTCATTCCTTAATAGCTTCCATAATTTCAGGGATTTTGAATTCAGAATTTGAATTTAACCTGTTGTTGAGATTCAAATTATTGCATTCCACTTCCACGGGATCAGCCAAACTAAATTCAAAATTTAATTTCAAACTTCCTGAATTTGTTCCACAGGAAAATTCTCCTCTATTTGTGGGATTTGAATTTGTAAATTTTCAGCATCTACAGGATGAACGGTGGAGGATTCAGCTCCTTATCTAACTACCTTTTCTTCTTCTTCCTTATTTCCAGCAACGTCCCTAGCTATCCAATGAACATCAAAAAAATCTGAACCAGTAATCCCGTCTCCTTCAACATCTTCCAAGGCAGCATTTTTTATATTAACACAAACATCATTCGATTTATCCATGGTTGAGACAACTTTAAAAAGCTTTTTATCAAGAATAAATCTTCTTTTGTTTTTGAATTTCACATGCATCCATGGCCCAAAAATATTATTTTCAGATTGAAAAGAACTGAAAGGGACCTCTTTAACAATAGGATTTTTATTATGTGTTGAATTAGGACACACATAATCAATATGGCTGATTTTTCCACATTTGAAGCAAAAAGATGATAGATTTTCATACTCAAACTTTTAAAAAAATCTACCATGAATCCCTTCCACCCAAATTCCAGAGGGGAGTTTAGAATTCAAATTTACTCGAATGCAAGATCTAGCAAATTCCCTTCTCCCCCATCTAAACATGTTACCATCCAATAATAATGGAGTTTCAATTCTAGAAACAATTCTAGTGATATTGGATTCATCCCAACAGTGTAGTGGCAAATGAGAAAGACGAACCCAAATTGGAAAATAAATTCCATTCAAAGAATAAGGAGAGAAGATAGGAGACCATTTGTCTAAGCCTACCACAAAACCCCCTACAAGCCAAGGACTTCCGTTAAGAACTTCCTCCATGGCTTCATGAGACTGAAATGAACATAGGAGCCAATCTTGACCAAGAAATATAATATGAAGTCCTCCAAATTTCCACCATTGCTTTCTTAATTCAAATGAACACTTAGAAAAAGGATAGTTTTTCTAAGAATTTTTAACAACCAAGGAATTGTACAAAATTTGAACATTAGATTTTTCATTTTCCTTGTCAAGAATGACAACATTTTCATCTCCAATATCATCATGTATTTCACTAAAATTTCTTTTAATGTGAGGTTTTTTAATCCACACATTAGGGATATCCAATTTTGAAGAAGTAATTGGAATAACAATGTACTTCTTCAAAATATCAGCAAAACTTCCTCCTGATGAAGATGCATCCTTATCATTTGCTCTAGTAATGATAACCGACAAAGGTTTTTTGCTTAACATTCAAAAAAGAAATTATTTAAACCTTCCCTTTGCCTGAAATCGCAAAGGTTTTTCCATAGCATTTAAACCTCCCTCTTTTATGACTATAGGAGATTCCAAAATCTGAAAAGAATATATTCGTTTGAAGGAGAATCTACCTCTTGAGACCAACATGATTGGACTGGTGGTAGATAGAAAATTTTTGGTGTTCCGGTCATCCTTGGATGACCGGCCACCTTCTTCCATCTTCAACAATGGCACCCGAATTCTTCAAAATCTTCTTCCAATTTGTTCCTTAATTTATGGAGCTTCTCTCTCTTCTCTCATGGTTCAAAATCTTATTATGAGGGTTAATATCACACATAAGCATTTGTTAGTTTCCAGATGGAAGCCTCATTAAGTTTGGAACTTGTTTTGATAACCTAGTCATGACAATTAGTGTTTCTTTATTTGTTGTGATTAAATTTGAAGAAATTAAAGAGAAGAAACCCATATTTGAATTCATTATAAAATGTTGGGTCTGTGGTTGCTCTGATAGCCACCAAACCTTATATGTTTTCAATTATCAAATATCTTGAGCCAGTTTCACAAAAGATGAAATCTATGGTATTTATGATTTTCCTTCCTACGATACCTTTAAGATTGGGTCATCATCTACTAACATTTCTTTGATAACCAAGGCTTAGAGAAGAAATAAGAACTATCATCTAAGGAGAAGATATGAGAAAGAGAAGTTGTTAGAGGAAGAATTCATTTAATTTGCTACATAGAAGCTTATTGAAGGAAAAACCTCCTCTACTTCAGCCCTATTTAGAGGAAACTAATTTCATCCCCTCTCTACTATTAATGGAGAGGAGAATGTTAAGATGATTATTAATTCCCCACTACCTACATTTAATAGTCATCATGCCATTCCATCCCTGGTAGAGAGAAAGAGAAAGTTCAAAGGTCTATTGAAGGATCTGGTATAGAAGTGTGCAAGTAACTTTGGATAGTTTAAGAGAAATATGTTAAAAAGAACAAAGTGAGTCATAATTGAGAAAGTTGTGATTAAGTTGTTAAAGAAAGAAATTTCTAGTGTGCATTATAAAAGGAAGTTGAAAACCAAAATCTAGAACAAAGAAGGAAAGTCTACAGTGTTAGTAATTGCTAAGAGTTATCATTTGGAACTCAGTTCTCTAAGAATTGTTGCCATATGTTATTGACTGGTGGTCAGCACCAAAATAGTCCTATTAAGCCTACTGAGATTATATGTCTTTCATGTTAGAGTTATCATTATTCTTGTCTACTTGCATGCATTATCCTCAATAATCCCACAAAGATCTTTTGTCGCTCTTATGTGCACTATTCACCTAGAGTTGACCAGCACCATTTTGAGGGTAGGCAATCATTTTATCATTTTAATGTAAGGAGGCTGAGCTCCATAACTTAGCTATCCATTGAATGTTCAATTTATGATTGTTAAACCATATAAACTACAAAGGCACACCAAGAAAGTAGACTGAATTGGTTATTTATAATTTTTCTCAAAAATTATCTTATGAAAAATTTAAACCAAATTCACAACTTAAATACAAAATAAAATTTGTAATACAAAAGAAAATAATAAACAACTAAAAATTTTATTTATTTTTTATTTTATAGAAAAGCAAATATTTTTCATTCCTTTTCATTACAAATATTTTTTCTTTTTGTTTTCTAACATAAGCAAAATCTAAAGAAATCTCAATATTTTTGTTTCACAAGAATATCGATGCTCAATATAGATTTGCAAGAAAGTAAAAGTGCAAGAAAATAAAATGCAAAAATTAAAGTGCCAAAATAAAAAAGCGAGCATACCAAAATTTTTATAGTGGTTTAGTCAACTTGACTTATGTTCATTCCATAGTCCTCCTCTCTGGGTATTACACAGAAAATCTTAGGGTCTCTTATTTTTCCCACATGGCAAGGTGAAGAATTCCTTTAAAAGTCACTTTCACAATTCCCTAGTATGGAGAAATAGTCAAATCTCTTTAAGCTTTCACTATGCAGTACAGTAGCCAAATCCCTTTCATCTTCCTTGATGCGATAAAGTAGCTAAGTCTTTTGATACAAAGAGCTTCTTCTCAAAGTTTCCCTCAAGACTAATTTTGACTAATGGAGGAAGAAGGTGGATGTTGGCCAGGCAAGCTTGTGCAGACTCTCTCTCACACAACCTTGCACCCATAAGGCTTTTCTCCTTCTCTCTCAACTACACCTCTCTCTCTAAACTCAAAACTCTCTTCAAAGCCTTGCTTGTAGAAGAAAACACACCCTCTGATTGCCAAAAGACACTCTAAAATGAAGATATGTTTAAATAGTAGGCTTTAAAAAACCCTAATTTTTAGTTTAGCTATCACTATTCGTACATTGCAACTTGTAGATTGTTCATTATGATTAATTCAAATGTGTCTATTAGTACTGTATAATGAATAGTGTTTTATATGATCAATTAAAAAACTTTTGTTGATAATCCAATATGATCATAGATTTGTACAATATGACTAGTATAAATGAATCATAGCTCATCCAAGATGAACTCTTTGATGACAAAAAATCATCTATATTGATCATCTAGTATGATATTAATCAAACTATATAATCTTAAAGTCAATTACCTGATATTTGATTATTTAATCATAGGTATTAAATTAGCAAAATGTTAATTTCATTATAATGTATAATTTGAGCAGTCTTGTATAAATAAATTAAATTCAAAATATTGCCCTAAATGGCAGGAGGGAACTCTTGATTTTAAATAATCTTCCTGTACGATTTATTTCGTACAGTATGATAAGTTCATTCTATAATTTAAAATTTATTTCATTTAATTAAATATTGATTACATAAATTGTATATTACAATCCAGATCATTAAGTATAATCTTCAAAAAAATTAAAAACTTTAAGTTTCACTTTCTCATGTGTGTGCATGGTTTTTATGCTAACATACATATTTTTACAAAGATTGAGTTAAGAAATATAAAATTATAAACTCTTTCAAAACAAATCAACACTATATAACCAAATCTTAAGCCTTGATTATCTGATGATTTTCAGGGTATGAAGAACCTAAAATGTTATTAGACACAAAAATATATATACAAAATAAAGAGCATGAGAAATTAAATAGTCATCCAATAATGTTTTTAATTATTAAAAAACAAGCTTAGGCTCCTGGATTGCAATAATATAACCCTTTTTATGATGGTAAATATTATTGATTAGATTTGTAAAATAAATTTTTAATTTTTTTCTAACTTCTCTCCCTTGGAAAATATTCTTTTTAAAAGTTAGGGAGATGATCCAAATTTATTTACTTATTTATTTTTAAATTATAGCACAACATAATTATAATAATCAATAACAACACACTTAACAATGAAAAATATTAAGAAATGAAAATAACTAATAAAAACCAACAACATCTTTTTCGCCCTTTTGACATCACCAAAAATAGAACTATAGACTGAACACTAATACAAAGTAAAATGCATAGAAATACAAACAAACTAAAAAAATAAAAACAAAATAACACATCACACACTACTTATATAAGGTCCTTGATCAGGTTTTGGTGGAGGTGGCTAAAAGTAATGGTGAAGTGAGGAAAACTTCTCACCAAACTATGCATGATCGACCTTGCGCTATAGAAAGATCTATGATTATTGCTTCTCTAAGTGGAACTATATCACATCCTAGCAAGTGGTAGACTCCTGAATATGAGTCTTAAGGCATGTCTCCACTCGGCCAGAGAGCTTTATAAGGGTATCATAAGTTTGTGCTAGTGTTGGTCCTGGTGCCTCTTAGACTAGTAAGTCTCCCCCTTCTTCATTGAGATCATGCTCCTCTTCTGTAGTCTATGCCCTGCGGCATCTACCACTAAATAGAAGGTAGAATGAACTATCCATATAGTATGAAGGACAAAGCTCAATCAATGCTTGGTACATGAGCTGATATTTGGTATCTAAGACATATGTAATAATATGTCATAGAGTTATATTTTACCTACATCAAACTTCTAGATTTCAAATAAATTTCAGATTATCAATATAATGAATAATCATTTTTACTATGTTAAATTTTCTACCAGACATATTGAAGTAAGTAATACAGATAACAAAGGAGTGATGTTTATCCTACATCCAATATTTGGTAAAGTAGAGGTTCTTAGAATATGCTAAATGATGAGTGCATTTTTGGTATGAGAATTTACTAAGATAATGTGCTGATTAATTGGTGAATTCTTATGAAATGATTCACCTGTGTCGAGTCATAATTTCCCTTAGATGTTACTCTCTGTGGTGCAATGCATATAGCAGAAAGTGTAATATTTCATCAAAGTTCTAATAATTAATTTTTGCTAGATGTCTACAAATATAAGATGGAATTATTGTTCTTTCATTATTGAATCTTAAGCTTACACAGAATTCAAATAACATTTCAGATTAAAAGGGAAGATAAGGGTAAGGATAAATTATAATGTAGTGTAAGCAAAAAGATTTAGTACCTGATTATTCAGAATGTCTAGATTGAGAATCCTTGAAGGGGTGGTATAAGATGTGTTGAAACTTGTTAAATATGAATTAGGTTGTTAGACCTAAGCTTATGTTCCAATGGCTAATGGAGAGGGGGGGGGGGGGGGGGGGGGGGGGGGGGGGGGCAATTTCCTCTTTTAAACAGATTACATTTTTAATGAAAATTTTAAAAGATTTTTGACCACAGATAACAAAAGAAGTAAAGTAAAAAAAAGAAAAGCAGTGGAAAATAAAAGACACAAGATTTATAGTGGTTCGGTCAAACACGACCAACATCCACTCCCTGAAGTCTCCCACTTCAGATATTGCACTATTACCACAAGTGTCTCTAATTTTTCCTCCAAAGCAAGGTGGAGAAGCCTTCACAAAAACTCTCTTCCACCACTACCTGGTGCGGCAGAGAACCGTCATCCTTTTATACCCTCCAAGTGATGGCAGAGAACCGTCAGTTGTTCACACTCTCCAAGTGTAGGCAGAGAATCTTTGTCCTTTCACACTTCTCCAACTGTAGGCAGAGAACCCATCATCTGTTCACACTTCTCTAAGTGTAGGCAGAGAACCCTTCATCTGTTCACACTCCTCGAGTGTCGGCAAAGAACCAAATCTCCCTGAAAGATCTTCTCATGAGAATTCAAGAAGGACTAGAGAAAACAGTGAAGAAATCATAATTTTATAAATGGAGATTCTTACCTTTGAGTACCCAAGTGAATCCTTCACGCTCCGGTAGTAAGAACTCTCCTCCAAATGCTCTCTCTCACTCTCTCCTTCAATCTCCCTTCAGTATGCACGAAGATCAATGAACAAAAAGATATCTTAATAGTTTTAAGTGGCCCTTTTATAAGAAAGACATGAAAAATGGTCCAAAAATCATAAAATTTCAATTATGTATGTTCATGATCTTCTCGTACGATCGATTTTTGTATGTATGAATAGTGTAAATGCTTGTAGCGTATGACCTCAATGTGCATTAGTACAAACTGCCTTTGTATCTGATCATAGTCCCATACGATCATGGTTCATCCGATATGAACCATTATTTCCAAGGTTCGTTGGGACGAAAAAGCAGGACGGATCATAAGTTCATAGAACAGAGGACATTGTCTTGGGACGATGGGGTCAATTCATCTGGATGAATAGTTTAAAGCATGAGTCTAAAGGAAATCGTCCAGTGATGAATGGGATAATTTTCTGGATGAATAATTCAAAATGAAAAATCCAAAGGACATCATCCAGGGATGAACATGAAAATCATCTGGATGAATAGTTCAAAGTGGGAGTTCAGAGGACATTGTCCAGGGACGAACATGAAAATTATCTGGATGAATAGTTCAAAGTGAGAGTTCAGAGGACATCATCTAGGGACAAACATGAAAATTGTCTAGACAAATAGTTCAAAGTGAGAGTTCAGAGGACATCATCCAGGGATGAATATGGAAATCGTCTGGATCAATACGACTTAAAATTTTTTTTACTCACCCAATGCTCATTCCATTTGCTTTTGGAGGAGTATAACTAACCTAATCATCCCGTACGAACATAGTTCATCCTATACGATCAATATTAAAAATTATGAATTTTAAAGCTCTCCCCCGGTGTGTGTGCTGAGTTACTAAATTATAATCACATTCTCTTAGATTCAAACAAAGGTAAAATACAGACTCCAAGTTACAAAATATTATAAACAGATCTTGATTTGAAGTCTTCAACAATCTGGAGTATGATTTCCCTAAAATTTTAATACACATAAGAGCCAAAAATAATTCTTCCAAAATGTGTTAGGAGGAAATAATAATCAAAATAATAATATTTGGAATCATCAAAACATATAAGTTTAAAAAATGCAAAGCTAAGTAGCAATTTTCTCAACAAACTCCCCCTTTTGATGATGGTAAAACAATTATTGTTTCTATAATTTTCAAATTCCTAACTTTCTCCTAAACTCCCCCGGGATAAATAAGCATGTGAGAATAAGGGACATTTTTGTTTGAAGTAATCCCAATTTTTTAATTTTAAATTTTTTTACACACTCAAAAACACACAACAACACTCAAAACACACAACAACAAAAATAAAAATATGAAAAAATACTAACAACAAGTCAAAAATACTTCCAATAATATTTCTCCCACTTTTTGACAACAACAAAAAGAGAAGAAGAGACAAATCAAACCAATCTAGAATAGTAAGAAGTCATATGAAAAGCCTTTGATAATCGATCCTTTAAAGAGATTGAGTTATATTTGCAAATAGAAATTAACTGTTATTAGAGAAATAGAAAGATTCATATTCTTTAAGTATAGATATAACATAGACAAGAAAAAAATATCAAAATCATGAATCCGTTTAGACAATGAGATAAGCAAAATCATTGCAAAGTAGATGAATGTAAAATTTGTATATTTCAAAATTCAATACAAAATAAAATTGAGTAGAAGATTAATTTGAATTTAAAGATTAAAAGATTGGGGAAAGAACATATGCTTGTGGCGCTTTGTGCATCTTTTCAATATTTGTGGCACACTTTGTGCATATTTTTACTTGTTGGATTATTTTGCGCCACTTTTGCATATTATGAACTATTATGTTTTTTTTAATTTATTTATTTTTATTTTTTTACATTTATACATTTTCTTGATCTTTCTAAAATTGATAATCTAAAATCTTAAATTTCTCTAAGTACAACGATATTTATATTGAAAAGAGAAATAAAAAATAAGAAAACATCAAATTTGCAATAATAATATTAAAAATTATGTTAATCCAACAAGAAACATGAGATTGACACTCTTAACTAGATCAAGTTATAACACAACTTAAATTTTTTGAAAAATTAAATTTTCTAATGAATTCAATTTTATATTGCAAATCAAAATATAGCAGTTGTTAGATCAATATTTTAAGGATGTTCATATAGGCTAACACATACTTTTGAAAAGAAATAAAAAACACTAAAATAAGACAGGATAACTTTTATTGATATCAATGGTAAAAGATAGTACATTGTGCAGGGATGATATCAATATAAAGATATTCATGACATAAAAACATAAACACATGAAAACTAAAATGATCACATTATATCACAAAAAAAAAGTGATAAAAATATAAACACCAACATCACATAACATCCTATCACATCAAGTCATCACATATAAAGAAAAGCATAAAAGAAGTATAATCATCACTCTGAAGGGCCCTGATTTGGAGGAGGAGGTTGGTTGAAAATATTAAAATAGCTATTCATCATAGCTATATTTATATTGACTAATTTAATTTGACCTCTAACCCAACCCATATCCTGTTGATATTGATAGTCCTACTGCTGAAGATGAGCTTCAATTTGATCAAAATGTTGATCAAAATGACTGTCAAGATGATTAAATCACTGGACCATATCCTGAAAGTTTTGTCCATGAGCAGATGCATGTGTAGCTCTTCTCCTTTCCTCATCAGATTCACTACTTAGCACATATGGATCTTTATTAAAGATTGCTCGGAATGATGCATCATTATAGTAGACAGACTCTTCTAGATTTTGAACAGGGTAAACTAGTTCATACTTCTTCTCCAAAATGTTGGTCACAAGGTGTACTAAGGCTATATTATTCTTTCTCTTGTGGGAGACATGGTGAATCTCAGAAAGTTCGTACATGTAGTCAATGATCAATTGGGCTTCATCTATAGGTTGGCTAGTCATAATCAGATATGTCATTGTGGAATGAAGAGGAGTAATATTTACTTGATCACTAGCTTTAGGAATAATAGAGGTATGAAGAACATGCTGGATGGATCGGGCATTTTGATTAAGAGTTTTCACCTTAGGCAAATGAATCATCCCTCCAAACCCTCTAATAACTTCATTTATCACAGTCCAGTCAAAGTTAGAGGAAGAGGTTAGGGTATGGGCTCTAATCCCTTGAGTCCTTAAGTTAAAAAATATCCCCAAATCTTCTTTTGTAATCTCTACCTTCTTCTTAAAAACATAAGACTTAATCACACTCTGGTTAGAATTAAAATACATGTTTGCAAGAAAGTAATGAAATGTTTCCTTGTTATAGAAGTGGGTTAGAGTAAGAATAAAAGCAAATTAGGTAGAAGCAAAAAGGTCCATCACTTTAAATGTGAGTTGTTCTTGGAGAAGAACTCTGGAGGGGGTGATTTTTATAAATACGAACCTAGGATAAGACTCCTCATTTTCGTTGGACAAAACTTCTCTTCTGAAGTTCTAAAGGAAGGCCCCCTAGTTAGTTCTTTTACTTGCCTAACTCTTTTGCTTGAACTACCCATGAAGAAGATAAAGGAGATTAGAAGATTGAAAGGGTTTTTGTAGTGAATGAAGTTTGAGTTCTAAACCTTTCAATTTAAAGAAAAATGATTGTTCGTAAGAATGGAAATAATTTCATCCCGTACGATATTGGGTTCGTACGTACGAATTAAAATTTTGTATGTACGATTGAATGTGTCCAAAATATAACAGCTTTTCATAATCATGTAAGTTACGAGGTGTACTTTCATACATGATTTTGACCAAACAATCATACAGACGAAGAGGTGTTCATTCCGGGACGATCAGTTATTTAAGATCACTTTTATGACGGTTTGAAATGTCCCCAACATTGAATTACCACGTATTCATATGTACAAACTGAATGTTCATACGTACGATCAAAAATAAAAAAATTGATCTTTTCCATATAACCGTCTACATGCATACAAATGATTGAATATATCATCCGGATGATCGTCATAATCGTACAAACGAACTGTATTGGAAACTGAAAAAAAAAATGCATGCAAACTGATCGAATCAATAGTTAATACACTACACAACTCATCCCGTACGAAATTAATTTCGTAGGATGTTTGTCACACATAAATTTTCATACCATAGCTAAAAAAAAGGAATTTTGATGTGAAAAGTATTTGTGACAGTCAAAGAAGAAAAGTTCAAAAACAAACATGAACAAAAAACTGAAGAACACATGGAAAAATCACAAAATCAGAAAATAAACAATATACTAACAAAAACACACATCAATGTTATAAAAACATTTTAATTAAGCATTCAAATCAATCACACCAAGCCTTGTTCTTAATGTATTGAAAGTATCAAAGGCTAGTGGTTTTGTAAAAATATCTGCAAGTTGATGTTTAGTTGAAATATGAATGAGTTCAATTTCTCCTTTGGATACATGATCCATTATGAAATGATGCTTGATGTCTATATGTTTGGTTCTTAAATGTTGAATAGCATTTTTAAAAATACAAATAGCATTAATGTTATCACAATAAATAGGAATAGTGTCTATTGTTAATCCTAAATCTATCAACTGTTATTTCAACCAAAGTACTTGTGCCACACAACTTCCTAAGGCAATGTATTCAACTTCAGCAGTAGATAGGGTTACAAAATTTTATTTTCTACTGGACCAAGAGACTACTAAATTTCTAATAAATTGACATATTCTAGAATTGCTCTTTCTATCAACCCTATAATCTACAAAGTTCGAATCTGAATATCCAATTATTTCAAATGAAGATGCATACTAAGGATACCAAATTCCTAACTTTTAAGATCCCAAGAGATACCTTAAAATCCTTTTCACTGCTATCAAATGTGATTCTTTTGGATCTCATTGAAATCTAGCACATAAGCAAACAACAAACATGATATCGGGTTGGCTAGCTGTCAAGTAAAGCAAAGATCCAATTATCCTCCTAAATTTCTTTTGATCAACAGATTTTCCCTTAAGGTCTTTATCCAATTGAACTGAGGAACTCATAGGTGTACTAACAGGTTTAGCATTATCTATTACATACTTTTTAAGGATGTCCTTAATATACCTAGACTAACTGAGAAATGTACCCTCCTCAATTTGCTTAATGCTAAAGCCTAAAAAATATCTCTAATCTCTTATTAGACTCATCTCAAATTCACTACTCATTATTTTAGAAAAATCATCACAAAGATTTTTATTTGTCGATCCAAAGATGATATCATCAATATAAATTTGTACAATGAGTATATCCTCTCCTAATTTCTTCAAAAAGAGAGTTGTGTGCACACTTCCTTTTTCAAAAGATCTCTCAAGTAGGAAGGTGCTCAACCCCTCATACCAAGCCCTAGGTGCCTGTTTCAATCCATGTAATACCTTTTTCAATTTGAAAACATGATTCAGGTGTTTAGAATTCTCAAATCCTGGAGGTTGTTCCACATAAACATCCTCTTAAATTACCCCATTTAAAAAGACACTTTTAACATCCATTTGATATAATTTAAATCATCTAAAATAGGCAAAGGCTAATAAAACCCTAATTGCCTCAAGTCTAGCTATAAGGGCAAAAGTCTCCTTAAAATCAATTCCTTCAATCTAATTATACCCTTTATCCACTAGTCTATCCTTATTTCTAATGACTACTTCTGAGTCATTCATTTTGTTCATGAATATCCACTTAGTTATAACTACAGTTTGATCCTTTGGCCTTGCAGTTAATTCCCAAACTTCATTTCTTACAAATTGATTTAATTCTTCTTACAAAGCCAATATCAAAAATTCATCTGAAAGTGCTTCATTAATATTTGTGGGTTCTATCATTGAAATAAAGGCTTAATGATGGACTTCTTTATTCAGTCCATGCCTAGTCCTAACACCCTCACTCGGTTCACCTATAATCAATTCCTTTGGGTGATCTTTAGAAAATATCAAATCTCAAGGCTTTGGGTTTTCTATCTCCAAATTTTCATCCAAATTTATTTTCTCAAACTTTTGGGAGTCAATCTCTATTTCATCATCTTCAACAATCAGCTCTTCCAAAATTCCAGATTCATCAAATACAACATGTATGGATTCTTCAATCACCAAAGTTCTTTTATTGAATACTCTATAAGAGTTTCCAACACTTAAGTATCCTATAAAATTCCTTCATCAGATTTTAGATCAAATTTTCCTAAGACAGATTTTTCATTATTATGTATGAACACCTTACATCAAAAAACATGCAAGTGAGATAAATTAGGTATTGTTCTTCCCTTTAGTAACTCATACGATTTTATTTAAGTTTGATCTAACATTCACCCTATTCAGAACATAACATGCTGTGCTAACCGCCTCTTAGGAAGTGAATATTCTTTCAACAGAGCTCGAGCGGCTTCTATTAATGTTTTATTTTTCCTTTTGACTACCGTATTCTACTGAGGGGTTTTAAGTGCAAAAAATTGTGATCAATTCCTTTCTCCTTACAAAAATCTTGAAAATTTTCATTCTCAAATTCTCCTCCATGATCACTTTGAATTGTCAAAATCTCACATCCTAGTTTCCTTTGAATCCACATAAAAAATTTTCTAAACTCCTCAAATGATTCACTCTTATGAAATAGAAATCTAACCCAAATGAATATAGAGTAACCATCCACAATTACAAATATGTATACCTTCCCTCATAGACTTATAGTTATAATAGGTCCGAAAAGATCCATATGTAAAATCTCTAGTGGTTTACTAGTTCTAAGATCCTTATTGGACTGAAAAGATGACTTCACCTATTTTCTAAATTGACATGCATCGCAAAGGTGATCCTTAGTAAAGTCTAGTTTTGGTATAACCTCTCACTAAGTTCTTTTGGGTAATCCTCCTAAGGTTTTTTGTGCTAGAGTGACAAAGTCTCCTATGCCAAAGCCATGAATCATCAAAATAGTTTTTAAATAAAAAGTAGTAGGAGTTTTGATACAGTTCAAATCTAGCATATACACTTTATTTACCCTTATATCATGAAAAACATCAGTACCATTCAGGCTTACTATGCAGCTAGTAGGGAAAAATTTAACATAGTATCCATTATCACATAGCTGGCTAATACTAAACAAATTATGCTTTAATCCTTTTATAAGTAGTAAATTCTCAATAAAAAAGTTTTTAAGATTTCCAATCATACATGACCCTACCACCTTCCTTGTGGCGTTATCTCCAAGTGTAACCCTGTCTCTACTCCTGGCTTCCAGCAATATGAATTATACAGTATCTCCAGTCATGTGCTTTGAGCATCTGCTATCCAGGTACCATATGCTCTCATGATGCCTTGTATGAGAGCGATCCTATAAAAACATCAAACATTAAACCTGGGAACCCAAACTAGTTTTGGTTCACCTTTTTGCAAATTATAAACAGATGCAAGTATGTTATGTCTGGTTTATGCATCTTAGGCTTTCACACCAAATAAGTTTTTCTTTCCAATCTATAGGTGTGTGCTATATGTCCAATCAATCCATAATTAAGACATTTGACTCCTGGAAATGAGTTTCTTAATCTTTTATAGTTTTTCTGTCTATTTATGGATTCCATAAATTTAGGATACAAAATAAAATTCATGAAATCAAGTCTTGGTGGTATCTTATTATCCTTGAGAGATTTTATTTTCAGTTTGTAAAATAAATTCATATCTTTCAATATATAATTTGTATAATTCATCTGATAGTTTTTGCTCTCTGATTCATCCTTAAAATATTTAAATTCTTTTTCAAGTTCTACATAGGATGATTTTAAGTTTTCATGATTCTTATTTAAAATATCAACTTATCAAGTAATTTCATGTGATTGTTATCAATTAAAGCATGATCTTTTCTAAGGATATCTTGTTCTCTTTGTAATTTATGTACTCTAATTTCAAACTAGCATGCATTTTTTTTAACTTTCTATATGCAACATGTATGCATTAAGAGACTTCTAAAAGTTTATTGTCAGTCAAGTCACATACCTCTTCTTGATATGATTGATCAAGATTATCAGCCATCAAGCACAGATTAGTGACTTTCTCTTCCTTTTTAGTCTCTAACGTGTCTGAAGCTGAGTCTCCCAGAAAGCTCTTTAGAAATTCTTTTTGCCCTTCTTCACAATTGGTTTCTCCTCTACCTTCTCCTTGCTAGGACTGGCTTTAAGTTTTGGGTAGTCTACCTTAGTGTGTCCAAGTTTCCTGTACTCATAGCAAATAACATCATTTGAAACATTGTTATTTCTATTAAATTTACCTCGATTTCATTGCTGGCGTCTCTTTTACTTCTTTTTCAGAAAGCTTCTGAACTATCTAGTCATCAAGGCTATGTCATCTTCATTATTAGGTATGATTGAACACTCTCTGACTCCTCCTTTTTTAGTTTAATATTCTTCTCCTTTCATGGCTCTCCTGCATCAATCTTTTTTAAACTCACTCCTTGCTCGTAAGCAATTAGTGATCCAAGAAGATTGTTAATAGAGTAAATATTTAAGTCTTTAGACTCTATAATCGCAGTTATTTTAGCATCATAAGTAGTAGGTAAACAACAAAGTATCTTATTAACCATTTCAGCATTCGTTAGTTCCCTACCAAGTACATGCAAAGAGGTGACTATTTGTGTGAATCTTGTGTACATGTCAGAAATAGATTCATTGGGTTTCATGTGAAACAGTTCATAGTCATACAACAAGATATTAAGTCTGGATTGTTTAACTTTATTAGTCTCCTCATTAGTTATACAAAGTCTATCCCATATATGCTTTTCACTTTTATAAGTGGAAACCCACATGTAATCTTCAGATTTAAGAGTACAAAAAAATATTCAAGCATTTTGCATTAAGTTGTGCTATTTCATGTTCTTTTATTGTCCAGTCCGCAAAGAGTGTTTAAAATCTAACTCTGTCAACTAATTCAGTTGGTTTTGTATATCCTTCTTGAACTAAGATCCACATACGGTAATCTAGTGACTGCAAAAATATAGACATGCTTGTTTTCCAAAAATCAAAAGGAATATTGTCAAACAAGGCAGGTCTAGTTATAGAGTAACCTTCAAGTTTGTTTCGGTTCTCAAATGTAGCCATGGTCGTTACTCAAAAAGTAGTCTAAGCTTATGATTTTGAAACTAGGCTCTGATACCACTTATTAAAACTTGCTAAATATGAATTAGGTTGTTAGACCTAAACTTATGTCCCAATGGCTAACTAAGAGGGGGGTGAATTGGTAATTTAAAATTCCTCTTTAAAACTAATTAAACTTTTAATTAAAATTTAAAAAGATTTTTCAACCATAGATATCAGTAACAGTAAAGTAAAAAAAAGGAAAAGTAGCATAAAATAAAAGACACAAGATTTATTATGGTTCGGTCAAATACGACCTACATCCACTCCCTGAAGTTACCCACTTCAGGTATTGCAGTATTACCACAAGTGTCTCCCCTTTTTCCCCCACAATAAGGTAGAGAAGCCTTCATAAAAACTCTATTCCACCACTACTCAGTGCGACAGAGAACCATCATCCTTTTACACCCTCCAAGTGTTGGTAGAGAACCGTCAGCTATTCACACTCTTGAAGTATTTTTAGAGAACCTTCATCCTTTCACACTTCTCCAAGTGTAGGCAGAGAACCCTTCATCCTTTCATACTTCTTCAAGTGTAGGCAGAGAACCCTTCATTTTTCACACTCCTTGAGTGTCACCAGAGAATCAGATCTCCTTGAAAGATCTTCTCATGAGAATTTTAGAAGGACAAGAGAAAGAGTGAAGAAATCATAATTTTATAAATGGAGATTCTTACCTTTGAGTACCCAAGTGAATCCTTCAT
Source organism: Dendrobium huoshanense (assembly GCA_016618105.1). Classification (NCBI taxonomy): domain Eukaryota; kingdom Viridiplantae; phylum Streptophyta; class Magnoliopsida; order Asparagales; family Orchidaceae; genus Dendrobium; species Dendrobium huoshanense. Next base: position 19,366,898 of record CM028345.1, read on the forward strand.
GCTCCAGTAGTAAGAACTCTCCTCAAAATGCTCTCTCTCACTCTCTACTTCAATCTCCCTTCAGTATTCACGAAGACCAATTAACAAAATATATCTTAATAGTTTTATATGGCCATTTTATAAGAATGACACAAAAAACGATCCAAAAATTATAAAATTTCAATTATGTACGTTCATGATCGTCCCGTATGATCAATTTTTGTATGTTCAAACAGTGTAAAAACATGTTGTGTATGACCTCAATGTTCATTGGTATGAACTGCCTTCGTACCTGATCATCGTTCCGTACGGTCATGGTTCATCCGGTACGAAAGGTAATTTCTAAGGTTCATTGGGACGAAAAAGTAGGACGGATCACAAGTTCATAGAATAGAGGACATCATCCTGGGATGATGGGGTCAATTCATTTGGACGAATAATTTGAAGCATGAGTCCAATGGAAATCGTTCAAGGATGAATGGGATAATCGTCTGGATGAATAGTTCAAAATCAAAAATTTAGAAGATATCGTCCAGAGACGAACATAAAAATTGTTGGATGAATAGTTTAAAGTGAGAGTCCAAAGGACATCGTCCAGAGATGAACATAAAAATCATCTGGAAAAATAGTTCAAAGTGAGAGTCTAGAGGACATTGTCCAGGGACAAACAGGAAAATTGTCTGGACGAATAGTTCAAAGTGAGAGTTCAGAGGACATAGTCCAAGGATGAACATGGAAATCATCTAGACGAATATGACATAAAATTTTTTTTACTCATCCTCTGTTCGTTCCATTTGCTCTTGGAGGAGTATAACTGACTTGATCGACCCGTAGGAACATAGTTCATCCTGTACGATCAGTATTAAAAATTGTGAATTTTAAAGCTCTCCCCCGGTGTGTGTGTGCTGAGTTGCTTAATTATAATCACACTCTCTTAGATTTAACCAAAGGTAAGTTACAAAATATTATGAGAAGATCTTGATTTGAAGTCTTCAACAATCTGAAGTATGATTTTCCTAAAATGTTAGTACACATAAGAGACAAAAACAATTCTTCCAAAATGTGTTAGGAGAAAATAATAATCAAAACAATAATATTTGGAATCATCAAAACATACAAGTTACAAGGATGTAAAGCATGCAAAGCTAAGTAGTAACTTTCTCAATAGGATGCCATATCTATGATATACTAACTCATCTTCTGTAGATTAGAACATACCATCCCTAGGATGACGAGAAAAAACTTCCTACTGATGCTCGATAATGTTTGCCACTAGTTATTAAAAAGTATAATAATGAGGATTAAAAGTTAGGAAGAAGGATTATTGTGTTTAAAACTTTAGCATGTGCTTTTCTTTCATAGGCTTCAGTCAATCATAAAGTATGATTCAAATATTATAATATCATACAGTATGATTAGAAGAATTTATTTCATTATAGTTGAATAGTTCAAAAAGGTGGTTAAATCATATAGCATTATCGACATCATACTGGATGATCTTTGTAACATCATTTGTCATGAGGGATATATATATATATATATAATTATTCAGTTATATGTGCCACATATATTATACATTATGAATGGTTGATCGTAAGATATGATCATCAATAATTAAGTAAATATTCCTTATTTTACTTATTGAATGATGCTAATGTGATTTGTGTAGATCATATAATATGAATTATATTGTATAATACAATGTGAACAGAAAAATAGTGTTTATGAGTGATGATCAGGGAAAGCTACACAAGAGAAAACATACACACAGCAATATAATTCATAATAAAAATATATAATTTTAACAAAAATAAAACAAGCATACAATATAAACAAAATAAATAAACATACAAACTTTTAATCACATCTTTACCCAAATTTATTAACCATTAATGTCAATCAAGCCTAGTATAGTCTTAAGTGTGCTAAAAGTGTCATAATTGAGGGGTTTGATAGTAATGTATGCCAATTGATTCTTAGTTCCATATAGTGTAATTCTATATATCCCTTTGCTACATGATCCTTAATAAAATGATATCTAATGTTAATATGCTTTGTACGAGAATGTTGGATTGGATTCTTTGAGATACATATCACACTAATGCTATCACACATGATAGAGGTTGTGCCAAAAAAAATCTAAGGTTACGAATTTTTTGATTTAGCCATAATACTTGGGCAACAAAACTTCCTATAGTTATGTATTCCACTTTAATGATAGATAGAACTATAGAATTATGTTTTCTTCTAGATCAAGAAACTAAGGATTATCCTATTAATAAGTTTTAGAAGTACTTTTTTTATCTAGTATACACCTACAAAGTCTAAATCTGAATATCTTATAATTTTAATGGTGGTGCTATAGCTAGGATAACAAATGCCTAAGTTTTGGAAAATAAGGATTCTTTTCATGGCAGTCATATGGGATTCTTTTGGATCAGCTTGAAATCCAATGTATAAAAAAATATTTTATATAATATCTTGTACGCTCGCTATCAAATAAAGTAGTGATCCAATGATTCTTCTATACTTCTTGTAATAAACTAATTTTTCATTTACATATATATCTAGCTCGTTAGTTGAGCTCATTAGTTTATTTATGCTTTTAAAACATTTCATATCAAAATTTTTCTAGATCTCTTTAATATATTTAGTTTGACTAAGTAAGGTACCATCCTTTCTTTATACTTTACTAAATATAAAAAAATAAGTAAGCTCTCCCATCATTCTCATCTTAAATTCTTTATTCATAGTAGCTAAAAGTTCATTATAGAGGTTTCATTTATAGATCTAAAAAGTATGTCATGAATATATATTTGAATTATGAGTACATCATTTCATATTTCTTGAGGAATATTACGGTGTCTACACAACCCTTAATAAAGATTTCTCTTCATTTGTAGATGTAGCTGAATTTTTTTGGTGGTGTTTGAAGAGAGATGTGAAATTGCTCTGATACCTATTGAAATTGCTAGATGCGCCAAGAAGGGGGTGAATTGGACTATTAAAAAAATTTCTTTAATGAAAAGAAATGTCTTTTTATAACTTTATGCGGAAGCGAATTTCATTCATAATAAAATGATAGATTATCAATTTCACCCATAAAATTAATCGCAATAAAAATGAATGCGGAAATAAAGAGTGAAAAGAATAAAGGAATGAACACATCGATTTATAGTGATTCGGTCAAACCATGACCTACGTCCATTCCCCAGAGGCACACTCTGAGTATTACACTAAACCTTTAGTGATTCTCCTTTAGCCCCCATAGCTAGGCAGAGAAGCCCTTATAAAATCACTTCCACCTTCCCCAGTGCGGCGGAAGAGCCGGGTCCATTGACACCAACGAGATCTTCTTCTTCCCAAAACTTCCTTCAAGATGAACCTTTAATCCGATGGTATTGAGGTACAAGCTCACCAGAGAAAACATGTAAAATCTCCTTCACATTCCCATGAAACCTCCTCTAAGGATCTTCTCCCTCTCTCAAACTCCACCCTTTCCTCTCTCCCTTTCAACTCCTCTCTTCAAGTTTTCTCCAAAAGAACGAAGACACAATGGCTGCCAAAGACTCTTATAAAGTCTTATTATAGTTCTTAAATAGAGGGCTAAAAAAACCCTAAAAACACAATTCAACCACCAAAGATCGTACTGTATGATCACAAGATCATCCATTACTATGTGTAGAAATAGACATGTTAGTACTGTATGATGTCTAGTTAGTATTGTATGAACAGTTCAGTTCACATTCATACTGTAAAATGTCCTATACGATGTGTTGTATGAATAGTTCAATAAACGAGCAATTCGTCCATGATGAAGCATGAGACGACCAAAATCGTCTCTGTTGATCGTATAGTATGATCCACTTCATACAATACGATCAAAATATCAACATTAAGCCATTTTGATTGAATAATCATAGGATTAAATTATACAATGTTTTAAACATCATACAGTATGATAAGGATCGTACATTATGATTAGAATAACTTTTCAAATTCAAAGTTTTGCCTAATTTAATGGACAACGAGCTTTTTAATTATAACAGATCGTATAGTATGATGTGGTATTTATATAGTACAATTAGTTATATTTTAAGAATATATTTTTTCAGGAAAATAAATATTTTAATTAATTTTTGTTACACCTGATCATACAGTTGATCCAGATTGTACCATACGATGTACAGAAAAATTAAAATATTTATAATCATTGTTTTCTCCCTCTATGTGTGTGCACGGTCAATAAACTATCACGCATCATTACAAGACTTGACTCAAGAAATGAAAATTACAGGCTCATTTAATATAACCAGTTCTACACAATCTTATAGCCTTGAATCTTTAAAGAACGGTGCATGATGTACTTGAAATATTAGTCAACACACAAACAAATATGCACTACAAACACTAGGAGAAATAAAATATTAATCAATATTATTTATTATCATCAAAATCATAAACTCGAAAGCCCGAGTTATAACAAGTTGTTATTCCATCTAATGCTTTTCTTTGTCCGAGGGGTTGTGCCGTCAAGGAAGATTTGCTTCAAGTAGCAGTTCAGTGTGGAAAGCTGATTCAGATGTTAAAAGTTCTTACCAAAAGGGGATTTCATTTTCCCAAGTTTAATTCTTTTGAGGAATGTTTAGTGTTTCTTCAACAAAGTGCCTTGTATACTCCTTTTTAGGGAAACCTTTATTTTTCAGCTGTATTTTTATGTTGGATGACCAGGAATAAAGCAGTTCACGATGGGTCCAGAGGATTGTGTTTATCACATTGCTACTCACGCTGTAAATAATGCATATGTATATTTTCAATTAGATAATGTTTGGGAGATCTAGGATACCAATTAGTTTAGAGAGCTGTTTCAAAATTCTTGGTGTCCTCCTCCTCCTGGATGGATAAAAGTTAATTTAGATGCATCTTTAACAACTTCTAATAAGGCGAGTATTGGCAGAGGCTTCAGAGATTGTAAAGGAAGATTTTTATGTGCTTTTGGGGTAAGCCTGTCACATTGGGATTATTCTCAAGTTGATATTTTCTCTATTATCTCACTCAAAAGATTTATTCAAGATTGGATGCTTGAAAGTGTTGGTATTATTATTTAAGGTGATAACTTTAACGTTATAAAATAATTTTAGAATTTTATGAATAAAGTGGATATTGAGATGGAGAGTTTAAATCCTAAAGATTTAATCTTTCTTAGTGATTTTAACCATTTTTTTTCATTTTGTCAGGAGAGAATGTAATAAGCTTGCTGATATGTGTGCAAGATTAGCACTTTCTTATGATTTTTTTTTGGGACAATCTCAATTGTAATAAAATTCCTTCTTTCTTTTTAGCTTTGTTAAATGAGGAATTTAGTTATTTGTAGTTCAACTTTAATAAAATGCTTTTGGTAGTTTCTTCAAAAAAAAAAAAATAAAGATTTCTCTAGGAAAAATTTACGAAGTCCCTCATACCATGCCATAATTGTTTAGTTTATCCCATAAAAAGCGTATTATGTTTATATGCATGGTTGGGAAATGAAATATTTTTAAAATATGGGGTTATTATACATAAAAATCTTCCTTAATGACCCCATCAAGAAATGCACTCTTTACATCCATTTGGTATAATTTGAAGCCTCTAAAACATACAAATGATAAAAGAACTCTTATGGCTTATAATCTAACTATAATGACAAATGTCTCCTCAAAATTAATCCCTTCTATCAGGTTGTACGCCTTATCTATTAATCTGATCGTATTCCTAATTACCACCTTAGAGTCATTCAACTTAATTTTAAATACCCATTTAGTACCAACTATACTATAATCAATGGATTATTTTTCGAGTTGAGTAAATTTTCTAGAGAGAGAAGCTCTGCGGGTTTCTAGAGAGAGAAAATGTTTTTTTTAATCTTTGCGTTTCGCGGGTTCGTTGTCTCCGGCCATGGCGGCTTCCAGCGGGCCGCCATCTGATCCCCTGGATCACCATCGACTTACTGGCCTTCAGACTTTGTCTATTCAATCCGTTCCACCGTCATCTCCTCATTATTCCATCCCCGGTAATGACATTTGTTTGAATTCAAGATCCGGATCAAAGCCTCTGATCATCAGGGAAGGATTTGGTTATATCGCTCAGTATGATAATCTGATTTCCTTTATTGAAGGGAAGGATAAGGGTCTGGTGGGTTCTTCGATTGTTGATCTTCAAGATCGTACCCTTTCCCTGGTTGTTAACTTTGTTTCTAATGGATTCACCTTCGGATCTCTGAATCATGAAGTTTTGGATTCCATGGATCCGATTTCCAGCAAGCCGATCAGTATCACTAGCAGTTCTCCTAATCGTATCCCTGCGTCTGATTCCGGGAATTTTTTTGAACCAATTGTCGCTTGAAACATTACTGTTCCATTGGCTGTTAATAATAAAGAGGATTCCGTTGTCGGCACAGACAACCCAAAAAACTCTTTTATTAATGCCTGGAGAAAGCCTAATCATATCAAATTACATTTTGATATTAATTTAATAGAATTTTCTTCTGATGGGATGGTGGTTAAAATGAATTCAGAACAACAAATTGCTATCTCCAAGGCCCTCTCTAACTCTGTTGTTCTGAAGGTTTTGCGAAAGCATATTCCGTTCTCGATTTGTAGCATCGAGCTCCACAAACAAGGGAATCATTTTGGGAACTTTCACTTGACTTCCTTAGGCTTTAATTGGATACACTGCTCTTTTAAGTCCCATGATTTTATGGAATAGTCCTAAGTGGGGGTCCGTGGTACATTGGAGGCCACATTATTGGTTTGGACAATTTGTCACCATCTTTTTCACCTTTATCGCTTAAAGGCTTAACTACTCCGGTTTGGATTCGCTTTCCCTTACTGCCTTTACATTGTTGGGATGAAGTCAATATCACCAGAATTTCTTCAAGAATAGGCACTCCGATGTTCTTGGTTGGAAATTCTCTCAACTGGAGCAAGAAGGAATTTGTTCGCATCTGTGTGCGAGTTAACCTTGAATCCAAACTTCCTTCGGGAGTCTGGGTAGATGGTTTGGGAGGGAGATTCTTCCAAAGGTCGAATACGAGAAGGTGTCTTCTTTTTGTTTTCATTGTGCCAGAATTGGTCACTTGAAAGCTGATTGTCCTGAGTGTGTGTTCAAGTCGGCTGAGCATAGCGCTGAACCGAAAGACAATGTCACTCAGGATATCCCTCACACTAGCCGTCAGGAAAATTATGGGCCGTGGATTCATGTTAAATTTAAAAGGAGGCCGAATCAAATAGGGAATCATATGGGACACAAGATAAAGGAAATTAACCATCAGGATAATCATCCTGAGGCTAATAATAACATCTTTAGCAACCCAGACAAGTCTTCCTCGGTGGAGTCACTGAAAGTGTGTAGTGATAAATCATTGATGAATGCCAATTCTGATGTTGATATCGGCCAATCCAACAAGCTTCAAAGTCCTTGTGATGAGTAATTAAGTCAGATGGTTGAGACCGCCTCAGCTATTCTGGATCCTAGAGAGATTTATGTTCCACATGTTTTACCTAATGTAAAAGCAGATGTTATATCAGAGGTTATTGATGATTCTCACTTTCATCCTTATAATCAAGCCCCTCGGGAAGGTGTTGATGGTATCTCTTTAGTTACCTCTAGCTGAATGGGGAATTCTAAATATGCTTTGAATAAGGATCTAGAGGATGGAAACGGTAACACTACTAGTGCTGATATGAAGTTTATGGCTACAGTCATTTGTTCGAATAATGCTGAGGGGCTGACTGAAGTAGCCAAATGTGACATGTCTGATGTAGAAATCCTTACTTCTACTAAGCTGAAATCTAAACCTCAATTGAAATTCCTTGGACCAATTGAACCATTGTCTAGGAAGAGGAGAGTTGAAGGCAAAGGCAAGAAAATAGGTGGGGACTTTTCCCCTTTAGTTAATTAATGTCTTCCCTCATCTTTTGAAACTGTAGAGGGGTCAAGAAGAAGGAGAGCTCCCTTTACCTTAAGGAGATTGTGAAAGACAATGCAGTTTTATTTATAGGTCTTGCTGAAACTAAACTATCTTTTATTGATAGGAAGTTTTTCAATAGGCTTATTGGCAATGATTGGGATTTTTATCATCAACCTGCTGTTGGTATTGCTGGTGGTATTTTGGTTATGTGGAAGTATAATTTGGCAACTTTTTCTGTAACTGCTCACTCCCCATAGTGTATTTTCGGTTATTTGAATGCTCCCAATAGCGGGCTTTGGAATGTGGCTATGGTTTACGGCCACAAAGAACTGCAGGTCTGGAGAGACCTTTGGAGCAGCCTTGAGCATCTAGTGACGGATGAGATTCCTATTATTGTTGGTGGTGACTTCAATTGTCTTCTTTCTAAGGAAGACAAGAGATGTGGTAAGCGTTTTTGTATGACTAAAGGTCCCAAGGAGATGAAACTCTTCATGACCAATCATAATCTCCATGATTTGAGTGTGATTGGTCCTAAATTTACTTGGTGCAACAATAAGCAAGGCAATGCAAGAACCTGGGAACGTCTTGACCGTTGCCTGCTAAATTCAGCGGCACTTAAGATTGTTCCAACTGCTACTATTAGACACCTTGCAAGGATCTCCTCAGACCACTACCCCATTGCTTTCAAACTTGATTATTCACAGCACACTAAAGTTAAGACTTTTAGATTTGAAGATACTTGGAAATCTTATCCTGCTACTAGGATGATTGTTTCCAATGCTTGGGGTAAACATGATTTTGGTGACGAAGCTGATATCCTTAACAGAAAAATTAAGAGAACTCTGAAATCTCTTTTTTCTAAAACAGGAACAAGTGTAAGAAACTGAATCTTCTTAAGGAGGAGTTAAAGAGTGACATCCTCAACCTTCATTTACAGGAGGAAGCTGAAGGCGGTCTTAGTCCCGATAATATAGCTCTTTTGCGTGGTAAGGTAAGCGAGCTCAACATTACTTTACTCAGACTTTCGATGTTGTGGAACCAAAGAGCTAAGGATAATTGGAATGAAGAGGGAGACTCCAACTCTGGATTTTATCATGTATATGCTTCTGCAAGGAAAAATGGGAATCTGATCAGACAGATTAAGGATGAGAATAATATTATTATTGAAGACAGTGACCTCATTGAGTCTGTTTTTTTTTTAAATTCTTTGAGGAAAAGTTGAAACACAGGAATTGCAACAATTTAAATTGGCCTAAGGTTGATCCAGATCAGATGATTAATGCTGCTGAAAGAGTTTTTTAGAAGCTGAATTCACTGAAACAAAATTTACTACTGCTGTATTCCAACTAGGCTCAAACAAGTCTCCCGGTCTTGATGGTTGCACCTCTTCTTTCTTCAAATTCTATTGGGAAATTGTTAAGGATGCAACTTGGAAGGATATTAAGAAGTTTCTTACCTCTAGACGTATGAATTGCAATTGGAAAAATACTTTGGTTGTTCTCATTCCCAAAACCAAAATTCCGGTTTCTCCATCAAATTTTTGGCCCATCCGCCTTTGTCAAACTGTTTACAAATTTGCCTCTACAATGCTTGTTAACAGAATATAGTGTTGTATTTCAAAGCTAATTTCGGTTAGGTGGCTTTTATTCCGGGGAGATCATTATCAGATCACTGCCTTCTGGCTTTGGAAATTTTAAACAAATTTATGTTTTCTAAACATAGGAAGGGCCTTATGGTAGTTAAGCTAGATATGGCTCAAGCCTTTGATAGCATGAGTTGGGAGACCCTGAAGCTTGTTCTCAATTGGTTGGGTTTTCCTGAAAACTTCTCACTCCTTATTTTAGAATGTGTTACTAACGTTCGTTTCTCTATTCTCATTAATGGCAAGAGCACTAGAGGGATTGAAGCTAAGAGCGACTTCATATAGGGTTGTCCGATGTCACCTTATCTTTTCATTTTATGTTCTCAGCTCCTCTCTAGTGTCATCAATCAAAGAGGCCATCATTTGGGCATACAAATCTCTCCTAGAGCCCTTAGAATTACTCATCTACTTTACGCAGATGATGTTTTACTATTTAATCAAGCTTCCTCCTTTAAGCTACGTTCCATGATGAATTTAATCAGGGATATTGCGGTTGGACTGGGTAGGGTATCAATTAGGCCAAGTTACAAATCATGTTCGGTAAATCTGTTAGACTTGTTATCAGATGGAAAATTGGCAATAAGTTTGGCCTTAAGATTGTTGATGAATTTCAATATCTGGGCACCAAAATCGCTCTTAGGCATTTGATTAAGAATGATTTCAAATTTATTGTTGATCATGCTTTGGAGAAGCTCAACGCGTGGAGTGTCAAATCCCTCTCTTTGACTGGGAGGATGACTCTTGCCAAGTCCTCTTTACTCTCTTTGCCAACCTTTATTTCCACTCATTCATTGATCCTTAAGAGAATTCTCTATGAATTGGACCGCATTTGTAGAGACTTCATTTGGCATTATAACATGGAGACCAAGGGCCTTCACTACGTTGCTTGGGAAGAACTTTGTTTACCAAGAGCTCTTGGTGGATTGGGTTTTGAAAGTTCGTTAGGGATGTTAAGCCCTATAGAATTGGCCCAAGCTAACCAAGAGAGGGGGGGGGGGGGTGAATTGGTATTTTAAAATTTCTTTTCAACAAAAGCAATAAGATCACAAACCAAAACCAAATCACACCACAAGCCAAAAATAATGCAGAAATTTATAGAATATCTGATTCTTGTAACCCTAGATCGGACATCTTAAAGTGCGGAAGCAAGATATAAGAACACAGAAATTTATAGTGGTTCGGTCAACTCGACCTACGTCCAGTCCCCAGAGGCACCCTCCGAGTATTGCACTACAATCGTGACTCTCCTTGAGCCCCCACAGCTAGGCGGAGAAGCCTTTACAACAAACCCCTTTTTTCCATCCCGGCAAGGTAGAGAACCTATCTCCTTTTGCTTCCTCCTGAAGCTGGCAGAGAACCACAATCACATGCTGACTCCTTACCTCTATCGACCCTTCCACTGAAGAGAAACTCTAGACGATGATAAAGCAGAGGGAACCTTGAAGCAACCCTTGTGAATCCCCTCACAAGCTCCCCCTCACAAGATCCTCTCTCTCTCCCTCTCTCTCTTTCTCTCCTCAAGGCCTTCTCAAGTCAAGGAAGCAGCAAAAGATTGTTCAAAATGTTGAATAAGAGCTCTTAAAAAGAAGAGCTTCAAAGGAGCTCATTAATTGCAAGTTGCCGACAATATCATCCAGGCCGATATGTACATCGGCCTGGCCGATCAGTACAAATCTCAGAAGATCGGCCAGAGCATCGCCTTGAATGCAAACTGGACGATTTAAAATTGGCTTGATCGTCCAAGCCGATCTCACGATCTTCCTGGCCGATTAGTTCAAATCAGAGGAAAATTGTCCAGAGCATCGCCCTGAATTCGAGCGGGCCGATATTTATCATCCTAAAGAAACTAAGGTTTTTGAATAGATCGTCATGGCCGATCCTGCGATCGTCTAAGATGATATGATCGTATCAATCATCCTTAATTACTCCCTTGATTTCCTGATCAATTAAGGCATAATTTGTGAATATCGTCAAGACCGATTAATGATCGTCCTGGCCGATTATTAAAATATACAGTATACCTTAATTGTCTTTGGTGGCAACTTCTTTCTATTTTGAGCTTATTGTCCTGGCCGATACACGTATCATCCAGGATGATCTGTTAATGTCGTCTGCCTTAATTAAGAATCCTTGTTTAGACTTTCTGTTTTAAGCTTGATCATCCAGGACGATGTAAATATCGTCCTGGCCGATATGAGTAAAAACATAAATTCTAAGTCTCTCAAGTGTGTGTGTGTGTAGGGTTACTTAGCATCCGTCTCTTTGAACATTACAAATAGACTCAAGAAGAGAAAAAATAAAGTACAGACTGACTCAACCCTAAACCTACGCAATCTTGAACTGGCTTCGTTTGTTCGTCCGATCTTCGATTCCTAAAAAGTTAGAAGTAACAGGAAATCCAAGATAATCAGTAGCGTTTGTCAATCATCAAAACATAAGTTATGAAAATAGATTTGTAATAATCTTCCCCTTTTTGATGATGGCAAACACAAGTAGGAAAAGCTCAGTAAGAACAGCAGTTTATTAAAATTTCAAAGTTACAAGCACATCAACTTTTCCTACCACATCCTACTCCCCCTTTTGTCATCACAAAAAGAGGGTCTTAGACACATAAAGAAAAAACAAAACAACACAACAGAAACTAAAACAAACTAAAAAAACAAACAACAGAAAATAGAAAACAAACAACAGAAAACACAGACTAGAAAAATGAGGGACCCTGATTATCAGATGGAGGTGGTGGAGGTGGCTGCTGAAAGTAGCTGGCAAGCATAGTAAACTAAGCATTGAACCAGGAAATGTCCTGGTCATGCTGCTGCTGCTGGTGAGTAATGTAGCTATCAAATCGGCCTCAATCCTCTGTGCGGTGCTGCTCGTAGCGGGCAATGTCCTCAGAATATTATTGCTCCTGTGCAGCAACATTATCGTCAAAGCGGGTCTCCCATCGATCAAACCTCTATATCAACTGATCAACCGGTGAGTGTTGGTGGAGAGGAACAGGATCAGGAACGGGAGCGAGAGCGGGAGCCTCCTCCTCTTCAGCCCCCAGAGGTTCCTCATCCCCATGGTGGAGACGAGTACTATGAAGGGTACTGAAGGAATTGTTTGAGTAGAAGAGAGTTGGGAGGTTGGGTGGAATAGGATATTGAAGTTGGTATTTGGTTTCAAGGACATAGGCTATGAGGTGTACTAAAGCTAGATTGAGTTTTCTCTTATGACCTGGATCGCGGATTGTGGTTAAGTGATCAATGTACCAAAAAATTAAGTCTGTTGTATTGAATTCTCTATGTACCATGATGTAAAAAGTAGTTAGGGAAAGTAGAGGAGTGATGTGGATTCGGTCCCCGGATTTTGGAATTATGGAGGTGCGAAGGACATGTTGGATTATCCTAGCATCTTTAACTAAATATCTAGTCTCTCCAACATGAAAAGATGCATTGGTCTGGCGAAGGAAGTGATTTGTCGTGGACTAGTCAAAGTCAGGATCTGAAGCGATCAAGTGCAGCTTATCCCCGATGGTGGATAGCTGTAAAAGTTCAACACAATCCTGATATGTGATTTTGATAAGACGTCGATTCACGTAGGAGGTCAGGGCTGTGAAGGTAGGATTTATGCAAAGGTTTGCGAAGAATTCTTGAAGAAGCTCAGTATTAAAGGGGAAAGCAAGAGACAGAATGAAACAAAGGGAGGTGTGAGCGAAAAGATCCATTACCGGATATGAAATGTGGGTAGGATTGATGATTCTGAAGATAGTTATCCCACATTCTTTGTATCGATGCTAAGCAGCTTCATCCTCTGCCTCCCTGAAATGAGGGTCAATCCTAGCCCTTGAAGAACTCCCAGAAGTTTGTCGAACACGTTTCCCACCAGCCATAGAAATGAGTTAGCAAGAAAACTCATGAGGAGAAGGGATGTGAAGTGAAAAACATGGCTGGAACGGACATAATTTAAAGAAAATGACCATATCATCCAGGTCGATCACAGAATCGTCCAGGCCGATATGGCAAAATAATTGCGTATAGGCTGATTGGTCAAAAAGGCGGTCCGATCGGATTGCCGATTAGATATCGGACAGGATGATTAGACACAGGCGATCGTCCCGAGGAGTCAATCCATATGATCGTTGAAAAAGCATATCGTCCGGGCCGATTAGGTGTATCATCCAGGACGATGTATAATAATTGATTGTACCGGCTTAAGTTAAAACATTTTAAATATGTGCCACGTGTTTCGTCCAGGACGAACAGTGGTTCGGCCAGGATGATTGTCCAATAATGGATCGTCCGGGGCCAAATTTAATGATTTTAAATGAACAACACGTAGATTGTCCAGGACGGGCAAGTGTATCGGCCAGGATGATGTTCATAAAAATCAACGGCTAGGACTATCAACATGATTGCAATAGAGTTCGATCAGATCATCCAGGACGGTAATGGATCATCCAGGATGAAGAGTTATAGTAAGCACAGAGAAGTTCAGCAGATGGAAGTTTGAAGGGAATTTGTCTTATCGTCTAGGACGATAAAAGTATCGGCCAAGATGATTTGACTAGAATTTGAAAATTAATGAAAGATGGTGATGATCAAAGCTCTCAAAAATAAAACAAAATAAATGCAGAAAGAAAGAAAAAGAATAGTAGTAAAAAGCAAAAAAAACAAACAAATGAAAGAAAAAACAAATATATTTTTTTTTGTAGCAAAGCATTTCATTATGAGAAAGTCTCAAAAATTTTAAACCTTAGAGTTCCAAGAGATCAAGGAGTTTAACAAATCCCAATCAGAAGAATATAGAATATCCGATTCTTGTAACCCTAGATCGGACATCTTAAAGTGCGAAAGCAAGAAATAAGAACACATAAATTTATAGTGGTTCGGTCAACTCGACCAACGTCCACTCCCCGGAGGCGCCCTCCGAGTATTGCACTACAATCGTGACTCTCCTTTAGCCCCCAATGCTAGGCGGAGAAGCCTTTACAACAAACATCTTTTTGCCACCCCGGCAAGGCAGAGAACCTATCTCCTTTTACTTCCTCCTGAAGCTGGAAGAAAACCACAATCAGATGCTGACTCCTTACCTCTACCAACCCTTCCATGGATGAGAAACTCTAGATGAAGAAGAAGCAGAGCGATCTTTGAAGCAACCCTTGTGAATCCCCTCACAAGCTCCCCCTCAGAAGATCCTCTCTCTCTCCCTCTCTCTCTTTCTCTCCTCAAGGCCTTCTCAGGTTAAGGCAGCAGTAAAAGATTGTTCAAAACATTTAACAAGAGCTCTTAAATAGAAGAGCTTCAAAGGAGCTCATTAATTTCAAGTTGCCGACAATATCGTCCAGGCCAATATGTACATCGGCCTGGCCGATCAGTACAAATCTCAGAAGATCAACCAGAGCATCTCCCTGAATGTAAACTGGAAGATTTAAAATTGGCTTGATCGTCCAGGCCGATCTCACGATCGTCCCGGCTGATCAGTTCAAATTAGAGGAAAAGGGTCCAGAGCATCACCCTGAATTCGAGCTGGCCGATATTTATTATCATGAAGAAACTAAAGTTTTTGAATAGATCATCCTGGCTGATCTTGCGATCGTCCAGGATGATATGATCGTATCAATCATCATTAATTACTCCCTTAATTTCCTGATTAATTAAGGCTTAATTTGTGAATATCGTCCAGGCCGATCAATGATCGTCCTGGCCGATTATTAAAAAATACAGTATACCTTAATTGTCTATGGCGGCAACTTCTTTCTGTTTTGAGCTTATCGTCCTTGCCGATACACGTATCATCCAGGACGATCTGTTAATGTCGGCTTCCTTAATTAAGAATCCTTATTTAGACTTTATGTTTTAAGCCTGATCGTCCAGGATGATGTAAATATCTTCCTGGCTGATATGAGTAAAAACAGAAATTCTAAGTCTCTCAAGTGTGTGTGTAGGGTTACTTAGCATCAGTCTCTTTGAACATTACAAATAGACTCAAGAAGAGAAAAAATAAAGTACATACTGACTCAACCCTAAACCTACGCAATCTTGAACTGGCTTCGTTTGTTCGTCCGATCTTCGATTCCTGAAAAGTTAGAAGTAACATGCAGTCCAAGAGAATCCATAGTGTTTGTCAATCATCAAAACATAAGTCATGAAAATAGATTTACAACAGGTTTGATTTCTGCTGTCAAGAAAATTGGACCCCTCAGAGCTCGAATTGCCTGGAGATTTTATCAGAACACCTCTTCTCTACTTCACAAATGTTTAACTGCCAAATATGGCTCTGATACTTGGAATGATAAGCCCAGGAGGGGGCAGTCTGTAGCTCGGTCAATCATTTTGGATGGTACTACTTTCCTCAAGCCTATTGTAAAATGGAAAATAGGTAATGGTTCAAGTATTAATGTCATGTATGACATTTGGTTACTTGACAAATGCTTTAACAAATGGACAATGCTTGCGGATTGTGTCAACCTTGAGAATATGGTGCTTAATAACTTCATTCTAGACGATGGCAGCTGGAACCTGTTGGAGCTTAAGTAGTATTTTAATATTAGCTTGATTCATCTTATCGTCCAGACTAGTCATATTCACGTTTGTGAAGAAGATCGCATGGAGCTTCTTTATCAACACGCTGGGAAATCAATCTCCTCTTTAGCTTATGCTGAATCCATCAAATCCCTCAGTTCCTTTGATGATTCTAACTATACTGCTTGGTTCGAAAACTTCACCTCAGACCGAGAATTGAGCTTTTCTAGTGGAGATTGGGTAAGTTTTCTATTCCCACTAATGAGTTCCTAAAGCATAGAAGAATTGGAAATAATGACCTTTGTGCCAGAGGGTGCTCTGATGTGGAAAGTAGTGCCTATGTTGTGGTTCACTGTAAGTATATCATTGATATCATTCGTATATTGAGATCTTCGGGATTCAACATTCCCATTTTCAGTTCGTTGGCTGATTGTCTCCATCATTTAAGACACCTTACTAATATATGTCTTGACATTGTCAAGATATATTGCACTGCTATTTTCTTTTCTTGGAACTGCAGAAACAACTTCAAGCATGGCGGTCCAATTCTTCCCACTTCTGTGATTGCAGCCAATGTCCTCTTTACTACTACCAAAAAGATTTCAATGATAGTTAACTGGGATGCTTCCCTCCTTAAGGAGTTTGATCCTAAATGGTATCCCCCACCACCGGATTGGATTAAAATCAACGTGGATGCTTCATTGCTTGACTCAAATTTGGCTAGTATTGGGGGTGTTGTCCATGATTTCATGGGTAAACCTCTCCTAGCATTCGGCATGCAGCAGCTCCATTGGGGCATCAATCAGCTCGAGTTGGACATTGTCTTTTCATTAAAGGATTTCATCACCGACTAGATGTTCGAGAGTAAAGGCTTAATAATTGAAGGTGATAACTTCAATGTTATCAAGTTCCTTCATGATTCTATGAAGGAATCTAAGGCTAACAACCAGATTTCTGAGAAGATCTCATTCCTTTATGATTTCAATAAGGTGGTTTTTTACATACCTCTAGGAATTATAACAAGGTGGCTGATTTATGTGCCACTTTAGCCTTGGTCAATAATTTTTGTTTTGATTCTTTTACTACTGATATTCCTTCTTCCTTTTATGACCTGCTGAAGAAGGAATATGTGATTTGTACTTTATGATTAGCTTGTAATAGTTTGTTCTTTTTCTCTTAATGCAATTTTGCACTTATAAAAAAAAAAACTATAATCATTGGGTTTTCTAAACAACTCCCATACATTAGTTCTAATAAATTGATTTAATTCTTTTTGCTTGGATAAGATTCAAAATTCATCATTTGATGCTTGATTTACACTAGTTGGTTTATTATGGAAATAAATGAAGTATGTTTAACTTCTTTTCTAAGACATTGCCTAATCGTAACTCCTACATATGGATCTCCTAAGATAAGCTCTTTAGGAAAACTAGAAGAGTATCTCCAATCTCTAGGCAAATGCTACTGAGATTCTTCTTTAGTTCCTGGTCAATATGCTCTTATCCAAGAGTAATTTTAACCTCATCATCATCCTCTATCCTAGATGCAACATGTCTATCTGACTCATCAAATTCCACATGGGTGGATTCCTCTACAACTAAGGTTCTTTTGTTGAAGACCCTAAAGACTTTGCATACTAAGGAATAACCTAAGAAGTCTCCTTCATCTGATCTAAAATCAAACTTCTCAAAATAAGATTTATAACTCATAAGCATAAAATATTTGTAGAGATAAGTTTTGTGTTGTAAATTTAAGTAAATTGTAGGGCGCCTTATTTAGATTGGACTGAATTTACCATATTCAACAAATATCAAGTAGAATTTATTACTTATGCCCAAAAATATATAGGTAGTGTATACTCTGCTAACATTGTCCTAACCACCTTTAATAGTGTCCTATTCTTCTTTTGAACTATGCCATTCTGTTGTAATGTCATAGGGAATGGAAAATTATGTCTAATCATAGATTATCTACAAAATAATTCAATTCTTTCTTTCTCAAACTCTATAAAATGATTACTATGAATTATGGAGATTAAATAATTAAACTTCTTTCAAATCTAACTTTTGTGCTAAAAATCTAAACTCATCAAATCTAACTAAGTGGAGAAAATTTTAAACTCATCAAATGACTCACTCTTTTGTGCTAAGAATCTAACTCATATAAATCTAGAGAAGTCATCTATTATCGTAAATCCAAAACTCTTACCAGCTAAATTGGCTATTCTAATGGGTCCAAAAAATATCATATGTAGAACCTCTAGTGATATAGTGATAGTGATATTTTTAATAAAATGAAAGGATGGCCTAGTTTTCTTTCTTAAATGATAGTTATCACACAGATAATCCTTAGCAAAATTTAGCTAGGAAATGCCTCTAACCAGATCCAGCTAGGTAATTTTCCAAAGGTTTTCATTCTAACATGGAAAATTTGCCTATGTCATAGCCATGATTCATCCATAATAGTTTTTAAACAATAAAGATTTTTAAAAAAATTAATGCTAACTAGATCAAGCATATAAATATTATTAATTCTTTTGCCTTCTAGAATGATCTTTCCATTTAAAATAATTCAACACTTATTTGAAAGAAATTTCACATTAAAGCCCTTATCACATAATTAACTAATTCTATGTAGATTGTGATTTAATCCTTCTACTAAGAATACATGGTTAATAACAAAACCATTAGTATTCTTTATTGTACCTGAGCCAACCACTTTACTAATGGTGTTGTCTCCTAATATTACTTTGCTTCCACTTCTAACCTCTAGTGTGATGAACTGCTTCATATCTCCAATCATGTATCATGAGTAGCCCTTATTTAGGATTCACATTGTCTCACTTGAATTCTTGTGAGAATATTCCTCTTCTTGATTCAGAGTTAATAATTGAATCATTTGTCATTAAGAACAAAATTATTACCTCCTCTTCTGCCACTTTTTCTAATGAGTTTGAGGTAAAGTGTGCCCAAAACTTTTTTTACATCCTCTATTTGCTCTTTTTGGAATTTTCTTTTTATTCACCTTTTTCCTTAGTAGGCTGATCCTTGAGGTTGGAGCATTCGAACCATAAATGTTGTGGCTTTATACACTCAAAGAAAATATTGTTAGAAGAAACTTTATTGAACATACCTACTTTAACTTTATTTTTTTTTTTTGTGGTGACCTTTTTTTATTTCTTCAGGAATCTTTTAATTTATTGGATCATCAAGGCTATATCCTCACTTTCGTCATCTCCTAGATGTTTCTATCTGTGTTTATTGACCTCATTTTTGTATGAAATCATTAGGACCTACCTAGGATTCCTCCTAGTGACCTAAGGGTTGGAAAGTGCCCAATTGTCAATCACAAAGTTCCTAGGTAAATTATAATCTTGTCCATAATCGAATTTTTAGACTGCCCTTCAAGTTCAATTTTCAATCCACCCTTCAAGTTCAATTTTCAATCAAGTTTTCAACTCCAAACTCCACTCCAACCTTTAATCAACCTTCAATTAACCATCAAATTATATTTAATCAATCTCAATCATTCATTTGATTTTTATTGATGTGGGTAATTCATAATTAATTATTCTAGCCTAAAATCCAATTAAAATCCAGAATTCCAAGTCAAAATTCATGTTAAAACCCTATGTCCTGAAACCCTTTTGTGTGATTTTTTATTCACACTAAAATCAAGTCAGATGACCTCAGATGCATGATATGTTTGTTGCATATTGTTTATGCATGTCCCTAGGGTCAAACAAAATTTGAGCACAATTTAACACTTCTAACCCCATAAACTAAATTGATTTTCAAAGGCTGTAAAACCTTTAAATATTTATCGCCTATGCTATTGGAGCCTCATCTTTATGGAATTTGACCTTCGGGCCTTCCCCAAGACCTTTGACCCTGACCATGACCTTTAATATGACATGTTGACCAATAAATTATACTTTGCTATTCAGTTTGACTTAGAGTTGACCATGGGTCAAAATGATCAAAATATCTTTTAAGGTTAAATTTGGATTTTCCCCAAAATATAATATGGCATAGTCAATTCAATCCTTGAAATATCTTCCAATGCATCCTAAACTTCATTAGGAGTGCATTGAAATCAAACCTAGGTCTTGGTTTGACCAAGTTTACCAAGTCAACCCTAATTGACCAAATTGCCCATTAAGGGTCCAAATGGTCATTTAAACCCAAATGACAATTCCATTACATCAGACCACCTCCATTGGTCTCAATACACTCATTTGAACATGTTCGACCCAAACCTAACCCATGGTTTAACTAGATTGACCAAGGCAACCATGGTTGACCAAATAACCCCTTAACCTAACTTTTGTCAAATTCAATCATTCAAGCCATATCAAATCAAATCAACCACTTCAAATCCTTCAATTGGACACTTTAAGCATGTATAACATATCCCTAAGTCAAACCCCCATGGATTTGACTTGGTCAAAATTTCATACATGGTCAAATCCCTTCCAAACAAAACACTCATGCAAACTTCAATGTCTTGCCTCCAAACTCTTTGGGATGGTTTCTTATAACATACTTGACCTTTTTAAGGACTTTCAAAGTCACTATTGATTGGTCAATAGTTATACAAGTCAACAAGCCCTTTCAAACCCATGGGAAAGATTATGGCCACATCACCATGCCACCTTAGCAATCCATATTTCTCATCTAAACCAGCTTTTACCTAATGTAAAGTTGCTAATTCCTTCCCTAAGAGGCCTTAAGCTAGCTCCTTAAACAATGAAAAGCTCTAGTTCATTCAAATAAGTGAAATGACATGTTATTCCTTCCACATGGGCCAAGATGGGTCCCACTCACCACTTACCCGCTCCCCTAGCTTTGTGCATCTTTGGGGACACTTGGCATGTATCTAAGCTCCTTCTATCTCATTCCCAACCATTCAATCAAAAAATAATGGGCTAATTGGGTGAAACTTGACTTACTACCCAGCATTTATCCTAATTTTCAAAAAAACCCATCTATAGTAGCCTCCAACTCTTCAAAATTGTTACCCCTCCTTTCCAACCGTTCTTTAGTATTTCCTATGCTTTTCCCCACTAAAAGATAGCCTCAAATCACTATTTTAGTGAGGGGAGAGAAAGATAGTGAGAGAGAGGAGGTTTTCATCATCAACTTCAAATTCAGCCTGAAAGTTCAAGATGTGCCGGGGGGGGGGGGGGGGGGGGGGGGGGTTGGGGTTGAATTGGTGCTTTTAAAAATAATCTTAAAGAGAAGTACTATTTTTTTGTATATTTTTTAAACTTTTGAAATATGCAATTTAATTTCACAATACAAAAGCTAATAATTTTAACAATAAATCTAGTGATGATGATTAAAATCTATTTTTCCCAACAGAACATTGATCTTAAAAATTTACCAAACAATTATAATGAAACTGAAGTGCAAAACGTACAATGCAAAAAATAAAATTAGATAGAACGCATAAATTATTATAGTGGTTCAATTAAACCATGAACTACGTCCACTCCCCAGAGTCCTCCACTCCAAGTATTACACTAACACAAAGTTTCTCTCATTTTTCTTCCTCAGGAAGGAGAAGAAGCCTTTACAAACTCTCTTCCACCAACCCGATGCAGCAGAGGATTGAAACTCCTTTCACAGGTAGAGAACCTTGACTTCTTTTTAACCCTCCTAGAGAAGGTAGAGAATCTCGACTCTATTTTCTCCCTCCTGGAGAAGGCAGAGAACCTCGAGGACTAGACTAATAAGCCTCTCTTCCTAGAGAGCACCCCACAAGACTCTCCAAGGCCATAGGAGGAGCAAGCGTGCAGCTAGCCAAGAGCAATCGTGTGATTCCCATCACACTATTTCTCCATTACGCTCAAGCTCATCTTCTACTTCCTCTCACAAACCTTGATTTTCTTTAAAATCTCACTCTTAGAGTTCCTCCTTCAGTCACATTCCTTTCTTCACATTTATTCATAAAGGTTAAAGAAAATTGCTTTTACAATAGGCTTAAAAAATCCCTAAAATTTTAAGTTGGCCATCTATGTTTGTACAGTATGATCCAAGTTTGACAGTATAATTAGTTTAAAGCTAGTCCCATCCAATACAATGTAAACAATCATTCAAATAAACTATTCAATTTTCATGAACACATCATGCAATATGATCGAGAGAACATCTAACACAATCTATTTATCTTCCTCTATTCATACGAGATGATTCCAGTGATGATTGAAAGTCATCTATGTCACTCATCCCATAATGTTCTCATCATACAATACAGTTAGTTGTTTTTAGGTAAATATTCTAGTACGATATGATTATTGTACATTATAATTACTTCAAAAAATTGCTACTTCATATGGTATAATTTTTTGGATGACATAATTCGCCTCTATTAGTCGTTTGGTATGATCATCATCATACTATACAATTTGGTAAAAAATCATGGTTTTATTTGGTATGATCTCTAGGATGACCAAATTTCATCTATGTCAATTGTTTGATACGATCAACATAGTATAGTATGATCAACTATCACTAATTAAATCGTAATTTGATTGACCAATCATGGGGGTTAATTTTAGCAAGATTTGAAATTTTCATACAGTATGATTTGCATCGTACAATATGATTAATTCAATTTATCAATTTCAAAATCTTACTTAAATTAATCTAGTGGCTAGAGTTTTGATCATGAAACGAAACATATAGTATGATATATAATATACAGTGTGATTAGTTCATAGAACATTAGTTTTCAATTAGCCATTGAACCAAACTTTAAATCAACTAATCATATAATATGATTTTAAATCATATAATATGATTAGTTAGAAAATTTTAATTTTAAAAAATTTTCCCTCTCCCTCTGTGTAAGTGTATAATCACCCAATTACATACACTCTAAGGTAGCCTTATTCAAGAAAATAAATATTTAATGAAAAATAAAAAATAAAAAATATACTCTTTCGACTTGTTATCCTAACCTACCCAACCTTGAGTCTTTGGTATTCTTAAGTATTGTACCTATAATTATTAGTGCATAGAACACAAATAAGATCCAACATATTTCCCAATAATGTATAATTTAACCAATAGGATTTGTCATCATCAAAATCATAGGCTAAGGATCCTATATTTGGAACAATCTCTCCCTTTTTTATAATGAAAAAAAAAAAGTTGAAGTTTAGCTTGAAAATTTTTCCAGCCTTAGCTCCCCTTAATACGTAAAAGATATTAGAAAAATAGGGGATGCATGTCTTTTTGTCATTAAAAAAAAAAAGTGAAAAGGATAATACAAAATAAATAAATAAAATTGGAATTTTTATTAAACAAAATAGGCACACATATAACAGAAAAAACATAAAAAAAAAACTAAATAACCAAATATGTTCTCCACCTTTTGACATAAAAAAAGAGGTGGTATACAAACACAAAGAAAGTAGTAAAAAATAAAGACATAATAGACACAAACTACTAGAAAGGTAGATCCTGATCAGGTGGTTGTGGTGGCGGATGAAAGAACTGATGGATGGAAAGAAATTTTTTATCTATCAAGGAAAATATTTCTCTAAACCATCGCATGTCTTCCACTTGCTACTGGTGTTGTTGTTAGATTTGGTAGTCTATTCGAGTTTTTAGTTGCTCGAGCCACTGAATGATATCATCCTAAGGGGTAGGCAGGGAAGGCATGTAAAAATTATAGTAATGGTGGTGGTGGATGTCCTCATGCAGTAGCAGCTTTCCCTTCTTTATCAAAATCTAGCTCAAAGTGCTCTAGCCCCTGATAAAAAGGATATGGAATGAGGTATCTGTATAGAAAATAAGGACATTATCAGGTGGAATAGGAATGGAGAGTTAGTATTTGTGGTTAAGGATATATCCTATGATGTTTCCTGAGGCTATATTTTGTTTTCTATGGGTGTTTAGATGTAATATATGAGTCATGTTGGGGAAGTAATTGAAAACTAGTTGGGCTTTATAGAATGGAGTATTCAACATTATGAGGCAAGTTACAACAGAGAGAAGTGGGGTTATATTCTTTTTTTTTTTTTTGATCAAAATGCCAATTGCATTAAAAAGGAAGGAAATTATTACATACTACTGTGTGATAAAAACCTATCACAATCCTCCTTTAATAACTTGAGAAACAAAGGAGGAACCTTATTGCAATACAAATCTTCCCAAAAGAAATCACCTTCTAAAGCATTGTTAGCACAAAAAATAACTAACTTATTACAATTTCTTTTTGCAAAATGAAAAGGAAACTTACCAAATCCATCCAAGAATGAAAGGTCTTCCATTCCTTCATTTGGACCATTCCGATTGTTCTCTTCCACCACCTTTTGCAAGTAATTGATAATATTAAGGTTGTCACTTTCTATTAAGATTCCTATTGCATCCAACATCCATTCCATGATGATCATCTTCACAAAATGAAAAGCCATTAACTCTAATAGGGCACCATCCCAATGAATGCAAGATACTCCAAAAGCAAGCAAAAGCCTTCTTTTTGAATCTCTAAAGGCTCCACCAACTTCTCCTTTGTAAGACCTTGTTAAAGAAGCATCAATATTAACCTTAATCCATCCTGGGGGAGGAGGGTGCCAATAAAAAAATAGCTGATTCAGCTGGTTAGCACCCCAGTGATCCACGAACAGATTAGTGTTGGCTTTGGATGCAAAACTAATAGCATTAGCAGCTATAAGATTTAAACTCAATTCTCGGTCACCATGCTTTACCATGTTTCTACTTTTCCAAGACCAATAAATCAATGAGCATTATATCTTTGCAATGAACCAGTTTTCCACTGTTAGCCTTTCCAAATTGAGTTTACAATCTCTGGTTGAAGTAAATGTTGGAACTGAAAATCCCCAGTTTCTTAATATTGTTGTAGCTTGCTGAATCTTCAAGCAATGCACCATAACATGTTCAGAATTTTCCTCTCCATTCCATCCTCTAGGACATAAGTCATGTCCCAACAACCTCTAATACATCAAAAAGGAATTAATAGGTATAGCATTGTTAAAAAGCCTCCACCAAAAGCATTCCACTCTAGAGTTCAAATTTAGCTTTTTTAACCAGCTTCCATAATCAACTTCCAAAATCTCCTTATCATAAGAAGATAAAGTCAAACCCATGATACTTTTACCCGAAAAATTGAACCTCAATTCTAAAGTATCTTCACCTATATCAGGATGAATTTGAATTTGAAGAATAACTTCATCTAGAGACTTTCCAAAGAAATAATGAAGAAGTACTTTGTTCCACACCCCATCATTAATAAAGGATTCAAGTGGAGGAAATTCAAAATTTCCCATCGCTATATAGGTTGGCCATTTATCTAAACTTGTATCAAGAATCCATACATATTTCAAGATGTTAATAGCTTACATGATGAAATCTTCCACCTTGTAATTCGAAGTAGAAATTGAGCTCCACTAGATAAGATTTTCCAAGTGGTAGATCTATTGCTCATACTAGAATTTTCCCAAAACTTCAATCCATATTTAGCCATTAAAACCTTGTTCAACAATGAGTCTTCTTTTTTCATGAAGCTCAAGGAAAGTTTAGTCCTTAGAGGACCGGTTATATTGACCACCGAATGTACACCTTGGCCCCCTTCCTTCCAACTCTTGCATAAGTTATCCCAAGTCGCTTCCTCCTTGTTTCTCCCAAATAAAACTTCTACAAGTTTTGTCCACTCTTTTAATATACTAATTGGAACCAATGAGTGAGCAGCCATAAAAACCAGTAATGAAACCATTAATGATTTAACCAACACAAGTCTTCCAGCTAGAGAAATAGATTGCTTACCCCAAACATTGAGTTTTTTAGCATCTTTCTCTAAAATGAAGTTAAAATCTGAAGCCACCAATCTTCTAAGAGTCATCTTGATCCCAAGATAGTTGAACTCATTAACTATTTTATATCCCCAAAGCTTGGAAATTGTCCTCCTCCTTTTCCTCTTTACTGATTTCCCAAACAGGATCACAGATTTTTGCTCATTCACTTTTTGTCCAGTTCGGCTGCTAAAATCTTCTATAATCCTCTTGAATTTATTCATAACTTTAAGAGTTACTTATGAGAATAAAAGTATGCCATTTGCATACAATAAATGTGAGTTTCTTGGAGCATTTGAAGATATTTTAATACCCAATTTGCTTCCTCTTTGACTCAAATCATCAGTCAAAATTTGAGAGCAAAGAATGAATAAATAAGGAGAGAGCGGACAACCCTGTCTAAATCCGCTTTTGGCTTTGATTCCATCAGAAATTTTTCCATTTATCATTATGAGAAACTATGGATTCTCCACATATTCCATGAGTAGATTAGTAAAATTATTTGGAAATCCATAGTGGTTCAAAACCTGCCTTAACGTTTCCCAAGCCATACTATTATAGGTTTGTTCCATATCTAACTTGATGGTCACCAAACCTTTCTTAGATTTCAAAAATCCGAGTTTGTTGAAAAGTTCATGGCCTAACAAAATATGAGTAGATAGAGATCTACCTTTGATAAAAGCAGTTTGGACTTCAGAGATAAGTCCATTAATCACCTTCAAATGCCAGTTCAACAACATTTTGGCAATTATTTTGTATAAAGTACAAAAAAGACTGATTGGATGGAAGCTTGCAGGAATTTCTGGGTTGAGCACTTTAGGAATAAGAATAACTAAAGATTCTTTCCAATTCAAAAAGTTTCCCTATTTGAAAAAACTGCTTCACTACCAGCCACACCTCCTTTCCTATAATGCTCAATAGTTTTTAAAACACGAATAGGTAATACCATTTAATCCAGGAGAAACATTAGAGCTGCAGCTTTGGATTACCAATCCAAATTAACATTGATCTCCAGCTTTGGGTATAATAAAAAGGTGTAGTACATGCTATATTAAAAGGACATTTTGATTTAAAGTTTGTACAAGTGGTAGGTGTTGATTTGAAGGCACATTCTTGATAGTTAAGTTAATAGCAGTCCTGTTAAATTCATAGTAAATTAGGGATTTAGGGCGAGGTCCTTTAGTAGAGATACCTATGTATTTTGCTAAATCAGTTTTAGTAATCTCTATATTTTGATGATAAAAAAGGAGGTCATGGTGGAGATTTCTAGGATCATCCTAAGATTTTGCTATAAATTCATAAATAAGTTTAGAATTGAAAATAAAAGCCAGGGTAAGGAGGAATTGAAGGGTGGTGGATGTGACAAGGGTCATTACCTTGAAGTTTTGGGCAGGTTGGTATAATATTTGGGATGGGGGTAATATTTTCCACTTTATATTTTTAATATGCATCTTCATCTCTACAGAAAGGAAGCAATCATCAAAATGATGAGAGGAGGAGATCAACCTCTGAGTCATCCTTCCATGTTTGTTTTTAATGACCATTTAGTAGGAAGGAGTAGAAAGTAGAAGTGTGAAGGTGTCAGTGAATTGAACTAGTTAACCCTCTAATTTATAGAATTTTTGGTTGTTTATATAATACAATCAATGTATCATACAATACGATTAGGGAGTTATTTCGACTAAATAATCTGTCAGAAAATGGTGGTCAAATCATACAGTATGATCAGTATCATACTAGATGATCTTAAGAAATTTTGTTCATCTGAGGGATCATCGATATGATGTTGACAAAAATTATCATATAGTACAAATAAGTATTTGTAGAGTACAAACTTCAATTATTATTGTAACGATTGAATTATATTCATCCCAATCCATTTTGATATATGTATCATACAATATGAAGGGAGGTATTATACAGTATGAATGACATTAATTTCTTACATAACGGACTGACTTCCTTAATAGTTAGTGATACATGGATCATATAGTACAAAGAGAGGTTAAAATAGTACGGTTTACGCATCATTGATTCAATCTGGTCTGTTGATGCAATTAAGGGCTGTGATCTGTGCATATATACATATTGCGTAGTATGATCATAAATTTTTTTTTAAAAGATTGTTATGATTAAGTGAAGTGCATGTGTGATGATCAGGAAACATCTTAGGCCATTTTTTTGTAACAATCAATATTAAATAAAATATAAACTAATATATGAAAAAGTATATATAATTTAAACACATATGAATAGATGCTTTCAAATGAAAATTAAATTTTTTTATTTATCTTGGATTAAGCATGAATGTCTATAACACATAGTTTTATCCTTAAGGTGCTAAATGTGTCATAGGTTATAGGGGTTTTGTGAATATGTCTGTGAATTGATCTCCTGTAGCTATGTGTTGCAATTATATATATCCCTTTTCTATATGATCTCTTTTGAAGTGATGCCTACTGTCCATATGCTTTGTGCGGGTGTTCTGAATTAGATTTTTCAATATGCAAATTTCACTAGCATTGTCAGACATAAGTGGTTTGGTTCCTATAGGTAGTCCAAGATCTAAGAGTTGTTGCTTTAGCCATAGGACTTGTGCAACACAACTTCATACTGCTATATATTCTTCCTTAGTTGTAAAGAGGGCTATTGAATTTTATTTTCTACTAAACCAGGAAACTAAGGATTATCCTATAAATAGACAAGTCCAAAAGTGTTTTTTCTATCTACCCTACATCTTGCAAAATCAAAATCCAAAAATCCTATAATTTTAATAGAGGTGCTATGTCTAGGGTACCAAATTCCTTGGATTCCTAAGTTTGGAGTGCCCAATAAATATATAAGGATTCTTTTAATAGTAGTCACATGTGATTCTTTTGGATCTGCTTAAAATCTAGCATAAAGGTAAACACTAAATATTATATCGAGCCTACTAGCAACTAAGTACAGAAGTGATCCAATAATTCCCTTATATATTTTTTGATCCATTGATATTCCATTTAGGTCTTTGTCTAATTGAATAGTGGAGCTCATGAAAGTATTAATGGCCTTAATATTGTCCATTTCATAATTTTTAAGAATTTCCTTGATGTATTTATTTTTGCTAAGGAAGTTTCCATCATTCAACTATTTTACACTAAATCCATGAAAATAATTAAGTTTTCCCATCATGCTCATTTCAAAGTCTTTGCTCATGGTTTATGAAAATTCATCACAAAAATTTTTATTTGATAATCTAAATAAAATGTCATCAATATAGATTTTAAAAATGAGCAACTATTATACTTCATTCTTTAGGAAGAGGGTGATGTCTACACTACCCTTAACAAAACTTATATCTAGAAGGAATGAATTTAACCTTTCATTTCATGCTCGAGGTGCTTCCTTTAACCCTTACAATACCATTTTGAATTTAAATACCTAGTTTGGAAATTGTGAATTCTCAAATCTGGGGGGTTTCTAAACATAAACATCCTCTTTAATTACCCCATTTTGGAAGGCACTCTTAACGTCCATTTGATACACTTAAAATCTTTAAAGCAAGTAAAGGCTAAGAGCACCCTTATGGCTTCTAATCTAGCTACTATAGTAAAGGTTTCTTCAAAGTATATTCCATCAATTTGGTTATACCCTTTAGCTACTAGTCTAGCCTTATTTCTCACTACTATTCTAGAGTCATTCATCTTATTTTTGAAGACCCACTTTGTTCCAATCACACTTTGCTCCTTAGATCTCTTGACTAATTCCGACACATCATCCCTAATAACTTTGTTTAGCTTTTCTTGCATTACTAGGATCTAGAATTCATATCCTAAGGCTTGATACATATTGGTTGGTTCTAATATAGAAATAAATGTAGAATGACTAAGCTCTTTCCTAAGTCCATGCCCATTTCTTACACCTTCAGACGGGTCTCCTAAGATTAACTCTTTAGGATGATTAGAAGAATATCTCTAATCTCTAAGCAAATGCTTCTGAGGTTCTACTCCATCACTTATGGCAATGGTTTCTACCCCTTGAATGACCTCCACTACATCTTTTTCAGGTTTGGATTCAGAGGTCTTATCAAATTTATAAAATACGACATGGGTAGATTCTTCTACTACTAGGGTCCTCTTATTGAAGATTCTATAGGCTTTACCTATAGAAGAATAACCTAGGAAGGCTCCATCAGATTTAAAATCAAATTTTCTGAAGGGTTTCTTTCCATTCGTTAAGATAAAGCATTTATATCCAAAAACTTGTAAGTTAGAAAGATTGGGTGTCCTACCCCTTAAGAGTTTATATAGAGTTATTCAACTTGGATATAATATTAACCCTATTTAAAATAAAGCAAGTAGTATTCACTGCTAAATACTTAGGGAGTGAATAATTAGCTAGCATTGCCCTAGAAGCTTCAGGCAAGGTTCTATTTTTCCTTTCAGTTATTTCACTCTATTGGGGGTCCTTGGGATAGAGAAATTATATTCTATTCATATCTCTTGATAGAAAGATTCAATCCTATCATTTCAAACTCTCCACCATGATCACTATGAATTGTTAAAATATCACATCCTAATTTCCTTTGAATCCAAGTGGAGAAGGTTCTAAATTCCTTAAATGACTCATTCTTATATGCTACAAATCTTACCCAAGTAAATCTAGAGTTATCAACTACTATCACAAAACCATAAGTCTTTCCTCCTAGGTTGACTGTACCAATTAGTCCAAATAGGTCAATGTGAAGGATTTCTAGTGTCTAGAGGTTTTGATATCCTTAATTAAGTGAAATGATGATTTTACTTATTTTCCAAGTTGACAGGCATCACATAGGTAGTCCTTAGTAAAGCCTAACTTTGGTATGCCTCTAATTAGGCTTTGTGAGTTATATTCCTAAGTGTTTTCATGTTAGCATGGCATAGTCTTCTATGCCATAGCCAAGATTCATTAATTATTATTTTTAAATAGAAGGAATTTGAATATTAAATATAATTCAATTCTAACATGTAAATATTGTTCATTTATTTTTCTTCTAACAAAACTTTATCATCTAAGCTAATCGTGTATTTGTTAGAAAGAAATTTTACATCAAATCCTTTTTTATATAGTCGACTAATACTTAACAAGTTATGCTTTAAACCATCAACTAAAAAAATATTTTCAATCATAAAGTATTTAAAGTTTCTAATTGTACATGATCCCACTACTTTCCTAGTGATATTATTTCTTAATGGCACTTTATCTCTTGACTAGGGCTTCGATGTGATGAACTATTTCATATCACCATTCATATGCCTCGAGTAATCACTATCTAGGTACCACATATTCTCACTAGGTTTTTTATGGGAGCACACTTATAATGTCATTCAAAGGTTATATTTGAGAACCCAAGTGAGTTTCAATTCCACCTTATGCTTGACTGAATGAGATGTATTCATGTTATGTTGTGACGAATGAAATATAGGGCTCCACACTAAATGTGTTCTATGGTGGATAGTGCAAGTGTGGTCTATATGTCCTAACATGCCACAGAAGTAACATCTAACATATGAGAATGTGTTTACTAACCTATACGAGTAATGATGCCTCTTCCTAGGTTTATGTGAAGCATACTATGTTGAGGGGTTGCACCATAGAGCTATTGAAAGTGATGGTATATTATTCTCAAGTGCAGTATTTTTTTCTTGTAAATATTTATTTGTACTATTATAGCTTGCCAATTTCAGTTTTAGTTCATGCTCACTATTATCTAATTAACATACTAGCTCTTCTAAATCCTTAAATGCTTTTTTTGCTCAATCTATGATGTTTTCAAGGAATTATATGAATCAAATAGATTAATATAATTCTTATTTAATGCATCAAACACATCTAATAAAGTTATATGATAACTTTCTAAAGTAGAGTAATCGATAATTAAACTAGCATGCTCTTTTTGCAAAGTATAAAATATAGTATTAAGGAAAACATGCTTTTTTTTAAGCTTCTTATACAAATCATGAATATTTTTAAAATAATAATGAATTCATCATAGGAGAGTTAACATACATCATCATGATCAGATTGATCAAGATATTAATTAGCCATTAGACACAAGTTTGTTACCTCCTCCTCTACTTCTTCTTCTAACGATTTTCAGGCAGAGTCAGTCCAAAATTTCTTTTTGCGTTTTTTTGCTTATCCCTTTCATACTTTGGCTTCTCTTCACCCTTCTCCTTATTTAGGTGAGTCTTCAGGTTGGGGAAGTCAGCTTGAAGGTGATCTAGTTTCCTGCACTTCAAAGCAAATTATATCAGATGAAACTTTAGTAGATTTATGACCTTTACCTTTGCTCTAGTTATTTTGTTGAATCCTCTATTTTTGTTTCATAAAGCTCTTGAACTGGTGCATCATCAAGGCTATTTCATCATCCTCATATGCTGAAGAGTTTCTATTATCAAAATCATGTATTTTTAGTGCTACAGTTCTATCCTTCTTCTTTTATGCTACATCATTTTGCCTTTGACTCTCTCCTTGCTCATACGAAATGTGTGATCCAAGAAAATTATGAATAGAGTAAACATTTAAATCATTTGAATCAATAATTACAATTATATTTGCATCATAAGATCTAGGTAAACAACGTAGAATTTTATTAAATTTTTTAGAATTTGACATTTCTCTACATAGTGCATGCAAAGATGTTACAATCAGTAATCTGGGTGAACCTAATATACATTTCAGACACAATCTCACTTGGTTTCATGCAAAAAAGTATGTAGTCATGAAAAAAAAATGTTTAGCCTAGACTATTTAACTTCATTGGTTCCCTCGTAGGTGATAAACAACCTATTCCAAATCTCTTTCCTGGTAGTGCATGTAGAAACTTGCATATAGTCTTTAGATTTTAAAGAACAAAAAAATAATTCAGACACTTAGCATTTTACTGTATGAGTTCCCTATCCTCATTTCTCCATTCATTAAAGGGAATATCATTACCATTAACAATATGGAGGTGAGTAATCGATTTGAATCATATGCTAAATTCTATAGTGGATTACATAAATGTTGACATCAAAATTTTCTAGAAATCAAATGGGTTATTTTCAAACAAAGGTGGACCGGTTATTAAATAATCCTCTGTAGTGTTACGATTACCAAAATGTTTTACTGATCGTTTATCTCAAGGTTTTCTAAAATAATATTTTGTAGACCCTTCTCTGATACCACTTGAAAGTTTGAGATGCGAAAGAGGGGGGGGGGGGGGGGGGGAGGGGGGAGTGTGAAGTGGTACATTTAAAAATAATCCTAAAAAAGAGTACTAATTTTTTGTAGATTTTTAAACTTTTAAATAGGCAATTTAATTTTACAATACAAAAGCTATCAATTTTAACAACAATTTATTATTTATGATAAAATTCTAAATTGCACAATAGATCATTGATCTCCTAAATTCACAAAGCAATTATAAAAAAAATGAAGAGCATAAAGTAAAATGCAGAAAATAAAATTAGAAAGAACACATCATATTTTATAGTGCTTTAATCAAACCATGACCTATGTCCACTCCTAGGAGTCCTCCACTCCAAGTATTATACTAACAAAAAATGACTCTCCTTTTGCTCCATCAGCAAATGTAATAAAGTCTTTATAAACTCTATTCCATTAACCCGGTGTGGCAGAGGACCGAAAATCCTTTCACAAGTAGAGAACCTTGACTCTTTTTTCTCCATCCTAGAGAAGGAAAATAATTTCGACTACTTTTTTTTTCCTCTTAGAGAAGGCAAAGAATCTTGAGGAATGAACTAAGAAGCCTCTCTCTCTAGAGAGATCCCTATAAGACTCACCAAGGCCATGGGAGGGTGTCATAACCCAACCCGACCAAGATAAGTTCTTTGAATTTTCTATTAAAAAATAATTTTAATAATATTATTATATATATTTTAATAGCTAAAATAAAAAAAATCTCATTCCACTAATTTCTATTACTATAAAACTTGCTTTTTTGGTTTTTCCCCAAACATTGATTGGATTAGAAGGAATTAGGGAAAAGAGAAGGAGAGAGAAAAATCAAAATTTTGTGAGACTTTAGGCCATTTTTGTCCGTGAACGTAGTTTGGAAAGTTGTTTGTCTTGAGGTAAGGCAGATTATGCCAATCTCAATTTTTAAAAATGTGTAAGTTTTGGTGAATATTCCGATTAAAATTTTGTATCAGTTAGAGAACAATAGAGATAACTTTGCACCGGTAAAACTTTCACTACATAAATTTTTATAATGTTGTAGAGATTACAATTATGTACATTTTGAATATTTTCTAGAAAATTTTCAACTGGGGTTTTAAAATTTATGTGGTTTTATCGAATATAAAATTTTTGGGATATTGAAAAATAGTACGGTAGTATAATAAAAGTCTTAGAACATTATTTTACACAATCACTGGTAATTTGGTAATTTTTTAAAAATGTGCATTTTTGCCTGGTTGGATTTTTTTGTTGTCTACTATTATACAATATTGTGAAATTTTGATACATGCTCAAGTACTATTTAATTATTATACTGTGATGATATATGAGCATATACGGTTAAATTATATATGTTCGGAGCCATATGGGACAAGAATTTTTTGATATTCTATCTATGTCATGGAATTTCTAGGAGTTATAAGGGGTAGAATCCTTTGAGATTCTGTCTAAGATAAGGATATTTGATATATTCTGGTGCTATAAGCATAAATAAAAAGGGAGTTATAAGGGGTCAAAATCCTTTAAAATTCTATCTGGGCCCTGAAATGTGATCTGAACTACTATGTGATATAAATTTTAATATATTCATTTATTATGTACTATTATCAAAATCATAGAATAGATGTTATGGATTAATTAAATTTTTAGTTTTGTGATTCTCAATTCAGTGATTTATTTAAACTGTAATTAATTGCTTTTAAATATTCAACAACATATTTTATAACAAAAATATTTAAAAATTTAGATTTGTTTGTGTGGCTTACTGAGCTATTGTAGCTCACTATGGTCTTACTTCTAGTTTTTAGGATTCGGGAAGGGGAAAGAAGTTGTAGACTCACTATTAAGGATCAGATATGAGGTTATCAGTATTTTTTTATTTTGAGTTTTGTGTAGTCATGGCTAGTTTAAACTTCTATTATGTAGCTCTTGCCTGTAGCCTTGTACTATAGTGTATATATTTATTTTGATGAATGAAAGAAACTTTATGGATGAGTTTTTTAGTATTTGGATATTTTAGTAGCTCTATAGTTTGTCATTTGTTTTAATGAATATCGACAACAAATTTGAAATAATTCCAAAACTAAATCATGGGGTTTACTTGTCATAGCTCAACATGATAGAACTTGTCCTAATCGGGTTGGGCTGTGATAAGCTTTTCTGGTATCAGAGCATTAGTTTTGGAATTATATTGTAAAATAGAGCTATAGAAATTGATTTGTAAGTTTAGTATGATAGTTTTAAGTCTGTCTGAGTGTTCTTTATTTTTATTTTATATGCATGTGCATTCAGTTGCATATTCTATGTGATTATGGATCCCCAATACCCATATATGATCGATGGATAGAGTGATAGTCATGCAGCTTCTATATATAGTTCTGCTCCAACAATTGGTTCAGACGTAGTTTCATAATTTGCTATATTGATAGCCTATATGATGGGTGATGCGTAGAACATGTTTCGTATTATTAAACCTGAAGAGGTAGGCAAACATCTAAACATGTTTTTGAGATTAAAGCCACCAAGATTTGATGGTACTAATGAGCCCATAGTAGTAGAGGACTGGTCGAGGAGGCTAAAAAAGATATTTGATGGTATGTAGTGTCCTCCTGAGAGAAAGGTACCGTTAGCAGTCTTTCTATTAGATGGCGAGGCAGAGCGCTAGTGGATGGGCCAGCAGGACGAAAATTTTCAAGGGAGATTAAACTCTCTGATAACTTGGGAGGAGTTCTTTGATGTGTTTAGAGTCTGGTTTGTACCACCTTATATATGATAATAATTATAGGAGACTTTCTGAGGTTGCTACAGGGGAACAAGATAGTTATGCTCTACAAGATAAAGATCACTACTTTAGCTAGATATGCTCTAAAATTGGTTAGTATTCCTACAGAGAAGTGATACAATTT
This sequence comes from Dendrobium huoshanense, assembly GCA_016618105.1. Taxonomy (NCBI): domain Eukaryota; kingdom Viridiplantae; phylum Streptophyta; class Magnoliopsida; order Asparagales; family Orchidaceae; genus Dendrobium; species Dendrobium huoshanense. Next base: position 19,402,899 of record CM028345.1, read on the forward strand.
CCTGAGAGGACTTTGGGATAGTTTGAGATAGTCTCTTGTGCCATTTCACATTTCTAATTTGTTTGAGCTTGTGGAGAGAGCTCATTTGATAGAGAATGACCTGATGAATACTTAGTAGTAGTGGACTACTAATAGGAAGAGGTTCAAGGGTGAGACTTATGGTAATGGATTTTTGGGAAAAAAAAAAGATTTACACATGGGGATTCTAGGAAAAGTGGATTGTTAGTATCTACAATAGTCTCTGGTAGTGGCAGCATAGCCAGTTTCATTTTTATTAGTGGGGCACCTATGCACCAGAGTTATTATCGATGTCATTCTGGTAAGTGCTACAGGATGACTTGAAAGTGTTTTAGATGCAATCAAACAAGACATCGGGTAGCAGAGTGTCTACAAGAAGGATTTGTTTGACATTTTGAGTCCAGATTCAAGAGCTTTATCAAACGAGAAGGGAGACCAAGGGAAATTCCTCTCTAAACTTTTTCTGAGAGATCATCTGGTAGAGCTGGTGGTTTGGGTTTAGTGGTAAGTAAAGTATCTAGCGGTAGTCAGAGAGAGCATTATAGTTTTATAACTTCAGTTCCAGTTCAGCCACGTGTATATAGTTTGACTCAGTAGGAGGCCCAGGATGCTCCAGATATTTAGATAGGTATGGTTTATATTTCTGAGCATCCATGTTGTGTTTTATTTAATTTTGGAGCTAGTTATTCCTTTATTTTCGAGCTTTTCTTCGATTCACTATACTTGGCTTCAGTTTCACTACTTGTTTCCCTTACGGTTATTTTGCCGGATGGAGATAGTATTATAGCCAGTAGATTTTGTTTTTGAGATATTGAGATTTCTAATAAGAAATAGAATTCCAGTTTGATTTTATTACCCATTTCCTCATATGATGTTATTATGGGTATGAATTAGTTGAGTCAGTATGGGGCTCAGATTGATTGCTTGAAGAAGTGAGTTATATTATTTATGGATAGTGAAAGTTATGTATTCCAAGGAGTTTGAGGTGTTTTATCCTACTTGATCTTTACGTTGGAATAAAATAGATTATGAAAGAAAGGTTGTATGGTATTTATGGCATTAGTTTGGGATAGGAGTATAAATGTTCATTCTCTTTCTGATATCCCAGTAGTACGAGATTTTTTTAGATGTATTTTCAGAGAAGTTAGTATATTTTTCTCTGGATAGAGACGTAGAGTTCTATATTGACATTTTTTTAGGTACGATTTCAATATCTAAAACTCTATATAGGATGGCACCAAAGGAGCTTCAATAGGGTTTTGCTAGAGAGAGAAAGTGATTTTCAAATTCCATTGATCCTGATTATGCTCGCCGTTTATTAACGCCATTGATTGTCCTCTGATCACCGGACAATAAAAGATGGGTGACGATCATTGTTCTATTGATATGGATGGGAGGACTGCTCCTCCAATTTCAAATTCTTCTGATAGATTTTCTGCATCCAATTTTTTTGCTGATAGAAATCAGAATCTGATTTGCAAGAATAAACCATTGAACATAAATGAAGGAGCTCTTTTGCATCCCAAAAAGATGATTCCTGTTGCTGGTAAAGGAAAAAATGTTCTTATTGTAGAAGAAATTAAAAGTCCAAAAGTTTTGAAGATTCTGAAGCAAAATTCTGGAAGCCCGAATGCCACATCTTCTTCGGATCTTAAATTACATGTGAGTAGATTCTACAATTCTACACCTTCTAGTCCTGGTGAGCAGATTTCAAATCGTACAAATGCATTGGTCGTTGATGCTGTGATTGAGGAGATTAGACGAGATGCACAAAAGATGTTTGGTATTGGATCGCAACCAGGGAAGAATATTTCTTTGAAGGATCAAAATGATCTGGAGAAAGTTAGACTCTGTATTTCAGGAGAATTGAATTCTGATATTCAAACAATCAATATGACTTTTCCTCCTGAGACGTCCATGAAGATGAGCAATGTGAAGACAAATGCCTGGGCAAAAAGTGCAAATGTTAAAGTGGACAATTTGAATTTAGGTTTATTTTTGTCTGATGATGGGAAAACGGTGAAGCTGCACAATGAGAATGTATTGGAAAATTCTAAGAAATTGGTGAATACTCTTGTTATCAAGGTTTTGGTGATAACCTTCCTTTTTATGTTATCAACAATGAATTAAGAAGACAATGGAGCGGTTTTGGGAGCTTCAGATTAACCTTGTTGGGACAAGATTGGGTCCTATGTTCATGTGAGAATGTTGATACATGGAAGCCATTTTATGTGAAGGACCTTGGTTAGTAAGAGGTCATATTGTAGGCATTGATAAATGGTCACAAAAATTTTCCACAAAATCTTTGAAGGGACTCTCGGCTCCAGTGTGGATAAGGCTTCCTAATCTACCATTATATTGTTGGGATGATATCAACATATGCAGAATTAAATCTCTTGTTGGCAAACCCTTTTTACTAAATGGAAATATGTTCCAATGGAATAGAAGAGAATTTGCTAGGATTTGTGTTTGTATCAAACTTGATGAACAACTTCCTCTAGGAGTATGGGTGGAAGGTGAATCTATCAAATTCTATCAAAAAATTGAGTATGAGAAAGTTTCTAAACTTTGAAAAATCTTGAAGAGGCAGGGTATGGACCCTGGGTGCACGTCATATATGGAAAGAAAAAAAGAAGTAATAGTTTTCCATATATTGTTAAAAAGGTTTCTCAGAAATCGGTGAAATAAGTCTGGAAGGTTGTTTCTACTGTTGCTCCTAATCTAATTAATGACTAGAATTTCAATTTGGGAAAGTCTATTAATAAGAAACTAGACAGAGAATTTGTTGATAATCAAAGGACATGCTATTATGTACAGAAGGAAGATTTGGTTGCTACTGATTCTATAAATTCTGGGGCTGTTGATGCTACTGAAGTTAATAATATTGTTGTTCTTAGCAATACAGAATTGGAAGAAGGGGAAATACTAGATATTTACTCTAGGATAGATAAGAATATTCCATCAAGTAAGATGTCTTATGTCCCTACACGTGTTATTGTTAACAATAATATGTTTGAAACTCTTAATAATGTTGATGAAGAAGTGGAGATTACTGAAAATGTTTCGAGTGATAACACAAACAAGGAGGTTTGATTCTTCTTCAGAATTTAAGAATAAGAACATAGGAGTGGTCAATGCTAATATAGAGAATTCTACTGTAAAGAGAAAATTGGAAAAAGAGCTCAAAACTCTTGGACCAATTAAACTCATGACTAGAAGCAGGAAATTGGAAACGGGTAATAAAGCCAAAAGGAGTGGGGCTGGTCCCCCTCCAAACAAATGAATTCCATAGTGTTTTGGAATTGTAGAGGAGAAAGGAAGGCTCATGCTTCTCTATATCTTAAGGAATTGGTTAAAAGGAATAATGTGGTTTTTATTGGCTTGTTAGAAACAAAGTCTCTTCTATGAGTAGAAAGGATATCAACGCTCTTGTTGGTATGGATTGGAACTTCTTCCACTATCCGTTAGAAGGCTTGTCTAGAGGTATCTTGATTCTTTGGAATACAAGGTTTACTTGTTTTAATACCTTGTTATCTTTTAATCAATGTATCATTGATGATTTAGAAATCATTAATAAAGGTAGTTGGAGGATTTATACTGTTTATGCTAATAAGAACACCTACAAATGAGGGGAACTATGGAATCAATTGGAGAATTATTTGCTTGTCAATAGTCCTTCTATAGTGGGTGGTGATTTCAATTTCCTTCTTTTTAAAGGTGATAAAAAAGGATGAAGAAAATTTGATTTTTCATGAGGTCCTAAGGAAATGAAATCCTTTTTTACTAACCTTGATTATCATGAATCAAATTTTATTGGTCCAAGTTATACTTGGTGCAATAACAAAACAGGTGGAGCTAGAATCTTAGAAAGACTTGATAGGGTTTTTGTCAATTGTTTTGCCCTTGATTCCAATCCGTTATTAGTGGTTCTTCATCTTCCTCGTATTGCTTCGGATCATTTCCCCCATTTGATGAAATTATGGGAAGATAATCCTAAATCTAATAGCTATATCAAATTTGAAGACACATGGGCTTCTCACTATGCTTCAGCTACTATTGTGAAAAAGGCTTGGAATAGAGAATTGCTAGTCAACATTCAGATGTTCTGGAGATCAAGTTCAAAAGAGCCTTGAAAGCACTTTCTTTTTGGAGCAAAGCTAAACTAAAGGATCTCAATCTAATGAAGGAAAAGCTTATCAAGGAAATTTGTGATCTTCAAATGGAGGAGTCTGGGAATGGAAGCTTATCCGAAGCAAAGGTATTACTTCTTAGATCCAAAATTAATGATTTGAATTGAACTTTAGCCCGGCTTAATTCTTGGTGGAGACAAAGAGTGAAGGCTAGATGGTTAAAGGATGGAGACTTTAATTCAAAGTTTTTCATTCATTTGCAAATGCTAGAAGAATGCAAATTACATTTTCAAAATTAAAAATGAAGATGGTGATTTGGTGGAATATAAAGCTCTTATTGAGAGAATTTTTTACAAATACTTTCAAAACAAATGGAACTACAGAGAATGTTCTTTGGATGGCTGGCCAAAACCAAAAGCTATTCTTTCGGAATCTAACATAGAAATTTTGAATTCTGATTTGATGCTGGAAGAAGTGCAAATTGCTGTTAGCCAAATGGAAGGAGGTGTATCTCCGGGAGTGGATGATATTACTCACTCTTTTCTTAAGTTTTACTGGCACATCATTAATATAGATGTTTGAAATGCTTTGAAAAAATTTTCTTCATGGGTAAAATGGAAACTAGTTGGAAGGATACTTTGATTATTCTTATTCCTATAGTAGATTTGCCTATATTGCCTTCTAATTTTAGACCTATAAGTTTATGTAAGACTATGTATAAACTTGTGGCTAAAATCCTTTTGATTAGATTTGTGAATCTTCTTCCAAAACTTATATCTGTAAATCAAGCTGCTTTTATTAAAGGCCGGTATTTATATGATAAAGTTTTAATTGCCCAAGAAGTCTTCAAAAAATTCAGATTTTCTAAATCCTCTAAAGGATTAATTTCCTTCAAAATTGATATGGAGCAAGCTTACGATAGCATGTCTTGGGATAGTTTGGAGCAAATCTTGAGTTATTTTGGTTTTCCTTCACATTTTTCAAAGCTTAGTTTTGAATGTTTAAGATATCCTAGGTTCTCTATTTTGATCAAAGGCAAATCTTCTCAATGGATCGGTGCTCAAACTGGCTTTCGATAAGGTTGTCCCTTATCTCTGTTTCTCTTTGTCTTTTATCTAATGCTCTTAATCAAGAAGAAAGGGATATAGGAATCAAAATTCATCACAATGCTTCTAGGATATCTCATTTGCTTTATGCGGATGATATCTTGATATTTTTTGAAGCCAATATGAAGATGGCCAAGAAGATTAAAAGAATTTTATTGAAGTATTGTAGTTGGTCGGGACAAAAAATCAACTACAATAAATCTTCTTTTTTTGTGGAAAAACTATTAGCTCTAGAAGGATGAAGAAGATTGCTCGGGTAATGGGATTCATGATTATGAAAGAATTCTATTACTTAGTAGTTAAAATAACCTTGAGAAGATTGATGGCTTCAGATTTCAACTTCTTAGTGGAGAAAGTGCTCGGCAAGATGGAAACTTGGGGAAGCAAATTTATATCTCTTGTAGGGAGATTCACTCTTATTAAATCAACAATTCTTTCTATTCATGTTTTTACTTGCACACATGCTTTGATTCCGGCTAGAATTCTAGCTGAAATTGACAAAGCTTGTAGGGATTTTATATGGCACAAGGAGAAGAATGAAGCAGGTTTGCATTTTGTGAGTTGAGAAAATCTTTGTAAACCTTTACACTTAGGAGGACGTGGCCTTCTATCTATTGTTCAAAGAGTGGATAATCTAAGAGCAAAATGTGCTTGGAAATACATAAAGGAAGAAGACTCTTTGTTGCATAAATTTTTGAAGCCGAAATATGGTGATTCGTACTGGAATACTGATTGCAAACAAAATTGTTCAAATACATGGAAAATTATTAGAAGTGGTGCAAGGGCTCTTCAACCGATTATCAGGTGGAAAATCTGCAATGGAGTGAATGTTAATGTTATGAAGGATGTTTGGGTATTAGACAAATCTTTTTGTAAGTGGCCTACGTTTATTAATAACCTTCAAATGAATGATTCTTGTGTTGATTTTTTCTTCAAAGAAGGAGAATGGGACACTGAGAAACTGCATAAATTCTTCGAAAATGATTTGGTTCAGTTGATTTGTAATGTCAAAATTGAAAAGGATGGTGTTAAAGACCAAATGGAGCTAATTTTACAAAATTTGGGGAGAACATTGGCTTCACTTTCTTTTGAAGCTCGGAGTAATATTTCAAATGGGGAGAATTACTGGAATTCGATTAAGAAAATCTATCTTAATCCAAAAACTGAAATTTTCTGGTGGAGGATTTATCATAAAGCCATTCCAACTTTTCATTTTTGGAATATCGAAGACTCAAAGATGGATGTTTATGTCCAAGAGGTTTCTTGGATATTGAAGACATTAAACATGTGGTGGTAAGCTGTGTTAAATTGATCCAAGTTATAAAATTTCTAAATAACTAGGGATTTAAAATCCCAATTTTTAACTGTTATGCTGAGCTAATTTCTTGGTTGGAGTTCAATGCTAACAAAAAAACTTTTATCACCAATGTTTATTGTACATTGGTGTTTCTTTGTTGGAAGTCAAGAAATAAATGCATTCATGAAGGAAAGGAAGATAGTAATGTATATATTACTTCCAATGCTCTTAGTATAACTTCAATTTATATTTTTAATAGAAATAAATTAGGCCTTTGGGATGTTAATCAACCATCTCGGTTGTTTAATAAATCTTGGCATCCTCCTCCACCCGATTGGATCAAAATAAATGTTGATGCTTCTTTACTTACTTCTTATACTGCCGGTATGGGAGCAGTTGGACGTGACCATAACGGAAGATTTTTATTTGTTCTTGGAAGGAGAGGTATTCATTGGGATATTCCTCAACTTGAATTGGAATCTATTCTTTCTATTCATGATACTATTATGAATTGTATCAATCAATACAAGGGCATTATTATTGAAGGAGATAATAAAAATGTGATGAAATGCTTTCAAAGCTACAACAACAAGAAGTCATGGAAAAATCAGGAGATGGATGTAAGAACTTCTTCCATTCTTAATTACTTTAACTTTGTTATTTTCAAATATGTTATTAGGGAAAGCAATAAGTTAGCGAATATGTGTGCTAACCTTGCTCTTAATGGAGATTTTTATTGGGACAACTTTACTTTGGATCACATTCCTCACTCCTTTTTTACTTTATTAAAGGAGGAATGTGATGCTATTAGCATGTATTAGCTTATTTCTTTTTTAATGCTATTTTCTTTATGCATTTTTCAAAAAAACAAGGAGTTTCAATAGTTGAAGATTCAACTTCAGGAGTTGGTTGATAAGGGATTTGTTCGTCCTAGTGTTTCTCCCTAGGGAGCACATATTCTATTTGTTAAGAAAATGGATGGTATGATGCATATGTTTGTTGATTATAGAGAGTTGAAAAAGTCACTATCAAGAACTAATATCCACTGCCATGGATTGATGATCTATTTAACTAGCATGCTAGATCTTGTATATTCTTAAAAATTGATCTGCAATGTGGTTACTATCAGGTGAGTGTGAGAGAGGCTGATGTGATGAAGACAACTTTTAATACTCGATACGAATACTACAAGTTTTTGGTCATATCATTTGGGATAAGTAATGCACCAGCTATCTTTATGGGTAGATCAATTTGTGATCATTTTTATAGATGACATTTTGGTATATTCTACTTATGAGGAAGATCAAGCTAGACATTTAAGAAGTGTATTGGAGACTTTGAGGCAGCACCATTTGTATGCAATATTCTCCAAATATGAAACCTGGTTGAGGAGTATTTCTTTTTTGGGACATGTGGTGAGTGGTGATGGTATCTTTATTGATCCCCAAAAAGTTCAGGCAGTCACTAATTAGCCAAGGACTACTATTGTGTTTGAGATACGCAATTTATTAGGTATGAAAGGATATTATATGAAGTTTGTGAAGGGGTTTTTTTTTTTTTTTGATTTCAACACCTCTGTTGAGGCTGACTCAGAAGTTAGTAGCTTTTGTTTGGATACTAGAGAGTGAGGCTAGTTTTCAGAGATTAAAGGATTGTTTGACTTCTGCTCTAGTTTTGGCTCTTCCCTTTGCTATAGAAGGATTTCAAATATTTAGTGATGCTTCACTAAGAGGTTTGAGATATATTTTGATGCAATATGGTCAGGTGATAGCTTATGCTTCAAGATAGTTGAAGGCGTATGAAATGAATTATCCGACGCATGATCTAGAGTTAGTTGCTATTATATTTGCTTTGAAGATTTGGAGTCATTAATTATATGGTGTCAATAATAAGATTTTTCACATATCATCAAAGTTTGAAGTACATATTAACTTAGAAGGATCTAAATTTGAGGCAAATGAGGTGGCTTGAATTGATTAAGGACTATGATCTGACTATTTGGTATCAGTCTTGTAAGGCTAATGTGGTGGCAAATACTCTAATCAAGAAGTCTTCTGGATTATCATGTATATAACTCACTTCATATGAGTATTTGATATGAGATACGGAGAGATTATAGTTAGAGGTGATTTCTTTTACTAATTGGGATTCTAGTATAATGACTCAGATGATCATTCAGCCCTCCTTAAAAGAAAAGATTGAGGAAGATTAAAAATTATATGCAGAATATCCAAAGTTGATTAATCAAATTAGATCTGGTAAGAAATCTGAACTACAAGTTTCTGATTATGGTGTTATTTTCTATATGGATAGACTTTGGGTTCCTATTTTTGGAGATATGAGATAGGAGATTCTACATGAGGCTAATTATTAAGGCTATACTATTCATCTAAGAAGTAGTAAGATGTACGAAGATCTAAAGTGTATGTTTTGGTGGCATGGATTGAAGAAGGACAAAGTGGAGTTTCTTTTAAAATGTGAGGCCTGTCAGCTAGCAAAGGTAGAACATCAATGACTAGGAGGACTTTTGCAGTCGTTACCTATTCCAGAGTGGAAATAAGAAGAGGTAATAATGGATTTTTCTATGGGTTTCCCAAATTAAGGCAGGGACATGATGCCAATTAGGTTGTTGTTGATCGACTGACAAAATCTGCCCATTTCCTTTTGAATAGACAGATAGATCTGGTGAAAAAGTTAATATAGATCCATGTTAAAGATATTATCAGGTTGCATGGTGTGTTGAAAGTGATAGTATCTGATCGAGATGGTTGGTTTACCTCCAGATTATTGACAGGTATTTAGCATGGACTAGGTATGGAGTTGCACTTCAGTACGGCTTTTCATCCACAAACTGACGAACAATCTAAAAGGACAATTTAAGTACTGGAGGATCTTCTGAGATTATATGTTTTGGATTTTTGGGGAAGATGGGAGGATCACATCCTATTTATAGAGTTTGCATATAATAATAGTTATCAATCCAGCATAGACATGGCTCCTTTCGAAGCTCTGTTTGGAAGAAAATATAGGACTCCTTTAACTTTGACAAAGGTGGGGGATAGATAGGGTGATAGGTTCAGCCTTTGTGGATGATATTACTGTAAAGATCAATTTGATTAGAGAATAGTTGAAATCTGCATAAGATAGATATAAGAAGTATTAAAATCAGAAGCATAGATTGGTTGAGTTTCAGATTGGTTTCCTAGTGTATGTCAAAGTCAGTCTTATGAATGGCATCACTATATTTGGGAAAATTAGCAAGCTCAGTCCAAGGTACATTAAACCTTTCGAGATTAGTGAGAGGATTGGTAGTTCTGCTTACATGTTATTATTACCTGATCATATATCTGATATATATAATATGTTTCATGTATCATCTTTGAGAAATTGGGTGTCTGATTCTGGGAAGAGATTATTTATTGATGATGTTGAGGTTCATCAAAATCTACAGTATAGAGAAGAACCCGAAAGGATTTTGGCATATGATGTGAGAAAATTGAGAAGAAAATAATTTTTTTAATGGTTAAGGTGTAGTAGAAGCATAGGACCACCTGAGAGGCTACTTGGGAGATGGAATTTGATATGAGGCAACTGTATCCAGGTTTATTCTGACTCATTCTGCTTTGGGAATGCCAAAAATGACATTTTTCTAGAGGTGGGTAGATTGTGAAACCCTTTAAATGTTCATTAATTTTTTTGGTTGACCTAGAGAAGTCCAAATAACAAACCGTCTTCTCCAAAACATTTATAATATTGTGTTTTAGCTTCCCTAAATTTTAATAATTTTTTAGCATTGTCAAAATTTCTTAAAAAAATTGGTACCTATCAGTACAAGTGGGGTTTTGAGGGCCGTCAGGTGTCTATTTTGCAAATCGATTTCACCAGAATATCTTAAATAAAATAAGTTAAATTATGATTATTTTCTATAATTTTTGGAATCCATAAAAGAATTTATGCCCATCGTCTATGGAGGCTTTTGAGAGAAAATCTTCAACATTGTGTCATAGTACTCTACCTTCAAAAGGAGGGTGAAGAAGGACGAAGGTTTTCTACTATCACCAAGAGGGTGAGAAAGATTGAAGGTTCTCTGTTGTCATCAGGAGGGTGATAAAGGATGAAGGTTCTTTTCCATCACCAAGAGGGTGAGAAAGGAAGTTGGTACTTTACCACACCGAATTGGTAGCTCTGCATTACCGTGGGGGAAAAAAGAGAGTCACTTTGATTTAGTGCAATACTTGGAGGAGTCTCCAAGGAGTGGACGTAGGTCTAGTTTGGACCGAACCACTATAAATTTGGTGTTCTTTAGTTCACTTTATTTTTTTGATATTTTATTCTGTGCTTTAAAATTTTGTGGTTGAAAAATTTATTGTGATTATTATTTTATTACATAATTGAATATTTCATGATTATTTTTAAACTTTCTAAAAATGGTTTTTGAAAATCCAAGAAAATTTTAAAATTACCTATTCACTGCCCTCTTTGGTAGCCTTGTAACAGTTGAATAAGGTTTAACAACCTACTCAAACTTTCAGATTCCAAAGAATCCTCATAGTCGTTCTCAAATAGGAAGCATAAACATAAGAAGGAAAGCAAGAAAATTGGAAAAAATCAATATAAGTGTGAAAAATTTAAGCAAATCAGAGATAATTTCCAAATTAAAATTACAATTCTAGAAAATCTAAACCTTGTTTGTATAATTAGCAAAAGACAAACCAAAACCATGCTTTTTGCCCATCAAATGTAAATTTAAACATGCAATTAAATGTTTAATTAACATTAGCATAAAAATGTTATAAACTTCACATAAATTTCTCACCCTATCTCTAGCATTGGAGCCACCCAAACCCTTAATGTTACAAATGAGAGATTTAACCTTTAATAATATTTAAGGTATTAGAAGCTCGCATAACCCTCGGGGTATGACCAACATCATTGTTATGATTATTTGATTTTCTTTTTAGTAACCTTAATAAATCCCTCATCAAAATACTCCATAGATTCATTATTTGTAGGTGATGATACAAAAGCCTTAGGTGAGAGTTCTTATCCATTGCCTTCTTGTCCCACAGAAAAATTATTACATTGAGGAACAATCTCACCTTCCTCAATAACATCCTGTAGCAAAGTAGAGGTGATACCTTTCTATAAATGAACAAAATTAAGGATAAATATATAATTCAAAGTGCTTTCTTGATTGCCATAACTTTTTTGTGTTCCATCATTACCATCACATCCCAAATCAATAGATAGAGAGACGTTTAAACCACATGAAGTAAAACTATCAATCATATTACGATCAATATAGGTTCATCTTTCCCTTCATTATTCATATCCATATCTAGTCCTGTATTGGAGGTAGTTTGAGAAAAATCCTTTGCATCCCTTTCATCTTCCTGTTTGTCTTGGTTAGAAGGAATGACTTCCATATCATCGCCTATTGTTAAGAAATTATTAACATTTAGGATCGGTTGTCCAAGACTGTTTGGACCCTATTAATTTTTTTACTGTTATTCATTACAGCTTTCTCTTCTAGAGGATTTAATTATTTCTTATGATGAGGAGAAACTCAAAATAATCATTAATAGAGTGCCGATGAATTTTATAATGGTTACATAAATTTGGAATATCACAAATTCTGCTTTTTGTAAATAACCAATTATTTCAGAACCAAGCTAGATTTTTTTTGGATGTTTCATGGTCATATCCATTTCCACTAAGATCCTAGCTATTGAAGGCCCTAAATTAGAAGATGTAGCATGATCTATTTGCAATGATTTGCCAAAAATTGAACCCAAAGCACTTAGCACATGTGTATTGAAAAAATGCAAGCATAAATTAAGAAAAGTAATACAAATGGGAATGATAGGTAAAAATTCCCTAACCTTAAAGAAAGGAGTCGAAAATCAAGGATTTCGGTTAGAGAGAGAAACTCCAGCTTTTTCAGTTAGAGAGAGAAACTTCAGAGAAATTCAAATTTCTCTTCCCGGTTTTTTCTCCCGCTTCTCAGGAAGGGCGGGAGAAGATGACGGCGGAGAGTCGCCAGCCTTCTCAGGCGCCGGCGACCAGACCTCCATCCTTTATTGGTAATTCTAAGATTTATTCAAAGATGAACGAGAAGTTATCGTCTCCTCAACACATGGATGATCGTATAAAGAAATTGAATGGTCCGTTGGTGATCAGAGATGTATCTGAAGCAGAGCCTAGAAAAGTCGTTTATGTCGAAGGTAAAGGTAAAGGAATTGAGGATTCTGAATCCAAAAGTACTCTAGGCACTGAAAAATTGCAATCTGGTATTAATTTCCTGGATCCTGAAGCTTCTTCCTCTGGAATGAAATTATTTGTAAATAGATTTGTTAATTCGTGTATTAACTCGGATATAAAGATGAAGAAGAATCCTGTGAAGACAAGTATCAGCAATATTCATGAGGTTCTGAACTTAGAGAACCATTTGGTTGTTGATAAGGCTATTGATAAAATGCCGACTTATTCTGGTAAAGTCGGTTTCAACAATACCTGGAGTAATAAGCCATACATCAAAACTGATTTCAAAGAAGATGAAAGCATGATTTCTGAAGATGGGAATGCTGTTAAAATGAACGAAGCTCTGGAAGTTAAGAATTCTGAAAAACTTTCAAACTCTATTGTGATAAAGGTGTTTAATAGAGAATTGGCATCTCATCTAGTTGCTTGGGAGATAAGAAGACAGTGGAAACATTTCGGTCAATTTCATTTTACCACTCTAGGAAAAGGGTGGTTTTTATGTTCTTTTCAATCGGAGGAGATGATGGAAGCAGTTCTGTCAGGGGGGCCATGGTTTATCAAAGAGCATATCGTGGGTATGGAGAGATGGTCCACTGAATTTTCAGCTAACTCCATGAAGGGGCTGACATCTCCTATATGGGTTAGGATGCCTAACCTTCCCTTGCAATGTTGGGATGAAGATAATATAGCTAGAATAGCTTCTAGAATCGGAGTCCCTTTGATGATGGATGGAAATATTTTCCAATGGGGGAGGAGAGAATTTGCAAGAATTTGTGTGAGGGTGAAACTTGATCAACCTCTTCCCTTGGGAATTTGGGTGGATAGTATCTCATGGAGGTTTTTTCAAAAAGTAGAATATGAAAAGGTAGCCAACCTTTGCTTTGAATGTGGAGTTATTGGACACCTGAAGAATGATTGTGGTAAAATCTGTAATAAAGCCATCAATAATAAATTGGGAGCTAGTTTTACTTCAGAGGTTGATAGCAGAAGTAATGGGCATATTGCTGCAGAAAACCCAACGTATGGACCATGGATTCTTGTCAATAATAAGAAAGGAAGAAAGCCAATTCATAAGAGCATTACAGTCAATTCCAACAAAGCTTTATTTGTTAAGAAGATGGGAAATGAAAAAGTAATCATGGAAGAAGGAAATGGTGGAGTTGATGGCAGAATTATCAACCCAATAGAAGATCTGGTTCTGAGTAATGAAGACCAATTAGAAGAAGGAGAGCTGATTCCAGACAAGGTGCAGCCTATTATAGAGAAGAGCAATCAAGTTGAAGAAGGTAGAGATGGTTTATCTAAGGATAACAAGGAGGGACCGGTGTGTAAGTCCCCTGTTTCTTCCTGTTCTAATTTATCAAATTCTTGTAATAAATTTGATATTCTTAGTTCAGTGCCTGAAATTTTGGTCAATGAAGATTTGGTTATTTCGGCTATAGATAAGGAAACTGATGTTAAATTCGGTGATGATTCTACTAAAAAGCAGACCAATCATGACAATTGACAAAATATTTTTTCAGATAAAAAATTGGGAGTTGATAAAATTCCTTTTGGTGATTCTAGCAAATCTAAATTAGCTAAGGAGCTTAAGTCTCTGGGCCCTATAAAGAACATTCCAAGGGGAAGGAATTTTGATGGTGGAGGTAACAAGAGGAAGGAAGGGGGGGCATCCCCAAGGTTATTCTAATGAATTCCATATTGTTTTGGAATTGTAGAGGGGCCAAGAAGAAAGAGGCCTCTCTATACCTCAAGGAGGTTGTTAAAGACCATGGTATTCTTTTTGTGGGTTTGGTGGAAACTAAAATCAATTCTTTTGATAAAGTTTCTTTAAATAATATTATGGGAGATGACTGGGACTTTTATATCTATCCATCTAAAGGGCTATCAGGGGGAATTTTGATTCTTTGGAAAGCTGATATAGCTTCTTTCTCTATTTTGAAGGAAGATGATCAATGTATAATTGGAGATCTCAATATCTTCAATAAGGGGGAATGGATGATTGCTACCGTTTATGGAAATAAGGATGTTATGAAAAGAAGAGAACATTGGAGTAATCAGGATGAGATGTCCAATAGAAAGCTTCCTTTCATTGTTGGGGGAGATTTTAATTTCATCTTGTCACAAGATGATAAGAGGGGCGGTAGAAAATTTGTTTTTCTCAAGGCCCTAAAGAAATGGCAGATTTCTTAAATATGAATGACCTTCATGATGTGGGATTTGTTGGTCAAAAATACACTTGGTGTAATAACAAATCAGGAGGGGATCGCATACTTGAGAGGTTGGATAGATGTTTCCTAAACTCGATAGCCATCAACAAGATTAATAATGCAGCAGTGAGACATCTTGCAAGGGTAGCGTCCGACCATTGCCCTATTGTATTGAAGATCCTTGATAATCCATTTCAAAAGTTGGAGATTATCAAATTCGAAGATGTTTGGATTTCTTTCAAAGCTTCCTCATTTATTATTCAGAGAGTTTGGAGAAGGAATTTCCAAGGCAATGACATGGAGGTTCTCAATAAAAAATGTAGAAGAGCTTTAAAGGATTTGTTCTATTGGAGCAAGGCAAGGATTAAGGATTTCTCTTTAGAAAAGGATAAGTTGAAAGAAGAAATTTCTCTTATTCAAGAAGAAGAAGCTTCAGTATGATGGTTGTCTAATGAAAAACTTTGGGAGCTCAGATCTAAAGTTTATAAACTTAATTCTGTGCTTTCTAGACTCAACACTTATTGGAGACAAAGTGCTAAAGCTAAATGGATTGAGGAAGGTGATTCTAACTCTAAATTTTTCCATTCTTTTGCTAACTCTAGGAGGATTGGAAAAAGGATTTCTTAAATCAAAGATGTAGATGGTACCATATCTGAAGATCCCTTGGTGTTACATCAAATTCTTTTTCAGTTTTTTCAAAAGAAATGGAAGTAGAGGGAATGCTATATGGACAAATGGCCGATTCCTGTAAACGTTTTGAATGAGACGGATAGGATTTTGCTGGAAAAACAGATTTCAGATGAAGAAATCTTGCAGGTTATCAAAGGGCTTGGCAACAACATTTCTCCGGGACATGATGGTATCACTTACTCCTTCCTCAAACACTATTGGAATATTGTTGGTTTTGATGTTTGCTAGGCAATAAAAGAATTTTTTACATCAGGTATCATGAGTAGTAGTTGGAAAGATACTCTTATTGTCTTGATACCTAAAGTTTCTAATCCTTTATCTCCTGAAGCTTTTCGTCCTATTAGCTTGTGTAACTCCATCTACAAAGTTGCTGCTATGGTGTTACTCAATAGGCTTATGTTGGTTATTCATAAACTTATCTCTGAAGAACAAGTTACTTTCATGAAAGGGAGGAGCATCTCAGATCATATTCTTTTGGCTCAGGAGGTGTTTAATAATATGAGGATTTCTAAATCAAAAGAAGGTATGGTGGCCATCAAGATAGACATGGAACAAGCCTATGATAGTATGTGTTGGAGCACTCTTGAAGGAGTTTTGAAGAGCTTGGGTTTTCCTAATAGATTCATTAGGCTTATCTTGGAATGTATTGTTGAGCCAAGGTTTTCTATCATCATCAATGGGAACTTGACTAATTGGATTGAAGGGAAGAGTGGATTTCATCAGGGATGTCCATTATCCCCTTTTCTTTTTATCCTTTGTTCCCAATTGATTTCTAATGCTTTTAATCAGGAAGGGAAGGATTTAGGCATTAAAGTGGCTCCTTCTGGTAATGTTATTTCTCATTTGCTTTATGCAGATGATATCCTTCTTTTCTCTAAAGCTAAAATTAGTAGTATCAAGGAGATGAAGATCATTTTAAGCAACTACTATGGATGGACAGGGCAAAAGATTAATCTTAAAAAATCTTCCATGATTGTTAGCAAAAATGTTGATAGAAGAAGGAGAAAAAAGATCAAGAAAATTATGGAGATCAAGATGGTTGAGGAAATGGATTATCTGGGTACTAAATTAGCTTTGAGAAGGCTAAGAAAGGCTGATTTTCAATTTCTTTTGGATAAAGCATTGAAGACTTTAAATGCTTGGAGTAATAAATACATTTCTATTGTTGGAAAGCTTGTGCTTGTCAATTCGGTTTTCAGCAATTTGCCACTTTATTTAATAGCTCATTCCTTAATCCCTCTTGGTGTGGTGAGGGATTCAAAAAATTCTGCAGAAATTACATATGGAAGAATCAAGATGGGAAAAAGGGAATGCATTATATAGCTTGGGATGAACTTTGCAAGCCAAGAGCAAACGATGGCTGGGGGATTCATTCGGCTGTCAATAGTATTCAAAATCTGAGAGCAAAATTCTCTTGGAATCTGGTTTCTAATCCTAACACCTTTCTAAATAGAAATTTGTTAATCAAATATGGCGAAGACTGGTGGAAGAAAGAGGTGATTAAAGGAGGTTCTACGGCTTGGAAAATCATTGCTAGTGGCTGGAAATCTATGAAGAAGATTATAAGGTGGAATGTGGTAAATGGGACGCGTATTAATGTCTTGAAAGACATATGGATTTTTGTTAAAAGCCTACTCAAATGGCCTACTTTTGATGAAGATGATTTAACTTTAGATTTTTTTATCCTAGATGGCCATTGGGACATTGAAAAATTACTTCTTTTCTTTGGAAAAGAATTGGTTTGTATTATTTCTAGCATTCCTATTATTAAGGAAGGAGATGAGGATTTTCTGGAATTAAAATACAAATTGACTGGAAAATCTATTGCTGCTATGATCAAAGAAGATTCAACTAAAGTTCTTGAGGGGAGCTCTTACCTTTAGATTCATAAATTGAAATTGTACTCAAAGGTAGAATTTTTCATTTGGAGTCTTTGTAAAAATGCTATTCCAACTTCTGATTTTTTATTCAAAAGAAAATTATCTATTGATAACAAATGTCCAAGAGGATGTGGAGGTATTGAAGATGTAGATCATATTTCTACAACGTGTCCCAAGCTTCGTAAAGTTATTGGCATTCTTCGTGATTGGGGATTTCTAGTTCCTTTCTTTGATTCGTTTCAACAATGCTTAGAAGAAGCTAAAGGAAGGCTTGAGAAGAATCCTGGGTTGATAAAGCTCTACTTTACTTTAATATGGTTTTCTTGGAATGATAGAAATAAGCTAAAGCATGGTAAGAAGGAAGATACTGTTTTAACATTGGCTTCCAATGTTATTGGCTTGATTGGTCTTGATAGAAGGAAAAATTTACTCTCGGACAACTGGGATGCTATTCAATCCATTGGATTGTCTTTTGATTCATGGCATCCTTTTCCATCCGAGTGGTACAAGATCAATATAGATGTTGCATTAAAAAGCAATTATGGAGCTGGAATTGGAGGAGTTCTAAGAGAGTATAGAGGAAGAATGATTCGTGCTTTTGGGTTTTATGGAATGCATTGGGATATATCTCAATTGGAGATTTATTCATTCTATTCTTTGAAGTATTTGTTACACAATTGTTTGGATGAAGCCAAAGGTGTCATCACCGAAGGAGACAATAAAAATGTTATTCATTTTCTTCAAGAATTGTATAACAAAGGCAATAATAAGGTGTGAATCATGGAAGACGAAGACTTCTTAGGGTTAAGGTATGGGAGTAATGTTATTTTTAATTGTATTAGTAGAAAAGGTAATAGGATAGCTGATTTTTGTGCTAACCATTCCTTTTCGTATGACTTTGTTTGGAACAATTTTAGTGAGAGATCTCTTCCTCCTTCCTTTGTTAAACTTATAAAGGAAGAGTGTAGTTGGAAGGAAGATCTCTATTAGTTTGCTGGTTGTTCTTGGTTTTTTATTGTTATTTTAATGCTATTGCATTTCTTTCAAAAAAAAAAATAAAAATAAAGAAAGGAGTCCATTTTAGCAATCTCAATTGGCTATTATTAATCTAATAGGATCTCCTAGCAAACCCACAACTATAATCCAAGTCATTAGTTAACTTTATAGTGATATGTCTTGCATCTGATAAACCAACCAAAAACATTTCTATTAAGCTTCAAGTTTTTGGAAAAAGGAATAATAAACTCATGATGTTGTAAATAAAAGTCCAATTAACATTGTTATAAGTATTAGTAATATCCAGTTTCATAATCATATTACCACCTCTAACCTTTACATCCAAGTCTTGACAAAATTCTTGCGCCAAAAGAATACTATCGGCAATGGCAGAACCTGTGACAAAACCCATTTGAAAAGGAGAAATAAGCTTAGTCAACAAAAAAGTTAACATATTCATCAAAATTTTAGAAAGCATTTTATAAAAAATAGTACACAAACTAATAGGACTGAAATCATTCCTAGAATTCACAGCATTATTCTTGGGAATAAGCACAATAGCAATTGAGGAAAAAAACTTCGTAATAGGATGACCATTAAAAAAATTAGTGACAGTGGAGTAAATATCCATATAAATAATAGGCTACGCTTTCTGAAAAAACTTAGTAGCAAAACCATCAAGGCCAGCAACCGAATCCATATTCATACTAAAAAGAGTATCTTTAACCTCCTCAAGAGAATGAGATTTAGATAAGCCATTGTTATCCTTAAGAGAAATAATATTACGAATAATAGAAGGATTGGTGATAATAGACAGAGTAAAGGTTTTATTAAGATGGTTTAAAATTTTCAATTTTAGTAATATCCTCATAAACAAAACCATCCTCACGAGAAATTTTATGAATACAATTAATAGCACATTTCTTGTTAACTAAAGAATGGAAGAATTTAGTATTACTATCACCTTCAGCCAGATGCTTGACAACCACTTTTTGCTTCCAAAAAGTTTCTTCCTGAGCTTGAAGATTAAAAGGCTCAGCTTTAGCCTCATTCGAAAGATAGAGATTGGGGCCAGAGGGAACCAACTGAGAAACATCCTTAGTAGATTTCACCCTAATGACCATTATCAAATATGAGTTGGTGAGTAATGTCATATCGATATATAATATTGCCCTAGAATAATTAGAATACATGATAAGATTTAACATCTCTCACTAGAACTACCTTATCCTAGTTTTATAGGTAATTAATCATGGCCAATATAAATCAAAAACCTTAAGCCAAAAACAAGATCAAAAGGACCAATAATGTTTGTTCCCTAACTTTGAAAGGGCCAAAAAGAAATTAATTGGTGCCATATGTTAGGAAGCAAATACAAAAATATACTATGTACTTGTCATTGATGATAATGATGTTCAAAGGCCAAACAACCATTAAATATAAACATCCAACAATATCTCAACCTTTTAATTTTCATTTTCATCTTTAGGCCAAAATGATGAAAAAAATAAAATTTGGCATATGCTTTAGTCATGATCTTTAGTGTTTCATGTTTGTTAAGACAACATAATCAATTTTTATTGAAAGATCAATAATATGGAGTGTTATTGACTAATGCATAAGATAGATCGCTTCCCTTAATCTAGTTGGAGTTCAACTTCTCTTGATGGTGTTTGAATCCTTATAAATATTAAATGAATGGTTGTCTCTAATCAACCATGTCATTATCCATAGTAATAATAATCTAACCCTTAGAAGGAAATTTCTTGCTTATACAATCCAAATCTTGAGGTGACAAAACCCAATAGCCCTATATTTCTATGGAAATAGAATCTTCTTTTAGCAAAGCTAATTCCTTAGCAAGCTTTGTTAGGGCATCCTCCATGGAATTTATTTAATGAGGTATCTTATATAAAGTCATTTCAAATTCGGTCAAAAACCTACATTGTGTATTAATAATATGGAAAAAGTTTTGGCTTCAAGACTTTATAAATGCTACCAGCGTGGTTGATAACAAGTTATGATTCTCCAAAGATTTTAATATTTTTATTTTCCATAAAAATTATTTTTCTAGACCAGTTATTAATGCCTTATATTTAGCCTAATTGTTCATGCAAGGATCTAACATGTGATAATAATAAAACAATAGTCCTTTTCATGGTAATGATTGCCAACTCAATATCAACCTTCCCATGGAATAACATCATGTTATTATTTAATCTTTTCAGAGAATGCGGCACCTTCAAAATATAATTTCCTTGTTGTGCTTTCCTACTTCTTTAAATTCATAACTTACTCATAAGGAAGATCATCATTTAGAGTGACTCAATAGAGAAAGTGTGTGTTGTTAAAAAAATAGCCATAGCTTGACCTTTCATAGCATGAAGACATATAAATATAGTATCAAACTATAAAATGATTATAGTCCATATTGATAAATGCCTAGATTATTACATTGGATGAGTCATGAGAAATTATAGGCAATTGACACTTAGATAAGATTTTCCTTATGAGCAAACATGTAATGCCATAATTTTTCTATAGGTAAAATTAAAAAAAAAAATATTTCTCAATGGGTGGATAGTTTAATTTTGTTAGAAGTGATCATTGCCTTGAATAGTATTTCATATTCTCTTTTCCTTCCTCATTAAGCTGGCTAACAATTCACTAATAGTTTTGTCTAAAGTTATGGTATATTGAATTAAGGGATTTTTAAGGGATGGGATCCACCAAAGCTAGAGGTGTTATCAAATACTACTTTATTCTATCAAAGGAATTTTGATATTTGTCATCCCAACAAAATTAAGCATCATTCTGGCATAAACCAGCAAATGGCTAGCACCTGTTAGAAAGATTAGGGATGAATCTTCTCAGATATGCCAATGTATCTTACAATGATCTTAGTTGAATAAGAATTCTAAGAGGTTGCATATCAAAGGTTTCTTTTATCATGGAAGGATTTATTTTAATTCCACTATATCTCACCATGAATTAAAGAAACTTCATTGATGAAACACAATAAGGCACACTTTATAGGGTTCATCTTCAAATCATGGTAGCACGTCCACTCTAAGATAATTCTTAGATCTTTAAGGTGATCTTCTCTTTCACGACTTTTGACAACCAGATCATCAATCTACACTTGCTAGTGGATAGGCTCATAAAAAATTTGGGTCATAGCCTACTAATGTGTTGCATTAGCATTCTTGAGTCTGAAGGGCATAACCTTGTAACAATTAACTCCAATAGGGGTTTTAAATAAACAAAAAAAAAAATCTTTAGGAGCTATTATAATTCAGTTTTACCCAAATGAACCATCCCTACAGGAAAAGAATACATATAATGAGATGATATCAACCATAAGCTCTGGTATGGATAATTAGAAAAATCTTTGGCACAAGACATATTGATATCCTTATAATCAATGCATACATAAATTTGACTATTTTTTTTTTACTAGAATAATGCTATTCAAACAAGAGGGACATTTCTCCTTTTGAATAAATCCCACATGGATAATCTTTTTAACTTTAGTTATAACTTATTGTTCAATTTTAAGTCCATGCATCAATGGGCTTATTTTAAGGGAATCATATCAAGTTGAACTTTGAGCTTGTGAATCACAACTTCTAGATCCAATCTTAGCATTAAATCATAACTCTAGGAAAAATAGTCCCTAAACTTTGAAAACAACTTGACCAAGTCATTTGATTCATATTCATTCAAAAAGAACTTATAAAAGCTTGGAAAAAACTTTCTTTCTTACAAAAGTTGATTCTTTTAATTCATGTATAGTTTATTTATTTTCCTCTTTAAGTTTAGGGGGTGCATCCCTAACATGATAGTCATATGAGTCATCCAAATTTAAAAAAAAAATTCAAATATTTTGAATTCCATAGATTTTTCAAATTATTTTGATTTTCCTTTGGTCTACAAGTTTATTTTTCTTAAATGTACATAATTCATCTTACAAGCTAGATTTCATATCAGTGTGTATTACATACATCATTTGTTATACATATTCTTTTTCATAACATTTCTTCCTTTCTATTTTCCATTCTTTGCCTCTCTCTTTTGTTCATCATGCTATTTTACCACCTCACTATATAAGAGAGGTATGATAACAAATAATATTTCATTCAAGATAGGAATGCTCCACATTTTCATTTTCTTTTCTTTCTGTTATTATTTTTTCTTTTTTTATATTTTTCTATTTAAATTCCTTGTATTTTGGCCAATTTGAAATATCTTGAGAAGAATGATTTCTTCTTAGGTTGGTAGTAAGTAAAATCCTTATAGACTCTAACTTCATAAATTTGGAATAGTATAAATCTCCCTTAATGTTGTGCTCAAAACCATCTTGATAACATTTGATACATTGATATTAGGAGGAAGAAACCATTTTATACTAATGTAGCCAACGTTTACATATAAGCGCGTTAAAGAAGGATTCTAAATCTTTATTAAGAAACTTAACTTCTATGTTGAGATTTCCAATCTCTAACAATAGGGTAACATAACCAAAATCCCTTTCACTTTTCTCAATAAAATCTCATAGCATAATCTTAGCAAAGTTGAGCTCATGAGTTTCAACTTTTAGGTAAATAAGAGTTCTAACAATCATGATGTTTATCACTACACATAGATAAACAGGGATAATATATTTAAAGTATCTATGTTTATGGAGATTTAAAGTGAATTATTATAATCAACAGTTCCTTAGAGTAAGTCCTAATTGGAGAATATTGGACAGGACAACTTTTAGTCCACATTTTGTTGTTCTACTATTATTTGAGCCATAAAAATATCTAGATCTACTAGAGCTTTGATCAATGGCTCCCTCTTCCAACTGGATATGAGCAGAGCATAATCATTACTCAACTTAGCAGGTATCTTCTCAAGTTGATGTAAGACATTATAATTAACCTTATCATTTCCACCATTAAGCGCATCTTGAGATGGTAAAGGAAGAGGCAAGAGTGAAGATTCAAGATTATCAATTAATTATTTCCATTTTTCCCGAAGAGCTATCCCAGAGAGAAAGACTTTGTTATTATAAAGATTAACCTACACAATCTTCTCAAGTAAATAAGTTGCAGGGGTATTAACCTAAGGCTTAGTTTCCTTGAGTTTTTTTTCTACCCAATTTGTAGAATATGATATCTCTAAATCAATGTTGATAGACATACCCTAAAGATTGAGAATTAGGACATCACTGTCCAAAAATAATTCAAGATATTTTTAAGTTAAATAAAATTAATTTCATCATTTTAAAATTATCATTTTACACATTACATAAGACATCCTTAACATTCTAATCAGAGTTAATAAAGACATATATATAATCATTTTTCATTAATGTTTTTGGTCTAGCAAGGAAAAATAAATGCCATTCACTATAAGTGGCATAAAGGATTTACCATAAAAAAAAAATAGTTTTTCTCCATAGAATTTTTTAATTTCCTTCTTTCAAAATATAGAGCCCAGCTAATGTAGGTTTCATTGAGATTTTGAATTGGAATTTTCACTTAGCTATCCTCCCAAATTACTAGCTAAATTTAGATATCCTTCTGAGCTCTACGAGACACTTGAAAAGAAAATTGATTTTTTATATTTGGTAATTCCTTTGATGAATGGACAAATCTATATCCCACACATCATCAAAATTAATAAGAGAAAAAGGAATATAAGACTTAAATAACATGTATATGGCAGTTTCTGTAAGCTTTGGAAATTACCATTGTTCCTATTTTCATGCATCTTTTAAGAAACTCCTTAAAGGTAATACAATCCTCAAATTAATAACCTAGCATCTAGTGATAAGGATAATATTTTGTCTATCCAACATGCCTACTTCCTCTAATTTATAGGATCAGCAAGCTTAAAATTTGTTGCCTTCAACAGATTCTTGAAGATTTTCTTGAGAACTTCCATTTTGAATGGTTAATGTTTCATTGTTTAAGGATACAACATTTTTAGGTTTTCTATTCTTTCTTCAAAGTCATATAAGATCAATACTAATATTTCTATCATAGAACTGATACTTTATATATGGCTATCTAGCCTAACTATTCTGAGATCTCTAAGGTTAGTGATATTGTTACAAATGTTAAGAACTATTGACTTGCACCTTCATTAGTTGTTTACCCTTGTGATAAATAAAACTAACCCAAATTGATTTTCTAGGGCTTTAGCTTCCTAACATCATAGGAGGATTGATTATTGAGGTATGATAACTAAAAGGCTTTTGTTTACATATTAGAGTCTTCTTTGAAAACATTTTCATAGGTATTAAAGGTAAAACTATTCAACAGAAAAATTATTAATCCAGGAATATTTTATTAGAGGATTTTAATTATATGCTTCTTTTGCAAATGAAGTTCACATTTCATACTTGAATTTCTCCATCTAAGAATGTAGTCAGTCAAGGATTTGTGGGACTTTTATCTTTAATACATAAGGCTTCCAATAGTAAAATGATGATAATCCCTAACAAACCTCATAATGAAGACACTCTTTAAATAAACAAAACTTATTGACCTATTCAATTATAATCCTTGGCTGTACAAGCTACTAAAAACTAATAGAATAACATTGTATCACTTATTTTGACATTATAATAACTAGACCAAAAATGTGATAAGTATGGCTTTGAATTTCTAATGCCAACAAAATTCTCAAAGGAGGGTGGCACATTCCTTTTGGATATCAAATTGCATCATGTTGCTTTGGGTAAGGACTATCATTTGAAATATATGACGTACCTTGGGATTATGTTACAGCATCCTTAACTTTATGTCTTATAAGGTGTTAAATATACTTGTACTAGCCAGTTTCTAATTCTTACTTTGATGGTTTCTCCTAATCCTCATTTAAAGTATCTTTTCCTTTCTCCACCACCTAAATAACTTGAGATGAGCATGCTCTATCAGTGCTCATGGTGATAATGGTCCATATGACTACAAGGAGGCCATGGCAGCCATCATCTCTTTAATCTTGTTCTCCATCTTGAGAACTTACTTATCCCTCTAACTTAGTTAATGTAAAATATTTATGGTTAACTCCAGCATAGTGCCCTTATAGATCATAACATCAAATACATAAACATTAGATGATGATTTCTTTTACAGGGATCCTCTAGAATCTACCATATGTACATTTAATATATTAATATCTAGTATATTTCCTTCTTTGACTTTCTCGATTATGCAATCTATGGTGATGATTGATTGGACTTTATAAGTTCTACTAATTTTGAATTAGGTGCTCTAGCTTATATACACTATTGAGCTATCTTAAAATGGTTTAATTTACTATGGTATAAGACTTGTATTACACAAGTGCAAGTGTCATGTCAAGTAATATAATGACGAGAAGAGTATCATTCCCGTGAGGTATCCTAAATTTTTCTTAGTACTGCCAACTAGACTACTATGTTTATCTAGCCACTTACAAAAACTAGGTTATGTAGATTAAAATAAAAAATTTTAAAATAGAAGGTAAATTCATTAAATAATAATGTTTTGAACCTATGATATTTTAAAATCACATGACTATAATTGAGTGGTTTTCTATATTATTATTATTATTATTATTATTATTATTATTATTATTATTATTATTATTATTATTATTATTATGAATCAGAGTATAACCACTTCTCATCTTTATTGCCCATGTTGGAATATTAGCTAGGATTTCTCCTAACTATAGTACTTCTATCTCCTTAAGGCCCCATGATCCTAACCACAATATGTCTATGTTATAACAATATTACATTTTAATACCCCTAATTATTATTCTATTACAACATAGAGGCTCTAGATCAAAATTGGTTTTAACTTTATGTTAGGCCTAAACATAAATTAAATGAAGCATGGAAGCAATAAAAATAACATTAATTCATTATAAAGGTAAAACCTACTACTTTATACAATTCATGACTTTTAAAATGTCATAGATTTAAAAGAAAAATTTAGCGACACATGGAAAAGATGTAACATAACACAAACATTTTGTTTCACTAATCAAAACAAGAAGTTACGAAGTTATAAAAAAAAGTAGAAGCATGGTTAAAAATGACCCAGATCCAAGGTACAGACACCTTTGGAATTATCCACTTTTATCTACACTAGTATAACATTCCACATAAGAATATAAAAACCAGTCACTCTCTAGAACAACCCCCAAACTTAGACACACACACACATTTACAAAACTCCATAATATATTAACCCCATCAACATGAACACTATGACAACTATTTTATATTTTTATTGTTACCAGCATCACAAAATTCATTACTTTTGTTCATTGGTAAGAACATTTTCCGTCGTGGTGCTAAGGATTTGGTAGTATGGTACTACAGTCAGCACTATGGCGTTGCTTGGATAACAACACTATGCTCTCCAACAAATTTTTTTGATGGCTCTCCACTACAGCTCTAAAGATGTGGTGTTGCAAAACTAACTTTGTGGCACTATAGTACTGGTTCAATTTTTATTATTTTTTACCTACTTATAATATAAAAATAAAAAGATTAAAAGCCACAAATATTATAAATTATGCCAATTGAACTTAATAATTTCTTTCTTATCAAATTCTCCGAAATACTAAGATTTTACTTGTCCTTATGTAATTAATACTACATTTGGATAAAAATATATTTTTCCGTATATATAATAATAATAATAATAATAATAATAATAATAATAATAATAATATTTTAATAATATAAGTAATTTGCATTAATCCTAAAATTAGGTAATCATTAATAAGTATTTTAGTGCTTAAGTGATTTCAAGGAATTAAACTTTTTTTGGAATTACTAATTATAAATAAAAAGATTTGTTGCTACAAATAACTATTTTACTAGGAAAATTTTGCAAGTTTATGTATTTTTAAAAACTAATGGATCTAAATTTTGAATTTTCCAAATTTTATAATTGATGTAAAAGTGTAATATAGTAAGCCAAATAAAATCCCAAAATTTTGAGAATTTGATTACATTAATTTTTTTTTCTAAATTACATTTCTTATTACAAATACTAAAAATAAAAAAAAAATAAAAAAAAATAAAAGTATATGAAAAATACAAAAATGAGTATTGCAATATACAAAAAGGCCTAATACAATATACAAAAATTACAAAAACTTATAAATATGAAAAAATTATAATAAAAATACAAAAATGAATATTGCAATAGTAGGGATCTTCATAATCCTCGTTAGCTTCTTCTTCTTCTTCTTCTTCTTCTTCTTGTGTTACTTTTATTGCTGTCGAAGATCTTGCTCTTGGATATCTCCCAATTCTTAAATATTCCTAACATACTTATATTGTAGTCAACATAGTATTTCTATTACTATTGGTGTTGGAGCATCATATAGTCATAGTGGTCATATATAAAGCCTGATCAATTGCTGCTCAAATTGATTAATAAAAACTCTAATTAGATCAACTCTATCTCAAAGTTCTATTACCTGATCTCCTAGCATCCTAGAATCTTTACTCCACTATTGACTAAGTTGATTCAATTGGCCATATCCACTCATCACTATGAAAAGGTGATTTTGAAGGTCATGATCTTGAACCTAGTTAGGGCAGAAATGGCATAACCTACTCTTTCCCTAAGTCTATTGTAAATCTGAGTTTATGGATTAGACTTTTGATGATAGCAAACATTCATGATTTCCTACGACTTTCTTGCCTATTGACTTTTTAGGTCCACAAGATCGAATGCAACTTAAGCCAGCTCAAGATCGGGTATTTTTAGGTTGAGTCAAATCTGTATTTTTTCCTTTCTTGAGTCAATTATAAAAGTGGTTTCTGATGCTAAGTAACCTTGCACACACACACTTGAGGGGTTTTCTGAGTATTTCTATTTTGATTACATCAGCCTGGGCAATGTTCATATCGGCCAGGATGATTCAACTAAAAAAAGAAACCCTAATTAAGGCATCCTGGTTAAGCAGCCGTCATTAAGCAAATCATCCTGGATGATACTTATATCGGCCAGGATGATAGGCACAAATCAGAAAGAATCAACCGCCAGGATCAATTTAGGTATTCTTTATTTTAAATTATCATCCAGGACGATCTCTATATCAGTATGGATGATACAACATAATTTTGCCAAAATTAATCTGACAATTATGGAAAGCAATTAAGGCTAATTGATACAATCACATCAGCCAGGCCGATCATAGAATCGTCTAGGATGATGTCATGGACGATTGACATTAGCCAGCATCTATTTCAGGTGATGTTCAGGATGATTGTACTCGAATTTGAACTAATCGATAAGGATGATATTGTATCGGTATGGATGATGTAATCAATTTTCTTCTGATCATCCCAAATCATCCCGGTTGATTGAACTTATTTTGTACTAATCGGCCAGGACGATATTCCTATCTTCCTGGACGATAAAGTCGATTCTTGAAATTTTATTTAAAGGACCCAAATTTTCTCATGCTTAAGACTTTGAGTGCTGCTGTCTTGACCTGAGAGAGCCTTGAGAGAGAGAGAGAGAGAGAGAGAGAGAGAGAGAGAGAGAGAGAGAGAGAGAGAGAGAGAGAGAGATGAACTTGTGAGAGGGAGTTTGTGACAGGGTTCGGAAAGGTTACTCCAAGCAAGGTTCCAAGTCATCATATCCGTTCTTCGTCCATCGTCCTTGGGAGGTTCTTGGGAGGTCTACTTTAGCAAAAGGTCTGGGTTCTCTGCCCGTTTCAGGAAGAAGCAAAAGGAGTCGGTTCTCTACCATACCGGGGTTGGTGAAAAGGAGTAGGTTGTAAAGGCTTCTCCGCCTAGTTGTGGGAGCTAAAGGAGATACACTTAGTTAGTACAATACTGGGAGGGTATCTTTGAGGAGTGGATGTAGGTCAAGGATTGACCGAACCACTATAAATCTAATGTGATCTTTCTTTATTTTGCTTCCGCATTTATTTTTCTGCACTTTGATTTCTGTGGTGATTTGGTTTAAGTTTAGTTGTGCTTAACCTAAAGAAAAATTTCTTAAAATACCAATTCACCCCCCTCTTTGTTAGCCTCGGGCTAGTTCTTAAGGTCTTAACAACCTTAACAAACTTTCAAGTGGTATTAGAGCGGGATTCATAAAAACTAAGTTTAAAAACTTCTTGAATTTTGATCCATGGCTAACAACAGAAATCATAATACTGTGTAAAGGTATTTTATTACCGACCACCTTTGTTTGATAATATCCCTTTTAATTTTTGGAAAACTCACATGTCTGCATTTTTACAATTAATTGATTATCGCATGTGGATGTTTGTTAAAGATGGTTATACACCTCCAACTAGAAAATTGATTGGTGTTACTGTTCAACTTCCTTTTACTGAATGGACTCTAGATGATAGGGATTTAGCATAATTAAATGTAAAATGTTTAAACTATTTTTTCTGTGCTTTGAAACCTTACTACTGGTAAAGAAATTTTGGATAAATTATGTATCACCTATGAAGGTACTAATGAAGTCAAGCAATCCCGTTTGAATATTCTCTTTCATTATTAAGAACTTTTTTGTATGAAACCTTCTGAATTGGTTTCTAAAATGTATACAAGCTTTACTCATATTGTTACTTCATTGTATGCTTTAGGAAGAGAACTTTCTAACTATTAAAAAGTAAACAAAATTTTAAGAAGTTTGCCTTCCTCTTTTGATGCAAAAATTACTGCAATATCTGAATCTAAAGATTTAAATACATATTCGATCGATAACTTACTTGGTTCACTCATTTCTTATGAGCAAAGGGTGAACCAAAGAAATCTTGATGTAGGTGAAAGAAAGAAGGAGAAAAAAGTGGCACTTAAGGAGAACGATTAGGACATTGACTCTTTCGGGTCTAAAAGCGATGATGTTGATTTAATCATAAGGCAATTTAAGAGCTTTCTAAGGAAGAAGCACAAGAATCATCAAAAGTGGAATAAAGGTAAGGGTAGCAAAAATGTTAAGAATACTAATGAAATAATTTGCTTTGAATGCAGGAAGCCTGAACACGTTAAAGCAGATTGTCCTGCACTTAAGGCACACCCAAAAAAGGGGAAGGGTGAGGAGAAAATAAACCTCAAAAAGGACAAGAGCAAGAAGAAATTCCAAAAGGAGTTCTAGGCGGATTCTGCATCAGATTCCTCTGAAATTAAACCTAAGGAGGAGACAAGAAACTTGTGCTTAATGACGGACAATAATCTTGGCCAAAGTGACCAAGAAGAGGCTTGTGAACTAACCTATCAGCAACTCCTTGAAGTTTTAAAAAAAAATACATGCATCATACAGGAAACATAAGAAAACTCGTGCTAGACTGAAATTAGATTTTTTTTTTAATTTACAAAAAGAGCATGAAAATCTTCTCAAATATCATTCAACAATTGATTCAAATCACATGGCTTTACTTGATGAGTTTGATGCATTAAACAAAAAACATGTTGAGTTATCTGATTCTCATGATTCTTTTAAATTGTCCCATTATGAGTTAGAAAAAGAATATAAAAAATTAAAAAATTTAAAAACCTTTGAAAATAAAAAATCTTCATTTCATGCATCGCATAAAAAGCATCACCATAAGAGTAGATTAGTGCATCTTTTTCTGGAGTTAAATGTTTTTCATGTGGAATGCTAGGTCACATAACACACACTTGCACCATTCACCATAGCCCACATTGGGTCTGGAGACCCAAGTTACATGATCCACAACATGCATTGCATTCTACTTTCCATAAGAAGGAACCCAAACATATTTGGGTTCCTAAATCTGACATTTGATAATTTTATAGGCAAGCTCTCATACCTCGTGAGAGCATGTGGTACCTGGACAGTGGATGATCTCGATATATGACTGGCGATGTCAATCAATTCATAGTGCTGGAGATCAGGACAGGAGGCAAGGTGACTCTTGGAGATAACACCACTCTGAAGGTGGTAGGAGCAAGTATAATTGGTAATTCCAAGAATCTTCTAATTAAAAATGTTTTGCTTCTAGATGGACTGAAACATAAGTTACTCAACATCAGTCAACTTTGCGATAAGGGCTTCATCATAGAATTTTTGGCAAATTCATGCATTATGAGCTTAAATAATAACATTGTTTTGTAGGGAAAGCAGATCAACAACTTTTACATGCTTGATTTAAATAATATTGAATGTGCTGCTTTATTTTTCTTACAAATTGCTATTGATGATTCATGGTTGTGGCATAGGAGATTATGTCATGCCAGTATGAAAATACCTAATTAGAGGTGAGCCCAAGCTTAAGTTTTCAAAAGACCACATTTGTGATGCCTGCCAATTAGGAAAGCAAATTCACTCCATTAAGGACATTAGCACCTCTAGACCTTTAGAAGACATTCACATGGATCTGTTTGATCCATTAGCACTGCCAGCCTGGGAGAAAAAGTTTATGGTTTTGTGATTGTCAATGACTACTCGAGGTTTACTTGGATTAGATTTCTTTCTCACAAAAATGAGACATTTGATGAGCTTAGAGCCTTCTTCGCTTGGATTCAAAAGAAGCTAGGTTGTGAGATCTTGACCATCTATAGTGATAAGGGGGGAGAGTTTGAAAATGAGAGATTTGGAGATTTTTTTGAGGACAAGAGGATTAGCCATAACTTCTCAGTTCCTAGGACCCCTCAATAGAATGGGGTAGCTAAAAGGAAGTACCGGACCTTAGTGGAAGCCGCTGCAGCCATGCTTGCTTAGTATTCACTTCCAAAATACTTTTGGGCTGAACTATTTAACATAGCTTGTTATGTATTGAATAGGGTGAATGTTAGAGCCAAATTAGATAAGACACCCAATGAGATCCTTAACGGTAGGACACCCAATCTTTCCCACTTTCATGTCTTTGGTTGTAAGGTTTTCATTCACAATAATGGGAAGTCTCACTTAGGAAAATTTGACCCAAAATCTGATGAAGGAGTATTCTTAGGATATTCTAGTGTTGGAAAGTCTTTTAGGTTGTTTAATAAAAGAACTTTGGTGGTGGAAGAGACTACCCATGTAGTGTTTGATGAGTATAATCCTAGAAAGCCTAGAGTTGAGGATGATGATGATGTTGGAGAGATTACCACTGTAGTAAAAAATTTAGAGAAGAGGGTAGAGCACCAAAGCACTGAAGGAGTAGGAGAGGTTACCCAAGGAGTAGAAAATGTAAATCTGGAGGAAAGGGTTGAACCTTCACATACTTTCCTACAGATTGGAGATACTCTTCAGGTCACCCTAAAGATATGATCATAGTAGACCCTTCTGATAGAGTTAAGACTAGACATGGACTTAAGAAGGAAGTGAACTACTCTGCCTTTATCTCAATGGCTGAACCCACTAACATAAACCAAGCCCTTTCTGATGAGTTTTGGATCTTAGCCATGCAGGAAGAGTTGAACAAATTTGTTAGGAATGATGTTTGGGAACTTGTAGAAAGACCTAAGGGACAAAGTGTAGTTGGAACCAAGTGAGTCTTTAAGAATAAGGTGAATGATTCTGGAGTGGTGGTTAGGAATAAGGCAAGATTAGTGGCTAAGGGGTATTACCAAATAGAAGGGATAGATTTTGAGGAGACTTTTTCCCCTGTAGCTAGATTGAAAGCCATTAGAGTGCTATTAGCCTATGCCTGTTATAAGGGATTTAAGCTTTTCCAAATGGACGTTAAGAGTGCCTTTTTGAACGGGAAATAAAAGAGGATGTGTTTGTAGAACAATCCCAAGGTTTTAAGAGTTCCTAATTTTCAAATCATGTTTTCAAATTAAAAAAGGCATTATATGGATTAAATCAGGCACCCAGAGCTTGGTATGAGAGGCTTAGCACATTTTTACTAGAAAGAGAGTTTGTTAAGGGAAGTGTAGACATCACCCTTTTCCTGAGGAAAGTGGGAGATGATTTACTCATTGTTCAGATCTATATTGATGATATAATTTTTGGATGTTCTGATAAAAGGCTATGTGATGATTTTTCTAAAATAATGAGTGAGGAGTTTGAGATGAGTATGATGAGAGAATTGTCATACTTTTGGGGTTTCGCATTAGATAATTAGATGATGGAACTTTTTTGAGCCAAATAAAGTACATAAAGGACATCTTGAATAAATAAGAAGTGGACAAATCCAAGCCAATTAATACTCCCATGACCTCAAGAATTCAATTAGACAAGGACCCAAATGGAAAATTAGTTGATCAGAAGAAGTACAGAGGGATGATTGGATCTTTACTTTACCTGACCGTTAGCCGACCTGATATAATGTTTAGCATTTGTCTTTGTGCTAGATTTCAAGTTGACCCTAAGGAATCCCACCTTACTGTAGTTAAGAGAATTCTTAGATACATTTTAGGGACCCAAAACCTAGGAATCTGGTACCCTAGGCACAGCACTTCTTTTGAGATTATTCAATTTTCTGATTCTGAATTTACAGGATGTAAGGTGGATAGAAAAAGCACTTCTGGAACTTGCCAATTGATAGGACAATCTTTAGTCTCCTGTTCTAGTAGAAAGAAAAACTCTGTTGCTCTTTCCACTACTGAAGCTGAGTACATTACTTTAGGAAGTTGTGTGGCCCAAGTCCTTTGGCTAAAACAGCAAGTACTGGATTTAGGATTACCTGTAGGCACCATCTCAATTATGTGTGACAACACTAGTGCCATCTACATTTCTAAGAATCCTATCCAACATTCAAGGACTAAGCACATTGACATAAGGCATCACTTTATTAGAGACTATGTGACTGAGGGAGACATTGAGTTACATCATCTGGCGATTGAGAATCAACTGGCTGACATTTTTACTAAACCACAGGCCTTCGATACTTTCAGCACTTTCAGGACTAGATTGGGTGTGATTGACATTAATGCATGAACTTAATTTCTACTGATGTTTTAACTGCTGATTACTTTGCTATATTTTTCTAGTTTTTTTAATTGTTTATTTCTTTTTTTTTGTTAGTTGTTTTTTGTTTTGTTTTTGGTATTTTAGTTTTTTATATGCCTTGCTTTATTTTTCCTTTTCAAATCATCGCTAAATTGATATCTTATGCCTTGTTTTTTTAATTTAAAAAATTGGAGTTAATGTTTTACAATCTCTTAATCTGCTAAAGGGTAAAAATACTGTTGATTGTGTCTCTTTCTCTAACCTATTTTGCTGGTAAAAATTTCTTTTCTAACTAAAAGTTTATCTCAAAATAACAATTGGATTTTGCAATTGAAATCTTTTCTACCTTGCTACAGTAATCTAGCATATACCATAATAGTCAAAGTTTTTATGTTACTTCAAGAATTCTCGTTATCATGTCTATGCATCTCTCACATGATTTTTTATTCTGTTTTGTGGATTATTCTTCCCTATATTAGAGAGTGAGTTTTTCTTCTCTAATATCTAGAAGATGTACTAACAACTAAGAATAGTTAAGAGTTTTTGAAAAAGAATCTATCTTGCAAATAATAATAATAATAATAATAAGTGGCCAATGATGCAAAAAAAAAAATGCGCAATGATGCCAAATTGAAAAAAAAATTAAAAGATGTGCAAAGTGCGCCATTCAATGGACAAGAGGCATAAAATGAGCCCATCAAAAAGCAAGCTAGCTTCCTTTCTTTCAACTCTTAAAACTTAGAAGATTTTATATATCACTTGAGATTTTCAATGACTTGATTTTGAGTTTTGGCGATTTAACAAACTATTTTGATATATTATTTAATAAGATATTTTTCTGAAGACTAGTCTTGATCAGATCTCTTTTTCTTATCATAATATTTTGTCTGAGTTAGGCCTTTTGATTTCATAAGAAAATTTTGCCCTAAAAGAAGTCCAAGCTTAGGGTTAACATGATCGGATATTTTACCATTTTTTGGATTTTTGAAGTTGTTATTTCATTAACTTACAATTTTTGAAAATCAATCACATTGAGACTATATCATGTTCATGCCATGATTAAAAAAAAACTTTTTGGCTTTTGTTTTATCATTGTTATTTTTTTATCTTGTTGTTTTTGGGCCTTCTATGATCATCTCCATCCCTCCTTTGATTTGAACTTTTTTGTCACATCGTCCTGGCCAATTTTTATATCATCCTAGATGATCAATTTTTTGTGCTTCAAGAACTCCATCTACTAAATATTCTAACTTTTCTTCTCTCATCTTCCTTGACAATCCTTTATCATCCTAAACGATATGATCGATCTCTGCTACAATCATCTTGATCGTCCTGGCCGATAGATTTTTTTCTATTGGAAGATGCACTTATTGGTTATCGTCCCGTCTGATACACCTGTTCGTTCTGGACAATACACATGTCAGCACGTTTAAAATTTTGTCCTGGATGATATACGTGGCGCATGATTTAAAACATTCTAAATTTGACCGCTATGATCCATTATTGAGTATCAGCCTGGACGATCCACCTAATCGGCCTAGACGATCTGCCTTTTCAACGGTCGTCTGGCCTGACTCCTCAGGATGATCGCTTGTGTCTAATCATCACGGATGATCAGACTGCCTTTTTGACCAATCTTCCAGTTCACAATAATTGCACTGGATTGTCCTGGATGATCCTACAATCGGCCTGGACGATCCGACCGATCCTTTAAATTCAGAGCATTCCACCTAATGTTTCTCACTTCAAAACTCTTCTCCTCTCTTATTTTCTTCTTGTTTGTTTATGGCTGGCAGAAAATGTGCTCGTCAGAGATCTGGCAGCTCCTCGAGGGGCACGTTGGACCCTCATTTTCGAAAGGCAGATAATCAGGCTGCCTACCATTATTACAAAGAGTACGACATTATTCTTTCATGCATAATCAATCCAGCCTATCTCTCCTTTCTGATACTGGATCTTTTTTCTCATATTTCTCTTTGCTTTATTCTCACCCTTGCAGTCCCCTTTAGTTCTGAACTTCTTTTTGAATTTTACGCAAACCTCCGCATAAATTCTTCCTACACTGCAGTTACCTCTTATGTGAATCGACGTCCTGTCAAAATCACATATCAGGATTGTCCTGAACTGTTATAGGTGTCTACCACTGGGGATAAGCTGCATACCCTTGTCTCTGATCCCGACTTTGACTGGTCCACTACAAATCACTTTCTTAGTGATTCAAAAATAATTTTATTAGTATGGTACGATCATGTATGATATTAATTTTGTACACAATCAGTCGTCTGTACAATCAGACATTATACTATACAAATAGTTTAAAAATGAATATATTCATATGATATGATCTAGTACAAAATGAATTTCATACTCTATCAGTCGTTTGTATGACCTGACATTATATAGTATGAACAATTCAAAATAAAATATTTGTATAGTATGATATAGAATAAAAGGAATTTCATACTCTGTCAGTTATATGTATGACCTGACATTGAACAATTCAAAATGAACCAGTTCATATGGTATCATTTGGGACATAAGGAATTTTATACTCTGTCAGTCATCTGTATGATCTGACATCGTATAGTATGAATAGTTTAAAATTTTTAATCCTTGATTTGATTAACTATATTCTAGAGGAAAAATTGTCGAATCATACAATATGACTAAATATAGTATAGTATGGTTAAACATAAATAATTTAACAAGTGTCCCCTGTGTGCGTGTGCACAGTTACCCAATTACAATCACTCTTTCTTAGACTCAAGAATTAAAAAAAAAAAAAGAAATATACATACTCTATTATATCACATCCTATTTTACCCTTATCTTGAAGTCTTCAGTAGTCTGAAGTAGCAAATGAATTCCCTGAAATATTAGTACACATAAAAATAACAAGAAATATCCAATTTATATCAATTAAAATCATCATAATAATAATATTTTTTTATCATCAAAAATTTATATTCTCAATCTTGTTTCAATAATCTCCCCATTTTTTTATGATGGCAAAAACATTTAATGTTTGAATTAAAAAAAAATAATTCTTCTCTCCTAAGCTCCCCCTTAATGAATAAACCTTAAACACCATAGGGAATATAAAATTTCATCCCTTCTTTTTTTAATTTGGATTTTTATAATTGAACACAAAATAATCTACAAGGTAAACAAACACAAAAATACAAAAACCAAAAAAACCCTAAAACAATCAAGCACGATATCAGACCAAGTTTATAAGAAAACTTCAAACAAATATAACCATAAATAACCTCTCCCTAAGAGTATTTTGACATCCATTTTTGACATAAAACCAAATAGAAAAAAAACTCAAAGAACTTCAAATCAAAATACACATAATGGAAACAAACTAAACAAAGACAACCACCCTCTTTTGACATCAGCAAAAAGATGAAAAAATCACCAAAAAAAATCTCTTGAATATGAAAGTTCTTATGGACAAATCTAGATGTTGATAAGGAATAGAATTTAAAAAAAAACATTACACAACCTTAAAATCCTACAAGATTTGTAAACACATACTTTGAATTAAAGAAAATTAAGAAAAGAAAAGTTGATCAGGTTTAATGTTCATTCAAGTAAGCATAAATATCAAACAGAACAATTATCACAAAAATATTTTTCAAAAAAAATTTCAAATTCAATAGTTGAAATTATTGTTTGATGCATAGATTTTTTTTTATGAATTGGAGATATAGAGAAAAGAATCAAATGTAGTGTGGGCTCAATTTATGCCTCTTATCAACCAGAATTGAGATATTGTCTCGATTGTATATATTTTGATTTTAAATTTTATTTGGCAAACATTAGGCATCTTTTCAAATTGGGCCCATTTTGTGTCTCTTTTCAATTTGGTACTCTCTGTGCATATTTTGGCATTTTTTCCCCACCTTAAATAAGCAAATCATAGCATGTGCAATTATCTTCTAAATAAATGAAAAAAATTTCTTGTACAAAGAAGATTAAACCACAAAACAAAATCCAATGGATAAGAATAAAAATAATACTTTGAATAAGAAAATAAATAAAGAAAGAAAGATATATTTTTTTTTGTAATAATTATAATTATAAGATAAATGTCTATCAGAACATGTAGATGATCTCCTCATCTAAATCCAATTTTAATTTGATTTAAAGTGTAAGAAAAAAACTTAAGGATATAACATTAGAATGCAAAAAAAAAGATTTAAATTATTTTTTAAATTTAATCATTTAAATCAATATTTTGGATTAGTCAATAATAACTCTTAAATTTCAACAAAAACTAAACTTTTTTTTAAATGTAGAACATAATCAAAATCGAATAAAAAGAACATAAAGAAAAAGCAAAAAATTCAATACAAAACATCTAAATTAAACTACATAAATGAAGCATTACATTCAAACTAGAATAAAAAAATACAATAATCACACTAATTTCCTAAGGAATCTTGATCTGGAGGAGGCTGTGAAGGACTAAATTGGATAAAGTATCGATTGATGTTAACTACTTTAGTGTTAATTAAGTCAACTTTTCCTCTCACCTAGCTCATATCTTCATTATATCTAAAGTCTTGTTGGTTCAAGAAAATATCAATATAATCAAAATGTTGATCAAAATGAGACTCAATTCTATCAAATCTCTGGATCATTTCTTGATAGAAAAGATGCTCTGTTCTAGGAGTAGGTAGGTACAGGTGCTGGAGTAGGGGCCACTTCTTCTCCACTTTCATCTCCTTCATCCACTTGATATCGATGAAATAGAATACAAAATGAGGCATAAATTAAATAGATAGGTTGATTATTTGGAGGATGGGGTTGAATAAGAATGTACTTCTTCTCCATAATATATGCAATCATGTGTCCTAAATCCACATTCTTTTTTTTTCTAGTGTCAAGAAGTATAATCTTAGTCAAATTAAATATCAAATTATATATGTAGTCTAGGCTCAACTAGGCTTCTCAATAGGAGTGTTCTTCATTATAAAATATATAACAATGGAAAGTAGAGGGGTAATATTGATTTGATCAATAACTTTATAAATAATAGAAGTTCTTAAGACATGCTAGATAATCCTGACATTTTGATTCCTGGCATTTTGATTCAATGTAT
The DNA here is from genome assembly GCA_016618105.1 of Dendrobium huoshanense. NCBI lineage: Eukaryota > Viridiplantae > Streptophyta > Magnoliopsida > Asparagales > Orchidaceae > Dendrobium > Dendrobium huoshanense. Next base: position 19,442,469 of record CM028345.1, read on the forward strand.
GAAAAAGGAATTAAAGTGTGATGGAAGGTATACCCCTAAGAGTTTTATTGACTTCTAACCAACCAAAATCACTTCTAGAAATCATGGAATGTGCCCTAACTCTTTCAGTTCTAAGGTGTAGAAATGTTTCTAAATACTCCTTACTAATCTCAACACTTTGATGGAAAACATAAACCTATATTATCATATGGTTTCTCACATTATCAAATTGGCAAGAAAGTAAGAAAATGTGTCATAATGAAATACATAAATTAGGGTGAGAATGAAGGAAAATTTGGTAGAATCAAATAGAGGCATGATTAAAAAGTTTAGGTCTTCTTGAATAAGAAGAAAAGAAAGAGTGATTTGAGCTAGAATAAACTTATCAATACTTGTTCATTTTCTGTTGAGAGAAATTTGTTATCTCGTTTGGTATGAGATGAGCTTCCCTTGGTCTGACGAATTATCTTGCTTCCGTTTGCCATTTGAGAAGACTTGAACATGAGGATTGAAAATGAAAAGGATTGTGAAGAAATTCAAAGAAAGGATTCCAATTTAAAGAAAATGAACAATTTTGTATAGTATAAAACTATATTAATAAGTATGATTGGGAAGTTAGTACAATACAAATTGAAGTTCGTACAAACAAACATAAACTGTCAATAATAGTTATTGCAGCGAAATGACTTTTTATAAAGTTATCTTTTTGAAGATTCATTTTGTACGATCTTTGACCAATAACAAATAGGTGTTCGGCTAGCACGATTAGTTAATAAATATCATACTTTTTAGTTGAGTTCATCCACATGTAGATTGAAAACTATATCATATAGACGAACAGGTGTTTGTACAGACGATGTTCAAAAATTATTAGCATTAGAAAGCCCGTCATGTTCGTACAGATGAATAATTGTTAGCTAGTATAAATGATGATATGTTTGTACTGTACGTTCACAATAAAAAAAAACAATTTTTTCAGCTATTTAACTCAGAGAAAAAATCATATAAATTTTGGACAATTCGTACAGTACAAAAGTGGTTCATATAGTACAAATGGAAAAGAAATTTTTAGATATTTTACATGATGATCAAGATACTTTTCTAAAACAATTCAAACAAGATCCACAACACACTAAAAATAAAAACAATAAAATGATATATTGAACATAAAAAATAAAGATATATCAACAAAAAAAAAAAAAACCACAACAAAGAACAAAAACACAATCATAAACATAAACAAAGTACACCACAAACACAATTTATTAAATTTCAATTATCATGCATGAATATCAATAACACCCAATCTGGTTCTTAAGGTGTTGAATGTTTCAAAAACAAATGGTTTAGTGAAAATGTCTACAAGTTGGTTTCCTGTTGCTACATGATGTAGCTAAATTTCCCCTTTCATGACATGGTCCTAATAAAATGATTTCTTATGTTTATATGCTTATTCTTGGATTGTTGAATTAGTTTCTTTGAAATAAAAATGGCACTTGTATTATTAGAAAGATTTGGAATAGTATCAATTAAAAAACCTAAATTCATAAGTTAATATTTTAACCATAGAACTTATGCTGCACAACTTACTAAGGCTACATAAATGCTTCCGTAGTAGAAAGGGTTACTAAATTTTTATTTTTATTGGACCAAGAAACTAAAGAGTTTCTAATGAATTGATAAGTTCCAAAAATACTTTTTTGATCAACCCTACATCTTGTAAAATCTAAATCAGAATATCTATTTAATTCAAAAAGATGTATTGTTCCTAGGATACCAAATTCTAAAGTTTTGAGTTCCAATAAGATATCTCAGAATCATTTTAACAGTAGCCAAATGGGATTCTTTTGGACCAGCTTGAAATCTAGCACAAAGAAAAATACTAGATATGACATCAGGTCTACTAGTAGCAAATAAATTAATGACTAAATTATCCCTCTAAATTTCTTTTGATTAATATAATTACTCTTAGAATCCTTATCTAATTAAACTGAGGAACTCATTGGTGTACTTATTGGTTTATCATTATTCATTTTATACGTTTTAAGGATGTCCTTAATGTATTTTGATTAATTATGAAATGTACAATCCTCTTTTTATTTTATGCTAAAACCAAGAAAGTAACCGTCTCCCATCAAACTCATTTCAATTTCATTATTCATTATTAAATTTTTTTTTTAAATCATCACATAGTTTTTTATTAGTGGATCCAAAAAAGATATCATCAACAAATATTTGAACATTGAGAATGTTATCTCCTACTTATTTCAAGAAGAGAGTGGTGTCCATACTCTCTTTAATAAAGCATTTTTCTAGTAGGATTGTACTTAGCCTTTCATACCATGCTCTAGGTGCCTATTTTAATCTATATAATGCCTTTTTAAATTTAAACATTATTAAAAAATTATGAATTTTTAAAACTTTGAGGTTTCTTAACATAAAGATCTTCTATCACTCCATTAAGAAAGGTACTCTTAACATCCATTTGAAATAGTTTAAATCCTTTAAAATAGGCAAAGGCTAGAAGTACCCTAATTGCTTCAAGTCTAGCTACAGGGGTGAAAGACTCTTTAAATCATATCCATCTATTTGATTGTACCCCTAAGCCACTAATCTTACCTTAAACCACTACACCTAAATCATTCATCATATTTTTGAAAATCTACTTAGTTCCAACAACACTTTGATTTTTAGGTCTTTCTATCAATTCCAAAACATCATTTCTAGCAAATTGATTCAATTCTTCCTACTTGACTAGAATCCAAAATTCATCAATAAGTGTTTGATTTATATTAGCGGGTTCAATCATTGAAAGAAATGTTGAGTGGTTCACTTCTTTGTTAAGTCCATGCCTAGCTTTAACTTCTTCTCTTAAATCTCCTAAAATTAATTCTTTAGGATGACTTTTAGAATATTTGCATTCTCTATACAATGTACTTTTTCAACCTTATTTTCAATATTTGCATTTTTAATTCCTTGGTAAATCTCTTCAACATGTTCTTATTCCAATCTGGACTCTCTAGAAGCACCAGATTCATGAAAAATTACATGTTTGGTCTCCTCTACTACCAATGTCCTTTTGTTAAAAACTCTAAAGGATTTTCAAACACTTGAATATCCTAAAAAATTTTCATCATCAAATTTAGGAACAAATTTTTCTAAAAAAACATTGTCATTTTTAAGAATGAAAACTCTTTACATCCAAATACATATAGATGTGAGTGGTTGGGTTTCCTACCCTTAACAAGCTCATAGGGTGTCTTATATAATTTAGATCTTATGTTCACCCTATTAAGAATATAGCAAGCTGTATTAATCACTTCAGCCCAAAAATATTTAGGAGGTGAATATTCAGACAACATTGGTCTAGTAGCTTCTACCAAAATTCTTTTCTTTCTTTCAACAACTACATTCTGTTGAGGGGTCCTAGGAACTAAAATTTTATGATCCATTTCTTATTATTTATAAAAGATATTAAATTTTTTATTTTCAAATTCTCCATCATGATCACTATGAATTTTAAAAATTTCACAATCTAGCATCCTGTGAATCCAAGTAGAGAAATTTTTAAACTCAGTAAATGATTCACTCTAATGTGCAAAGGATCTAATCTAAGTGGATCTTCAATAATCATCAACAATTACATACTCAAAAACGTTTCTTCATAGACTTATAGTGCTAACATGTCCAAAAAGATCTATGTGAATGACTTCAAATGATTTGATAGTAATAAGATCGTTAATTGAATGAAAGGAAGATTTTACTTATTTCCTTAATTGACATGCATCACATAAGTGATCCTTAGTAATGCCTTTTTTGTGTATTCCACTAACTAATTTCTTTTAGGTAATCTTCCTAGTTTTTTATGCTTGCATGATAAAGTCTTCTATGCCACAACCACGATTCATCAACAATAATTTTTTAGACAAAAGGCATGAGAAGATTAAACAAAATTTAAATCAAGCATGTAAACATTATTTACCATATCTCCATACAATACATCAACTCCATTTTATCTTATAATGTTGCTTGTAGGAAAAAATTTTATATTATAACCTTTATCACAAAGATGACTTATACTTAGCAAATATGTTTTAAGCCTTTAACTAATAAAACATTTTCAATAAGAAATTTTTTTCGTGTTACCAATCATACCTAAACCTACCACTCTCCTAGTGGTGTTATCTCCAAATGTCACTTTGCCTCTAGTCTTGACCTCCAGTGACAAAAATTGATTTACATCTCTAATCATATGTTTTGAACATCCACTATCAAGGTACCAAATGCTCTAAAGAGGGCTTGTATGAGAGCATCTGACCTAGATCTAAATGTTCTAGTTTCTCTTCCACTAAGAATAAATTTTTAAACTCCTCTTCAGCTTCTATTTTTGAAGAATCTGAAGATGAGTCAGCCGAGTTAACTCTTTGTGTTCTTTTTTGCCCTTCCTAATGTTCATTTTCTCCTCAGATTTATCCTTGTTAGGATTAGCTTTGAGATTTGGGAAATCATGCTTAATATATCTAGGATGCCTTCATTCATAATAAATGATCTAATTAGAAACTTTAGAATTCTTATTGAACATACCTTTGTTTTAATGTTGATGTCTTCATTTCTTTTTCTTAAGGAAACTTTTAAATAACCAAGCCATAAGTGTAATATATTCTTTATCCTCAGGCATTTATTGATCACACATTGAATCATTAACTTTCAAAGCTATATTCTTTTCTCTCTGCTTGTCACCTAAATTAATCTATCTTTGATTCACTCCTTACTTGCAAGCAATCAGCAATTCAAGAAGATTATCAATAGAATATATATTCATATATTTAGACTCAATTACGACAATTATCTTTGTATTATAAGTAGTAGGTAAATAATGCAAGATTTTATTAACTTTCTCTAAGTTTGTAATTTCTCTATCTAAAGCATGCATTGAGATAGCAATCTTAGTAAACCTTGTATACATGTTAGAAATTTATTCATTTAGTTTTAAGTGAAATAATTCATATTCATGTGATAAAAAGTTCAACCTGGATTGCTTTACCTCATTTTTTCCTTCAAAAGTTATGAAAAATATATCCTGTATTTCTTTTATAGTTTTGCTAGTAAAAACATGCATATAATCCTTAGATTTCAAAGTATAAAAAAAAAACTGTTTAAACATTTGGCATTTAACTGTGCTAATTATTTTTCTTCTAATGTACAATCAGTGAATAGTGTTTCAATCCAAATGTCATTAGCAAGTCTAATAGGTCTTGTGTAACCTTTCTGTACTAATATCCACATGTGATAGTTAAGTAATTGTAGAAAAGTAAACATGTGAGTCATCCAAATATCAAAGGGAATTTCATCAAATAATGGTGGTATAATGATTAAATATCTTTTAGGAGTATTTTGATTTCCAAAATTAGCCATGATAATTTTTTTTCAAAAAATAATCTAAACTTTAACTTTTAAAATGGCTTTGATACCACTTGAAAGTTCGTGTTAGTCATTAGATCTCATAGAACTATCCAAAGTCTAACTAAGAGGTAAAGTAAAGGGTTATTTTTAAAAAACTTAGATATTTGAAAACTTTTCTAGAAAATTTAAATCATTGATCATGGAATATACTTATGTTTTTGAATGAAATGAGTATCACAAGATTTTTTAACTATAGAAATTTAAAATGCTAAAAATAAAAATGCAAGAAAAAATAATTCATAAAAGAAGAACACTAGATTTTTTAGTAGTTCGGTCAAACTTGACCTACATCCACTCCCTGGAGACTCCTCAAGTATTGCACTAAATAATAGTGACTCTCCTTTAGCCCCCACAACAAGGAAAAAAAAGCCCTTACAAACTCTCTTTTACAAACCTGGTGTGGCAATGAACCGATGCCTTTAACACTCTCTAAGTGATGGAAGCATACTATTACATCCTTTTTCACCCTCCTGGTGAAGACAGAGAATCGTCACATCCTTTTTCACCCTCCTAGTGAAGCCAGTTTACCTTTATGTCCTTTTTCACCCTCCTGGTGTCGGCAGAGTATCTTGACATCCTTTTTCACCCTTCTGGTAAAGGCAGAGTACCTTAATCTAATGTTGAGAATCTTCTTTTGAGAGCCTCCAAATAAGATGGGTAGAAACTTAAAGAAGGTTAAGATATTTTAACTTTGGGCAACCTTGTGAGTCCCTCACAAATTCCCTCCACTAGATCTCTCACTCTTTACTCATTTAAATCTCTCCCAAATACACTCTCTATGGTCCCACTCAAAAGAAATTCACATCAAAAGATTAGATGATAGTTTTTGGGACTCCTTATATAGAAACTGCATGAAAAACAACCCAATAACTAAAAGTGCAAGTCAACTGACTTAACTTCGTATTATATAATTGTAGATTGTATTGTAGGATTAGTTCAAAAATTAGGGCTTGGTTATGTTCAAACTAGGACAAACTTAGTTTCATGCACTATGAGTCATCTGCACTAATTTCAATCTTATCATATAAATAGTTCAAAAATATATGGATTCGTATGGTATGACCATGTATGATCCTAATGTCATACACTGGTAGTCATCTATAAGATCTAACATCATATTATATGAACAATTAAAAAATAAATGTTTTTATATGATAAGATCTTGTATGAAATAAATTTCATACTCTATCAAACATCTGTATGACCTGATATTATATAGAATGAAAAGTTCAAAATGAAATAGTTTTTATGGTATGATCTAGGATGAAAGGAATTTTGTACTCTATCAATAGTTTATACGACCTAACATCATACGGTGTGAATAGTTCAAAACAAACTAGTTTGTATGGTACAACCTAAGATGAAAAGAATTTTGTACTCTATCAGTCGTCTATACGACTTAACATCATACAATATGAACAGTTCAAAATTTTCAAGCCTTTATTCAATTAAGCGCATTCTAGAGGAAAAACTATCAAATGATACAATACAATTAAATATTATACAGTACAATCAAACTTAAAAAAAATTTATAACTCTCCCCCTATGTGTGTGTGCATAGTTACCCAATTATAATCACTCTTGCTCAGACTGAAGAATTAAAAAAATAGAAATATATAGGCTCTATTACATGAAATCCTATTTTACCTTTTTCTTGAAGACTTTAGCAGTATGGAGTAGTAAATAAATTTGTTGAAATGTTAGTACGCATAAAAATAATAAGAAATATCCAATTCATACTAGGAGAATAATAAATTCATCAAAATAATAATAGTTTGTTATCATCAAAAAATCATATTCTCAATCTATTTTCAATAGTACAATCCGATGTGAAAGGTATTATGTACTTTGTTAGTCGTCTGTATGTCCTGACATCATATTAATAAATAGTTCAAAATGAATGTATTAATATAGTGTGATCTTGGCGGTAGCAAGTTTGGAGCGATCTTGAAGAGGAGCGATCTTAAAGAGGAGCAACGAGTAAAAGTTCGTTAGGGATGTTAGGCCCTTAAGACCTAGCCCGAGGCTAACCAAGGGGGGGGGGGGGGGTGAATTGGTATTTAAAAATTCTTTAAACAAAAGAACAAATATCATAAACCAAAGTCACCACGAAAAACAAGTGCGAAAAATGAAAGTGCAGAAGCAGTAAAAAGAACACAAGGATTTATAGTGGTTCGGTCAACTTGACCTACGTCCACTCCTCGGAGGCGCCCTCCGAGTATTGCACTACCAAAGTGTCTCTCCTTTAGCCCCTACAGCTAGGCGGAGAAGCCCTTACAAAAACCTCCTTTTTGCCACCCCGGCAAGGCAGAGAACCCCACGCCTTTTGCTTCCTCATGATTCAGGCAGAGAACCTCGATCAATTTCTTACCTCTCCCAACCCATCCAAGGATAAGAGACTCTAGTGGAAGAAGAAGTGGAACAATACTTGGATCAACCCTTGTGAACTCCCTCACAAGCACCCCCTCATAATATCCTCTCTCTCTCTCTCTCTCTCTCTCTCTCTCTCTCTCTCTCTCTCTCTCTCTCTCTCTCTCTCTCTCTCTCTCTCTCTCTCTCTCTCTCTCCTTAAGGTTTTCTCAGGTCAAGACCGTTGCCAAGGATGTTCAAAAATGTTGAACAAAAAGCTCTTAAATAAAAGAGCTTCAAAGGAGCTCAATAAATGCAAGTTGCAAACTTTATCAGTTCAAATCACAGATGATCGGCCAGAATATCGCTCTGAAAATGAACTGGATGATTGAAAATTGGCTTGATCGTCCAGGCTGTTGTCACGATTATCTCGGATGATCAATTCAAATCTGGGGAAAATCATCAAGAGCGTCGCCCGAAATTTGAGCTATCCGATCCCGATCGGCTAGAACATCGCCCAGAATTTATGCTGGCTAATATTTTTCGTCCAGGAGCAACTAAGGGTTTTTGAATAGATCATTCAGGCCAATCTTACGATCATCTAGGATGATGTGATTGTATCAATCATCCTTAATTACTTCCTTGATTGTCAGATCAATTTAGGCATAATTGTGCCATACCGTCCAGGCCGTTCCAATATCGTCCTGGCCGATTTCCAAAAATACAAAATACTTAAATTGATCTTAGCGACTATTTCTTTCTGCTTTGAGCATATAATCCTGGCCGATCTCACGATCATCCAGGATGATAGACTAATGATAGCTGCCTTAATTAAGAAACCTAATTTGGGTTTCTATTTTAAGTCATATCGTTCGGGATGATGTGAGTAAAAATAGAAATTCTAAATCACTCATGTGTGTGTAGGGTTACTTAGCATCAGACATTTCATAAGATTACAATTGACTCATGAAAGGGAAAAAGAAAAAATACAGACTGACTCAGACCTAGTCTACCCAATCTTGAGCTGACTCCGTCTGTCGTCTGATCTCTTGGCCCTGAAATGTCAGTAGAGAAAGGCTGTCGTACTATTTGATATCATCAAAACTATAATTCATGAAACCAAATTTGCAACAATCTTCCCCTTTTTGATGATGTCAAATATTCCGATGATTATTTCAAAAAATAGCAATGTAATAACAGAAATTGAAAGTACAATCATACAAACATACTACTACCCCTTTTGACATTTCAAAAAGGAGGAGAAAACCAAGAAACCAAGTAAACAACACTCCCCCTTTTTTTAAACCAAGGCAAGAACATGATGTAGTATTCAATGCGATTGATTTAAAAATTTATGAGTTAATGAGTTAATAACATCAAAAATCTAAAAAACGGTAGAATATCCGATCATGGTTACCCTTAGCTCGGACTTTCTTTTAGGATTGAATCGTCTTTTAAAATAAATGACCTAACTCAAAAGCTCAATTAGATATGAGAAAAAGGATTCATTTATCACATGGTTTCATAAAAAATATCTTATAGAATAATGTACCAAAGTAAGTTTATCACAATCGTAAAACAATCGAAATCAAGCCTTTGATCCATGAAATCTTCTAAGTTTTAAAAGATTTGAGAAGAGAGGAGAACTTACTTTTAGTGGGCTCATTTTATGTGTTGCAACTCGGGCTTCCGAGTTTATGATTTTGATGATAACAAATAATATTTATTATTCTTTTATTTCTCCTTGTATTTGCAGTGCATATTTCTTTCTATGTTAACTAATATTTCAGGTACATCATGCACCGTTCTGTGAAGATTCAAGGCTCAAGATTGCGTAGAATTGGTCGTATTAAATGAGTCTGTAATTTTTATTTATTGAGTCAAGTCTTATAATGATGTATGATAGTTTGTTGATCATGCACACACACAGAGGGAGCAAAAAATGATTATAAATATTTTAACTTTTCTGTTCATCGTACTGTACAAATTTATTTCGTACTGTACGATCTGGTGTAACAGAAATAAATTAAAATATTTATTTTTCCTAAAAAAAATTAATTTTGAATATAACTAATCGTACTGTACGATCACCACATCGTACTATACGATCTGTTATAATTAGAAAGACCGCCGTCCATTAAATTAGGCAAAAATTTGAATTTGAACAGTTGTATAATCGTACTGTACGATCATAATCGTACTGTACGATGTTTGAAATATTGCCTAAGTTAATCCTGAGATTATGCAATCAAAACGGCTGAAATTTGTCATTTGGATCGTACTGTACGAACTGGATCGTACTGTACGAACTGGATCGTACTGTACTAACTGGATCGTACAGTACTAACAGGTCAATTTCTGCACATCGTACTGGACGATCTTGAGATCGTACGGTACGATATTTGACGCTGAATTGAGTATTTTTAGGGTTTTTTGAGCCCTCTATTTAAGCACTCTCATAAGACTTTGTAAGAGTCTTTTGGCAGCCATTGTGGCTTCGTTTTTCTAGAGAAAACTTGAAGAGAGGACTTGAAAGGGAGAGAGGAAAGGGTGGAGTTTGAGAGAGGGAGAAGAACCTTGGAGGGGGTTTCAAGGGAGTGTGAAGGGAGTTCACACGGTTGCTCCGGCGAGCTTGCACCTCAGTACCATCGGATTCAAGGTTCGTCTTGAAGGAAGTTTTGGGAAGAAGAAGATCTCATTGGTGTCAAAGGACCCGGCTCCTCCGCCGCACCGGGGAAGGTGGAAGTGATTGTGTAAGGGCTTCTCCGCCTAGCTGTGGGGGCTAAAGGAGAATCACTAAAGGTTTAGTGTAATACTCGGAGGGTGCCTCCGGGGAGTGGACGTAGGTCATGGTTTGACCGAACCACTATAAATTGGTGTGTTCTTTCCTTTATTTTTCTGCACTTTATTTCCGCATTTATTTTCATTGTGATTAATTGCGTGGATGAAATTGATTATCTATCTTTTTATTATGAATGAAATTCGCTTCCGCATAAAGTCATAAAAAGATATTTCTTTTCATTAAAGAAGTTTTTAATCATCCAATTCACCCCCCTCTTGGCGCATCTAGCAATTTCATTATGCCTCTTATCAATTAAATGGCGCTTTGTGCATCTTTTGATTTTTTGATATACTTTGTGTATATTTTTTCAATTTGGCGTCATTGCGCATCTTTTGTTGGCATTATTGGCCTTCTTTTTTGTAAGCTTTATTCTCTTTCAAAAACTCTTAAAAACAACCTTAGTTGTGAGTATATATTCTAGATATTAGAGAAGATGAGCTTTCTCTCTAACATAGAGAAGAACAATCCACAAAACAGAATCAATGACAAGGGTAACAAGGAATCTTGATGTGACATAAAGACTTTGATCATTATAAATACAGGATAGATTTACTGTAGCAAGGTTAGAAAAGATCTTAATTTCATATTCCATTTGTTAATTTGAAATAGATTTTTGATTAGAAAAGAAAATCGTGCCACTAAAATAGGTTAGAGAAAGAGAAAATCAATGGTATATTTTTACCATTTAATAGATTTAAGAGATGTAAAACAATGACTACAAATTTTCAAAACCAAGGACAAGGCATACGATATCAATTCAGTGATGATTTTAGAAACCAAATGAAAATACAACAAACCAAACAAAAACTAAAAAGTAAAGCAAAGAGAAGAAAAAGAAAATAAAGAGCAAAAAGGAAAAGCAAATAAAGGAAAAGAATAAAAACAAAAGAAAAGAAAGTAAAAGATCAAGTTCATGCATTTATTTCAATCACACCCAATCTGGTCCTTAAAGAATTATAAGTACCAAACGCCAGTGGTTTAGTAAAGATGTCAGCCAATTTATTTTCAGTTTTCACATGGTTTAATTCAATATCTCCCTTAGTCACATGATCTCTAATAAAGTGATGCCTAATATCAATGTGCTTAGTCCTTGAATGTTGGATAGGATTCTTAGAAATGCATATGGCACTAGTGCTGTCACAAAAGATTAAGATGGTGCCTACAGGTAGTCCTAAATTCAATACCTGTTGTTTCAATTGAAGGACTTGGGCCACATAACTTTAAGAGCAATGTACTCAGCTTCAGCACTGGAAAGTGCAACAGAGTTTTGCTTTCTACTAGACCATGAGACCAAAGATTGTCCTATGAATTGATAAGTTCTAGAAGTGCTTTTTCTATCCACCTTACATCCTGCAAAATCAGAGTCAGAGAATCCAATAATCTCAAAAGAAGTGCTATGCCTAGGGAACCAAATTCCTAAGCCTTGGGTCCCCAAAAGGTATCTAAAAATTCTCTTAACTGCAATCAGGTGGGATTCCTTAGGGTTAGCTTGAAATCTAGCACAAAGAAAAATACTAAATATTATATCAGGTAGGCTCGCAGTTAAGTAAAGTAAGATCCAATCAAGCCTCTATATTTCTTCTGATCAACAGACTTACCACTTGGGTCCTTATCCAACAGAACACTAGAAGTCATGGGAGTATTAATTGGCTTGGCTTTATCCATCTCATACTTCTTCAAAATGTCCTTTATATATTTTGTTTAATTTAAAAAGGTTCCATCATCCAATTATTTTGTGCTAAATTCCAAAAAGTAGGACAACTCTCCAATCAAACTCATCTCAAACTCTCTACTCATTAATTTAGAGAATTCATCACAAAGTTTCCTATCAGAAGATCCAAAAAATATGTCATCCACATAAATTTGCACATTGAGCAAATCATTTCCAACTTTCTTAAGAAAAGCCTGTTTTAAACTATACGAAGCCTTTTCTAATTTAAAAACATGATTTAGAAATTGGGAACTCTCAAAACCTGGAGGTTGTTCTACAAACACATCCTTTTTTATTTCCCCATTTAAAAAGGCACACTTAACATCCATTTGAAAAAGCATAAATCCTTTATAACATGCAAAGGCTAATAGCACTATAATGGCTTCCAATCTAGCTGCAGGGGCAAAAGACACCTCAAAGTCTATCCCTTCTATTTGGTTATACCCCTTATCCAATAATCTTGCTTTATTCCTAACCACCACTCCATAATCATTCACCTTGTTCTTAAAGACCCACTTTGTTCCAACTACACTTTGTCCCTTAGGTCTTTCTACAAGCTCCCAAACATCATTCCTAACAAGTTGGTTCAATTCTTCCTGCATAGCTAAAATCTAAAACTCATCAATAAGGGCTTAATTTATGTTGGTGGGTTCAGTCATTGAGATAAAGGCAGAGTGGTTCACCTCCTTCCTAAGACCATGTCTAGTCCTAACTCCATCAGATGGGTATCCTAAGATCAAATCTTTAGGGTGACTTATAGAGTATCTCCAATCTCTAGGCAAGGTGTGTCAAGGTCCAACCCTTTTCTCCAGATCTAAATTTTCTACTCCTTGGGTGACATCTCCTACTCCTTCAGTGTTTAGGTGACCTACTCCCTTCTCCAAATTTTTTACTCTAGTGGTAATCTCTCCAACATCATCATCCTCCTCAACTCCAGGCTTTCTAGGATCAGACTCATCAAATATTACATGTGTAGTCTCTTCCACCATCAACGTTCTCTTAATAAACACTCTAAAAGACTTCCCAACACTTGAATATCCTAAGAACACTCCTTCATCAATTTCGGATCAAATTTTCCCAAGTGAGACTTTCCATTATTGTGAATGAAAACCTTACAACCAAAGACATGAAGGTGGAAAAGATTGGGTGTTCTACCCTTAAGGATCTCATAGGGTGTCTTATCTAATATTGCTCTAACATTCACCCTATTCAACACATAACAAGCTATGTTAACCGCTTCAGCTCAAAAGTATTTGGAAGTGAATACTCAGCAAGCATGGCTCTAGCGACTTCCACTAAGTTCCGATTCTTACTTTTAGCTACCCCGTTTTGCTGAGGGGTCCTAGGAGCTGAGAAGTTGTGGCTAATCCCCTTATCCTCACAAATATCTCCAAACCTTTCATTTTCAAACTCTCCCCCATGGTCACTATGGATGGTCAAGATCCCACAACCTAAGCAAAAATGGTTTTAAACTGCTCAAAAGACTCATTTTTGTGTGAAAGAAATCTAGTCCAAGTGAACCTCGAGTAGTCATCAACAATTACGAAACCATAGACTTTCCCTCCCAAGCTGGCAGTGCTAATGGGTCCAAACAAATCCATGTGAAGGACTTCTAAAGGTCTAGAGGTGCTAATGTCCTTAATGGGGTGAAAAGTGGAACCTTGCCTTCTGTCTTGATTTCTACCAAAACAAATAGACTGGCTTTGCCATTCATATGTTGAGAGAATTCGCTGTCCAGGTACCACATATTCTCACGAGGCCTTTTGTGAGAGCTCACCTACAAAATTATCAAATGTCAGATATAGGAACCTAAATAGGTTTGGGTCCCTTCTTATGAAAAGTACAATGCAATGCATGTGTGGTATGCTGTGAATCATGCAATTTGGGTCTCCAAACCTAATGTGTACTATGGTGAATAGTGCAAGTGTGTGAAATATGTCCTAGCATGCCACATGAAAAACATCTAACTCCAGAAAAAAGGATTTTTTAAATGATTAGGGTTATAATGCCTCTTCCTAGGTTTTGGCTTTTGATCAAATGTAAGTGTCATCCAATTTTTCTTAAATGTGTCCAATTCATTTTTAATCCTCAAGTTAGTGCTTTCTAAAGAATTATTATCAATCCTCAATTTTTGCTCTATCTCTTTAGTTTTTTAAAATTAGATTCAAGTGAGGTGTGTGAAGCTTTTAATGTCTCATGCTCATCAGTTAATAAAGAATGCTTTTTGTTTAAATCATCAAATTCATCAAGTAGAGCCATATGACTTAAATAAATCATAGAATGATATTTAAGAATAATTTCATGCTCCTTTTGTAAATTCAAAAACTCTAATTTCAAACTAGCATGTGATTTCTTGAGTTTTCTATATGATGCATGAATTTTTGCAGAAACTTCAAGGAGTTGATCGTAGGATAGTTTACATACCTCTTCTTGATCAAGATGATCATCTGCCATTAAGCATAAGTTACTTGTTTCATCTTCAGGTTCAGTCTCTAATGAATCAGATGCAGAATCCGCCCAAAACGCTTTTAGTAGTCTCTTTTTGTCCTTCCTAAACTTGGGTTTCTTCTCACCCTTTATTTTGCTTGAGGGAGCCTTGAGTGTAGGGCAATCAGCTTTCACATGTCCAGTTTTTCTACATTCAAAATAAACCATTTCATTAAAACTCTTAAAATTTTTGTTTCCCTTACCATTACTCCACTTTTGATGATCATTTTGTTTCTTCCTTAGAAAGCTTTTGAATTGCCTTGTGATTAAGGCAAAGTCATCGCTTTCAAACCCAGAAGAGTCAGAGTCCATGTTGTTTTCCTTCAATGCCATAGTTTTCTCCTTTTTTTTCTCACCTGCATCAAGATTTCTTTGATTCACCCCTTGCTCGTAAGCAATGAGTTAGCCAAGTAAGTTATCAATCGAATAAGTGTTCAAATTCTTAGATTCAGTGATTGTAACGATTTTAGCATCAAAAGAGGAAGGCAAGCATCTTAAAATTTTGTTCACTTTTTCATGGTTTGAAAGTTCTCTTCCTAAGGAATGCAAAGAGGTTATAATTTGAGTAAACCTTGTATACATATCAGAAATTGATTCAGAAGATTTCATATGAAAAAAATTTGTAGTCATGCAAGAGAATATTCAAACGAGATTGTTTTACTTCATTGGTTCCTTCATAAGTAATGCATAATCAATCCCAAATCTCTTTTCTAGTAGAGCAAGTAGAAACACGCATGTAATCCTTAGACGTTAAAGCACAGAAAAAATTGTTCAAATACTTCACATTAAGTTGAACTAAATCTCTTTCATCAAAAGTCCATTCAGTAAAAGGCATTTCAGTTTTAATTATATTAAGTTCACGAGAAGGTGGAGAATATCCTTCTTTAATAAGCATCCATATGTGATAATCAGTTGATTATAAAAAAGTAGATATGCGAGTTTTCCAAAAATCAAAAGGAAGGTTGCCGAACAAAGGAGGTCATGTAATAGAATATCCTTCAGTTGTATTATGATTCCCAAAGTTAGCCATGGATCAAAATTTTAAAAGTTTTCAAACTCAATTTTTATGAATCCCACTCTAATACCACTTGAAAGTTCGTCAGGGATGTTAGGCCCTTAAGAACTAGCCCGAGGCTAACCAAGAGAAGGGGTGAATTGGTATTAAAAAATTCTTTAAACAAAAGAACAAATATCACAAACCAAAGTCACCACAGAAAAACTAGTGCGAAAAATTAAAGTGCTGAAGCAGTAAAAAGAACACAAGGATTTATAGTGGTTCGGTCAACTTGACCTACGTCCAGTCCCCGAAGGCGCCCTCCGAGTATTGCACTACCAAAGTGTCTCTCCTTTAGTCCCCACAGCTAGGCAGAGAAGCCCTTACAAAAACCTTCTTTTTGCCACCTCGGCAAGGCAAAGAACTCCACTCCTTTTGCTTCGTCCTGAAGTAGGAAGAGAACCTCAATCAATCGCTGAAGCTTACCTCTCCCAACCCATCCAAGGACAAGAGACTGTAGTGGAAGAAGAAGTGGAATAATTCTTGGAGCAACCCTTGTGAACTCCCTCATAATCTCCCCCTCACAAGATCCTCTCTCTCTCCTTTTGGTTTTCTCAGGTCAAGACAGTAGCCAAGGATGTTCAAAAATGTTCAACAAAAAGCTCTTAAATAGAAGAGCTTCAAAGGACCTCAATAAATGCAAGTTGCCCAATTTATCGTCAAGGACGATTATTATATCATCCTGTATGATCAGTTCAAATCACAGATGATCGGCCAGAACATCGCTCTAAAAATGAACTGGACGATTAAAAATTGGCTTGATCATCCAAGACGATCTCACGATCGTCCCGAACGATCAGTTTAAATATGAGGAAAATCATCCAGAGCATCACCCCGAATTCGTGCTGTCTGATCTCGATCATCCAGAACATCGCCCGGAATTTATGCTGGCCGATATTTATCATCCAGAAGCAACTAAGGGTTTTTGAATAGATCATCTAGGCTGATCTTGCGATCATCCAGGACAATGTGATCATATCAATCATCCTTAATTGCTTCCTTAAGTGCCAGATCAATTTAGGCATAATGATGCCATATCGTCCATGCCGATCCAATATCGTCCTAGCTGATTTCCAAAAATACAAAATACTTAAATTAATCATGGAGGCTATTTCTTTCTACTTTGAGCATATTGTCCTGCTCGATCTCACAATCGTCCAGGCCGATAGACTAATGACAGCTGCCTTAATTAAGAAACCTGATTAGGGTTTCTATTTTAAGCCATATCGTCCGAGACGATGTAAGTAAAAATAGAAATTCTAAATTATTCAAGTGTGTGTGTGTGTAGGGTTACTTAGCATCATACACTTCACAAGATTATAATTGACTCAAGAAAGGGAAAAAGAAAAAATACAGACTTACTCAGACATAGTCTACCCAATCTTGAGCTAGCTCCGTTTGTCGTCTGATTTCTTGGCCCTAAAATGTCAGTAGAAAAAGGCAGTCGTATTGTTTGCTATCATCAAAACCATAATTCATGAAACCAAATCTGCAACAAAGAGAAGTGAAGCGGTGCGAAGCGGAGCGATCTTGATGGAGAGTCGGAGAATTGGAGGAGGCGACCTTGATGGAGAATCGGTTCTTCGCAAATTTTGGAAGATCTTTGGCATTCAGTGGTTCTCCATCAGCCTGATATGGCCAACGGAGCACCTTGGTTCAGTTTTGGCATCTCAAACTTATACAGAGATATGATGTTGATGAAGATTTATTCGGTATAGGTTCTTTTTTGGACCAATGATTTTGGTGTTTCTACATAATTGAAATTATTTTTCGATGATTTCTGCTTTTCGATGGATATCCATTTGCTTGGTTTAGCTTCTGGTAATGTGGGATGTGGTTATCCTACTAATATTAGATACTTGATTGATTTTTGTGAAATTTCAAATCTGAAGGTGCTTTTGGAGGAGTTTTTGTGTTGGTTCTTAGTTTCCTACAACATTATTGGGAACGAAGTATATGCTGGGGCTAATTTCTTTCTAACAAACGTTAACTGGATTTCAGGTTTAATTTGGTATATGGATTTTCTTGATTCCATAATTGGTTTGAAAATATTCTTGAAGAGTGATCGTTTGATGATTATGAAGTTGATGGCGTTTAGGTGTTTGGATTTTAAAGGAGGTTCTTACTATTTTAAATATCCGATTTCTTTTGGATTCTTGAAGATTCTTGGAGTCAATACAATCCGGTGGATGATTTTGAGTCCGCTGGTTATGGATGAATACAATTTTGATTTGTTTGGAGATGGATATACAACCATTTGGAAGGAGGTTTTTTGTAATACCGATGTTACTCATTTGTTCTATAAGGATCAAGTTATGTTTGAGGTCGTCTCTTGGCCTATTGATGTTGGAGCTGTTGTTACTGCTTTATCAACATCGTTTGGATCGTCTAAAGGGTCTGGCCGTGGATAGTCTATGTTGAGGAAATTTTTGTTGGTTGATGTTTGTAATAACGACGTAGTTATTTGGTCACTTATTTTTCTGTTGTTCTTTGAAGATCAATTCTTATTGGTTCAAGACTTGAAGGATTTGAAGTATTTTGGTTTTTCTCTTGTCAATGTGATGAGAGTGGTGATGATTATCAGTTTGATTGGCTTTGGCAATGAGGAGGCCCATTATTTTCTTCTTGAGGAGGTTTTTGGTATTATGACTTTATATTGGAATTTTTCTGGTGTTGTTCTTGCCAGTATGATGGGTTTGGTGACAATTTTTAATTGGTATGACTTTCCTTGTGGAGAGGCTGATTCTTGGACTATTGAGGAGAGAGTTGGTATTATGGCTTTGTCGCCGTTGATTGGTTCGTTCTTGGTGGCTATTATCGGTTGTGTTGATGCTGCAATAGCAATTTCTACTCTTGTTTGGATTTTGTTCGACCCTGTATTTGATGGGGGTCTGGTTGATGTTTGGATAGCTGGTTTAGTAGTTGCTTTTATTTTTCTTGTAACTAGTTATCATTTGGTTATTTTTCTTTTAGGCTTCTTATACCTTTTTAAAACCATTATAATGAAATATGAGATTTTTATTAGGCTTCATTTTCCATCCCTTAGGAAAGCTGGGATACTAACCAACCTTTTAGGTTGTTTTAATATTTGGTATCCCCATCACCCCAATGGATCTAAAATGTAATCTAGTGGATCGCATATCCATTATGGTAGTTTTAAAAGGTTTGCTTTTTCTTTCTAGGCTATATTAGGTTTTTCTTCTTTTAATATAATTTGTACTTATATATATACATATATATAGTACGATCTTGTATGAAATGAATTTCATACTCTGTTAATCACCTGCATGACCTGACATAGAACTATATGAAAAATTCAAAAATGACTATATTTATATGGTACGATGAGGTACAATTATTTTAGTAAGAATATTAAGCCTAAGTGAACTTGTTCCTAGGCACACCAAGAGGGGGGTGAATTGGTGAACTTAAAAATTGCTTACTTCAAAAAATAAAGAGGATCTTTTTGGATTTTTCAATTAATAAAAATAATAATTTTTACAAAATGGGAAAGTAAATTATTTTATCAAATATCAAGCTAACTATGTTGATATTATAATTAGCATAATAAAGTATAATCACCATTTTTTACTGAGCAGTTATCACATAAATAAAATGCAAAAAAATATTAAAGTATAAATTGAGAACAAACACACTAGAGATTTTAATGTTTCAGTTAAACAATGACCTACATCTACTCCATGGAGTCCTCCACTCTGAGTATTGCACTATCACTATATTGTCTCTCCTTCTGTCCCCCATAATAAGGTGGAGAAGCCCTTACATAACTCACTTCCACCAAACTCGATGTGATAGAGAACCATAAGCTTTGTCACCCTCCTGGAGATGCAGTGAGCCTTCAATCTTTTTCTCCTCCTAGAGAAGAAAGAGAACTTCAATCTCATTTCTCACCAACACTTTGATGATAAAGTAAAACAAACTCATTTCTCACCCTCCTAGTAATGGCAGAGAACCATATCCTTATGCTGAAGTACTTCTTCTCAAAGCCACCCAATTAACCTAGATAGACACTTGGAGAAATAAGGCAAGACACTTTCTTGGAGTAATCATCTGAACTCCTCACATTACTTCTCCCTCACACCCAAGCTCTCCCTTTCTTCTTTCTAAATCTCTCTTATATCTTTTTCTCAAAGCTCCATCTCAAGAACACTCAGCAGATAAAACATGAAATAAGCTAATTGAGAGAGATTAAATACAAGGCCTCTATAAACGCCCTAAAATTCAATTCTGTCGCACTATCTTATGGTATGATTAGTTCAAATCTCCCTATTAGTATTATAAGAATTAGATTGCATTATACAATCTATTTAATATATTTCACTAATCATCTAGTGCAATATAAATGGTCATCCAGTACGATTAGTTAAAATAATATGGTTTGTCATAATGTACAATGGCCGATGATAAATCATCGTCCCATGAAAGGATTTGGTTGTACCATACGATTGGGTCATCCAGTATGATCTAATTGGACAAATTAACAAAAAATCATTTCCCTAATTATAGGATTAATTTATACAAGATTTGTTCACATCATATAGTACGATACTTATCATATAGTTTGATTAGTATAAAATTTAAATTTCAAAATTTTCACAACATTAGGATTGGGGAGGGTACCTTGATTTCAACATATTGTTATGTACGATAGTTATCATACAGTATAATTCATTCAAATTACATTAATTATCACAACTAACAATTTTAATGATTTTCTAATTAGCTAATTGTAAATCATGATATGGCTCGTACACTATGATTAGTTTATAAATTTGAACTTCTAATTTTGTAACTAACTCGCTCCCTTGAGTGTGATTGTTCATGTTCACCAAGCTTAGTATCGACCAAATACATAATTGACTCAAGAAATATAGAAATAACAAAGGCAAATTTATAGACTTATACAGACACTTTGACCCTATTCTACCAAGTCTTGAGCTGAATAATGTTGCACAATGTATAGTGGACCCGAAATATTAGTGCACTAGGAGAAAGCAAATATACAATAATAGAAATTATTAGGGAAAGCATGTTAATTAATCTAGAAATGTTTGTTATCATCAAAATCATAGGACTTGTATCCAGATTTGTAATAATCTCCCCCTTTTTTATTGTGGCTAGTATTGTTATTTTTAATTACAAGTAAAAAAATTTTGCTTTATCCTAAGCTCCTCCAGTATATGAATATTTTAAAATATGGAGAGTTTTTTTATTTAAAATTCTATTTTATAATGAGAAAAAATGAATAAATAAAATAAAAACAAGAAAATAAAATTGAGTAAGAGATTAAAAAAATAAATTAGGCATAACTAAATAAGAAATACTAAAGAAGTATAATTAACAAACAACAGTCTACTCCCTATTTTGACATCACAAAAAGGAGGTTAGAATGAAAAAAAAACCAATATAAAAATAAACACGTAAAGTAATGACATAAAAATAATACAAAAAGAACTAATACAGAAAAAACTAGAAGTTTGAAAAGTCCTGATTAAGTGGAGGTGATGGTGGTGGTGGTTGGAAGAATTGGTGTATTAAGACAAACAAATCTCCAAGCCACACCATGTCATTTTTGTTCTGTTGGTGCTGCTATGCTACATAGTTATCAAAGCAAACAATATCATTTTCATGTTGTTATTATTGCCCTGCTACGTAGGTATCAAAATGAGTCTCCCACTCATCAAACCTCTAAACTAACATGTCATACTGAGACTGCTTATGGGCAGGTGCTGAAGTTGGAACTGGTGCTAAACTCCCTCTACTTCCTTTGGCTTGTGGTCACATAGTGAACATTTTAGTGACGAGTAATGTAAAGGATGTGGAATAAGCTATTAGAATAGAGAATTGGGGATGATCTGGTGGTGTAGGGAATTAAATGTTGTATTCGAATTCAAGGATAAAGATAATTATGTGACATAAGGAAAGATTTGGCACTTTTATTTCTAGGATCTCTAATGCATGTAAGATTTTTAAGATATCAAATAATTAAATCATATGCATTGAAATCAATCTAAGCCATTATGAAGTAGGTGGTAGAGATAGAAAAGGTGTGATATTGATACAATCCCTAGCTTTTGGAACTATTGAGTTGTGAAGGACAAGTTGAATAATTCTAGCATCTTGTACTAAGGTATTGACATGAGGAATGTGGTATATAACAGTTGATTGCTAAAGCATAGTGTTAGCAAGGGTCGAGCCATAGTTAGTGTTGCATGCTAAAGGGTGAACTTTTTCTCTAACAGTAGAAAGGTAAGGGAATTCATGAAAGTCTTAGCAGGTGATTTCAATAGGCCTCTTATTGAAATAATATTCATGGGTAGTACCCTCACCATTAATTCAGAGGCTTGAGAAGAATTCAATAAGGAGTTCAGAATTGAATGGGTAGGAAAGAGTGAGAATTAATGTAAGTGCGGTGCAAGTAAAATGATTAAGTACTTGGAAGTTTAGAACTTCCTGATTTATTATTTTGGATGGTGTGATCCTGACAATTTTGTAATGATGGTAAGCCTCTTCATATGTTTCTTCGGTGAACCAAGGATCCACGGGTGATCAGGAGGAACTTTCAATGAGAGCTCTGAACACTTTTCACTAGCCATTTTAATGACTAAGCACTTAAAAAGGAGGAAAGAGAGCCTCTTTTTGAAATAATACTCAAGGGTAGTACCCTCACTATTAATTTAGGGGATTGAGAAGAATTCAATAAGGAGTTCAGAATTTTATGGGTATGAAAGAGTTAGAATTAATATAAGTGCGGTTCGGGTAAAATGATGAAGTACCTGGAAATTTAGAACTTCTTGAATTATGATTTTTTATGGTGTGATCCTAACAATTCTGTAATGATGGTAAGCCTCCTCTTCTGTTGCTTCGGTGAATTAAGGATCCACAAGTCATTGGGAGGGACTTTCGATGAGAGGTCTTAAACACTTTCCACTAGCCATTTTAATGACTAAGTACTTAAAAAGGAAGGAAGAGAGTTTGAAAAAGCTTGAGTGATGAAAAAACTTGTTTTCTCTTCCTTTAAATAGAAATTGACCATATTATATAATATGATAGGGTATCATACAGTACGATCGAGTGCATTAAGTTCATTCAGTCTGATCAATAAAAAAGGTAGTATTATTATATAGTATGATAAGAATCATATTGGATAATTATAATGAAGATGATCATCACGAGGAGTCAGTCAAGATGATCATTGACTTGCCAGATCATTCTATATAAACATGTGTTCATATAGTACTATACAATATTAAATATCATATTGGCCAACTTCAATTCTTATAATGCCTAGTTTCATGTGTATCGTACAACATGAAATAGGTGTTCATTCAGTATGATCGCCAATAATTGATTAATCGAAACTGTTGGATGTGTTATGAATAGTGATGTGATACTTTGTGCATTTCGTACAGTATGATGTGGTATCATACAATACGACATAAAATTTTTAAGTGGTTAGTGGATACCAGGGAAACTTTATAAGAAGAAGAGAAATAAAAAAACCACTCATAAAATAGACCACAAATATGAAAATTAAAGTAAAGTAATTTGAAGAGAGAACAAATCAAAATAATTATTTTTAATTTCTGAATCATCCTGATTCAAGCATGAATATATATATGACACCTACTCTAATCCTCATGGTGCTAAAAGTTTCAAATGCTAAGGGATTTGTAAATATATATACCAAATTATTTTTAGTAGCTACATGATGTAGCTCTATAACCCCTTTGGTTACATGATCTCTATTAAAATGGTGCCTAATGTCTATGTTTGGTCCTAGAATGTTGGATCGCATTCTTTGATATACACATAATAATAGTGTTATCATACATAATAGGAAGGAGGCTGACAGGTACTCCAAGATCTTGGATTTGTTACTTTAGCCAAAGGACTTGTGCAACATATCTCCTTATAACTATGTATTCATCTTCAGTAGTAAATAGGGCTAGAGAATTTTGTTTTCTACTAGACCAAGATATTATCCTATAAATTTGTAATTTCTAAAAGTATATTTCCTATCAACTTTATAACCTACAAAATTTGAATCAAAATATCCAATAATTTTGAAAAAGGTGCTATGCCTAGGATACAAGTTTTGGATTCCCAAAATATATCTAAGAATTCTCTTAACAGCAGTTAGATGAGATTCATTTTGATCAGCTTAAAATCTACCACATAGATAAATAATAAATATTATTTCAAGTCTACTGGTTGTTAAATAGAGATATTATCCATTTATTCCTTTATATTTATTCTATTCAACTTATTTTATATTTGTGTCAATATATATCTGAATAATAGAGCTCATGTGAGTATTTATTGCCTTAGCATTATCTATTTTATATTTCTTAAGCATATCCTTGATATATTTTGATTTTCTAAGGAAGGTTTCTCAACATACACATCCTCCAAGAAAATAGTTAAGCTCTCCCATCATGGTCATTTCAAACTACTCACTCATTAGTTTTAAAAATTTATCACAAAATTTTTTATTTGAAGATCCAAACAATATATCATCAACATAAATCTGAATAATGAGTAGGATTTATCCTTCTTTCCTTAGAAATAGAGTGGTTTCTACACTAACCTTAACAAAATCTCTATCTAAAAGGAAAGTGTTAAGCCTTTTCTACCAAGCTTTAGGTGTATGCTTTAACCCATATAACACATTCTTTAGTTTGAATAAATATTTGGGAAATTTAGAGTTCTAAAAAATAATGGTTTTCTCAACATACACATCCTCTTGAATTACCCCATTTAGGAAGGCATTTTTAACTTCCATTTGATGCACATCAATTCCTTTAAAGAAAGTAAAGGCTAACAATATTCTAATGGCTTCTTATCTTGCTACAGGGGCAAAGGACTCTTCAAATTCAATTCCTTTAATTTCATTATACCCCTTAGCTACTAATCTAGCCTTATTTCTAATTACCATATCAGAGTAATTCATTTTATTTTAGAAATCCTATTTGGTTCCTTCCACACTCTAGTCTACAAACTAACTCCCAAACATCATTCCTAACAAATTAATTTAACTCTTCATGGATAGTTAAGATCCAAAATTAATCATATAGAGCTTAATTTATATTTAAGAATTCTAACATAATAATAAAGGTAGTGTGGCTAACCTCTTTTCTAAGTCCATGCCCAGTTCTATCTCCTAGGATTAGTTATTAGTATGATTATATGAGGATCTCCATTCTCTGGGTAGGGGTTCTTGAGGTTCTACTCTATCTGCTAGGTCAATGACCTATACTCATTAGATGACCTCTACTTCTTCTTCTATTATTCTAAAATTAGAGGTATTGTCTGATTTGATAAACAACATATGAGTAAACTCTTTTAATATTAAGGTCCTCATTTTAAAAATTCTATTGGCCTTCCCTATATATGAAAAATGTAAGAAGACTCCTTCATTAAATTTAAGATAAAATTTTTGTAAGGATGATTTTCCATTGATTAGGATAAAATATCTACACCCAAAGATAAATAAAAAGAAATATCTACAACCAAAGATATGTCAGTTAAAAAGGTAGGGTGTCTTAACCTTAAGGAGTGTATAGGGGTATTATTTAATTTTGATCTAACATTCACCCTATTTAAAACATAACAAGAAATATTTATTGCTTCTTCCCAGAAGTATTAAGGGAGAAAATATTTAGTTATGATGTCCCTATCAGCTTTAATAAAATTTATATTTTTCGTTTTAACAATTCCATTCTATTGAGGGGTCCTGGGGGCAGAAACTTTTTGTTCTATCCCGATCTCCCGGCAAAAAGATTCAAATTTCTCATTTTCAAACTCTCCACCATGATCACTATGAATAGTTTATATTCCACATCCTAATTTTTTTGTATCAAGGTGGAGATGGTTTTAAACTCCTCAAAAAATTCACTTTTTATGCTAGAAATCTAATCCAAGTGAATCTAGAATAGTTATCAATTATTAGAAATTTATATAACTTCCATTGTAGGCTAACATAACACATGGGACCATATAGAGAATTTTTAGTAACCTGGAGGTGTTGTGTCCATAATTGAATGGAATGAATATTTAATTTATTTTACTAGTTGGAAGGTATCACATAGGTGGTCCTTAGTGTAATCTAACTTGGTATGATTTTAACTAAGTTTTTTTTGGTAATATTCCAAAGAGTTTTCATGCTTACTTGACATAGTCTCCTATGCCATAATCAAGATTCATTAATTATAGTTTTCAAACATAGGGAATTAGAATATTTAACACAATTTAAATCAAGCCTATAAACATTATTTACCCTTTTTCCTTCAAAGACAAATTTGCCATTTATGCTAATCAAGCATTTTGCATATGATGATTTTATATCAATACCCTTGTCACACAAATGACTAATGCTCAGTAAGTTATACTGTATAATAAAAAAAATTGTTATAAAAATTTTAAAATTACTAATTATACTTAAGCCAACTACTTTCCTAGAGGTTTTGTCCCCAAGTGTGACCTTACCTCCATATTTGGCCTTGTGTGAGATGAATTGCTTCAAATCTCTAATCATGTGCCTTAAACATCCACTATCTAGGTACCACATGCTCTCACTATGTCTTTTATGAGAGCACTCTTACAAAGTCAATCAAGAGTTATATTTGGGAAAACAAGTGAGTTTAGGTTCCACCTTATACTTTGATGAATTAGATGTTTGCATTATATGTTATGATGCACATAATTTTTGCCTCCACACTAGATGTGTCCTATAGTGGATAGTATAAGTGAGGGTTATGTAACCTAGCATGCCACAAGAGTAATACCTAACTCTAGGAATAGGATTTACTTATCTATGTGTGTTATGGTACCTCTTCCTTGGGGTATGTAATGCATGCTATGATGTGTTATGCCACTGTTCCAATGTAGGTGATGATTTATTACTTTGAAGTGCATTGAGTTTTGGATTTAGGGACTCGTTAGCACATTTAAAGCTTTTCAATTCTAATTTCAATACATGCTCACTACTATCTAGTTGACATGCAAGAGCTTCTAATTCTTTAAATGATCTTTCAAATTTAATATGCTTTGACATCAAGTATTAATGTGCATTATTTAGGTCAACATACTTCTTGTTTAATGCATCATATTCATCAAATAAAGTCATATGATAACTATCTAAAGTAAAATGCTCAGTTATCAAGCTAATATGCACTTTTTTGCATATTGGAAAATTTAGTGCTTAAATTAGCATACGTCTTTTTCAAATTTCTATACAAATCTTGAATTTTCTTAGAAGTAAAAAATAATTCACCATAAAAAAGCTGGCATGCCTCATCTTGATCTGGCTTATCAAGATTATCATTAGCCATGAGATATAAATTTATTACTTCCTCCTCTACATCTTGTTCTGATGATTTCAAGGAGGAGTCAGGTCAAAATACCTTTTGTGTCATGTGCTTCCCCTTCCTAAATTTTCCTTTTTCTTCACCCTTCTCATTGACTCGATAAGTCTTCAGGTTAGGGAAATTTGTTTAGAGATGTTCTGTTTCCTGTAGTCAAAGCATAGTATGAATGATGATGCTTTAAAATTTTTTTACTTTTACATTTTTTCCATTATAGTTTATGATACATTTGATTTCTCCTTAAGAAACTTTTAAACTGTTGGGTTATCAATGCAATGTGGTCATCCTCCTCCATTATAGAACTATCACTGTCAAAGTCATTTTCTTTTAGAGCCATAGTTTTCTCCTTCCTTTTATCACCAACATCAATTATTCTTTAACTCCTATCTTACTAGAACGCAATGAGTGACCCAAGTAAATAATCAATATAATAAATATTTAAATCTTTTAATTCTGATATCAGAGTAACTTTATCATCATTTACACTAGGTAGGAAATATAAATTTTTATTAACTTTTTCATAATTAGATAGTTCTCTTCCTAAAGCATTCATGGATGTTACAATTTATGTAAACCTAGTGTACATGTCTAAAATGGTTTTGCTAGATTTTATATGGAAGAGTTCATAATCATGCAAGGCCTAAATTATTTTACCTCACTAGCTCCCTCATATGTAATGCACAGTTTATCCCAAATTTCCTTTCCTGTTGTATAGGTAGAGACTCTCATGTAATCTTTGGACATAAGAGCTTAGAAAAAATAATTTAAATACTTTGCAATCAATTGAGCAAAGTTTCTATCCTTATTGATCCATTCATTAATTGGTAATTCAATTTTAATTCTATTAATGAAATGGGATGGTATATTGTAACCCTCTTGTACTAAGAACCAAATATAGAAATCAATAGACTGTAAAAAGGTGGACATACAAATTTTCAAAAATTCAAAAGGTATGTTGTCAAACAAAGGTGGAAGAGTAAAAGAGTAACCTCTTATGTGAAAGTTCATTAGGGATGTTATGACGTTAAGAACTAGCCCGAGGCTAACCAAGAGGGAGAGGGGGTGAATTGGTATTTAAAAAAAAAAAGGTCTTTATGTAAAGAACTACAAAACTTAAAACTAAATCACCACAAAAATCAAAGTGCAAGAATAAATAAATGTGGAAGCAAAACAAAGAAAGATCACACCGGATTTATAGTGGTTCGATCAATCCTAGACCTATGTCCACTCCTCGAAGGCACCCTCCGAGTATTACACTAACTAAGTATCTCTCCTTTAGCTCCCACAGCTAGGCAAAGAAGCCTTTACAACAGACTCCTTTTCACCAACCCCGGTGCTGAAGAGAACCAACTCCTTTTGCTTCCTCCTGAAGTGGGTAGAGAACCTAGACCATTTGTTGAAGTAGACCTCCCAAGAACCTCCCAAGGATGAAGGACCAAGAATAGAGATGACGATTTGGAACCTTGCTTGGAGCAACCTTTGTGAACCTTCTCATAAACTCCCCCTCACAAGTTCCTCTCTCTCTCTCTCTCTCTCTCTCTCTCTCTCTCTCTCTCTCTCTCTCTCTCTCTCTCTCTCTCTCTCTCTCTCTCTCTCTCTCCCTCTCCCTCTCCCTCCCTCTCCGAAGGCTCTCTCAGGTCATGACTGCAACACTCAAGGTCTTATTGCATGAGAAAATTTGGGTCCTTTAAATAGAATTTCAAGAACTGACATTATCGTCCAAGACGATATGAATATCGTCCAGGATGATAGGAATATCATCCTGGCCAAATAGTACAAAATAACCTCAACCAGTCGGGACGAATCAGGATGATCAGAAGAAAATTAGTTACATCAGACGATTAGATCAAATTTGAGTTCAATCATCCTGAACATCGCCCTGAATAGATTCTAGCCAATGTTAATCATCAAGTCCATCGTCCTGGCCGATTTTGTGATCAGCCCAACCGATGTAATTATATCAATCAGCCTTAATTGCTTTCCATAATTCTCAGATTAATTTAGGCATAACTGTGTTGTATCGTCCAGGACGATATATAGATCATTCATGCTGATAATTTAAAGTAAAGAATACCTAAATTGATCATGGCGGCTAATTCTTTCTGATTTATGCCTATCGTACTAGACGATACAAGTATCGTCCAGGATGATTTGCTTAATAACGACTGCTTAACCAGGATGCCCTAATTAAGGTTTCTATTTTTAGTTGCGTCATCTTGGCTGATAGGAACATCATCCAGGCCGATGTACTCAAAATAGAAAAACTCATAAAACCCCTCAAGTGTGTGTGTGCAAGGTGTCTTACCATGAGGAACCACTTTTATAATTGACTCAACAATGGAAAAAATACAGACTTGACTCAACCTAAATCTACCCGATCTTGAGCTGGTTTGAGTTGCATTCGATCGTGTGATCCTAAAAAATTAGTTGGCAAAGCAGTCGTAGAAAAACATGAATGTTTTCTTTCATCAAAATTCTAATCCATAATTTCATATTCACAATAATCTCCCCTTTTTGATGATGGCAAACATAAATAGAGAATTCAAAATAGTTATGGCAGTAAACAGTTATGGTAGTTTAGTAAAAAAATAGTTCACTAAGTTCCAGAATTTAAAGTACAAGATACATCATACTACTCCCCCTTTTGACATCAGAAAAAAGGAGGGAAACACAAATAAAAACTAAAACAAAACATAAAAAAAAAAAAACAAACCACTGAAAACTAAAACTAAAATTAGAAGAGAAACAAACTAAAAAAACACAAAAAAAATCAAAAAACGAGGGCCCCTGATCATCAGACGGATGTGGTGGTGGTGGCTGCTGCTGGAAGAAGGTGGAAAACATGGCAAACTATGCCCCAAACTAGGCCATGTCCTGGTCGTGCTGCTACTACTGGTGTGCAACATAGGCATCGAACCATGCCACATCCTCAGCATGCTACTACTGCTGGTGTGCTATGAACGTATCGAAACAGGTCTCCAATTGATCAAATCTCTCTACCAACTGATCTAGTTGAGAGTGCTAGTGAAGAGGAACAGGTTCAAAAAAAAGAGCGGGAGCGGGAGCCTCCTCCTCCTCTACCCCCTGAGCCTCTCCATCCCTTGGGTGGAGACAAGTACTGTGAAGGGCATTGAAGGAATTATTTGAGTAGAAAGATGGAGGATGGTTGGGAGGAGCAAGATTTTAAAGGTTGTATTTGGATTCTAGAACATATGAAATGATGTGTCCTAGAGCAAGATTGGGCTTTCTTTTATGACCTGAATCTCGAATGGTAGTCAAGTACTCAATGTAGCAAAAGATCAGGTTTGTGGCATTGAATTCTCTATGGTCCAGAATGTAAAAGGTAATAAGTGAAAGAAGTAGAGTGATGTGGACTCTGTCCCTAGCTTTTGGAATAACAAAAGTGCGAAGGATATGCTGGATTGTCTTAGCATCTTTGAGTAAAGAGCTAGTCCCACCAAAATGAAAGTGTGCATTGGTGTGACGAAGAAAGTGATTTGCAGTGAACCAGTCAAAGTTAGGATTAGAGACAAGGGTATGCAGCTTATCCCCAGTGATGGACAGCTGCAACAGTTTGGCACAATCCTGATATGTGATTTTGACAGGATGTCAATTCACATAAGAGTTGAGCGTAGTGTAGGAGGAATTTCTGCGGAGGTTTGCATAAAATTCAAAAAGAAGTTCAAAATTAAAGGGGACTACAAGGGTGAGAATAAAACAAAGAGAAGTGTGAGTGAAAAGATCCAATACCATATAAGAGAGATAGGCTGGATTGATTATGCAGGAGAGAGTAATATCGCAATCTTTGTAATGATGGTAGGTAGCCTGATCATCTGCATCTCAAAAATGAGGGTCCAGCATGCCCCTGGAGGAGCTGCCAGACATCTGACGAGGACGCTTTCTGAGCCATAAGCAAATAGGAAGTAAACAAGAGAGGAGAAGAGTTTTGAAGTGAGAAACAATGGCTGGAAGGCTCTGAATTTAAAGGATCGACCAAATTGTCCAAGCCGATCGCAAGATTGTCCAGGACGATCTGGTGCAATTATTGTGAAAAGGCTTATTGGTCAAAAAGGCAATCCGATCGTCCAAGCAGATCAGATATCAGCTGGGATGATTAGACACAGACGATCATCCCGAGGAGTAAGGCCGGACGATCGTTGAAAAGCAGATCATCTAGGCCGATTAGGTGGATCGGCTAGGACGATGCTCAATAATGTATCATACTGGTCAAATTTAAAACATTTTAAATCATGTGCCACGTGTATCATCCAGGACGAATAGTGGATCGGCCAGGACGATTGTCCAAAAATGAATCATCCCGGGAAAAATTATAGATTTTAAACGTACGACATGTGTATCATCCAGGACGAGCAGGTGTA
This sequence comes from Dendrobium huoshanense, assembly GCA_016618105.1. Taxonomy (NCBI): domain Eukaryota; kingdom Viridiplantae; phylum Streptophyta; class Magnoliopsida; order Asparagales; family Orchidaceae; genus Dendrobium; species Dendrobium huoshanense. The sequence continues at coordinate 19,474,120 of CM028345.1, forward strand.
TTAGTCAGGATGATAACAAATAAATGCATCATCCAAGATGAAAAAAGATATCATCCAGGATGATAAAAATGATTGTAGCAGAGGTCGATCATATCGCCCAGGACGATTAGAGCAAAAAAGTCAGAATATTCAGCAGATGGAGTTTTTTAAGCATAGAAAGACGATCATCCAGGATGATATAAACATCAGCCAGGATGATGTGACAAAAAATTTCAACTCAAAGGAGGGATAGAGATGATCAGAGAAGGCCCAAAAATAATAAGAAGAAAAAATAACAACGATAAAACAAAAGCCAATAATTTTTTTTAATCAAGGCATGAACATGATATAGTCTCCATCTGATTGATTCTAAAAATTTGTAAGTTAATGAGTTAACAACTTCAAAAATCCAAAAAAATTGGTAAAATATCTGATCATGTTAACCCTAAGCTCGACTTCTTTTAGGGCAAAATCTTCCTTTGAAATCAAACAGAGTAACTTAGAAAAACATTTGGATGAGAAAAAAATATCCAATCAAGACTTGGTTTCAGAAAAATATCTTATAGAAGAATATATCAAAGTAGTTTGTTACAATCACCAAAACTCAAAATCAAGTCCTTGAAAATCTCAAGCGATAAATGAAATCTTCTAAGTTTTAAGAGTTGGAAAGAAAGGAAGATAGCTTGCTTTTTCATGGGTTCATTTTATGCCTCTTGTCTATTGAATGGCGCACTTTGCACATCTTTTGATTTTTCATACACTTTGTGTATATTTTTTAATTTGGCGTCATTGCACATCATTTGCTTTTGGCATCATTGGCCACTTTTTTTCAGTATTTTTGCAAGCTAGATTCTTTTTCAAAATCTCTTAGTTGTGAATATATCTTCTAGATATTATAGAAGAAAAACTCACTCTCTAATATAAGGAAGAAAGATCCACAAAATAGACTAAAAAATCATGTGAGAGATTCATTGATAGGATAACGAGAATATTGAAGTAACATAAAAAACTTTGATTATTATAGTATAAGCTAGATTACTGTAGCAAGGTAGAAAAGATCTCAATTGCAAAATTCAGTTGTTAATTTGAGATAGTCTTTTGGTTAGAAAAGAAAATTTTACAACCAAAATATGTTAGAGAAAGAGACACAATCAACAAATTTTTACCCTTTAGTAGATTAAGAGATGTAAAACATTAACTCCAAATTTTCAAAATAAAAAACAAGGCATAAGATATCAATTCAACGATGATCCAAAAAGAAATATGCTAAACAACAAAAGAAAAAAAATGAAAAAAAAAATAGTAGAGAAAGAAATAAACTAAATAAAAAGTAAAAAATTGATCAAAAAATCATGTAACTTAGATTTAATTAAGCAGTAGAAATAAGCTATTAAGAGTCATGAGCCTCTGTAGTCTAAGTACTATATGCTCTCACGATGTCTTTGGTGAGAGCACACCTGTAAAATTATCAAATGTCAGATTTAGGAACCCAAACAGGTTTGGGTTCATTCTTATGAAAAGAAGAATGTGATGCATGAGTGTTATGCAGTGAATTATGCAATTTGGGTCTCCATACCCAATGTGTACTAAGGTGAATGACGCAAGTATGTGATATGTGTCCTAACATGCCACATGAAAAACATCTCACTCCAGGAAAAAGATTTCATAATCGGTTTGGGTTATAATGCCTCTTCCTAGATATTGTCTTTGGATCAAATGTGGGTGTCATCCAATTTTTCTTACATGCATCCAATTCAGTTTTAAACCTCAAGTGAGCATTTTCTAAATCAATTTCCAAATAGTGTTTTTCATGCTCATATTCTTTAGTAGAAGCTTTAAAATCATATTCAAGTGAGGTGTATGAAGCTTTCAAAGAATTATGCTCAATTATTAATTCAAAATGTTTTTTATTTAAATCATCAAATTCATCAAGTAGAGACATGTGATTGCTATCAATTTGAAAGTGATGTTTTCTCAAAATTTCATGCTCTTTTTATAAATTCGAAAACTCCAATTTCAAACTAGCATGAGTTTTCTTAAGTTTTTTATATGATGCATAGATTGTCTCACATATGTTGAGCAATTGATCATAGGTTGGTTGGCATACCTCCTCTTGGTCAGATTGTTCAAAATCATCATCCATTAAGCACAATTTGTTGTCTCTTCTTCTAGTTCAGTCTCAGATGAGTCAGATGTAGACTCCACCCAAAAACTCTTTTTGGGTTCGCTTCCTATCTTTTCTGAGCTTAGGTTTCTCCTCATTTTTTTCTTTGCTTGAGTGATCCTAAAGTGTAGGACAATCAGCTCTGACATGTCCAGGCTTCATGCATTCAAAACAAATAACATCAGATGAACCTTTAATATTTTTGTTATCCTTACCTTTTTTCCAATTCTGATGATGCTTATGACTCTTCCTTAGAAAGCTCTTAAATTGCCTTGTAATTAAGTCAATATCATCATTTTCATACCTGGAAGAATCAGAGTCCGTGTTGTTGGCTTTAAGTGCCACCGTTTTCTCCTTTTTTCTCTCACCTGACTCAAGATTTTTTTGCTTTACCCCTTGCTCATAAGCAATGAGTGAGCCAAGTAAGTTATCAATCGAATAAGTATTCAAATCTTTATACTCAGAAATTGCAGTGATTTTAACATCAAAAGAGGAAGAAAAACATCTTAAAATTTTATTCACTTTTTCATAGTTAGAAAGTTCTCTTCCTAAGGCATGCAAAGAAGTAACAATCTTACTAAATCTCGTATACATATCAGAAATTGATTCATGAGGTTTCATACGAAAAAGTTCATAATTATGCAAAAGAATGTTCAAACGAGATTGCTTTACTTCATTAGTACCTTCATATGTGACACACAAATTATCCCAAATTTCTTTATCAATAGTGCAAGTGGAAACATGCATGTAATCTTCTATTTTCAAAGCACGGAAAAAATAGTTCAAACATTTTGCATTTAATTATGCTAAATTCCTATCATCTAGAGTCCATTCAGTAAAAGAAAGTGGAACAATAACCCCATTCAATTTTCTAGTTGGAGGTGTATAACCATCCTTAACAAGCTTCCACATGAGATAATCAATTGATTGTAAAAATGTAGACATGCAAGTTTTCCAAAAATCAAAAGAGATATTATCAAACAAGGTGGTTGGGTAATAGAATTCCCTTCCGTAATATTATGATTTCCGTTGTTAGCCATGGATCAAAAATTTAAAAAGTTTTCAAACTTAATTTTTATGAATCCCGCTCTGATACCACTTGAAAAAGTTCCTCTCTCTCTCTCTCTCTCTCCCTCTCCCAAGGCTCTCTCAGGTCAAGACAGCAGCACTCAAGATCTTATTGCATGAGAAAATTTGAGTCCTTTAAATAGAATTTCAAGAACCGACATTATCGTCAAGGACGGTAGGAATATCGTTCTGGCCGATCAGTACAAAATAAGCTCAATCAACCGAGATGAATCAGCACCATCAGAAGAAAATTGGTTATATCATCCAGCAGATACAATATCGTCTGGAATGATTAGTTTAAATTTGAGTGCAATCATCCTGAACATCTACCCTGAACAGATTCTGGCTGATGTAAGATTATTCAGTCCATCGTCCTGGCTGATTTTACGATCGGCCTGGCCGATGTGATCGTATATTCAGCCTTAATTGCAAAATTAATTTAGACATAATTGTGTTGTATCATCCAAGACAATATAGAGATGGTCCGAGCCGATAATTTAAATTGAGAAAACCTAAATTGATCATGGCGGCTGATTCTTTCTTATTTGAGCCTATCATCCTGGCCGATACAAGTAATGTCCAGGATGATTTGCTTAATGACGGCTGCTTAACCAGGATGCTCTAATTAGGGTTTCTATTTTTAGTTAAATCATTATGGCTGATAGGAACATCGTCCAGGCTGATGTACTCAAAATAGAAAAACTTAGAAAACCCCTCAAGTGTGTTTGTGCAAGGTTACTTAGCATCAGGAACCACTTTTACCATTGACTCGAGAAAGGAAAAAATACATACTTGATTCAACCTAAATCTACCCGATCTTGATCTGGCTTGAGTTGAATTCGATCGTGTGATCCTAAAAAATTAGTAGGAAAAGTAGTCGTAGAAAAATATGAATATTTGTTATCATCAAAAGTCTAATCCATAATCTCAGATTCGCAACATTATTATGTTCCTATTTCCAAAATGTGTCATAGATCATTTTCCTCTTGGTTTTCTAAAATGCTATTTTTTACTACCTCACTGATAAAAATTCAAAGTTTAATAAGGATATTAAGCCTAAAAGAACTTTTTCCTAGGCACACAAAGAGGGGGGTAAATTTATGAACTTAAAAAAATGCTTACTTCAAAAAATGAAGATGATATTTTTTAGATTTTTTTAGTTATTAAAATAAAAAATTTTACTAGATATGGAATTTTATAATTTTATCAAATATCAAGCTAATGATGATGATATTCTAGTCATCAGAATGAATTATTAATTACCAATATTCACCAAGCACTTATCATAAAAATAAAGTGTAAAAATAATAAAATGCAAAAGTAGAACATCACAACAAATACACCAGAGATTTATAGTACTTTGATCAAATAATGACCTACGTCCACTCCCCATAGTTCTCCACTCTGAGCTTTGCACTTTCACAATAGTGTCTCTCCTTTTGCCAACATAATAAGGTAGATAAACCCTTACACAATGCACTTCCACCAAACTCGGTGAGGTGGATTACCGAAAGATTTGTCATTCTTCTGTTGATGGGAGTGGACCTTCAACCTTTTTCTCCCTCCTAGAGATGGTAGCAACCCTCAATATCCTTTCTTGCCCTCTTGGTGAAGGCAGAGAACCACAAACTCCTTTCTCATCCTCCTGGTGATGGCAAGGAACCGTGTCCTTGAGTGGAAGAACTTCCCATGGCCACCGAAGAAACCTAGACAAACACCTGGAGGAATAAGGCAAGACACTTTCTTAGAGAAAATGTATGGACCCCTCATACTACTTCTCCATCACACACAAGATCTCCTAGATCTTCTTCTCAAAGTTCTCTCTGAAGAACACTCAGAAGACAAAGACTTGAAACAAGTCAATTTAGAGAGATTAAATATATGGCCTCTCAAAAATACTTAAAATTCAATTCTATCAATACTAATTATACAGTACAATCCAATATCATACAATAGGATTAGTTCAAATCACCCTATTAGTAATGTATAAATTGGAGAGCATTATATGATCAGTTCAATATATTACACTGATCATCCAATACGATATGAATGGTTGTCTAGTACGATTTGTTGAAATAACATGGTTTATCATCTTGTATGATTTGTGATGATAAATTAACATTCCATGCAGGGATATGGTCATACTATACGATTGGGTCCAATCATCCACTATGATCTGATTGGAAAAATTAACCAAAATTATTTTCCTAATTAAATATTAATTTAATCAAGATTAAATCATATCGTACATTATGAACCTATCATACAGTTTGATTAGTATAAAATTTAAATTTCAAAATATTGCGTAAATTCTGATTCGTGGTCATTATCCTAATTTGAACTAGTCATCCTAAATGATAGTCATCATACAGTATGATTAGTTCAAAATGTGTTAATTAATATAATTAGTTTTTTTAATGATTTTGTGATTAGCTTATTATATAGTATGATGTAGATAGTACTATATGATTACTTCAAAGAAGTTAACTTTTGATTTTGTCTCTAACTCGCTCTCTTGAGTGTTTATTTGCATGGTCACCATGCTTAGTTCCACAAAATACATAATTGCTTAAGAAATATAAAAATTATAAAGGCAAAATTATAGACACTTTGTCCCTATTCTACCAAATCTTAAGCTGAATAATGTTGCATAGTGTAATGTGGACACGAAATCATAGTGCGCAAGAAAAAAACATATATATGCAATAATAGTAATTATTAGGAGATAACATAATAATGAATCAAGTAATATTTATTATCATCAAAATCATCGGACTTGGTTCCAGATTTGAAAAAAGAAAGTTGTGAGATAGGATTTATATACTTAACCATTTAAAAGATTCAAGAGAAAACCTTGCAATAATGGTCTTACATTTGCTTGGAGTGGATGCCAGTTAAATTCCATCCAGTGCTTTAAAATTATAATTTTTATCTTAATAAAATTCAATATAAATATGTTATTGTTAGAGAATTTCATTGAATTTGGGACCAACATTTAGATATTTTAAATGGTCCTAGACTTAGGAGTACTTTTATGCACTTAAGAATAATTGAAATTATTTTTCAAATTTTATTTCTAATGTAATGCATGCAAGTTTATTTTGCAACATAAGTTTGATTTGAACTTCTAGCATGGCTTAGAAAACAAATATTTTTTTTCTAGAAGAGAATGCCTCCCCTGAGATGAAGCAAGCACCCTAATAAATTAGGTGGCTTATCAATACTTGTGGGTGAGGAGGTGACTAAATAAATAATATGAATGAAATATACAGTGGAACCTTGGCCGAACCCTAGTTTACTTTTCTAAATTAATTATATTTCTATGTTACATAGACCAAAAATTTTTAGGTTTGAGTCTAAAAATTTTATATACCAAGAGGCTAACAAAAAATTTAGGAAAAAGCACACGAAAGCAATAAAATTAATAAAAGTAGAAGTTTTTTAAACACAATCAATGTAAACAGTCTATTTTCCCACATCAAAATTTAATAAAATAAAATGTTTAAAAAGACTTCTAATGTTGCAAGTACCACTTAATTATAGATATTTAAATAAAGAGGAAAGTAGGTAATTTCTTTGAATTATAACATGGAATTTATTCCTAGAATAGATGCAAGCCATATAAAAAATATGAGATTGTTCATAAGTCTTCATACAATATCAGCATCAATTCATCCTCAAAAAAGACTTACAAAAGACTTATGAAAGAAGAAAACCTACAAAAGAAAGAATATTTTATTCTTTTGGTTCCATTCACCTTAAGATGAAATTTTTTACTTTTTACTCTCATAATTATTATTATTTATGTTTAGAGACAATAATCAATAAAGAACCAACAAGGGTTAATGGCCTATGTACCACAACCATTTCAAACATTCATCCATAACATATGTAGCATAACATTTATTACATAACTAACCTATAATTTTATCATACTTTTGAATTTAGGGGGCTAGGTAGCATAAGCACCTATAAAACATTTATTAGTTTAAAGCCTGATGATCATTAGCACCCATTTTTAAGATTTTCATTCATAAATATGGCCACCTATAAAAGATTGAATAGTAATAAATTAAAGTTCAATAGCTAGTTTTGAAATCAATAGAATGCTAAAATGACACACTAAGATGTAGGTGAATTGGAGATTTGAAAACTTTTTTTAAAATCTTTGTTATTAAGAAAACAAAGATATAATTTAATACATAATTGAAATTACAATTCACAACAGTAATCCCAAAAACAAATACTAATATTTTTATGTTTTTTATTTTGTACGTTAAAAAATAACAAGTTTATGTTCTTTTTATTTTATAAATTTTATTTCTTTTTTAAACAAATATCAATATAATAAACCATAATGACTTTTGTTTGACAATGATAATAGATGTTAAACAAGATTATTGAAAAGAATAAATGCATGAAAGTAAACTCTACATAAATTAAATATGAAAAAAAGAACACAAAGTGAATTTGTATAGTAATTCGGTCAAATTGACCTACATATACTCCCCAATGTCCTCCTCTTCGAGTATTACATAAGTAGTGACTCTCCTTTTTCCCAACATCTAGGTGGATAAGACCTTATATACATAAATCTATTTCACCTCCTCGGTGTAGCAGAGTAATAGTAATCCCATTCACCTCCTCAGTGCAGTGGAGGAGTTAACATCCATTTCACTTTTTTAGTGTGGTTAAGTAGCCAAAATCCATTTCACCTCCTTAATGTGGTGGAGTAAACAAAATCCCTTTCACCTCTTCAATGTAGAGGAGTAACTAAAATCCCTTCCACCTCCTTAGTGTGACAGAGTAGCCAAAATATTTTTCACCTAGTTAGTGTGGTGGAGTTATCGATGGTCTTTTTATTTTAAACCCTTCCATCACAAAGCTTCCCTCAAAATAAATAATGACACATAGAGAAACTAAAATGCAAGTTGGCCGGAGCAATTGTATAAAAAATCCTCTCACACTCTCTTAGCACACTCAAGACTCTTCTCCCTCTCAAATAAACTCACCCTTTCTCTACTTTACTCCAGTCTCCCTCTTTAATACTCATAAAATAACCAGACCTTTTATACCCAAAAGAAACTTCTAAGGTTATAACATCATTTTAAATAGTAGGCTTCTAACAAATCCTAATTTCTCAATTATATCAACTCAATTAAAAAAGAACAATATTTTATTATGCAATATGATTAGTTCAATGCCATCAATAGACCATCTTATATTATTGGTTCTAGTCAATCATCAAATTATACTGGAAAAAATAAAGTTCATCAAAAGAGCCATCTAGTGATCTGTAAAGTATGATATATAATCATATTGTATAATCTTTTATTAATGCAGATCCAAATTAATTTCTTAATTCTTGGACTTAAATTATATAATTAAATAAATATTGTATAATGTGAATAGTATCAAATAGTTGAATAATTTAATTTTCAAATTTTAAATTTACTAATTTAAGTAAGTTAGATTCGATGATAGGGTTTCTAAAAATAGATAATCATCTAGTATGATGAGTTGGTCATATAGTACGATTAGTTATAACTCAAATTTATTTTTTTATTTAATTTAAATATTTCAATTAATTTTTATTTAAACATATCATACAATATGATATGGATCATATATTATAATTAATAGAAGATTTAAAATATTTATTTTTCATTCCCCCTATTATGTGTGTACAAGGTTTCTAAGCCAATGTATACCTTATTATACATATTGACTCAAGGAAAAGAAATTAAAAACTCTTTCAAAATAAGTCTAACCTATGTAACACTTTCTTGAGCTCTAATTCTTTGACAATGCTTTATGTATGTTGAAACTGAAATGTTAATGATACATATAAAAAAATATGTAGTATTGTTAACCTCATTTATGCATGAGATCATTAGGACCTACATACACTCATTCTTGGTGACGTGATGATTGATAAGTGTCCACTTATGAACCATATAGTTCCTAATGCCTTTAATTCCAACTTCAACTCATGCCTCTAATTCCATACTTCAATCAAACTTTAAATTAAGCTTCAATCCTATCCAATCAATCTCAATCATTCATTTATCTTTGATTTATGTGGGTAATTCAAACTCAAAGTCCAATTCAAATCAAGAATTCCATACCAAATCCCTGGGTTAAAGGCCTATGTCCTGAAACTATTTCTAAAAGATTTTTTAATCACCTAAAAATTTTATCAAATGATCTATGATTCATGATCTATCAATTGTATATGTATTAGAGAATTCCTTAGGTTCATCCCTCCAATTTTGAGCCTAATATGAAGCCTCTAACACTAAAAACTAAATTTAAATGCAAAGGTTATAAAACCTTCAAATATTTATAGCCCATATTACTAGACTTGCCACTTTGTGGAATTTGATCTTAGGAGCCTCCCCAAGACCCTTGACTATGTACATAGCCTTTATTAGGATATTTTAAAAAATAAATTGTATTTTGTTGGACCTAGTTTGACAAATAATTGACCAGGGGTTAAAATAACAAAAAAGCCCTTTAATGATAAAATTTAGACTTTCTCCCAATCCTTAACATGACCCAACCTATCAAGCATTGAAACCTTCAACAATACATTCTAAGTATCATTAGGAACACATTAGACCCAAACCCAAGCTTTGGTTTGACCTAGTTGACAAAGTCAACCATGGTTAACTAAAAAGCTCGTTAACCATTTAAATAGTCATTTTGAACCAAATGGATTTCTTTTGACTAGAAACCACATGCATTGAGTTCAAATCATCAATCCAAACTTAATGGATCCAACTCTTAACCTTAGGTTAACTTTGTTGACCCAAGTTTTACCAAACCACGCATACACTTTAATCCTTTTTAAACCTTTTAACCAAGACCATTCCAAGATCATTTAAACCAATTGGATGACCCATTTAGTCCATAATGAAAGTTTGACAGGGATGTTAAGCCCTAATGAAGTAGTCCCAAGACTAACCAAGAGGAGAGATTAATTGGTATTTAAAAAAATCTTTAAGCAAAAGCATAAACTTTTGCAAGTGGAAACCCATATGTCTTTTCCACTTTTGCAAGTGGAAACCAGCATGTAGTCTTCCGATTTTAAAGAACAAAAGAAACTATTCAAGCATTTGGCGTTTAGTTGTGCTAAGTCACGTTCTTCTACTATCATGTCTGCAAAAGGTGTTTCAACTCTAACTCCATCAACTAATCTAGTTAGTTTTGTATACCCTTCCTGGACTAAGATCTACATACGATAATCAAGTGACTGTAAGAAAGTATACATGCGTGTTTTCCAAAAATCAAAAGGTATATTATCAAACATTGGAGGTCTAGTAATAGAGTAACCCTCAGGTGTGTTTTGGTTTCCAAATGTAGCCATTTACATTAATCAAAAAGTAGTTTAAACTTATGATTTTGAAACAAGTCTCTAATACCACTTGTTGAGATTCGTTCACTATGAATTAGGTTGTTAAACCTAAGCTTATGTCCCAAGGCTATCCAAGAGGGGAGGTGAATTGATATTTAAAAAAAATTATCCCTCTTGAGTATGTTGAACTGAAATTAAACTTTAATGGATTTTTAGAAAAAGTTTTTCAACCATAATTTTTATAACAAAATAAAATGCGGAAAATAAAAAGCAGCAAAAATAAAAGACACAAATTTATAGTGGTTCGGTCTAAACCAGACCAAGATCCACTCCCCGGAGGCACCCTCCGAGTATTGCACTAATATCAATAGTGTCTCTCCTTTTGCACCCATAGCAAGGCGGAGAAGCATTTACAAACACTCTTTCCACCACTACCCGGTGCGGTAGAGAACGTCATCCTTTTACACTATCCCCAGTGTTGGAAGAGAACCCTTCATCCTTTCACACTCTCATAGTGTGGGCATAGAACCCTTCGGCCTTTTACACTCTCCTAGTATGGGCAGAGAACCCTTCGGTTGTTCACACTCTACTAGTGTGGGCAGAGAACCCTTCAGCTGTTCACACTCTCCTAGTATGGGCAGAGAACCCTCCGTCTGTTTACACTCTCCAAGTGTCGGCAGAGAACCGGATCTCCTTGACAAATATCCTCACAAGAAATCTAGAAGGAAGAAAGAAAAGAGTGAAGTAATCCAAAATCACAAGTAGAGATTCTTACCTTTGAACACAAGCGAAGCCTTTACGCTCTAGTGGTAGGAATCCTCCTTTGAATGCTCTCTCACACTCTCTCCTTGACTCTTCTTCCAATAGGCACAAAGATCAATGAGCAAAAAGATTGGGTGGCAGTCTAAATTGGACTATATATAGGAGAGACAAGAAAAATTGTCCAAAACTGCAAATTTTTCAAGTCAACACGATATGAATCGTCCCGTACGATCGTGGATCGTCCTTGACAATTTTACTTAAAGTGTCAGAAATGATCCTTATATATATTGGTATGAACTATGTTCGTACACGATCATCATCCCGTACGAACTAGGTTCATCTGGTACGATCCGTTATACCATAAGTCGGTTCCCAAATTACTGCATGGATGTAATCAATTTTGGTAAGTAGGTTCACATCGTCCTGGGATGAACAGGACTTCATTCGAATGAAAGTTTTACAGAGAGCAACCCATCTTGGCATGATAATGAACTTTGTCTGAAAAAAAATTTTACAGAGAAGAATTCATCCTGGGATGATTTAGATTTTGTTTGGATGAAATTTTTACAGAGAAGAAATCATTTGGGACGATTTAGATTTCTTCTGGATGAAATTTTTACGGAGAAGAAATCGTTTGGGGACGATTTTTATTTTGTCGGGATGAAATTTTTACAGAGAAGAAATTGTCCGGGGATGATCTGTATTTCGCCTGGACGATATTTTTACAAAGAAGAAATCGTCCTGGGACGAAATTAAATTTGTCCTGGATGATCAGGACTTAGAAAAATTTCCTGCAACTCCTGTTTGTTCCATTGCTCTTATGGGGAGAAAACTGACCTGATCGTCCCGTATGAACTAGGTTTGTCCCTTACGATCAGTACAAATTTTGTAATATCTCCTTAAGTGTGTGTGTGTGTGTGTGTGTGTGTGTTTTTATTCTCTCAATTACAATCACTCCCTCTCAATTCAAAGAACAATTTAGAGCTCCAATTTGCAAAGAATTGTATGTTGAATTTGATTTGAAGTTTTTATAGTTTGGAGTTTAATTTTCCTGAAATGTTAGTACACACAAGAGCAAAAACAATTCTTCCAAAAAGTGTTAGAAAATAATTGCACATAAAACAATAATATTTGAAATCATCAAAACTATACAAGTTGCAAGAATGTAACATATGTAAATAGCAACTCTCTTAATAAGCCCAACCCCTATCTTGAATTGGTTTAAGAACTAAGCTAGATTAAAGTAGTCAAAATCACTTTAACTTGAGCTTTATCCCACAAAAAACCAAATTAAGCTCAACTCCCACTTACATTGGATATCCCCTGACCTAATGCATCTACCCCATCTATCCCACCACCTAGCTTGACCTGGGTTGTACCCAAATCAATCCAAACCATGCAAGTTTGGGTTAACCTGAGCCAAGGTGGTGAATTGGGCCTCCATATGGCCAATTGACCACCCCTTAGAGCACGTCAAACCCCTAACAAGCTTTTAACTACATCTTGGCCAAGTTAGTGGCTGGCGATGGCCAGACCAACTAGATTGGAGCTATATAGTCCCCTCCTTCTTAAGCCTTATTCGGGGTATTTTTAGGGTCTAATCCCACTACTTTAAGCTCATGAGGCTCAGAAAGGCTACCCCCTCCAATTAGCTAAACATGCTCTGATGGCACTTAAAAGTTTGAAAGGGATGTTATGCCCTTATGAACTAGTCCCAAGGCTAACAAAGAGGGGGGTGAATTGGTATTTTTAAAGAAACTTTCGATCAAAACATAATATTAAAACAAAGACTAAGATTTACCATAAAAATCAAAGTGCAAAAATTAAATACGGAAGGAGTAATAAAGAATATAGAAATTTATAGTGGTACGGTCAACACGACCTACGTCCACTCCCTAGAGGCACCCTCTGAGTATTGCACTAAACTCAGTGTCTCTCCCTTAGCCCTCACAGTAATGCGGAGAAGCCTTGACAAACCTCCTTTCCACCAACCTAGGTGAGACGGAGAACCCAACTCCTTTTGCTTCCTCTAAAAGAAGACAAAGAATCAAACTCCTTTTGCTTCCTCCTAAAGCAGGCAGAGAACCTTGATTACATGCTGAAGTATACCTCTCTAGAACCCCCAAGGAACTAAAGACGATGACTGGAAACGACCAAGAAGGATCCTTGCTTGGAGCAACCTTTATGAAACCCTTCACAAACTCCCCCTCATAAGATCCTCTCTCTCTCTCTCTCTCTCTCTCCTTACTCTCCCTCTCCTCTTGGCTCTCTCTGGTCAAAATAGCAGCAAAAGAGACTCTCTTGAGAGGAACAAGAGGTCTTAAATAGAAGAGCTTTGGAATTGCTCTTAATTGCAGCAAACTAACTTTATCGTCTAAAATGATATAAATATCATCCTATATGATCAGTGCAAATTAAGCTCAATCAGCCAGGATGATTTGGGATGATTGAAAAGTTTTTGTTCATATCATCCAGGCTGATAGTATATCATCCTGTATGATCAGTATAAATCATTGAATATCATCTAGATAATTGCACTGAATGGATGTATGGATGATGGAAAAATAGCTTGATCATCTCGAATAATTAGTTCAAATCTATGAAAATGGTTCAGAGCATCACCCTGAATAGCAGCTGGCTGATATTTGGTCATCCAAGAACAACTAAGGTTTATGAACTAATCATCCCGTCCAATCCTACAATCGTTCAGGATGATATGATCGAGAAATCAAAAAATTAATTTCTTTCCTTAATTACCAAAACAATTTAGGCATAATTATGTTGTAACATCCAGAACGATGTCCAAAACTAAATAATACCTAAATAAATCTGATGGCTGTTTCTTTCTAATTTGAGACAATTATCCCAGTTGATACAAATATCGTCCAGGATGATGTGTTTAATGACGATTGCCTTAACTAGGATGCCCTAATTAGGGGGTTTTTATTTTTAATTGATCGTCTAGGCCGATTTGTGGATCATCTTGTTGACCTCTTTTTAGCCCAAGATCTTGGTCAAAGAGTTTGACTTGGTCAATTTGACCAAGGCAGGACTTAAGACCTATCCCATCCAATTCAATGGGTCAAACTTGGTGTGTTGCACCCAGGCCCAGGCCTTGGGTCAACCTGGTTGACCAGGTTAACCTGAGTTGACCCAAATTGATTCAATCCCCTTTTGATTGATTTCAATCAATTGCAAACCCTCCTGGCTTAATTTCTCCTCTCCACTAGACTCAGATGGTCAAACCAACTTTGTTGAGCTCAGACCTGAGTCCTGGGTCAACCTGTTTGACATGGCAACCCAGGTTTACCCATTCAGACCCTTTTGAGCCTAAATTCAATCCAAATCAATTCAAACCCTTGTTAGGCTCAAACCACTCACTCCTTGGACCTAATTGACTGGTTTGACCAAGTCAAACTCTGACTTGGTCAAACCAAGCCCTTAATGGGTCAAATCAACCCATTTAAACCTAATAAGAGCCCATTTAATGGGATTAATGTCTCCTTAATGATTAGGATTCAAAACTACAACCAATTAAACCTATTTTCCCTCCTAATTCATTGGAGATGGGATCTTGGACATCCATGATAGGGTTAGGCCCTTTAAATAGGGAAAATTAGGTCATTCAAGGGAACTTTTTCTAATTTCTCTCTCTCTAGGGGCTCTAGGACCGAGAATTCTTGTGTGTGAGCTCCTTGAGACCTCTCCCACTTCCCTCCACTCAAATTTGATTGAAATACCTCATTAGTGGTGAGTTTCCGGCCACCCAAAGCTAGATCCATGCGAGGTTTTGATCCAATCGATCCAGGGCTTATTTGATCATGGTTTCACTAGAAAAGTGTACAATGATAGTCTACAAGCTCAATTGTGTCAAAGATTTGAAGATCCAACAGTTCGATCCCTCAAAAAACCCTTAGATTAGTTCAAACACTTAGATTTAAATAACTTTTTGTATAGTGATTTTTAGAACACGATATTCATCTCCCATGAATGCTCTACATGTTATTTACCTATTTTAAATTGCGTTAAATCCATCAAGCCGAACTCAAGAACAAAGCAATTTTCATTTTAGGGCTTCAGTTCGGATGTGTTTATGTCTGGGAGTGATTCGGGTAGTTCATCTTTCGATCAACGATCATGATCTAGGCATAATGTAGCCTGGATCGACGGCTAAATCAAATCCTGCGGATCCTCCATTCTTCCGATGTGATCATGGCCACTAGTTCATGAACACGCTTGATCAGACAGTTACTGCGGCCCGCCGACGTGGCTAGTGCAGACCATCGCCGTCAATCATGCGCTAAGGATTACGCCGACAGTGCAATCATTGGCCATGACTGGAAAATGTGTGCAGTTGCCACTGCACCCCATGGAGCCAATCAAGTCACGCCACGTGGCCACCACCGCCCGTTTAAATTAAAATAAATATTAATATTATTTTAAAACCTATTTTAACTTAAAAATTTCATAGAAAATTGATTTTGAATCTATTTTTTCGCTCACAAAATATCAAATTATTTTTATTTTAACTATATTTAATTTAAAATTAATTTTAATTAAAAATATTAAGCAAATTTTAAAATATTTCAAAAAAAAATAAAATCACTTTATTTTAAATTATTAATATAATTGTAATTATTATTATTATTATAATTGATATTATTATTATATTAGTTTACTTATTTTATTATTATTATTATTATTATTATTATTATTATTATTATTATTATTATTATTATTATTATTATTATTATTATTATTATTACTATTATTATTATTTAATCATTTTAAATCGCTTTAAATATTATTAATACCAATACTATTTTAAAATTATTATCATTATTATTATTTCATTAAATATATGTTAATCTTTAGAAATTTCATTATTTTAACTTAATTATTTAACAATTACTTTGAAATATTAATTATTTTAAATTACCTTTTATTGCTTTAAAACTTCGATAATTCATAACATTCTCGCTTTAAATTGGATTTTAGTGTATAACCCCTTAAAATTTTTTGAAAAAATGTCTATTTTATTTTAAAAGTATTTTTAGAAATTAATTTTTACTTTTCTGATAGATTTCTATTTTATATTATTATTATTTAAGTATTTTAATATTATTTGAATGATTAATATAATAATTATTTTGAAATTAAAAACTATTTTCAAACCCTTTTCAAAACCTCGTTAGGGTGGCTAGTGGATCTCCCCTATATGTATTTGTTACAAATTGATTTATTTTTAATTACCTTATTTTCTAAAATCTATATATTTATAAGTATTTTAAAATATTTTAAAATTACTTATATTATTAAATCCTAGTTTTGTGAGATCCACTTCATAAAATTATAAACATAGATTGTGCATGTGAAGAGCAATCATGGGGGAGTGGATTAGTGAATGATTAAGTCCCAATCATTCACTAATCACCTCATTTTTATCATAAAATTATACTTACTTTTTTATCATACTTTGCATGTGGAGGATTCACAAACACTTAGTTTAGGCTCTCCTAGATCTAAGAACATGGTGTGTTTTTTATTTTTGTATTCCCATGTATTATTACCTTGAGGGTTAGTCAAAAACTCAATTTTAAATCTCTACAATGTAGTGACACCGTAAGGACAAAATTTAAGCACCTGTTTAGAAAACTTAGAAAAATTCTATGAGCTAGGATAGATCCCTGGTTGATATGAAAACTTCAACATTTAAACTTACTACCATCTAGAACATCCTAGAATTTTTAAGTATTTTTAGGGCTCTTTAGATCCCTTAATTAACCAACCCTAATTTACTTGATAAAAGGGCTCAATAATTTCTAAAAATTCTAATAAATCCATTTTAACTCAGAAAATTACCCATAATACTCAAATTGTTTAGAATGTAGTCTTTAACCTAAGATAAACAGGGTTCCTTAGTTGGACTGTAATCTGACCCCTAATTCAACTTAACTTGAAAATTATCTTTTTGCCCTTTTTAGATAATTAAAAATTATTTAAAATCTCAAAATTTCCCAAACACTTGGAAACACCTTATTAGTTCATTCCTGACCTTTGGAGGTGATTCCAATCAGTTTGGAGCAGATTTGGATCAAAACCATAAAGTTACCCCTAATTAGGTAGTTTTAATAATTCCCTTAAATGCCCAAAACATGTAAAATTCATAACTTTGCATAGGAAATTCTAAATCCACAAAACTCAAATCCTAACTACTCATCTTAAGGACTAGTATTTACCTAAAATATTAGGAGGCTTAAACCTTGCCTATTTCCTATAGTGACCTTTTAGACCACCTTAGTCTAGCACCTAGGAGGACCCGGGACTTTCTAAAATAGGATAATACAATTTGAACTTTAAATATCACTACCCTAAGCATTAAAAAGTGATCAACAAACTAAATTAACTA
Organism: Dendrobium huoshanense; assembly: GCA_016618105.1. Lineage (NCBI taxonomy): Eukaryota > Viridiplantae > Streptophyta > Magnoliopsida > Asparagales > Orchidaceae > Dendrobium > Dendrobium huoshanense. Next base: position 19,491,859 of record CM028345.1, read on the forward strand.
AAATGGACCCTAATTTATTAATATTTAAACTTTAATTAAAATTTCATTTTTTTTTCCTTCAAGAAATCTAAACTCTAGGCAACTTTAATTAACCACCCAACTAAAGATCTATCATAATCACACAAGTCTTACATACACAGAATTGTTTTTCTAGGGCACCACTTCTAGACTTAGGCTAGGATGGTGTTTAATTTTCTGCTGTGTGATGAGTTTTTCGTGATTTTACTACATATTGTGGATGAAATTACTGTGTTTACTTACTTTACTGTACTCTGTGGATTGATGTAATTGGCGATAGATTTACCCCTAGGTTAGAGATGAGATATATATTGCTTTTTCTTGCAAGTGACCATACTCATGCAATGCTAAAGGGGGGAAAATGTCATGATTTTTAATGATGTTTTGTGCAGGTGCTCTAGAATTTGCTCAGTCCCATAAATAAATGAGGGCTAAGAATCATTAATAATAACTGCTACAAGTGCTCTAGAAGCTGCTTAGCCCTCAATAATTAAGAGCATGGTCAAATGTGACTGTGATGTGCATTTTTACTTTATATGTAACTGCTAGGGATATTATAATTGCTTGGGATTTTTATTAGGATAACTTTATAGGGAGTCAGATTTCATTTAGCTTTCCATTAATTAATGATTTGTAATAATTATTTGAGTTATGAAAATTATATTTGAGTTGGGATATTCTTATCCAACTCAAACTCCAAAAGAAGAAGGTATCCTCAAAGGGAAGAGTTTTCTTCCATTTGAAATATCGAGTTTGCATGGATTTAGATATCCAGAGAGAAAAGGCAATACCCCTTATAGAGGGGGAGATTATCTCTTCGTTTGGATATTCAAGCCACGATGAATCCAAGGAGGAGAGATCCAAGGAGTCCAAAGAGGATAAGTCCAAGGAGTCCAAGGAGGAGAGTTCTAATGAGTCCATGGAGAAAAATCTAAAGAAGACTGAAGACCTAAAGACCTAATATCCCACTCAAAGTCATTTGTGTCAGTCATATGCTTAGAAATCCAGGTTGTTGGCAATGATTCCTGGCCACTTCATTTTCTGCAGACCCTGGGTTATAATTAAAGGCAGTTGGCCTACGGACATTTACTTGATTAGTTTCATTATATTAATGTGTTTGATTGATATTGATTGTCTCTAGGGTTGCATATTTTTCCTAGTTTCTTGGCAATTCTCATGTCGATTTTGTTTTATCCTGGATTTTGTTAGGTTCTTCAAGAACTAAAAAACTTTTTCTACTCATAATTAAAACTTAATATTTAAGATTTAAATAACATAAAAACTTAACAAATCTAGGGAACTGCCGAAATTGTTCGGGGTCACATGCATTTTATTGTATCTCTCTTTCACCTTGCTATGAGACACTTTCTCGTTTGCGGGTAGAGTCCGGATAATCTGGCCTATGAGGATGAGGAGCTAGACCTAGGGAATCCTAATCTCTTTCTAAAAATTATTTTTATATAAGCCTATTTTTTTAAATCTAATGCATTCATGAATTGACCTTTCAACTAGTATGCATTGAATTAAAAATCAACTAAAATGAAAATTTAAATGCATTAGCTAGAAGCATTTACCCAACATACGTTTGGGACTTATTAGGAAACTCTCTATATGGCGGTCCTATTTCCAAAAACTAAACTACCCATCCTTCTTTCATAAATGACTTGACAACATAGTTTTAAAGCGATTAGGTGATTAGCTGGCTCCCCAATCCAAGCTGGGATAAGTCCAAGTTTTTGCACTGCATTAGTTAGGACATGGGTCTTGGTGTTATTCACAGAACACTACACCCAACTTAGATTTAGGATTCAATGCTACTACATTGGGTCTTGTAATATGCCTAAATAGTGGGTAAGTTCCCTACCTTTTAGGGACTATAAATCCTGCTTATTTGTGTCACATGGATGATGCTACCTCCATCTTTTCTCTCACACATGCGTCGAGAGATTGACTTTCTTTTCTCCATTTTTTCCTTAGTACCCTAGACCCTTCGATTGCTGGTGTGAACCCTGCATGTGGATTGAGCCAAATCAAACATTTATTTCTTTTGAGTAGGACTTTTTAGTCTATACCCTTATGTCAATCTCACTTTTGAATGGATAATATATGATCCTTAATCGAGAGTCTTCTTGGGCTCTGTATGAGATGTAATTAACCAGGGGGCTTGCGCCCATGGCAAATGGAATTCCACCATCTACTAACCCCCATTATGAGCTGATGTATTGGTTGGGGGAAACCCATGACTGTGATCAGGCCATATATATTATTACCCATCGAGGTGTGTAGGCAAGAGCCGCTATCCTCCATGGTTAATTATATGTATGGTCCAAACTATCTCTTCCACTTAGCCCATTTGTGAGGAGCACGGAGGCCTACCATCATCTATATCCCTCAGGGTAGGTGCTATCATATACCCTTCCACAATCCTGCAGCCCTAGCGGTGCTCTTTCGGAGGTCCACAGGTTTTTGACGACCACAGTGGGACCAGTTTATCTCTTCATCTTTGGATCATATATTATCTTTTATTATGTGTACTCTGGGATTGGTACTCCTTAGATTAGATCTGTCCCACTCTTAGTTAGGATCTTTCTTTAGTTAGAATTCCTTCCTCTTAGCTAGGGTTTCTTCCTACTCTACTTCTTTCCAACCTAGCAAGCTATTCTGTCCCTTATCCATCCTTATTCAATTCATTCCTTCTTTTATGATTTTAATTCTAACTAAATTTTTAATTTCCTTTTTCTTGGCAGCAGTTCCATGGATTCCTTCATTCCTTCTATCACTTTTAGCTTTGGCTCGGATGCACCGGTGACTCTTCTTGAGTCCCTACTTACTAGTCCACCCACTAGAGGGATCACTTTTGGTTCCTTCATTGACTCGGCATTCGTTACTCTTGGTAGACCCACCCCAGCTGAGGCTGCTGCATTCTCTCCTCCCCAAAAGAGAGGATGTGCAGCCATGTGTCCCATTGGACATCCAGTTGCTCGGTGGAAAGCCCGGACACCTACTCATCTCGTTCCTATTCCTATGCAGCCAGTGTGCCTTATGGCTAAGCGACCAGTGCCTAGGCCACTTCCTGTCCCACCCATTTGTCATGTGGTCAGGTAGCCAGTGCCCACCACACCTATTACACAGGTTGCTCCAGCCCCTAAATGCTGGCAGCCTGCTGTTATTACCCTTATCATTTTGGCGGAGGTACCTCAAGTTTGGGTTCCCCTCCCACTTCCACTATGAAGAGGGGTGCTCAGACCAAGGCTCCTTCGCCTTCTTCTGATTGGGTTTCAGTTTTTGCTCGGCTCTATCACCCTGAGACCACTGGGCAGACCCTGACCTTTCCTGTTGTCCCTATTCGCCTTGCCACCCAGGCAATGGGTTCAAATATTCCATCCTCCTCTACCTCCAGCCTTGAGAGAAGGACCAGGAGGAATATGAATAAGAGACTCCATCTAGCTTCATCTGAGGCAAATAGGAAGTAGATGGCTTAGGTGATAGCTCACAAGGAGCTAGTTCAGAGGATAGTGGCTCCCATGTAGTGGAGACCACGACCAGTTGCGGTTGTACCCACTCCAGATGTAGTTGTAGAACTTGAGATATAGGCAATCTAGGGAAGATACTTCTCTCTACTAATACACAATGGGGATGAGGAGGATATTTCCCGCATTGCGGCGTCCCCTCCTATCACTACTACTTTACCCCATACTAGGGTCCCTAGGGACGCTGTTGTTTGAGCCCTCTCTTAAAGGATTCAGAGCATTTTCCACCTAGCACATGTTAGATATCCTGTAAGTCAGAAGAGGTTACTCCGACAGATCTCTTAGGCTACTTTTCAGTTATGGAGATAGACTACAATGTAGATGTATAGGTGGTAGAGAGGACAGCCACCTCAGCAGTCATTAGAGGCAACTCCAGTTGTTAGAACACCGGTAGTTACTCCTGCTGTCAGATGATGCCTATATCACCATAGATAGAGACAGCATCAGGAGCCTTCTCGGCCCTAGATTAGTTCAATTGTGGTAGCCCCTCAGCAGCCAGTTACCAGTACGGAGCCCCGTCGCAATAAGTGGGTTTGGAGACGCTGACAGGCGGACACCCCTATCGAGTCAGCACCACCAATTGAGATAGTTCAGCTAGTACACATAGTTGGACAGTTAGAGGTAGCAACTTCCCCTGAGTCATAGGAAGTTATGATGGTGTGTGATATGATACCATATATGGATGAGGTAGTCCCTCTTGATAGTTCACCAGTTCAGATAGATACTCAGTCAGTTCCTGACCCCCATAAGATCACTTCCCTGATGAGTCCTTATATAGAAGCACTCTGACGGGCCTTCTTTGAGAAGGACACACTCAGAGATGAGTCAGACAAGGATATACCAGTACACAAAATTTGTGTGGTTACCCGGCAAGGCCACTCAAGGGAGCCTAAGGATGATGAGCAGGGAGATCCCAAGGTAGGTAGATCTCCAAAGTTAGTGGATATGGATGCTACAATTTTATACCTCTAGGTACATATGGTAGAGATGGCCAGAGCCATAGCAGCGATGACTGTACAGTTGACAGTCTTGGGGGCAATACCCCAGATGATGGGCGTAAGCACTCCTACTATGTCTAGGGATGAGCCAGATGTTCCACTAGTTGCACTAGACCTCATAGGAGTGGACAGGGTCCAGAGAGCAGTCCCAGCACCACCCACAGTGTCGACTTACACTCCTCCAATCTAGAGTCAGCCAGTACAGTTATCAATCAACTAGATTCAGGATTTGATATCCTAAAAGGATGAGCATGACATTTCCTCCAGGAAGGCTGGAGAGGTTATTAGTAGAGGTAGGCCTTACCCAATAGAGTATGAGAGGGAGCCCTACCCTCCTAGTTTTATCCCCCCCCATGATTTTGAGTCTTTGATGGGCTTGAAAACCTGAGGTAGCATGTGGCTCAGTACCGGGCCATATGTTGCAACCTAGGGCGGAATGATGCATTGATGTTGTTTATCAATAGCTTGGTTGGGGTGGCATTTGCTTGGTATGCTGACCTCCCCAATGACTCAGTCCAGACCTTTGCAGAGTTAGAGCAATTGTTCATAAAGAGGTTTTTTAGTGCAGAACATTGAGTCATACTAGGAGAGTTAGTGGTCACTAGATAGCGCCCTCGAGAGACTCTCCCATATTATATAGTTAGATGGAGGAACCTCATTTTATAGTGTGAGCCACAGTTATAAGAGTAGCACACAGTTGAGATTTTACTAAAGAATATATATTGTCCTATTGCACCCTACCTTAAGGGATTCAGCATTAAAACCTTCTAGAAGTTATTGACGAAGGTTGTCAGCTTGCAGGACAGCATACCTGATGTAGTCCCTCCTAGGTTGAGAGTAAGCCTTCACACAGACCTCAGGGGCAGGAATCTTCAGGGGTACCTCCACCTAGGATAGGAGGGGTACATAGTACCTATGGACCATCATATAAAGGCAAGAGGCCCTTAGGTAGTTCTGCACCACATCAGTAGTAGTCACACTCCTCTGGTCAATTAGTAATACAGTCTAGACCCCCCCATAGGACTCTCGAGAGTCAGCAGTACCTATAGGAGAAGCTTAGTAAGTAATACCCTTTCAAAAGGGAAAGTGTAAGAAAAATTTTTAAATTCCTTACTAAGAAAACTATCCATGACATTCCTGAATAATAATAGAGTGGAGGACGAGGGATAGACAGATCACCACTCTATTGCCCCTACCACAGACACATCAGACATGTTTTAGAGGACAGTTATATTTTCAAGGATAAAATAGAGATGTTGATGGCCATCAGACAGATATACCTCTAGGACAGTGATTTGGTGCAACCCAAGGGTAAGGCTACTCAGACAGTTCTGATGATCTCTAGTCCTAGCCAAAGTCCCAGCCATAGTGACAGACAAAGTTATAGTTAAGGTAGTAGTATTAGATCACCTTGTAGTTCTGAGGGAGAATGGAATTTATCACTCTCCAAAAAGAATAAGAAGATGATTGATCATACAGTTAAGAGTTCAGAGGCAGTTGAGAGGAGACCCCCCCCAGGCCAAGTCGATAATTATCGCTCCAATTACTACGCATCACTTTTCCCTTCTTCTTCTTCTATTGTAATGCTAGATGAGCATATTTCTTTTTCTACTTATTCTGCTTTATGTACTAAAACATGTATGAAAGAGAAAAGTTTGTTGTAACATCATAAGGAAAGACAGGGTTTTTTCCAGCACTTACGCTGAAAGACTTTGTTCTCCCTTCTACTGATGATGAAATAATAGAAGAAGGTGATTCTGTCTACTTTTAATCTTCTGTACCTTTTACTTCTATTTTTACTTCTAGTACTCACTCTTTTACTATTTTACATGTTTCTTATAATGTTAATAATTCTGGTGAAGAGTCTGAGTTTGGAGATGAACCAATATTTACAAATCCAGAGAGTGGTTTTAACATGGATTCAGAAAATGAATCCGAGAATCCACTTCAAACACTTTCCTTAGAGCCAACATAAGCCACCAACACTGAACTAAAAGAATCTCTGGTTGAGAATGACTCAATATAGGAAGTTCATTTGCGTTTAGGGAATGTCCTTCCACCTAGGATGGCTAAAAATTCAAAAGAAAAATATGAAAACATTATACCCAGCAGGACGATCCTATCCCTTCCTCCCAAGAGTAATCTAAGAAGAAAGTAAAAGGCCCTCAGCTGAAAGTAGATTACAATGTGTTGGCTCACTTAAGAAAAATCACTTCCCTCCTTAGTGTCTACGATTCTCTGATGATGTCTCTTGACTTGAGAGAGACACTAGTAAAAGCATTGGTTGAACCGGAGTCCTATCAAGCCTTCTTTGCTTCTGAATCTATAGGGGATGCATGCCATTTGAAAGCAATGCCATTCATTACCTTTTTAAATTGTGATCTACTCCTAGAGACTACTCAGCACAATTGTTACCTATATGTCACTACTGAAGTTAATGGTTATGAGTTGAACAGGTTCCTCATCAATCCAGGGGCTTTAGTAAACATTCTTACTCATGAAACTTTAAAGGGCCTCTCTCTAGGTCATTTTAAGCTCACTTCAGATAAGATTATGTTAAAAGGCTTCAATGACCAAGGCTAGTGCACTCTAGGGTCCATTTCCCTGCCTTTGAAGTTTGGAAATTTTCTAATAAAGGCAAAGTTTCATGTACTTGAGGCTGACACTTCATATAGGGCTCTCTTAGAAAGGCCTTAAATCCATGAGTATTGAATGGTTCCCTACACCTTGCGCCAATGTATGAAGTTTATGAGGAATGATGTCGAGTATACCATTTCTAGAGACATCCAACCTTTTTACGAGCATGAGGTCTCCATTTATTATGATGCCGAGTACTCATACCTCAAAAGACACATAAACCTCCACCTTCCCAATCACTAGTGACACTCTCTAGTGTTGTATAGGGTCCTACATAGTCAATTGCACAGGGTCCTATACAATCGTTAGTACATGGTCCATCATAGGCTAGTATTGAGCCAGATGTTTCCACTACACATTCTGATAGAGATCCTTTCCAATTTGCAGTGAGGCATGATGTTATCCCTAGTAGAGGTAGTGGAATATGAGGTAGAGGTATAGGATTGACCCGCAAGCCACGAAACTAAGACACTCTGACACCTCCTCCCCCTAACCTTTACACTTCTTCTTTGACTGTAGAGTCTGACTCTTCAGATGATGAGGTGATCGATATCCTTCATCGTTCAGTCCCTTCATCACATTCATATTCCACTGGTTATGACTCACATCTTACCTTTCATATCCATTTGATACCTATGGGTGGATAAGTTGTTGATAGTAGCTCAGACGAGGAGGAGGACCTCCGACGTCAAACTACTAGCCGAACAACCATCTCCCCATCAGATATGTGGGATAGGAGTTGAGGATTTTCCGGTCAAAGACTTTCTCACACTCCTTCCATTAGTGATGATGGTCCACTATTGACTAGTGAGCGCCCCATACCCCACCTATACGAGACATTCTAGCCAATACGATCTAAGGAGTGTGCCTCTTTAGCACATAGTGTAGGTGCCCCACTAGGTCTTATGAACCAAGATCTGGAGGAGACTGCTATGAATATAGAGGTTAATAGTGCCCCTTGTTACTTTTCCCCTATTATAGAGAGTTTTGTTGAGCGAGGACTCATCCATTCCACTTATCCTGATGAACAAGCTCTACAGCAAGCCCAGGTTTGGCAGACTAATTTCCTTCATGATGTCTCTCATTCTTATCCGATTGTTTCTCTTGCTGATGAAAAAGACCCAGATATTGGCGAGGATAGGGTCCTTGATGCTCCACAAGAGTTTGAAGATAGCGTCACTTCCTCCATGGATGAACTATGTGAGGTTAACTTATGCACTGAGACATATCCTAGGCCTATCTTCCATAGTGCCTTACTATCTGATTTAGAGGCTCAAGAATACATCAAGCTGTTGTGAAAGTTTAGAGACTGCCTTGCTTGGAACAACACTGAGATGCCTGGTTTAAACCTAAAAGTGGAAGTCCATAAGTTAACCATTAAGCTTGATGCAGTCCCTGTTAAAAAAGAACCTCGCATGATGAGGTTAGAGATTGAACAACAGGCGATCTCTAAAACCAAAAAGTTTATAGAAGCTGGTTTCATTCATGAAGAGATGTACCCTACTTGGCTTGCTAACATTATTCTGTTAAGAGAGTTATTACTTGCATGTTTTACATTATTGCAACTTGTATACTTTTGGTGATTCCAAATATTATTATTTTAAGTTTTGTTATCTCCTAATACTTTTTGGAAGATTTGTTTTTGCTCTTGTATGGACTAACATTTTAAGAAATTCAAACTCCAAACTAATGAAGACTTCAAATCAAATTCAGCATGAAATAGTTTATAAATTAAAGCATGTATTTTTCTTTGAATTGAGTTTGAGAAGGAGTTGTTGGTTCTAGTAATTAGGTTGTTAAGCCTAACTAAATGTCCCAAGGCTAACCAAGAGGGGGGTGAATTGGTAATTTAAAAAATTATACTTCTACTCTTGGATTTTTAGAAAACCTTTTTAATTATTAATGCAAGTTAAATTTAAAGTTCAAAAATCAAACATTTCAACCAGAGTAAACAACTTGCAATTAAATTAAATGCGTAAGAAAAATAAGAAAGAACACACCAGATTTATAGTGGTTCGGTCAAACCTTGACCTACGTCCACTTCCCGGAGGCACCCTCCGAGTATTGCACTAATACCACAAAGTGACTCTCCTTTTGCCCCCACAGCAAGGCGGAGAAGCCTGTACAAAATCACTTTCACCTTCTCCGGTGCGGCGGAGTAGCCGGGTTCTTTGACACCAAAGAGATCTTCTTATCGCCAAAACTTCCCTCAAGACGACCCTTGAATCCGATGGTACTGAAGTGCAAGTTCGCCGGAGCAACCGTGTGAATATCCCCTTCACACTCCCTTGAAATCCCCTCCAAGGATCTTCTCCCTCTCAAACTCCACCTTTTCCTCTCTCCCTTCCAAGTTCTCTCTTCTAGTTTTCTCCCAAAGAACGAAGACACAATGACTATCAAAGATACACTTTGTCGTCCTTTTACACTCTCCAAGTGTCGGCAAAGAACCGGACCAATGTTGTTGAACTTCACTTGAGAGCCTTCAAAAGAGATGAGAAGAAACAAAGAGATCTTCTTCTTCAAGTAGCCTTGTGAATCCCTCACAAACCCCTCACTTGATCTCTCACTCTTCACTCTTACAATCTCTCCCAAACTCTCACTCTCAATGATCCCTCTCAAGAGAAAACAACTCCAAAGGCACTTGTAATAGTTTCTAGGACTCCTTATATAGAAAGGACATGAAAAACCGCTAAAAAAACTGCTAAAAACAAGTTTTTCTGCGCACCGGATCGTCCCGTACGAACCATTTGTTCATCTGTACGAACCAATTTCGTCCTGGACGAAATTGGTTCGTCCCGGGACGAAAAATTTCATCCGGTACGAACTGTTATATCAAAAGTTGGTTCCGAAAACTGCAGAACATTGCCAGAAACTGCCATAGTCGGTTCCCATCGTCCTGGACGAACTGGACTTCGTCTGGACGAAAATTTTACAGAGAACCCATCGTCCTGGGACGAAAAATGATTTCGTCTGGACGATCAGTCCTTAAAAAAATTTTCCAGTTCAGTTCCTGTCCGTTCTATTGCTCTTACAAGGAGATAACTGATCTGATCGTCCCGTACGAACAATGTTCGTCCCGTACGATCAGTACAAAAACTTTTTCAAGATCTCATTTAAGTGTGTGTAAATTTATTCACTCAATTACAATCACTCCCTCTCAAATTTAATTCAAATAAAAAGTACAAGCTTCAAATTCACAGAGTATCTCATGCTGAATCAGATTTGAAGTCTTCGTAGTCTGGGGTTCGATTTTCCTGAAATATTAGTACACACAAGAGTAAAAACAAATCTTCCAAAAAATATTAGGAGATAACAACACATAAAACAATAATATTTGGAATCATCAAAACTATACAAGTTGCAATAATGTAAAATATGCAAATAGCAACTTTCCTAACAGGAGTGATTGTAATTGTGTAAATAAACACACACACACTTAAGGAGATCTTTAAAAATTATATTGATCATACGAAACGAACACGGTTCGTACGGGAGGATCAAGTAAGTTATCTTCTCGGAAGAGCAATGGAATGAACAAGAAGCAAAGAAAGTCCTGATCGTCCAGGATGAATTTCCTATTTATCCTAATATGAAATGGGCTCTGGAAACTTTTCATTCATACGAACTCCAATTTTTCCTAGAATGAAATGTCCTATAAAACATTTTCGTCCAGACGAACTCTAATTCATCCCAGGATGAAATATCCATTGGAAAATTTTCGTCCTAACGAACTCCAATTCATCCCAGGATGAAATGTCCTCTAGAAAATTTTCGTTCAGGCAAAATCCATGTTTGAGCCAGGACGAAATATCGTCTGTAAAAATGTCATCTGAACAAACTCATATTCATCCCAGGATGAAGTGCACCGACTCTTAAAAATTTGGCAACTTCCTGCAGTTTTTGGAACCGACCTATGGTATAACCGTTCATACCAGACAAACCTTGTTCCTACGGGATGATTAATATGTACGAGGTAAATTCGTACCAATATACATTGGGTTCATTTCAAACTGTAAGTAACATCGTCCATGATGATTCACGATCGTACGGGATGATCCACTACTGACATACTTGAATTTTAGCAATTTTTGGACAATTTTTTGTTTCTTTCATATATAAAGTCCAATATAAACTGCCACTTAATCTTTTCGCCTTCTGATCTTCGTGCCTACTGAAAGGAAATTCAAGGAGAGAGTGTGAGAGAGTGTTTGAAGGAGGATTCTTACTACTGGAGCGTGAAGGTTTCACTTGGTACTCAAAGGTAAGAGTCTCAACTTGTGATTTTTTATTACTTCACTCTTTTCTCTCTTCCTTCTAGAATTACTATGAAGAAGATCTATCAAGGAGATTTTGTTCTTTGTCAACACTTAGAGAGTGTGAACAGACGAAGGGTTCTCTGCCCACACTAGGAGAGTGTGAAAGGACGAAGGATTCTCTGCCCACACTAGGAGAGTGTGAAAGGATGGACGGTTCTCTACCAACACTGAGAAGAGTGTAAAAAGATGACAGTTCTCTGCCACACCAGGTAGTGGTGGAAGAGAGTTTTGTAAAGGCTTCTCCGCCTTGCTGTGGGTGCAAAAGGAGAGTCACTAGTGGTATTAGTGCAATACTCGGAGAGTGCCTCCGAGGAGTGGATGTAGGTCGTATTTGACTGAAAAACTATAAATATCGTGTCCTTTATTTTTCCACTACTTTTATTTTTGTTTTATTGTTTCTAATTTGTGGTTGAAAAAACTTTTTCTATAAAATTCACTAACGTTTAAATTCTCAATTTTAAAGTTTAAAAGAGGGTAAAATTTTTAATTACCAATTCACCCCCCCCCCCCACTTAGTTAGCCGCTGGGACATAAGCTTAGGTTTAACAACCTAATTCATATTGAACAAGCTTCAATAAGTGGTATCAGAGCTTTGTTTCAAAATCATAAGTTTAGACTACTTTTTGATTAATATAAATGGCAACATTTGGAAATCAAAATACACTTGAGGGTTACTCTATAACTAGACCTCCATTGTTAGATAATATTCCTTTTGATTTTTGGAAAACACATGTCTATATTTTTCAGTCACTTGATTACCATATGTGGATCTTAGTTCAGGAAGGGTATACAAAACCAACTAGACTAGTTGACGGAGTTAGAGTTGAAACACCTTTTGTGGACTGGACAGTAGAAGAATATGAATTTGCTTAATTAAATGACAAATGCTTGAATAGTTTCTTTTGTGCACTTAAATCAGAAGATTACATATGGGTTTCTACTTGTAAAAGTGGAAAGGACATATGGGATAGACTTTGTATATCATATGAGGGGACTAATGAGGTTAAGCAATCTAGACTTAATATCTTGTTGCATGATTATGAACTGTTTTGCATGAAACCTAATGAATTCATTTCTGATATGTACACAAGATTCACATAAATAGTCACCTCTTTACATACATTGGGTAGGGAACTAAAGAATGCTAAAATGGTTAATAAGATTCTTCGTTATTTGCCTACTTCTTTTGATGCTAAAATTAATGCAATTACAGAGTCTAAAGATCTAAATATTTACTCTATTGACAATCTTCTTGATTTGCTAATTGCTTACGAGCAAGGAGTTAGCTAAAGAAAGATTGATGCAGGTGAACCACGAAAGGAGAATAACATAGCACTGAAAGTGGAGGAGTCTGAGAGTGAATACTCACAACCTAAGGATGAAGACGACATCGCATTGATGACTAGATAATTTAGAAGCTTTCTGAAGAGGAAGCAGAGGAGACGCCAGCAATGGAATAGAGGTAAATTCAATAGAAATGCTAAGGTTTCAAATGATGTGATTTGTTATGAGTGCAGGAAACCTGGACATATTTAAACAGATTGCTCAAAACTTAAAGCCACTCCTAGCAAGGAGAAGGTAGAAGAGAAACCATTTGTGAAGAAGGGCAAGAAGAAATTCCGAAGAGCTTTTTGGGCGGACTCAACTTCAGACTCGTCAGAGATAGAAAAGTAAGAGTACGTCACTAATCTGTGCTTAATGGCTGATTGTCTTGATCAGTCATATCAAGAAGAGGTATTTGACTTAAGTTATGATAAACTTTTTGAAGTTTCTGAACACATTCATGATGCATATAGGAAAATAAAGAAAATGCATGCTAGTCTAAGTTTAGAATTTGAAGAACTACAAAAGAATTATGAAATTCTTAGAAAAGATCATGTTTTAATTGATGACAACCACATGAAATTACTTAATGAGTTTGATAACTTGAATAAAAATCTTGAAAACTTAAAATCATCCTATGCAGAATTTGAAAAAGATTTTAAAAATTTTAAGGATGAATCAGAGAGCAAGATTTATAGATCAAATTACACAAATCAAATTTTAGAAGATATGAATTCATTTTAAAAATTAATGATAAAAGATCTCGAGGATAATAGAATATCCCCTAAACTTGAAGATTTCACTGATCCTATTTTGTATCCTAAATTTATGCAATCCCTAAATAGACAAATGAATAGTAGTAGACTTAGGAATCCTTTTCCAAAAGTCAAATGTAATAATTGTGGATTGATTTGACACATAGCTCATAATTGTACTTTGAAGAAGAAAATTTATTTGGTGTGGAAACCTAAGATGCATAAACCAAGACATATCATATATGCATCTCTTTATAAATTACCAAAAGGAGAACCCAAACTTATTTGGGTTCCCAGGTCTAATGTTTGATAATCTTGTAGGGTCGCTCTCACATAAGATCTCGTGAGAGCATATGGTACCTGGACAGCAGATGTTTAAAGCATATGACTCGAGATACTGCACAATTCATATCGCTGGAAGCCAGGAGTGGAGGCAAAGTTACACTTAGAGATAACACCATAAGGAAGGTGATTGGGACAGGTATGACTGAAAATCTTAAGAATTTTTATATTGAAAATGTGTTATTGGTAGAAGGCTTAAAGAATAATTTATTAAGTATAAACCAGCTATGTGACAAAGGATATTGTGTAAAAAATTTTCCTACTAGCTGCATTTTAAGCCTAAATGGAAATGATGTTTTGAATGGTATAAGGGTAAACAATGTTTATATGCTAGACTTGAATTGCATTCAATCTCCTACTGTGTTTTGTGTAAAACTATTTCTGATGAGTCATGGCTTTGGCATAGGAGACTTTGTCATTCTAGCATAAAAAACCTAAGGAGGATTACCCAAAAGAACTTAGTGAGAGGTATACCAAAACTAGACTTTACTAAGGATCACCTTTGTGATGCATGTCAATTAGGAAAATAAGTAAAGTCATCTTTTAAGTCCAATAAGAATCTTAGAACTAATAAACCATTAGAGATTCTGCATATGGATCTTTTTGGACCAGTTGGAAATGTAAGTCTAAGAGGAATGGTATACAGATTTATGATTGTGGATGATAACTCAATATTCAAATGGGTTAGATTTCTATTTCATAAGAGTGAATCATTTGAGGAATTTAGAAATTTTTTAACTTGGATTCAAAGAAAACTTGGGTGTGAAATCATGACTATACAAAGTCATCATGGAGGAGAATTTGAAAATGAAAGATTTGAGAATTTTGGTAAGGAGAAAGGAATTGATCATAATTTGTCTACACTGTTGCGGATCTATGATTTATGATTTTGATGATAGCAAATATTCATTATTTCTCTACGATTGCCTTATGTGCTAACTTTTCAGGTCCACATGATCAGACTACAATCTGGAACCAGCTCAAGATTGGGTAGACTAGATCTATATCAGTTTGTAATCATTTTCCTTTCTTGTGTCTGTTGTATTTTGTGTGGCTATAACTTGGTAGAAATTCTCTTGCTCCCTATATAATTTCTATTTTTGGTAACATCGTCCGAGACGATATTAATATCGGCCTGGACGATCTGCCCAAAATCAGAAACCCTAATTAGGGCATCCTCAATAAGGCAATCGTCAACAGATCGGCCAGGACGATACTTGTATCGGCCAGGATTATAATCTCAATTCAGAAAGAATCAGCCTCCATAATCAGTTTAGGAATTCTTTGTTTTAGGAAATCGGCCAGGACGATATTATTGTCGTCTAGGACGATCTAACTCAATCATGCCTAAATTGATCTGGTATCTTTGGAAAGCATTAATGGTTGATTGATACGATCACATCATCCGGGATGATCACTTGATCGGCCAGGACGATGACCTGGACGATCTACATCGGACAGCTTGTATTCAGGGCGATGATCAGGATGATTGAAATCGGTTTTAAACTAATCGGCTAGGACAATTGTGAGATCGGCCTGGACGATGTAACCAATTTTCTTCTGATCGTCTCAAATCGTCCCAGGCTAATGAGCTTAATTTGTACTTATCGAACAGGACGATATACATATCGGCCTGGACGATAATGTCGGCAACTTGCATTAATGAGCTCGTTTTGAGAAGCTTCTTTTTAAGCTATGGCAAGGCACTTTGTAAGTGTCTTTGGCAGCCATTGTAGCTTTATTCTTGTGGGGGAAATGTGAAGATAAAGCTTGAAAGGGAGAGAGGAAAGGGTGGAGTTTGAGAGAGGGAGAAGATCCTGTGAGGGGGGACTCAAGGGAGTGTGGAGGGGGTTCCACACGGTTGCTCCGGCGAACTCGCACCTTAGTACCATCGGATTCAAGGCTTGTCTCGAGGCAAGTTCACCAAAGAAGAAGTCTCTTTGGTGTCAAAGGACCCGGCAACTCTGCCGCACCGAGAGAGGTGGAAGTGATTTTGTAAGGGCTTCTCCGCCTAGCTGTGGGGGCTAAATGAGAGACTCTTTTGTTAGTGCAATACTTGGAGGGTGCCTCCAAGGAGTGGACGTAGGTCAAGGTTTGACCGAACCACTATAAATTCGATGTGTTCTTTCTTTATTACTTCCGCACTTTAATTTCCGCATCATTGGTTTTTTATGTGGTGATATTGGTTTTAGTTTTATCTTTTGTTTTAAAGTTTTCCAATTCACCTCTCTCTTTTAAATTAGCTTTGGGCCAGTTCTATAGGGCTTAACATCCCTAGTTAACTTTCAAGTGGTATCAGAGCGGTTTTCATAAAATAAGTTTTTAAAAACTTTTGAATTTCGATCCATGGCTAATTTTTCAAATCGTATTTTTGCGGAAGGATATTCAATCACTAGACCACCATTGTTTGAAAATATTACATTTGATTTTTGGAAAATTCGCATGTCTACTTTTTTGCAATCGATTGATTTTCGTATGTGGCATATGATTTTAACTGGTTATTCATCACCATCACGTATTGTTAATGGAATTAAAACTGATATTCCTTTTAATCAATGGAATAGGGATGAACGAATGGATGCTCAATTAAATGCAAAGTCTTTAAATTGTTTTTTTTTGTACTTTAAATTCTAATGATTTTATGTTAATATCCACGTGCACTACCGGTAAGGAAGTTTGGGATAAATTGCACACCATATACGAAGGCACTAGTGAAATCAACCAATCCAAGTTGAACTTTTTAATGCATGATTTTGAGATGTTTTCTATGAAACCTTTTGAAATGATTTTAGATATGTATACAAGGTTTATTCAAATTACTACATCATTGCATGCCTTAGGAAAAGATTTTTCAAATTTTGAAAAAGTTAACAAAATTCTTCGTTGTTTACTTGAAAAATTTGATGCTAAAGTTGTTGCTATTTGTGAATCAAAAGATTTGAATGATTATTCTATTAATAATTTGATTAGCTCACTCATTACCTACGAGCAAGGGTTGAGTCAAAGACTTTTTGATGCAGGTGAAACGATCATTCTAAAAGCCGAAGATACGAAAAGAGGAAGCTTAGTTGGTAATGATAGCAATGAATTGTCAAGCAAATCACAAAGCTCACCATTGCATTAGCCAAATTGGAAGAAAGGTAAAAGTGGTAAGGATGTCCATATTTCCTCTGACATTGTTTGCTTTCGATGTAGGAAACCTGGACATATGAAGAATGAGTGCCCTAATTTAATAAATCTCCCTGCAAAAGAAAAGGGTAAGATGAAGTTAAATTTAAACTGAGGAAATAATGAAAAGGAAAAAATTTCATGGGCGGATCTGGTTTCTGAAGCATCAGACCAAGAAAGAGATAATAGATAAAAGCCTTATTTGAGTTTTTCTTTGTTATTTTTTTTATTTTATTTTTTTATTTTTATTGTTTATTAGATTTTTAAATTTTACTTATTTTGTTTTGTATTTTTTTTTCTGATCAACACACACATCCACTTTTCTAGAAATGAAAAATTTACTTCCTAATTTTTCTTGAAATCTTTAGTAAGTTGTGATTGACTTCTCTAAAAACAATCAAAGGAAGGAAACTCGTGTTTTTGACTTTCAATCTCTATTTCCTAAAAGAGGTTTTTCTACTTTTGATTTAAAATCTTTTTCATCTTTTAAATTGGTTTTTGAAACTAAATTTTTTATCTCCCTATATTTTATTTATCGCATAGGAATCTTTTGCAAGTTGTTGAATCTAATTCAAATTTTTCTTAATCAAGAATTTTGCTTTATCAATAGTATGAGTTTACTTTTAGTATTTAAGATTTCAGAAAGGTAGCATAATCAAAAAAAAAAAAAAAATTGGCCAATGATACCAAAAATAAAAGATGCGCAAAGCGCCAAATTGAAAAATATAGAATACACAAAGTGTATCAAAAGATGCGCAGTGCGCCAACCAATTATCAAGAGGCTTAAAATGAGCCCACTAAATTTTAATGCTTACCATTCTTATACTTCTTAAAGCTTAAAAAAACCCTTGATTTTTCGATGCTTGAGTTTGAAAAATCTTGATTCATGATTCAACAAATCGTGCATTAATCTTCTATTAGATATATTTTATGAAAGGAGTTTTGAAAAATTATTGTTTCTTTCTCTAATTTATTCATTGATTTAGATATTGAATTAAAAAGTTTTTGAGCCTTTTTAAAGAACTTGAGTTTGGATTATCAATTCTTGATTTTCTAACCTTTTTCTGGATTATGCGTTGTCAATTCAATTCTACTAAATTTTTGATTAAAACCAAGAGGTAACTTTCTCATTTTAAGAATATTTGTTTTTCACTAGATCAGGAAATGTTTTTTGTCTTTTGGTCATTTTGTTTTTGTTTGTGCCTCCTCTCTTTTTGATAATGTCAAAGGGGGAGAACGTATTGTTGAATTTTTGTACTATTATCGTATTTATATCTTATTTTCAAAAAATTAAAAACAACCCCTATTTTTAAAATGTTATTCTAGTGAGGGGGAGATTAGGAGAAATTGTTTTCTTTTGAAAATTCAAATTGATATATTTTACCATCATCAAAAAAGGGGAGATTGTTGTGGATCTATAGTTTATGATTTTGATGATAGCAAACTTTCATTATTTCTCTATGATTGCCTTATGTGCTAACTTTTCAGGTCCACATGATCAGACTACAATTTGGAACCAACTCAAGATTGGGTAGACTAGATCTATGTCAGTTTGTAATCTTTTTCCTTTCTTGAGTCTGTTGTATTTTGTGTGGCTATAACTTGGTAGAAATTCTCTTGCTCCCTATATGATTTCTATTTTTGGTAACATCATCTGGGACGATATTAATATCGGCCTGGACGATCTGCCCAAAATCAAAAACCCTAATTAGGGCATCCTCATTAAGGCAGCCGTTAATAGATCGGCCTGGACGATACTTGTATCGGCCAGGATGATAATCTCAATTCAGAAAGAATTAGCCGCCATAATCAGTTTAGGAATTCTTTGTTTTAGGAAATCGGCCAGGATGATATTATTGTCCTCCAGGACGATCTAACTCAATCATGCCTAAATTGATCTGGTATCTTTGGAAAGCATTAATGGTTGATTGATACGATCACATCGTTTGGGATGATCACTTGATCGGCCAGGATGATAACCTGGATGATCTACATCGGATAGCTTGTATTCAGGGCGATGATCAGGACGATTGAAATCGGTTTTAAACTAATCGGCCAGGACGATCGTGAGATCGGCCTGGACGATGTAACCAATTTTCTTCTGATCGTCTCAAATCGTCCCGGGCTAATGAGCTTAATTTGTACTTATTGGCCAGGATGATATACATATCGGCCTGGACGATAATGTCGGCAACTTGCATTAATGAGCTCGTTTTGAGAAGCTTCTTTTTAAGCTATGGCAAGGCACTTTGTAAGTGTCTTTGGCAGCCATTATAGCTTCATTCTTGTGGGGAAACTTGAAGAGAGAGCTTGAAAGGGAGAGAGGAAAGGGTGGAGTTTGAGAGAGGGAGAAGATCCTGTGAGGAGGGACTAGAGGGAGTGTGGAAGGGGTTCCACACGGTTGCTCCGGCGAACTCGCACCTTAGTACCATCGGATTCAAAGCTTATCTCGAGGTAAGTTCACCAAAGAAGAAGTCTCTTTAATGTCAAAGGACCCGGCAACTCCGCCGCACCGGGAGAGGTGGAAGTGATTTTGTAAGGGCTTCTCCGCCTAACTGTGGGGGCTAAAGGAGAGACACTTGTGTTAGTGCAATACTTGGAGGGTGCCTCCAAGGAGTGGACATAGGTCAAGGTTTGACCGAACCATTATAAATCCGATGTGTTCTTTCTTTATTATTTCCGCACTTTAATTTCTGCATCGTTGGTTTTCTATGTGGTGATATTGGTTTTAGTTTTATCTTTGGTTTTAAAGTTTTCCAATTCACCTCTCTCTTTTAAATTAGCTTTGGGCCAGTTCTATAGGGCTTAACATCCCTAGTGAACTTTCATACACCTAGAACCCCTAAGTAGAATGGGGTAGTCAAAAGGAAAAATAGAATATTAATATTAGATCTCACTTCCTAAATACTTTTGGGCGGAGGCGGTTGGCACTCAATGTTATGTTCTGAATAGGGAGAATGTGAGATCTAAATTAAATAAAACACCCTATGAGTTGCTAAAAGGAAGAACACCTAATTTGTCTCATTTGCATGTTTTTTGTTGAAGGTATTTATACATAACAATGGAAAATCTACCTTAAAAAAATTTGATCCAAAATTAGATGAAGAAAATTTTGTTGGATACTCAAGTGTTGGAAAATCTTATAGAGTATTCAATAAAAGAACTTTAGTAATTGAGGAGACCACCCATATTGTATTTGATGTATCTAAAAATTTGGAAGAGCCAAATGTTATAGAAGATGAGATTGAGGATAACTCCCAAAAGATTGATAAAATAAATTTGGAAGAAAATTTGGAAGAAAATGTGGAAGAAAATTTGGATTAGAAAACTCTTTGCCTAGAGATTTAAGATTTTTTAAAAATCACCCAAACGAGTTTATAATTGGTGAACCTAGTGAGGGTGTACGAACTAGGCGTGGATTAAATAAAGAAGTTAATCATTCTAAAATAATGAGTAGTGAATTTGAGATGAGTCTAGCATTTTGGCAATGGATTAAACAAAGAAGTCAATTATTTCAACTGTAGAACCCACAAATATTGATCAAGCACTTTCAGATGAGTTTTGAATTTTGGCTATGCAAGAAGAGTTAAATCAATTTATAAGAAATAAAGTTTGGAAATTAACTATAAGGCCAAAGGATCAAAGTGTAGTTAGAACTAAGTGGGTATTTAAAAATAAAATGAATGACTCATGAGTAGTCATTGGAAATAAGGCTAGATTAGTTGCTAAGGGGTATAATCAGATTGAAGGGATTGATTTTGAAGAGACTTTTGCCTCTGTAGCTAGACTTGAAGCAATTAGGGTTTTGTTAGCCTTTGACTGTTTTTGAGGATATAAACTGTACTAAATGGATGTGAAAAGTACCATTTTAAATGGGGTAATTCAAGAGATGTTTTTGTAGAATAACCACCAGGTTTTAAAAATTCTAAATACCCAACTCATGTTTTCAAATTAAAAAATGCATTATATGGATTGAAACAAGCACCTAGGGCTTGGTATAAGAGGTTGAGCACCTTCCTACTTGAAAGATCATTTGAAAAAGAAAGTGTGGGTACAACTCTCTTTTTGCAAAAAATTGGAAAGGATATACTCATTATATAAATTTATGTGGTTGACATCATCTTTGGATCTTCAAATAAAAATCTTTGTGATGATTTTTCTAAAACAATGAGTAGTGAATTTGAGATGAGTCTAATGGGAGATATAAGTTACATTCTAGGATTTAGCATTAACCAAATTGAGGAAGGTACATTTCCTAGTCAGTCAAAGTATATTAAGGCCATCCTCAAAAAGTATGAAATGGACAATACTAAACCTGTTAGTACACCTATGAGTTCCTCAGTTTAGTTGGATAAGGACCCTAAGGAAAAATCTATTGATCAAAAGAAGTTTAGAGGGATAATTAGATCTTTACTTTGCTTGACAGCTAGCCGACCCGATATCATATTTAGTGTTTGTTTGTGTACCAGATTTCAATCAGATCCAAAAGAATCACATTTGATAACAGTAAAAAGGGTTCTAAGATATTTGTTAGGAACTCAGAACTTAGAAATTTGGTATCCTAAGTTTAGCTCTTCATTTGAAATAATTTGTTATTCAGATTCTTATTTTGCAAGTTATAGGGTGGATAGAAAGAGCACTTCTAGAACATGTCAGTTTATTGAAAATTCTTTAGTCTCTTGGTCCAGTAGAAAATAAAATTCAGTAGCCCTATCTAATACAAAAGCTGAATACTGTTGCAAATTCAGGTCCATGAACTATGTTTTGATGATTGGAAAACACTCTTACTTGTCTTGGACTGTCATTTACAACTGACTTTTCATGAATCAAAGATCGGACGGAAGCCATCTCAAGAATGGGTAGATTTGGGTTGAGACAGTCTATTTTTTTATTTTTCTCTTCTTGAATCAATTATAATCTTTGGTGTGACTGATGCAAAGTAACCCTACGCACACGTACTTGAGAGACTTAGAATTCCTATTTTTACTCATATCAGTCAGGACAATATTTACATCGTCCTGGTCGATTTGGCTTAAAATAGAAAATCTAATTAGTGGTTCTTAATTAAGGCAGTTGTCATTAACAAATTGGCCTGGACGATACTTGTATCGACCAGAACGATAGGCTCAAAATGGAAAGAAATTGCCGCCATAAAAAATTAAGGTATTCTGTACTTTTGTTAATCAGCCAGGACAATCTCGGATTGGCCTGGACGATATTCATAATTATGCCTTAATTGATCAGATAATCAAGAAGGTAATTAAGGATGATTGATACGATCATATCATCCTAGACGATCTCAAGATCGGCCGGGATGATTTATTCTAAAATCCTTAGTTTCTCCTAGACGATAAATATCGGCCAGCACAAATTCAGGGCGATGTGCTGGACGATATAGATTGGACATCTTGAATTCAGGGAGATGCTCTGGACAATTTTCCTCCGATTTAAACTGATCGGCCGGGACGATCAAGCCAATTTTCAATCATCCAGTTTGCATTTAGGGTGATGCTATGGCCGATCTCATGGGATTTGTACTGATCGGCCAGGATGATTTCCATATCATCCTGGATGATATAGTTGGCAACTTGTAATTAATGAGCTCCTTCGAAGCTCTTCTATTTAAGAGCTCTTGTTCAACATTTTTTAACATCCTTGGCTGCTGTCTTGACCTGAGAAAACCTAAAGGAGAGAGAAAGAGGGAGAGAGAGAGAGAGAGAGGATCTTTTGAGGCAGAGCTTGTGAGGGGATTCACAAGGGTTGCTCCAAGCATTGTTCCACTTCTTCTTCCCTAGATTCTCTTGTCCTTGAAAGGGTTTGGAGAGGTAAGTTTCAGCAAGTGATCGAGGTTCTCTGCCTACTTCAGGAGGAAGCAAAAGGAGGAAGGTTCTCTACCTTGCCGGGTGTGGCAAAAAGAGGTTGTTGACCTCATTATTCGAGGTCAACTTCCCTAGAATCGACTCTAGTACCTAGGTTTTCGTAGCCTAGTGTAGATGTCGCACCCGTAGGATTTCCCTTAGGTGGACACCTAATGACGTAGCATCGACTCGAACCTATCACTCAAATCGAATCAAAATCAATTCAATCCATTTCTAATTCAATTCCAAATTAAACTTGAATCAAGTCGTCTCAAACCCACTACTTCAAATAAAGCAAATTAACATTAAACCAAATCAAATTAACTCGAATAAAGTTCAAATTAACAAATGATAGCCTCAATTATTACAAAGTAACTCTTCATAAGCCATTTAAAATTAAAATTGAAATAACTTAGATTAAATAATTTGATTAAAAAATAATTTGAATTAGAATTAATTTGAATAAAAATTCAGTAAAATAACATTCCAATCCTATTAAAATTCTATCTATATATTTAATCATTAATTAAATTTAATCAAAATTTTATCTAAATAAAATTATTCAATAAAATTTAAAAAAAAAAAAAAAGATTAAATATTGTAAATCAAATCTTTAATTAATGAACTAAACTAAATAAAATTTAAATTGATTAAAAGCATAATCTAACCAACTCCCCATTATCTCGTTTCAGTTTCAAAAAAAAACCAATCCCATCTCCTCCCTTTTTAATTTTTTTTGGAAAATCGAACCCAAACCTCCCACTACCTCTCATTTTTGCATGCACAGAAAACCTCTCAAATAGAACCGTCACCTTTGTAGTTAGGATAACCTCTCCATTTCGAAAACTCTCAGGCTCTCATTGGCATAAGTTCGCCCCTTGCTCTCTTCTCGAACAAAGCCCTTATCATTCGCACAAAGAGAACGAACTCCCGCTCTCTCCCGTTTGGTGAAACCGAAAGCCCTATGTGTTTCTCTCTCTCATTCGCACAGCACGCTCGGTCTTCCTCTCCAATTCGCAAAAACCACCCTAGTCCGTCGCCTCCAGTTCGCACAATCCAGACATAAAACCCCAGTCCAAATCACCGCTGTTTCGCACGACACCAAGATCGAACGTCCCGTCGCAAGCCTTAGCCGAAGGTGGCTTTGAGTAAATTTTCTTCTCATCTTCCTCATTCTTCTCTATATAATCTTATTCTTCTCAAACAATCATCTCATTTGGTTCAGTTTTCTTTTTCTCTTGAATTAAATTGGTTACGAAAAAATTTCTTTTTTCTTTGAATGGTGCAGCTATAACTTTTCTTTTCTTTTTTTCTTTTTTTTAAATTAAGCAACTGTGCATTTTCTTTTTAGAAGTTAAATGGTCACATTTCTTTCTATTTTCTCGTGAAAGAGAAATTATTATTCCTCAAAGGTCAAAATCATAAATTTTTGAATCAAATCGTAGTGGACTGATTCATACGCTTGAATGCCAGTACTCATGTCCATATTATTTTTCTTGCTGGTATAATCATTTTTTTTTTATAGCAAAAGAATAATGAAGATTTGTTTGGTTAAAAGTATTGTTAATGATTTTATTAGTCTTCATTAACCTGAGAAGATTTTTTTTTTTTATTTGCTTAGACTTTGTTGATGATTAATTTCAAGATCAATTAATCCCTACATTTCTTCTCATTCTCTTTAATGATTGAACAAATAATGAATAATATGCTTATGCCTTTGGCTTTCCGAAAAACATCATAATAAATTGATAAAGTTTGTTGTTTTTATTTAGAGTCAAGTTCGAGGTATTACATGTATAATTAGGTCCCTTATCTTTTAAAGCAATAACCTCTTGTTTGAATTCTTGATTTATCTTTTCATAGAAAATGTTTTTTTTTTTTTTGAATTATATGTAATAGAGATTTCAAAAGAGCATTGGTATACTTTCTTTTTTTTCCAATAACTCATGATCATGAAAAATTACAATCTTAATGAATATGATATAGTGCCGATAGACTCAAGTGATATTATTAAGTTTGTTGAAATTTCCATTTATACTTCATATTTCAATTTTAGAGAATGAGTAATACAAATACATGTTCGGAATCGCTCTTTCAATGACTTTTGGGAAATCTTTTCATATGTCCATTTGTACTCTAAGTTGTTTTAGAAATAAGCATTCATGAGTCTCTTGTATGATATTTTAGAGAAATGAATTAGAATTTTCATAATTTGTTTTATGCGAGATTGTATTGTTTTTAAATTTGAAAGGAATGTGTGTATTTTGGAGAAGTTAAGTAAATGTGGAAAAGTATAGTATGATATTTTTGGGAAGATGAAGTGGATGAATCTTGTAGTGTATATTTGTGTTGGGAAGTATACAAAGTGTATATTGAAGAGAAAGTATATAGAGTTTGTAATATGAAAAGTATTTGTTTTGAGTTATGAAGTATATAAATGTGTAATAGTGAGGTGTGTGGAATATTTGAGTGAATGGTATGTATATATTGAAGGGTTTTAGATGAGCAAGATAAAGAGTGTGTTACGTTGCTTTGAAAGGTAAAGAATGCAAGAAATTGTAGAATATTTTAGGAAAAGAATGTTCATGTGAATAGTAAAGTGTTTGGTTTTGGAAGGAAAAGTAGAACTTGTGTGAGTTTGGGATAATAGAAATTGTGTATTTTGGAAAAGAAAAGTAAAGTGTGTATGTTGGGTTGAAAAGTAAAAATTAAGTGAAGTTGTATTTTGAATTGTGTAAAAGTAGAGTTATTTAAATTTGTGTGATTTGGGAAAAGTGAAAGGTTTCAAAATTAAAATTGACCTAGCCAGTGCTCAAGCTCGAAGAAAGGTATGCATTTACTTTTAGTAAATTTCAATTATTTCATTATTATTTATTAAATGAACTTTCTAATCCCTGCTATCCCTGTTTTTCCTGTTTTATTTGCATAAACTGCGAGGAATGGTACCGGTCGAGGGAACAAAAGGACAAGGAGCTAAAGGCGTCAGTCGCCTCTATCCAACCGGGTAGAGGTGCTACGGGCGGAACCACCGGGTCGTAGCCCCCGGTGATTGTGAGTATTTCTAAACTTAGAAAACCTTTAGGGGTCCCTTGATATGGTATGCGTGAACCCTTCCTTTAGGTCCCTGTAGTAACTTCAATTTTATTAGGTTTACTTTTATTTGCTTTTAGATCCTTAAACCCCTTTTACACACGCTCAAAGTCCTAAGGGTTAGTAAAAACAAATTTTTATCCCATACAACAGTAGTGACACTTAAGGACAAAAATTAAGGACCGGGTCTTAGAAAATCTAGACTTAGGAAGCATGCACACTTTAGGATAGAAACTTATAACATAGAATATTTAGTGACATCTCACTTTAGAATTAGTAAATATCTTTAAATTAGAATTCAATCAATTAGAAAGCTTTAGCCAATAATTGACTTAGGACATTTCAAAGCCTCACAGCCTACTGCACACACTTAGATTTCTTTGTTAGGACAACTGACTCTAGTTTTAGGTTAGGCCGGTGTTTATTTCCTTACTGCACTGTGACGGGCTTTTTATCGAGTTTTATTGCATGCTGGTTGTAAAATATTGGTGTGTTTGTTTATTTAATTTTACTGCACTCTGTGTTGGTTTGATTGACGATTAGATTACCCATAGGCTAGGAGCGATCTGGATTGTTAATATGATTTTCTGCAGGTGGCCACACTCATGCAGGGCAGAAAAAGGGGGCTAATTAATTAATAATAAATAAATTTCACAGGTGCTTCAGCTGCTTAGCCCCCAAATGAAGAAGAGTGTGGCCAAGTGTGGCTTAATAATTTAAATTCAATTGCATATATATATAACTGCGTGGGATGATTTTTATTATAAATTGCTTAGGATAACCCTGCAGGTGGTTTAGATTTTTCTTTTCTTTCTGTGAAATGTAATGTAAATGTAAATGCGTTTGAAAAATATTGTAAATTGTGAAAGTGATTTTGAAAGTGGGATATCACATTCAATTTGGAATCTGAAGAAAAGAGAATATACCTTAAATGATTATTCTCTTTTATTTAGAAAGCCAAATTAGAATGATTCAATATCCAAATAGAAAAGAGAATACCCCTCTTAGGGATGAGTTTCTTTTCATTTGGATATCCAGAACCCGACGGACCCGAGAAATTCGTAGAAGAAGAAAAGACTGAACAAGAAGATTGAAGAAAGAAGATGAAGAAATGAAGATTTAAGAAACAGTATATCCCATTTCAAAAATCACTTGCGTCATTCTTAGGATTAGAATCCGGGTTTGTTGTCAGTGGTGCCCGACCACTTTACTTTTCTGCAAATTATGGGTGTAATATGGACATTGGACATTGGACATTATATTTGGATTATTAAAATTGATTGTTTACATTGTTTGTGCAGTAGATTTTTTTAGGACCTTGCATGCCGTGTTTTGTTTTAGCCTGGATTCGAAACGGAGAGATTTTTTTCGTAAGGGTACGCTTAAAATTCTTATACTTGTAATCTTAAATAAAAATTTTTAGGCTCACATAGTAACTCTAACGATCTAAGAAGTAAGCTCGGGACCGCCGAGAGTCAGCATAAGCATATTAATACTTTCTCTTCCTTGTTAGGCACCTCCCCGCCTGCGGGTTTTGGCAGACCACTTGACCTATGAGGGTGCAGTTCTGTCAAGGGGAAGTTGTGCAATCTCTAGGGAAAAACCTATTTTCTAAGCCTAATTTTTAAACTGCTTCATATTCATTTTATGCATTCGAGTCAATTAGCATGCATTGCATTAGATACAAATTAAAAAGAGTCTAAAATATTAATAGCATTTCTAGGCATTTATTACCATACATAAGTTAAGGGGCCAATTAGGAACTGTCTTAGATGTCAGCCCCAATTCCTTAAAACTTAAACAACATCCCTACCCATCTTTCATAAGAGACTGGACACATGGTTTTAAAGCGCCTAGGTGGTTAGCTGGCTCCCCAATCCAGGCCGGGGTAAGTCCAGATTTGCACTTTATTAGTTAGGTTCGGGTCGCTACTTTGTAGTACCCAAATTAGATTTAGGTTCTGAGGCAGATTCTTTTTAGATCTTAAGTCCTCGCCCTCCGGGAATATAATCCCAAATTTCTAATAAAATGTCAACTTAAACATAAAATTTTCTCTTAAAATGTAAAGCCCAACATAGGATAGACTGAGGTTGTCTCTGAGCTTCTCAGAATCCGACACCTCCTACTTTTCCTCCATTGACTCGCTAATAAATGTTCAACATTGAGCTTTCACCTTGGAAAATTCCTACTTCTATTCCTTGTCTTATACTTTGTAGTCAAAGGGTATGAAATCACTGCTTTAATCGAGAGTTTTCTTAGGAGCATTCCTCCTAGGATGTAATTAACTATAGGAGCTTGCTCCTATAGGGATTTGAGAACTCCAGACTAAAATAAATTTTGTTTTATTCATATAAAATAAGGGAAGAATCTTTGGGAATGCAGATATCTTTAAAAAACTTCATTTCTAATCTTAAATATGCTCGTAGTATGTTATTATTGTCTTTTCAGGCAATATAATTTATTGCTTGTTATATTTAATTTTAGAAATGATGAATTTTATAAAATTCATTCTTGATTTTGGATATCTTGAAGAATGTTATGTTCGTCTTTCAAGATGATATAATATTCTCTTTGTTATATCTAAATAAAAGAATGAATAAATTTTTCAAAAAGCTTATTTCTATTTTTAAACACATTCTTAAGAATTTCATGTTTATTTTTCGAAATAATATGCTATTCTTTAAATTGTGTTTGATTATAGAAATATCAATTTTCAAAACCCTATTTTGATATTGAATCCATTATAGAATATTGTGTCAGTTTCTCGAAATTGTACTTTATTCTTAAATGTAGTATTCGATTACAAAATAGGAGAAAATCAAAATCTGCGTGGTGACACAACTTTTTTCCCACCAAGGTTTTTCTGGCGACTCCGCTGGGGATCAATCCTCTCTCCATCTTTAGCAGTGTTTTATACCCTTTAATCGGTAGTATACTTGTGCTTAGCATAAGTTGTAACTACCTTTCTTCCGCCGGTTCTTTTATTCATTTCATTCTTGAATAATTTGGAGTAAGCATCCCTAGTGGCATCCTAATCTTCATTCAGAGGAGAAGTATAAGCATCCCCAGCGGCATCTTCTCTTCATTAAATGTTAAATCTTAAATCCGTCTTTAGGTATAAGTCCTCATACGGCATCCTATTGACATCTTTGGAGTTAGGAGTAAGCATCCCTAGTGGCATCCTAATCTTCATTCTGAGGAGAATTATAAGCATCCCCAGCGGCATCTTCTCTTCATTAAATGTTAAATCTTAAATCCGTCTTTAGGTATAAGTCCTCATATGGCATCCTATTGACATCTTTGGAGTTAGGAGTAAGCATCCCTAGTGGCATCCTAATCTTCATTCTGAGGAGAATTATAAGCATCCCCAGCGGCATCTTCTCTTCATTAAATCTTAAATCTTAAATCCGTCTTTAGGTATAAGTCCTCCTACGGCATCCTATTGACATCTTTGGAGTTAGGAGTAAGCATCCCTAGTGGCATCCTAATCTTCATTCCGAGGAGAAGTATAAGCATCCCTAGCGGCATCTTCTCTTCCTTAAATGTTAAATCTTAAATCCGTCTTTAGGTATAAGTCCTCCTACGGCATCCTATTGACATCTTTGGAGTTAGGAGTAAGCATCCCTAGTGGCATCCTAATCTTCATTCCGAGGAGAAGTATAAGCATCCCTAGCGGCATCTTCTCTTCATTAAATGTTAAATCTTAAATCCGTCTTTAGGTATAAGTCCTCCTACGGCATCCTATTGACATCTTTGGAGTTAGGAGTAAGCATCCCTAGTGGCATCCTAATCTTCATTCCGAGGAGAAGTATAAGCATCCCTAGCGGCATCTTCTCTTCATTAAATGTTAAATCTTAAATCCGTCTTTAGGTATAAGTCCTCCTACGGCATCCTATTGGCATCTTTGGAGTTAGGAATAAACATCCCTAGTGGCATCCTAATCTTCGTCCCGAGGAGAAGTATAAGCATCCCCAGCGGCATCTTCTCTTCATTCTATTGACATTCTTGAAGTTAGTCTTGATTTATAAAAAAGGTTTCAATCATATCAAAATCAAATTCAAAATTCCTATTGGTGTCAAACCTCATTCAACTTTTCAATATCTTGGGTTTATTGAATAATACTAATCTTCTTAGTTATTATTTGCTAAAACCATCATTATTGTTATAAACTTTCAGATCAATAAATCAATCTTAATCTTTCAAACAATCAGCTCAAATTTCTTTATAAAATTTTCATTTTGATTTTCTATCAAACATCAAAATTCATTCAATTCATATATTCAGATCTTCAACTTCAACTCTGGATCTAGTTGATCGTTTCGGTCAACACCAATACGCACGATAAACTTTGGCAAGTTTATCATGCCTATTGGGGGTCCATTTGTTGACCTCATTATTCGAGGTCAACTTCCCTAGAATCGACTCTAGTACATAGGTTTTCGTAGCCTAGTGTAGATGTCGCACCCGCAGGATTTCCCTTAGGTGGACACCTAATGACGTAGCATCGACTCGAACCTATCACTCAAATTGAATCAAAACCAATTCAATCCATTTCTAATTCAATTCCAAATTAAACTTGAATCAAGTCGTCTCAAACCCACTACTTCAAATAAAGCAAATTAACATTAAACCAAATCAAATTAACTCGAATAAAGTTCAAATTAACAAATGATAGCCTCAATTATTACAAAGTAACTCTTCATAAGCCATTTAAAATTAAAATTGAAATAAATTAGATTAAATAATTTGATTAAAAAAATAATTTGAATTAGAATTATTTTAAATAAAAATTCAGTAAAATAACATTCCAATCCTATTAAAATTCTATCTATATATTTAATCATTAATTAAATTTAATCAAAATTTTATCTAAATAAAATTATTCAATAAAATTAAAAAAAAAAAAAAGATTAAATATTGTAAATCAAATCTTTAATTAATGAACTAAACTAAATAAAATTTAAATTGATTAAAAGCATGATCTAACCAACTCCCCATTATCTCGTTTCAGTTTCAAACAAAAACCAATCCCATCTCCTCCCTTTTTAATTTTTTTTGGAAAATCGAACCCAAACCTCCCACTACCTCTCATTTTTGCATGCACAGAAAACCTCTCAAATAGAACTGTCCCCTTTGTAGTTAGGATAACCTCTCCATTTCGAAAACTCTCAGGCTCTCATTGGCATAAGTTCGCCCCTTGCTCTCTGCTCGAACAAAGCCCTTATCATTCGCACAAAGAGAACGAACTCCCGCTCTCTCCCGTTTGGTGAAACCGAAATCCCTATGTGTTTCTCTCTCTCATTCGCACAGCACGCTCGGTCTTCCTCTCCAATTCGCAAAAACCACCCTAGTCCGTCGCCTCCAGTTCGCACAATCCAGACATAAAACCCCAGTCCAAATCACCGCTGTTTCGCACGACACCAAGATCGAACGTCCCATCCCAAGCCTTAGCCGAAGGTGGCTTTGAGTAAATTTTCTTCTCATCTTCCTCATTCTTCTCTATATAATCTTATTCTTCTCAAACAATCATCTCATTTGGTTCAGTTTTCTTTTTCTCTTTAATTAAATTGGTTACGAAAAATTTCTTTTTTCTTTGAATGGTGCAGCTATAACTTTTCTTTTTTTTTTTCTTTTTTTTAAATTAAGCAACTGTGCATTTTCTTTTTAGAAGTTAAATGGTCACATTTCTTTCTATTTTCTCGTGAAAGAGAAATTATTATTCCTCAAAGGTCAAAATCATAAATTTTTGAATCAAATCGTAGTGGTCTGATTCATACGCTTGAATGCCAGTACTCATGTCCATATTATTTTTCTTGCTGGTATAATCATTTTTTTTTATAGCAAAAGAATAATGAAGATTTGTTTGGTTAAAAGTATTGTTAATGATTTTATTAGTCTTCATTAACCTGAGAAGATTTTTTTTTTTATTTGCTTAGACTTTGTTGATGATTAATTTCAAGATCAATTAATCCCTACATTTCTTCTCATTCTCTTTAATGATTGAACAAATAATGAATAATATGCTTATGCCTTTGGCTTTCCGAAAAACATCATAATAAATTGATAAAGTTTGTTGTTTTTATTTAGAGTCAAGTTCGAGGTATTACATGTATAATTAGGTCCCTTATCTTTTAAAGCAATAACCTCTTGTTTGAATTCTTGATTTATCTTTTCATAGAAAATGTTTTTTTTTTTTTTTTGAATTATATGTAATAGAGATTTCAAAAGAGCATTGGTATACTTTCTTTTTTTTCCAATAACTCATGATCATGAAAAATTACAATCTTAATGAATATGATTTAGTGCCGATAGACTCAAGTGATATTATTAAGTTTGTTGAAATTTCCATTTATACTTCATATTTCAATTTTAGAGAATGAGTAATACAAATACATGTTCGGAATCGCTCTTTCAATGACTTTTGGGAAATCTTTTCATATGTCCATTTGTACTCTAAGTTGTTTTAGAAATAAGCATTCATGAGTCTCTTGTATGATATTTTAGAGAAATGAATTAGAATTTTCATAATTTGTTTTATGCGAGATTGTATTGTTTTTAAATTTGAAAGGAATGTGTGTATTTTGGAGAAGTTAAGTAAATGTGGAAAAGTATAGTATGATATTTTTGGGAAGATGAAGTGGATGAATCTTGTAGTGTATATTTGTGTTGGGAAGTATACAAAGTGTATATTGAAGAGAAAGTATATAGAGTTTGTAATATGAAAAGTATTTGTTTTGAGTTATGAAGTATATAAATGTGTAATAGTGAGGTGTGTGGAATATTTGAGTGAATGGTATGTATATATTGAAGGGTTTTAGATGAGCAAGATAAAGAGTGTGTTACGTTGCTTTGAAAGGTAAAGAATGCAAGAAATTGTAGAATATTTTAGGAAAAGAATGTTCATGTGAATAGTAAAGTGTTTGGTTTTGGAAGGAAAAGTAGAACTTGTGTGAGTTTGGGATAATAGAAATTGTGTATTTTGGAAAAGAAAAGTAAAGTGTGTATGTTGGGTTGAAAAGTAAAAATTAAGTGAAGTTGTATTTTGAATTGTGTAAAAGTAGAGTTATTTAAATTTGTGTGATTTGGGAAAAGTGAAAGGTTTCAAAAGCAAAATTGACCTAGCCAGTGCTCAAGATTGAAGAAAGGTATGCATTTACTTTTAGTAAATTTCAATTATTTCATTATTATTTATTAAATGAACTTTCTAATCCCTGTTATCCCTGTTTTTCCTGTTTTATTTGCATAAACTACGAGGAATGGTACCGGTCAAGGGAACAAAAGGACAAGGAGCTAAAGGCGTCAGTCGCCTCTATCCAACCGGGTAGAGGTGCTACGGGCGGAACCACCGGGTCGTAGCCCCCGGTGATTGTGAGTATTTCTAAACTTAGAAAACCTTTAGGGGTCCCTTGATATGGTATGCGTGAACCCTTCCTTTAGGTCCCTGTAGTAACTTCAATTTTATTAGGTTTACTTTTATTTGCTTTTAGATCCTTAAACCCCTTTTACACACGCTCAAAGTCCCAAGGGTTAGTAATAATAAATTTTTATCCCATACAACAGTAGTGACACTTAAGGACAAAAATTAAGGACCGGGTCTTAGAAAATCTAGACTTAGGAAGCATGCACACTTTAGGATAGAAACTTATAACATAGAAAATTTAGTGACATCTCACTTTAGAATTAGTAAATATCTTTAAATTAGAATTCAATCAATTAGAAAGCTTTAGCCAATAATTGACTTAGGACATTTCAAAGCCTCACAGCCTACTGCACACACTTAGATTTGTTTGTTAGGACAACTGACTATAGTTTTACGTTAGGCCGGTGTTTATTTCCTTACTGCACTGTGACGGGCTTTTTCTTGAGTTTTATTGCATGCTGGTTGTAAAATATTGGTGTGTTTGTTTATTTAATTTTACTGCACTCTGTGTTGGTTTGATTGACGATTAGATTACCCATAGGCTAGGAGCGATCTGGATTGTTAATATGATTTTCTGCAGGTGGCCACACTCATGCAGGGCAGAAAAAGGGGGCTAATTAATTAATAATAAATAAATTTCACAGGTGCTTCAGCTGCTTAGCCCCCAAATGAAGAAGAGTGTGGCCAAGTGTGGCTTAATAATTTAAATTCAATTGCATATATATATAACTGCGTGGGATGATTTTTATTATAAATTGCTTAGGATAACCCTGCAGGTGGTTTAGATTTTTCTTTTCTTTCTGTGAAATGTAATGTAAATGTAAATGCGTTTGAAAAATATTGTAAATTGTGAAAGTGATTTTGAAAGTGGGATATCACATTCAATTTGGAATGTGAAGAAAAGAGAATATACCTTAAATGATTATTCTCTTTTATTTACAAAGCCAAATTAGAATGATTCAATATCCAAATAGAAAAGAGAATACCCCTCTTAGGGATGAGTTTCTTTTCATTTGGATATCCAGAACCCGACGGACCCGAGAAATTCGTAGAAGAAGAAAAGACTGAACAAGAAGATTGAAGAAAGAAGATGAAGAAATGAAGATTTAAGAAACAGTATATCCCATTTCAAAAATCACTTGCGTCATTCTTAGGATTAGAATCCGGGTTTGTTGTCAGTGGTGCCCGGCCACTTTACTTTTCTGCAAATTATGGGTGTAATATGGACATTGGACATTGGACATTATATTTGGATTATTAAAATTGATTGTTTACATTGTTTGTGCAGTAGATTTTTTTAGGACCTTGCATGCCATGTTTTGTTTTAGCCTGGATTCGAAACGGAGAGATTTTTTTCGTAAGGGTACGCTTAAAATTCTTATACTTGCAATCTTAAATAAAAATTTTTAGGCTCACATAGTAACTCTAACGATCTAAGAAGTAAACTCGGGACCGCCGAGAGTCAGCATAAGCATATTAATACTTTCTCTTCCTTGTTAGGCACCTCCCCGCCTGCGGGTTTTGGCAGACCACTTGACCTATGAGGGTGCAGTTCTGTCAAGGGGAAGTTGTACAATCTCTAGGAAAAAACCTATTTTCTAAGCCTAATTTTTAAACTGCTTCATATTCATTTTATGCATTCGAGTCAATTAGCATGCATTGCATTAGATACAAATTAAAAAGAGTCTAAAATATTAATAGCATTTCTAGGCATTTCTTACCATACATAAGTTAAGGGGCCAATTAGGAACTTTCTTAGATGTCAGCCCCAATTCCTTAAAACTTAAACAACATCCCTACCCATCTTTCATAAGAGACTGGACACATGGTTTTAAAGCGCCTAGGTGGTTAGCTGGCTCCCCAATCCAGGCCGGGGTAAGTCCAGATTTGCACTTTATTAGTTAGGTTCGGGTCGCTACTTTGTAGTACCCAAATTAGATTTAGGTTCTGAGGCAGATTCTTTTTAGATCTTAAGTCCTCACCCTCCGGGAATATAATCCCAAATTTCTAATAAAATGTCAACTTAAACATAAAATTTTCTCTTAAAATGTAAAGCCCAACATAGGATAGACTGAGGTTGTCTCTGAGCTTCTCAGAATCCGACACCTCCTACGTTTCCTCCATTGACTCGCTAATAAATGTTCAACATTGAGCTTTCACCTTGGAAAATTCCTACTTCTATTCCTTGTCTTATACTTTGTAGTCAAAGGGTATGAAATCACTGCTTTAATCGAGAGTTTTCTTAGGAGCATTCCTCCTAGGATGTAATTAACTATAGGAGCTTGCTCCTATAGGGATTTGAGAACTCCAGACTAAAATAAACATTGTTTTATTCATATAAAATAAGGGAAGAATCTTTGGGAATGCAGATATCTTTAAAAAACTTCATTTCTAATCTTAAATATGCTCGTAGTATGTTATTATTGTCTTTTCAGGCAATATAATTTATTGCTTGTTATATTTAATTTTAGAAATGATGAATTTTATAAAATTCATTCTTGATTTTGGATATCTTGAAGAATGTTATGTTCGTCTTTCAAGATGATATAATATTCTCTTTGTTATATCTAAATAAAAGAATGAATAAATTTTTCAAAAAGCTTATTTCTATTTTTAAACACATTCTTAAGAATTTCATGTTTATTTTTCGAAATAATATGCTATTCTTTAAATTGTGTTTGATTATAGAAATATCAATTTTCAAAACCCTATTTTGATATTGAATCCATTATAGAATATTGTGTCAGTTTCTCGAAATTGTACTTTATTCTTAAATATAGTATTCGATTACAAAATAGGAGAAAATCAAAATCTGCGTGGTGACCCAACTTTTTTCCCACCAGAGGTGTTTGTAAAGGCTTCTCCGCCTAGCTGTGGGGGATAAAGGAGAATCACGTTTGTAGTGCAATGCTCAGAGGGCGCCTCCAGGGAGTGGACGTAGGTCGAGTTGACCGAACCACTATAAACCCTTGTGTTCTTGTTTTTTACTGCTTCTGCATTTATTTTCTTCCGTACTTATTTTTGTGGTGATTTGGTTCATATTCATGCTTTGCTTAAAGAAATTTTTGAATAACAATTCACCCCCTCCCCCCCTCTTGGTTAGCCTTGGGCCAGTTCTATAGGGCTTAGCATCCCTAACGAACTTTCAAGTGGTATTAGAGCGGGATTCATAAAAACTAAGTTTGAAAACTTTTTGAATTTTAATCCATGGCTAACTTTGGGAATCATAATACACCGGAAGGGTACTCTATTAGCCGACCACCTCTGTTTGATAATATCCCAATTGATTTTTGGAAAACTCACGTGTCTACATTTTTACAATCTACTGATTATCGCATGTGGATGTTTGTTACAGATGGTTACACACCTCCAACTAGTAAACTTAACGGCATTATTATTCAACTTCCTTTTACTGAATGGACTTTAGATGATAGGGATTTGTCTTAATTGAATGCAAAATGTCTTAATTGCTTTTTCTGTGCTTTAAAATCAGAAGACTACATGTGTGTTTCCACTTGTAAAACTGGTAAAGAAATTCAAGATAAATTGTGTATCACTTATGAAGGCACTAATGAAGTTAAATAATCCCGTTTGAACATTCTCTTGCATGACTACGAACTTTTTCATATGAAATCTCATGAATCAATTTCTGAAATGTATACGAGATTTACTCAGATTGTTACTTCTTTGCATGCCTTAGGAAGAGAACTTTCAAACTTTGAAAAAATAAGATTTTACGATGCTTGTCTTCCTCTTTTGATGCTAAAATCACTGCAATAACTGAATCTAAGGATTTGAACACTTATTCGATTGACAACTTACTTGGCTCACTCATTACTAACAAGCAAGGGGTGAATCAAAGAAATCTTGATGCAGGTGAGAAAAAGAAAGAGAAAATCGTGACACTGAAAGCACATAAATCTGACTCTGATTCTTTCGGGTCTAAGAGCGATGAAGTTGCCTTCATCTCAAGGCAATTCAAAAACTTTCTAAGGAAGAAGCAAAAGAATCATTGGAGAAAATGTAAGGATAATAAATATTCTAAAGGATCTTCTGATGTTGTCTATTATGAATGCAGGAAACCCGAACATGTGAGAGCTGATTGTCCTACACTTGAAGATCACTCAAGCAAAGGAAATGGTGAAGAGAAACCCAAGTTCAGAAAAGAAAAGAAAAGACTCCCAAAGGCGTTTTGGGAGGATTCTGCATCAGATTCATTGGAGATGGAACCAGAAGATGAGACAACAAAATTGTGCTTGATGCAGATGATCATCCTGATCAAGAAGAGGTATGTGAACTTTCCTACGATCAACATCTTGAAGTTTCTAAAAAACTTCATGCATCAAATAGGAAACTCAAGAAAACACATGCAAGCTTAAAATTGGAATTTTTAGAGTTACAAAAAGAGCATGCAATTATGACTAAAGATCACTCAACAATTGATTCAAATCATATGGCTCTACTTGATGAATTTGATGAGTTAAATAAAAAGCATTGTGAATTAATTGAAGAGCATGAGTCACTAAAAGACACACATACCTCACTTGAATCTGATTTTAAAAAGTCTAAAGAGATGGAGAAAAATTTGAGAATTGATAATGATGCCCTAAAATTTACTAACTTGAGGATTTAAAATAAATTAGATACATTTAAGAAAACTAAGATGACACCAACACTTGATCAAAAGCCAAAACCTTGGAAGAGGCATTATAACTCAAACCATTTAAGAAATCCTTTTCCAGGTGTTAGATGTTTTTCATGTGGCATGCTAGGACACATCTCACACACTTGTACTATTCACGATAGTACTCATTGGGTGTGGAGACCCAAGGTGCATGATTTACAGCATACCATACATGCATTGCATTCTACATTTCATAAGAAGGAACCCAAACCTGCTTGGGTTCCTAAATCTAATATTTGATAATTTTATAGGTGGGCTCTCACAAAAGGCCTCATAAGAGTATGTGGTACTTTGACAGTGGTTGCTCTCGACATATGACTGGTGATGCCATTCAATTTGTTTAATTGGAGTCCAGGACTGGAGGAAAGGTTACTCTTGGAGACAACACCACCAAGAAGGTGGTAGGCGCATATATAATTGGTAATTCTAAGGATCTTATGATTGAAAATGTTTTGCTTGTAGATGGATTGAAGCACAACCTGATCAGCATTAGTCAACTTTGTGACAAAGGCTTCATCGTGCAATTCTTTGCAAATTCATTCATTATAAGTTTAAGTAACAATACTATTTTGCAGAGAAAGAGGATCAATAATGTCTACATGCTTGATTTAAATAACATTGAATGTGCTGCTTCATTTTGCTTAAAAACAATGATTGATGATTCATGGTTGTGGCACCGGAGTATGAAAACCTTAGGAAAGTGACCCAAAAAGATCTAGTTAGAGGTGTCCCCAAACTTAAGTTTTCAAAAGACCACCTTTGTGATCCCTATCAACTAGGAAAGCAAGTTCACTCCACCTTTCACCCCACTAAAGAAATTAGCACCTCTAGACCTTTAGAAGTACTTCACATGGATTTGTTTGGACCCATTAGAACTGCCAGCTTGGGAGAAAAAGTCTATGGTTTTGTGATTGTTAATGACTACTCAAGGTTCACCTGGACTAGATTTTTTACACATAAAAATGAGTCTTTTGAGGAGTTTAAAACATTTTCTACTTGGATTTAGAAAAAGCTAGGTTGTGAGATCTTGACCATCCATAGTGATCATGGGGGAGAGTTTGAGAATGAAATATTTGGAGGATTTTGTGAGCACAAGGGGATTAGCCACAATTTCTCAGCTCCTAGGACCCCTTAGCAGAACGGGATAGCTGAAAGGAAGAACTGGACCTTGGTGGAAGCTGTTAGAGCCATACTTGTTGAGTATTCACTTCTAAAATACTTTTGGGCTGGAGAAGTTAACACTGCTTGTTATGTGTTGAATATGGTGAACGTTAGAGCCAATTTAGAAAAGACACCCTATGAGATCCTTAAGGGTAGGACACCCAATCTTTCCCACCTTCATGTCTTTGGTTGTAAGGTTTTCATTCATAACAATAGGAAGTCTCACTTGGGAAAATTTGATCATAAATGTGATGAATGAGTGTTCTTGAGATATTCTAGTGTTGGAAACCTTTTAGGGTGTTTAACAGGAGAACTTTAGTAGTGGAAGAGACTAACCATGAAGTATTTGATGAGTCTGATCCTAAAAAGCATGGAGTTGAGGATGATGATGATATTAGAGAGATTATTGGTGGAGTAGAAAATTTTGAGAAGGAAGTATGTCACCAAAATATAGAAGGAGTAGGAGATGTCACCCAAGGAGTATAAAATTTAGATCTTGAGGAAAGGGTTGAACCTTCTCAGACCTTATTTAGTGATTGGAGATACTCTACAAGTCACCCTAAGGATTTGATCTTAGGAGACCCTTCTAAAGGAGTTAAGACTAGACATGGACTTAGGAAAGAGGTGAACCACTCTTCCTTTATCTCAATGATTGAACCCACCAACATAAACCAAGCTCTTACTGAAGAGTTTTGGATTTTAGCCATGCAGGAGGAGTTGAACCAATTTGTTAGGAATGAAGTTTGGGAGCTTGTAGAAAGACCTAAGGGATTAAGTGTGGTCAGGACAAAGTGGGTCCTTAAGAATAAGGTGAATGATTCAAGAGTGGTGGTTAGGAATAAAACAAGATTGGTGGCTAAGGGGTATAGCCAAATAGAAGGGATAGATTTTGAGGAGACATTTGCCCCTGTAGCTAGATTGGAAGCCATTAGAGTGCTATTAGCCTTTGCCTGTTATACAGGATTTAAGCTTTATCAAATGGATGTCAAAAATGCCTTTTTGAATGGGGAAATAAAAGAGGATGTGTTTGTAGAACAACCCCAAGATTTTGAGAGTTTTTTATTTCTAAATTATATTTTTAAATTAAAAAAGGCTTTGTATGATTTAAAGCAGGTACCAAGAGAATGGTATGAGAGGCTTAGCACATTTTTACTAGAAAGGGAGTTTGTTAAGGGGAGCGTAGAAACCACCCTTTTTTTTAGAAAATTGGAGATGATTTGCTCATTGTTCAGATTTATGTGGATGATATACTCTTTGGATCTCCTAATAAAAAACTTTGTGATGAGTTCTCTAAGACAATGAGTAGAGAGTTTGAGATGAGTATGATCGGAGAGTTGTCCTATTTTTTTGGGGTTTAGCATAAAACAATTGGATGATAAAACCTTTCTTAATCAAACAAAATACATAAAGGACATTTTGAAGAAGTATGAGATGGATAAATCTAAGACAATTAATACTCCCATGACTTCTAGTGTTCCATTGGATAAGGACCCAAGTGGTAAGTCTGTTGATTAGAAGAAGTACAGAGGCATGATTGGATCTTTACTCTACTTGACTACTAGCCGACCCAACATAATGTTTAGTGTTTGACTTTGTGCTAGATTTCAAGCCGACCTTAAGGAATCCCACCTGATTGCTGTTAAGAGAATTTTTAGATATATTTTGGGGACCCAAAGCTTAGGGATTTGGTATCCTAGACACAACACTTCTTTTGAGATTATTGAATTTTCTGACTCTGATTTTACAGGATGTAAGGTGGATAGAAAAAGTACTTCAGGAACTTGTCAATTTATAGGACAATCTTTGGTCTCATGGTCTAGTAGGAAGCAAAATTTTGTTGCACTTTCCACTGTTGAAGCTGAGTACATTGCTCTTGGAAGTTGTGTGGCCCAAGTCCTTTGGTTGAAATAACATGTATTGGATTAAGGATTACCTGTAGGCACCATCTCAATCTTTTGTTACAACACTAGTGCCATATGCATCTCTAAGAATCATATCCAATATTCAAGGACTAAGCATATTGACATTAGGCATCACTTCATTAGAGACCATGTGACTAAGGAAGACATTGAGTTACACCATGTGACAACTGAAAATCAACTGGCTGACATCTATACTAAACCAGTGGCCTTCAACACTTTCAGCTCTTTAAAGACCAGATTGGGTGTGATTGATATAACTGTATAAACTTGATCTTCTATTTGCTTTACTTGGTTTTTGTTCTTTTTCTTTTAAGTTGCTTTTCCTTTTTGCTCTTTGTTTTTTTTTTTTTTTTTTGGCTTACTTTCTTTTTTAATTTTTTAGCTTTCAAAAAATCATCGCTGAAATGATATTGTATGCCTTGTCCTTGCTTTTGAGAATTTGTAGTCAATGTTTTACATCTCTTAATCTATTAGATGGTAAAAATATTTCGTTGATTGTGTCTCCTTCTCTAGCCTATTTTAGTGGCACAGTTTTCTGTTCTAATCAAAAATATATTTCAAATTAAAGATTGTGTATGAAATTAAGATCTTTTCTAAACTTGCTTAAGAAAATCTATCTTGTATTTATAATGCTTAAAGTTTTTTTGTCACATCAAGATTCCTCGTTACTCTTGTTATTGGTTATTGATTCTGTTTTGTGGATAGTTCTTCCTAATGTTAGAGAGAGAGCTCCTATTCTCTAATATCTAGAAAATATATTCACAACTAAGAAGTCTTTCTTAAGAGATTGAAAAAGAAAATTTAGCTAGCAAAAATAAAAAAAATGGCCAATGATGCCAAATTGAAAAGAAAAAGTATATACACAAAAGTGTATCAAAAATCAAGATGCTCAAAGAGCCAATCAAAATGACAAGAGGCATTAAATGAGCCCACTAAAAGGCAAGTTATTCTCTTTTTTCAAATCTTTTAAAACCTAGAAGTTTTCATGTATAAAGACTTGATTTCGATTGTTTTGCGATTGTGACAAATTTACTATGGTTCATTATTCCATAAGATACATTTTTTCTTAAACCAAGTGATGAATAGATTCCTTTTTTTCTCATATCCAATTGATTTTTTGAGTTAGGTCATTGATTTCAAAAGACGATTCTACCCTAAGAGAAAGTCTAAGCTAAGGGTAATCATAATCGGATATTCTACTGTTCTTTGGATTATTGATGTTCTTAACTCATTAACTCACAAGTTTTTAAAATCAATCACATGAAATACTATATCATCTTCATGCCCTGGTAAAAAAAAAAAAAAAAGAGGGTGTATTATGGTTTGCTTTTGTTCTTGATTCCCTCCTTTTTGATATGTCAAAAGGAGGAGTAGTCTTAGGATGTTTCTTGCACTTTCAATTCCATGTGTTACACTGCTATTTTTTAAATATTTGTCATAGTATTTTTCCATCATCAAAAAGGGGGAGATTGTTGCAAATTCAGGTCTATGAACTATGCTTTGATGATTGCAAACACTCTTACTTGTCTTGGTCTGTTTTTTACTACTAACTTTTTAGGAATCAAAGATCGGACGGAAAAATGGAGCCAACTCAAGATTGGGTATATTAGGGTTGAGACAGTCTATATTTTTATTTTTCTCTTCTTGAGTCAATTGAAATTATTGGTGTAACTGATGCAAAGTAACCCTACACACACACACTCGAAACTTAGAATTCTAGTTTTTACTCATATCGGCCCGGACGATATTTACATCGTCCTGGATGATTTGGCTTAAAATAGAAAAACTAATCATGGGTTCTTAATTAAGGCAGCCATCATTAACAAATCGGCCTGGATGATACTTGTTTTGGCCAGGATGATAGGCTCAAAACAGAAAGAAATTGCCGCCATAAATAATTAATGTATTCTGTTCTTTTGGTAATCGACCAGGACGATCTCGGATCGGCTTGGATGATATTCACAATTATACCTTAATTGATCAGATAATCAAGGAGGTAATTAAGGATGATTGATACGATCATATCATCCTGGATGATCTTAAGATCAGTCGGGATGATCTATTCTAAAATCCTTAGTTGCTCTTGGACGATAAATATCAGCCAACACAAATTCAGGGCTATGTGCTGGACGATATGGATCGGTCAGCTTGAATTCAGGGCGATGCTCTGGACAATTTTCCTCTGATTTGAACTAATTGGCCAGGACGATCTTGAGATCGTCCTGGACGATCAAGTTAATTTTCAATTGTCTAGTTTGCATTCAGGGCAATGCTCTGGCCGATCTCATGGGATTTGTACTGATCGGCTAGAACGATTTCCATATTGTCTTGGACGATATAGTCGGCAACTTTCCATTAATGAGCTCCTTTGAAGCTCTTCTATTTAAGAGTTCTTGTTCAACATTTTTTAACATCCTTGGCTGCTGTCTTGACCTGAGAAAACCTAAAGGAGAGAGAGATAGATAGAGAGAGAGAGAGAGAGAGAGAGGGAGAGAGAGAGAGGATCTTTTAAGGGGGAGCTTTTGATGGGATTCATAAGGGTTGCTCCAAGCATTGTTCCACTTCTTCTTCCCTAGAGTCTCTTGTCCTTGGAAGGGTTGGGAGAGGTAAGTTTTAGCAAGTGATCAAGGTTCTCTGCCTGCTTCAGGAGGAAGCAAAAGGAGGAAGGTTCTCTACCTTGCCGGGTGTGGCAAAAAGAGGTGTTTGTAATGGCTTCTCCGCCTAGCGGTGGGGGCTAAAGAAGAGTCACGTTTGTAGTGCAATACTCGGAGGGCGCCTCCAGGGAGTGGACGTAGGTCGAGTTGACCGAACCACTATAAACCCACGTGTTCTTATTTTTTACTGCTTCCGCATTTATTTTCTTCCACACTTATGTTTGTGGTGATTTTGTTTGTATTCGTGCTTTGCTTAAAGAAATTTTTAAATACCAATTCACCCCCCCCCCCCCACTCTTGGTTAGCCTTGGGCTAGCTTTATAGGGCTTAACATCCCTTACAAACTTTCAAATGCTTTGCATTAGGAAGTTGTGTGGCACAAGTACTTTGGTTGAAATAACAATTGCTTGATTTAGGATTAACTATAGGAACTATTTTAATTTATTGTGATAACACTAGTGCTATTTGTATTTCTAAAATTTCTATTCATCATTCAAGAACCAAACATATAGACATCATGCATCATTTCATAAGGGATTATGTATCCAAAGGAGAAATTGAACTCACTCATGTTTTTACTTAAAATCAACTTGTAGACATTTTTACAAAACCTTTAGCCTTTGATACGTTCAGTGCATTAAGAACAAGGATTGGAGTAATTGATTTGTATGT
Organism: Dendrobium huoshanense; assembly: GCA_016618105.1. NCBI lineage: Eukaryota > Viridiplantae > Streptophyta > Magnoliopsida > Asparagales > Orchidaceae > Dendrobium > Dendrobium huoshanense. The sequence goes on from CM028345.1 coordinate 19,536,407, forward strand.
TTAATTAAAAATATTTTCTGCAACATTGATATGTGTTTTCTAGTTAATGTTTTTATGTGTTTTTATGATTTTTGTTTATCTTGTGTTTATGATTTTCTGTATTTGAGTTTTTAATTTTGTGATTTTATGCATTTTTTATTGTGGTTGTGTTTTAGTTTTTTTTTTTATTGAGTGCATGTTTTAAAAAATTTTGAGTGACAATCATCCGGGAAGAAATTTTTTTTCGTACGGGACGAATTGTGTAGTGAGTCAATCTGTCGGATTTAAATCGTTTGCGTGCAGTTTTTCAGTTTTTAATTTTCACTTCATCTGTATGATCTTCATGACCGTCCAGGACAAAATTGTTGCACATAAAAGAAAGAAGAACATTGCCTTGAGACATTTAGTGGCTTACATTCAGGATAAGAAGTATAATTTAGTTCATCCGGACCAAGATTTGAAAGAACTACTCTACTACAATGACGGATCATTTAGAGCAATCTTCAATAAACATGAACCAAGTAAAACACATGTCATTAGTGATACTGAAGAAGAACATGAAGCTGCACCTGCACCTGCTAATGAACCAAATTATCAGGATTTGGTTCAAAGATTTGACCGTTTAGAGACTCACTTTGATCAACGGTTTGATCAAATTGAAGCTCATATGCAGCAGCGGGATATACAATACACTCAAGACATGGGGTTTATGAGGGCACAGATGAATGATATTAGTACCAACATGCTTATGATAAGTACTTATTTCAATATCTTCGATGTTGCACCTCCTCCTCCTCCTCCTCTAGATCAATGACCTTTAGAATGATTTCATGTACTTGATTATGTTTTTATTTTTCTTTAGATGATGTGTTAGTATTGTGATGTGTTAGATTGTTACGTGTTTTGTTTTAGTTGTGTTGATTTTCGAGTTCTATGTTATATTGATATCATTTGATTAGATTGTAATATCCTTTATTTTTATATCAATATAAGTTATCTTACTTTGGCTTTAATCTTGTTTTGAAATGTGTGTTAGCAAATATGACAATCTTTAAAAATTTTTATCTTAAAAGTGCTAAACTTGAAGTGTAACTTAAAATTGAATTCATTAGAAAATCTAATTTTTCTAAATTTAAGTTTTTCTTATAACTTGATATTATTAAGATTGTCAATCTCATGTCTCTTATTAGACTACATTAATGTTTAATATTATTATTGTAATTATGATATTTTCTTATTTTGTATTTCATTTATCAATAAATATTAATGCACGTAGAAAAATTTGAAAATTTTTATTATATATTTTGGAAAGAATACGATTACTCTTGAAAAATATATAAATGTACAAAAATCTAAAGGAATGCGCAAAGGTTCGCAATTTGAAAAAGAGGCACAAAATAAGCCCACAAGTGAAAAGATGCACAAAAATGTGTACAAATTTGAAAAAGATACGCAAAGCACCACATGTGGTAGTTATTTCTTTCCACAATCTTTTGATCTCTTAATTCAAATTGATCTTCTGTATATTTATATTTTGAATTGAAATTTGAAATATACAAATTTTATATTCATCCTTTATACAATGATATTCTTTTTCTTAGTGTCTAAATTGATTCATACTTTTTATATGTACTTTTTATTATCAATGTTATATCACTTCTTAAATCCTATGAATCATATTGATTTGCCTAATGATTTTATTTTATTTGCAAAATTTAATTCAATCACTTTCAAAGATCAATTATCACAATATTATCATATGACTGCTTACATTTATGGTCATTTTCTTCTTCTCTTTTTGCTGTTGTAAAAAAGGAGGAGAAAATATTATTTGTTCGTATCTTTTCGTAACTCGTATCTTTTCGTATCCTTATTCGTATCGTATTTTTGTTTTGTAGTATTATTTTTGTTACATTTTAAAATTTAAAAAAAAAGGGAGAGATAAAATTGTTATGCAAAGCCTCCTTATTTTTAAATGTTCATCAATTCAGGAGAAGTTTAGAAGATTCTTAAAATTTAAAAATTATACAAATAATAATTGTTTTGCTAATTGCATGTTTTACATTCTTGCAACTTGTTTAGTTTTGATGATTCCAAATATTATTGTTTTAAGTTTTGTTATCTCCTAACACTTTTTAAAAGATTTATTTTTGCTCTTGTGTGGACTAACATTTCAGGAAATTCGAACTCTAGACTAATGAAGACTTCAAATCAAATTCAGCATGAGATAGTTTGTAAATTGAAGCTTGTATTTTTCTTTGAATTGAGTCTGAGAGGGAGTGATTGTAATTGTGTAAATAAACACACACACACACTTAAGGAGATCTTTAAAAATTACACTGATCATATGAGATGAACATAGTTCATACGGTATGATCAAGTCAGTTATCTCCTCGGAAGAGCAATGGAACAAATAGGAAGGGAAGAAAATTGTTCTAAGTCCTGGTTATCCAAGACAAATTTCTTATTCGTCCCAGTACAAAATTCCTATTTGTCCCAGTACGAAATGGGCTCTGGAAAATTTTCGTTCAGTTGAAATTCATATTCGTGCCAGGACAAAATGCTCTCTAAAAAATTTTCATCCAGACGAACTCCAATTCATCCCAGGATGAAATATCCTCTGGAAAATTTTCATCCAGACAAACTCCAATTCGTCTCAAGTCAAAATGTACTCTGAAAATTTTTCGTCCAAACGAATTCCAATTCATCCCAAGATGAAATGTCCTTTAGAAAATTTTTGTTCAGACGAAATCCATATTCGTGCCAGGATGAAATGTCCTCTGTAAAAATTTTCGTTCAGACGAACTCATATTCATCCCAAGATGAAGCGCACCGACTCTTAAAAATTTGGCAACTTCCTGCAGTTTTCTAGACAAACCTTGTTCGTACGGGATGATTAATGTGTACGAAGTCAGTTCGTATCAATATACATTAGGTTCATTTCTAACTGAATTAAGTAACATCGTCCGGGATGATCCACGATTGTATGGGATGATCCACTACTGATATACTTGAATTTTAATAGTTTTTGAATGATTTTTTGTGTCTTTCCTATATAAAGTCCTATATAAACTTCCACTTAATCTTTTTGCCTACTGATCTTCATGCCTACTAAAAGGAAAGTCAAGGAGAGAGTGTGAGAGTCTTTGAAGGAGGATTCTTACTACTGGAGCATGAAGGTTTCACTTGGTACTCAAAGGTAAGAGTCTTAAATTATGATTTTTGATTACTTCACTTTTCTCTCTTCCTTCTAGAATTCTTGTAAAGAAGATCTGTCAAGTAGATCCGATTCTCTGCTGACACTTGGAGAGTGTGAATAGACAAATGGTTCTCTGCCCACATTAGGAGAGTGTGAAAGGATGAAGGGTTGCCCACACTAGCATAGTGTGAAAGGACAGACGGTTCTCTGCCAACATTGAGAAGAGTGTAAAAGGATGACGGTTCTCTACCGCACCTGGTAGTGGTGGAAGAGAGTTTTATAAAGGCTTCTCCGTCTTGCTGTGGGTGCAAAAGGAGAGTCACTAGTCGTATTAGTGCAATACTCGGAGGGTGCCTCCGGAGAGTGGTTGTAGGTTGTGTTTTACCAAACCACTATAAATCTCATGTATTTTATTTTTTTGCTACTTTTATTTTTATTTTACTGTTTCTAACTTGTGGTTGAAAAATCATTTTCTATAAAATTCACTAAAGTTAAAATTCTCTATTTTAAAGTTTAAAAGAGGGTAAAATTTTTAATTACCAATTCACCCCCTTTTGGTTAGCCGCTGTGTCATAAGCTTAGGTTTAACAACCTAATTCATATTGAACAAGTTTCAACATGTTCTAGTATGGAAGAAGAGCAGACAGATACGTGTTTGTATTGACTTCCGTGATTTGAATAATGCATGTCCTAAGGATGATTTTCCTCTTCCTATCCCCGAGCTTTTGGTGGATATAGCATCATCCCATAGCATTTTCTCACTTATGAATGGTTCATCTTGTTACAATCATATAAAGATGGACCCCAAGGATGAGAAGTTCATTGTATTTTGTATACCAATAGGTGTATTTTGTTACAAGGTGATATCCTTCGGTCTCAAGAATGCTAGGGCCACCTATCAACAAGCTATGACTTTTATCTTTGATGAGATTATACACGAGCAAGTGAGTGCTATGTGGATGATTTGGTAGTCAAAAGCAATGTCCGTGGAGATCACCTTTGAGATCTATGAATCATTTTTGAACGCCTGTGCAAGTTTTATTTAAAGATAAATCATTTAAAATGCGCATTTGCAGTTAGTGCACGAACGTTCTTGGGGTTCATAATTCACTACCATGGCATTGAGATAGACCCTTCTATAATCAAATTCATAACAGATTTAAAATCCCCTAAAAGTCTTACCCATTTGAGGTCCTTTCAAGATAAACTTGCTTTCTTATAGAGATTTATCTCCAACCTTTATGGTAGGTGTCATCCCTTCTCTACCCCAGTGAAAAAGGATGCCTGATTCCACTGGAATGAGCATTGTAAGGAGGCATTTGAGAGTATAAAGCTCTACCAGATGAACCCCCCCTATTTTAGCTGCACCTATCCCAGGTAGGTCGTTGATTCTCTACACTACGGCCCTGGATGAGTCCTTAGGTGCATTGCTAGCTCAAGAGAATGAGAAAGCTAAGGATAATGCCTTGTACTACCTTAACATATGATTAATACCTATAGAGCTTAAGAGCCCAAATATGGAAAAGCAATGTTTAGCTCTAATCTTTGTAATACAAAATCTTAGGCACTATATGCTATCGCATAAAATCAATCTCATCTCTCGAGTCAACCCCTTACAGTACTTAATGACCCATTCAACCCTCTCAGGTCATCTAGCATGGTGGTCTATGATCTTACTGCAATTTAATATTACTTTTGTTTCTTAGCGGACCGTCAAAGGACAGACTCTAGCTAACTTTCTGGTCGATCACGCGATCCCTACGGATTTCCCACTCAATGATGATCTACCTGACAAACTAATCATGGGTGTGGATGAGCCAGAGTCCCCTACTTGGGAGTTTTACTTTGATAGTGCGTTATCCGTTAAAGTCTTAAAGCCATATGAAAACCTTACAGTTAGGGTTAGTTTAGGCCTAATTTTTTTATCCCCTGAATGTCATACTCTACGGTACTCCTATAGTTTATTAGAACCTCAAACTAATAATAAAGTTGAGTATGAAGCTCTAGTTTTAGGGCTTGAGTTGGTCATTCAGATGAACATTATGCAGGTAAAATATTTGGAGACTCCCAATTAATAATAAATCAAGTAACTAGAGTCTACAAAGTGCTTAAGCCTAAGCTCTTTCCATATTATAGTAAAGTAATGGAGCTCTTATGCTTAATAACAGAAGTAACTTTGGCCAAGATCCCTAGATTTTAAAATGAAAAAGCAAATACCTTGGCCAAGTTAGCAAACGAATTACCTGACCCTACTGGAAATCCTGTGTCCATTATTATCCAGTATCATCAAGCACTATGCTCCACAGACTTATATTCTCCCTATCAGACCCTCACAGTGTTTTCTGTGGATGAAGAGTTAGATTGCAGAGTGCCATTCAGAGAATACTTAAAGAATGCTAGGCTTCCAGATGATAGATCTCTCACCGCTCAAATTAGAAAGAGAAATCTATCATTCACCTACATAAATGACACTCTATATTGGCGCTCTTTTAACCAAATGTAGTCTTGATGCCTCAATAAAGAAGAGGCTCATAAGGTCATGGGTGAGAAACATGAATGGCTTTGTAGTGCCCATCAGTCTGGACCTACAATGAAAGGCAAAATTAAACACCTTGGATACTACTAGCCGACTATGATTTGTGATTGCATGGAGCATGCTAGAAGGTGCCACCAGTGCCAGATTCATAGCACGGTGATTCACCAACCCCCTAATCCATTGCACCCTACTATTTTGTCTCCACTGATTACTTCTCTAAATGGACAGAAGTTGTCTCACTTAAGAAAGTTAAATCAGAAGATATGATGTGCTTCTTTCGCGATAAGATTATTTTTCTCTTTGGTGTTCCATGCTGTATAATTTTAGATAACGGTCCATCATTTAGGAGCACCAAAATTACCAAATTTGCCCGTCGCCATAACATCAATTAGCGATACTCTTCAATCTACTATTCCAAAGCTAATGGGCTGGCAGAGGCATTTAATAAGACTCTTATGTAACTGATAAGAAAAATCTTTATTATAAATAAAAGAGAATGGCATGATAGGTTACCTGAAGTATTATGGGATTACAGGACTACCTATCATACTCCTACTCAGTCCACCCCATATGCTTTAACTTTTGGGGTTGAAGCAGTCCTCCCACTTGAGGTTGAGCTCCCCTCACTACGTGTAGCAGTTATTTATAATCTATCTGATGAAGATAATGCCTGACTTAGGTAGGAAGAGCTTAATGGTTTAGAAGAGCTTCGCTTATAGGCTCATTAGAACCTTAAGCTAGACCAGGCCCGAATAACCCAATCACATGATTGCCTTGTTAGACCTCATGTTTTTCGGGTAGGCAATTTAGTTCTTATCTTGCATAGGTCTATCATTTTTATCGGTGTAGAAGTGATAAGTTTGAGCCTATTTGGGAAGAACACTTTGCTGTAGAGCAAGTTTATGAAGGTGGTGCCTATCAACTTGTTGATAAAAATGGTGTGTACCCCATGCCTATCATCAACGACCAGTGCTTGAAAAAGTACTATGCCTGAGTCTAGTTCATTACAAGAGGACCCCCTACCTCCTATAGATATCCCTCTATATATGTAGTTCCTAAAATGATCCCTCTTACTTTTCAGCAGTTTGTGTGGCCAAGATGATCTACAACATGAATTTCACTTTGAATAGTATAAGGTCGTCCTTAAAGGTGATATGCTAATACGTCGTAGGGATATTAATTCTTATATTTTTACTGCCTAGTTTCACTTGGCCACTCCAAGTGTGGTCTGGGATATCAAAACCTCTTATTGGGAGGTAATATTGGGTCCACACTCACCTATATCAGTCAGGTGTAATGATAGTGATCCACTATTCCTATGTGAGTTTCTTCTTCCTATCAGTCCTGACTTGATAGTTGTAGCCCTCAGTCCATTCATAAGAGTTGAATGTTATCAGGGATGTCATAGTCTCTAGTTTAGACCCTTTGGAGATAGAATACTGGGTTCATACCATCCAATATTAGTCAGAAGTGATAATGTTGATCCTCTATCCTAACTTTTGATTTCTATTTCATACATCAATTTTACTATGATTGTGCTCCCCAGTTCATTCACATGAGTTGAATGTTGTTTGGGTTATCAACATCAATAGTTCACTTCTTTATAAGATATGTTACATCTCTTTTCCCAATTTTATTCATGTGGTGAACATGGCCTAGGTTATCAAAGCCATACACAATTCCCTCTCTTATAAAAAAATACATGTGATAAAAAGAGGGAAACTCTTAGTAGAGCAAAACTGGTTGCCCTTGTCACAGGAGAAACCCGGTAATACTCTCTAAGAGCATAAGTTCTCAAAAAATCTGCTTTCCTCTCCTTTGAAGCACATTGGTGTTTACTTCAAGGATGAATGTATGCCCATTTGGTTATGATCTTTTACAATTTTAATTGCCTTTGTTAGATATGTGGTACATCATGTCCTAGATGTCGACATCACTGTCTTATGAGCTTGGGTATTTCTGAGGAAAGATCAATCCCTTTCTGCCCTCTTTTGGTAGCTTACTCATCCATTCATATATTATTCTAAGCTGCTAGAGTAGACCTATGAATGTGATAGTGTAACTTATAATCCTCATAGGGTCCTACCTAGTTAGGGTAGGTGTTACCATTGAGACCTTTTGATGATCATTGATCTCACTCATAATTAATATTCTCAACTGGTGAGTGTGTCCCCTCGCCACCTAGAGTTATTTTTTTAGTTGTGATGTAGTACATCCTGTCTCAAGTGTAAGCATCACATCCTCAAGGGCTTTAATCTTCTAGCAAAAGATTAGCCCCTTAGTTTCTTTATCGACCTATGTCACTATTTATACCCTACTGTTAGCTGCTAGAGTAGTCTTATGAATGTAGTAATGTTATTTTTTCTCCCCATAAGATCACACTAGTTTTTATGGGTGTTACCCCAGTGACCCTTTAATAATTACTATCCTCAGATAGTGAGTGTGTCCTCTTACTACCTAGAGTTATCTTCCTAGTAGTGATTTAGCATATCTTTTCTTAGATATTAACATCACTACTTTTAGAACTTTGATCTGCTAACAGATAATCAGTTCTTCTGCTCCTTTTTGTGATCAATCCTATTATGCACTAGGCTCAGTCATCAGAGTAGTTTTATGAATGTGAAGAGGTCACTTTCACTTCCCACAGGGTCCCACTAGTTTGTGTGGGTGTTACCACTATGAGCTTTTTCTTATTTAGAGTTGTTGTCCTTAGTGGCGAGAGTGTCCCCTTACTGCTTTTGTTCTTTTCCTCTTACTTGGTGATATGGGGCATCATGCCTTAGGTGCCACCATCACCTTTTCTTGAGCTTTGACTTTCTAGTAGAAAGTCAGCTCTTCAATCCCTTCTACCACTTATTTTCTCATTGAGACGTGACTCTTAGCTGTCGGAGAGGTCCTTTGGATGTGTTGATATTGTTTTCACTCCTTATAGGATCCCCATCAGTTGATATGGGATTACCACTGTAGCCCCTTTGATGATTGTTTTTACTATGCTTAGTCCTATCTTTTGTAGCAGAGGTGCCCCCTCGCTACTTCAGTTCTTCTTACTCTCCTGGAATGAGACTACTCCTCTACACACTCTACTGAAGGTATATCTCTTCCAGCTTTCTTTTTACACATCATACTGATGTTCTCCTCCCTTTTGTGTAGGGTTAGAGTTCCCTAAGAGATCCTAACAGTATTTGGATACTCATGGCCATGATGATTTGTCCTCTATCATATGGTTATCAAAATGCTAGCATGGGATTCCTTAAATAACTCTACGCTAAAAATTCCTCCATTTACCTTTCTTTTCACCCATACATCCCTGCACAGATTTGTGTCAGACTGATATTAAGGTGACTTTCACCTTCTACCCTGTTATTTAGATACAAGCAGATAGGTAGTTGGTTTTACCTGTTCAGTTGAGAGAGCATAATAGAGTTCCTATAAGGCATTCCTCACCACTCATTTTTCTTTCTGATTGTCCTATTGTGATCAAGCAGGCATTAGAGCCCGACTCTTTACCCACTATTCTCGACAAGAGCAAGTGAGTATTGAACCCTTCTTTATTTACAAGGTTGAGCTGGTTGACCAGATGTTGAAGCTTACCTAGTTGAGAGAGCCTGACAGAGCACCTGAAAGACATTCCTCTCCACCTCTTTTTACTTTGGATGTCCTGTTAAATACTAGGAAGGCTTCCATTTTTATGGCTTATGAGCTTCTTGCTGAGGTCAGGCAGAAGTAGTGAGTCACCCCAATCCACAATTCTGAAAGGATCAAGAGAAGATGGGATCCATTCCACCTTCTACCACACTGTCCTTATATGGTAAGACTAGTAGTTGGTTTTACTTTTCGGTTGCGAGAGCCCTACAGAGTCCCTAGGAGGCATTCCTCACCATCCATTTACTTTGAATGTCTTGTTAAAGATTAGGTAGGCTTCCATTTCATGGCTTATTCACTTTTGCTGACGTCAGGCAGAAGTGTTGAGTCACCCCAATCCACTCTTTTGAAAGGATCATGAGGAGATGGGATCCTTCTGCCTTCTATCATGCTATCCTGATATGGTCAAACTGGAAGTTGGTTTTATGTTTTTGGTTAAGAGAGCACGACAGAGTCCCTGCGACGCATTCCTCACCACCCCTTTCCTTTGGATGTCATGTTAAAGACTAGGTAGGTTTCCATTTTCTTGGCTTATGAGCTTCTTGCTAAGGTCAGGCAGAAGTAGTGAGTCACTCCAATCCACCGTTCTGAAAGGATCATGAGGAGATGAGATCCTTGTCACCTTCTACACCGCTATCCCTATACGGTCAGACTTGTAGTTGGTTTTACTTTTCAGTTGAGAGAGCCGGACAGAGTCCCTAGGAGGCATTCCTCACCACCCCTTCACTTCGGATGTCCTGTTAAAGATTTGGCAGACTTCCATTTCATGGCTTAATCACTTTTGCTGAGCTTAGGAAGAAGTGTTGAGTCATCCCAATCCACTATTCTAAAAGGATCAGGAGGAGATGAGATACTTTTCTCCTTCTATCTTGTTGTGTCGATATAGTCAGGCAGATAGTTTGCTTTACTTACTTGGTTGAGAGAGCCCGATAGAGTCCCTGGGAAGCATTACTCACCACCTTTTATCCTGAGTGTCTTGTTATGATCAGGTAGATACCAAATTTTGTGACTCCTTTATTTGTTGTTTTAATATGGTCAGGAAAATATTGAGTCACCCCAATCCACTATTCCAGAAGGATCAGAAGGATATGAGATTCTTTCAACTTCTATTTGGTTAATCGATACAATCAAGCAGATAGTTGGTTCCACTTTACCTAGTTGAGAGAGCCCAAAAGAGCCCTTGGGAGGCATTCCTCACCACTTCATTCACCTTCTATTCTGCTATTTTGATATGGTCAGGCATATAGTTGGATTACTTTTACTACCTTACTTTTGGTTCTCTTTGGCTCCTCCCTCACTATAGGGTAAGGCAAGGAGAAGATCCTCCCCTACTTTTTCACCCTTGTGGTGAACTTTACTCTTTAATTCTGCTATTGGCTCTGCCCCTGCTACACGGTACGGCTAGGAGAGAACCCCTCTACCTTTTTCACCCTTATGGTGATACTTTACTTGGATTCTTTCCTCATCACTATCATTACTACAGGGTAAGGCCAGGAGAAGATCCCACTACTTGTTCACCATTTGTTGACATCTTTCTTATGCACTACTGCTCTTCACTCTCTCCAAGGCTCTGTACGTGCTACTAGGTAAGGTCAGGAAAAGAGCTTCCTACTTTCTTCTACCTTTCTGGTACTCCCTTACTTGTGGTCTCCACTCCACTTTCTAGGGCATAGTCGGTCAACGCAAACACAAGCGATTCGCTACTTGTTCGCCGCTCCTATTGGGGGTCAGTTTGTTGACCTATTTTTAGTCCAAGCTCTTGGTCAAAGAGTTTAACTTGGTCAATTTGACCAAGCCAGGACTTAAGACCAATCCCATCCAATTCAGTGGTTCAAATTGGGTCTGTTGAGCCCAGGCCCAGGCCTTGGGTCAACTCAGTTGACCAGGTTAATTAGGGTTGACCCAAATTGACCCAAACCCCTTTTGATTGATTTCAAATCAATTTTAAACCCTCCTGGCTTAATTTCTCCTCTCCACTTGACTCAGATGGTCAGACCAACTTTGTTGAGCTTAGACCTAAGTCCTGGGTCAATCTGGTTGGCCAGGTCAACCCAGGTTGACCCATTTAGACCCTTTTGAGCCTAAATTCAATCCAAATCAATTCAAACCCTCGTTAGGCTAAAGCCCCTCACTCCTTGGACCTAATTGACTAGTTTGACCAAGTCAAACTCTGACTTGGTCAAACCAAGCCCTTAATGGGTCAAATCAACCCATTTAAACATAATAAGAGCCCATTTAATGGGCTTAATGCCTCCTTAATAATTGGGATTCAAAACCACGGCCAATTAAACCTATTTTCCCTCCTAATTCATTAGAGATGGGACCTTGGCTATCCATGACAGGGTTAGGCCTTTTAAATATGAAAAATTAGGTCATTCAAGGGAACTTATTCCAATCTCTCTCTCTAAGGGCTCTAGGACTGAGAATTCTAGTGTGTAAGCTCCTTGAGACCTCTCCCACTTCCCTCCACTCAAACTCGATGGAAATACCTCACTGACGGTGAGTTTTCGGCCACCCAAAGCTAGATCAATCCAAAGATTTGATCTAATCAATCCAAGGCTCGTTTGATCGTGGTTTCAACTTGGGAAGCATACGAGGATAGTCTACAAGCTCAACTGTTACAAAGATTTGAAGATCCAACGGTTCGATCCCTTAAAAAACCCTTAGAATAGTTCAAACACTTAGATCTAAATAACTTTTTTTATAGTGATTTTTACAATGTGATATTTGTCTCCCATGAATGCTCTTCATATTCTTTACCTATGTTTCAAATTTCATTAAAATCTATTTAGCCGATCTCGAGAACGAAGAAATTTTAATTTTAGGGCTTCGGTTCGGACGTGTTTACGTCTGGGAGCGATTCGGGCTATTGAACTTTCGATCAAAGGTCATGATCCAACCGCCATTCATCCGACGCGATCATGGCCACTGGTTCCCGAACACGCTGAATCAAACGATGTTCACGTCCTGCCGACGTGGCTAAGTGTAGACTGTCGCCTTCAATCATGTGCTAATGATTACGCCGACGGTGCAATCCTTGGCCATGATTGGAAAACTCATGCCGCCACCACCGTAGCCCATGGAGCCAATCGGGTCACGCCACATGGCCGTCGCCGCCCGTTTAAATTAAACTAAATGTTAATATTATTTTCAAACCTATTTTAACTTCAAATTTTCATTGAAAATTCATTTTTGATTCGTATTTCATGCACAATATATTGAATTATTTCTATTTTAATAATCTTTAATTTAAAATTCAATTTAATTAAAAATATTAAGTATATTTTAAAATATTCCATAAAATAGTAAAAACGCTTAATTTTAAAATATTATTATAATTTTAATTATTAATATTATAATTTTTATTATCATTGATATTATTATTATATTAGTTTGTTGCTTTTATTATTATTATTATTATTATTATTTTTATTATTATTATTATTTTAATCATTTTAAATCGCTTTAAATATTATTAATACCAATACTATTTTAAAATTATTGTCATTATTATTATTTCATTAAATAAATGTTAAATTTTAGAAACTTAATTATTTAACAATTACTTTGAAATATTAATTATTTTAAATTACCTTTTATTGCTTTAGAACTTTAATACTTCATAACTTTCTCATTTTAAATCAAAATTTTATATATAACCCCTTAAAATTTTCAAAAAACTAAATCCTATTTTATTTTAAAATTATTTTTAGAATTTAATTTTTACTTTTTTGATATATTTCTATTTTTTATTTGTTAAGATAGTTGCTATTTGCATGCTTTACATTTTTGCAACTTGTATAGTTTTGATGATTCCAAACATTATTGTTCAAATGTGTAGTTATCTCCTAATAATTTTAGAAGATTTGTATTTGCTCTTGTGTGTACTAACATTTCAGGAAAATCAAACTCCAGACTACGAAGACTTCAAATCAAATTCAACATGAGATACTTTGTGAATTTGAAGCTTGTACTTTTCTTTGAATTAAATTTGAAAGGGAGTGATTGTAATTGAGTGAATAAAAACATACACACACACATAAGGAGATCATATAAAATTTTTACTAATCGTATGGGATGATATCAGATCGTACGGGACGATCAGACAGTTATCTCCTATTGAGCACATAGAACGAATAGGAACTGGCTTGAAAAATTTTCTAAGTCATATTCGTCCGAGATGAAATTAATTATCGTCCAGGACGATCTGGTCTCTGTAAAATTTTCGTCCAGACGAAATTAATTATCTTCAAAAAATGAGTTACTCTCTGTAAAATTTTCGTCCAGATGAAATTAATTATCGTCCAGGACGATCTGGTCTCTATAAAATTTTCGTCCAGACGAAATTAATTATCGTCAGAAAACGAGTTGCTCTCTGTAAAATTTTCGTCCAGACGAAATTAATTATCGTCCAGAACGATCTGGTCTCTGTAAAAATTTTATCCAAACAAACCAATTTTCGTCCAGATGATTAACCGATTAGAACAGTTTTCAGTAGTTTTCTAGAACCGACCTAGTAATAACCGTTCGTACCGGACGAACTTAGTTCGTACGGGACGATCAGCGTGTACGAAGACATTTCATACAAATATACAAATAGGGTCGTTTCAAATTGTTTAAGTAAAATGGTCCAGGATGATCCACGATCGTACGAGACGATTCAATGTGTACAGAATTGAAAATTTGTAGTTTTTGGGCGTTTTTTCTTGTCTTTTGTATAAATAGTCCAAATTAGACTGCCACCAAATCTTTTTGTCATTTGATCTTCGTGCCACTTGAGAGAATAGCTAAGAAGAGAGTGTATGAGAGTGCATTCAAAGGAGGATTCCTTCCACTGGAGTGTGAAGGCTTCACTTGGAGTTCAAAGGTAAGAATCTCTACTTGTGAATTGGGATTACTTCACTCTTTTCCTACTTCCTTCTAGATTTCTTGTGAGAAGATCTGTCAAGGAGATCCGGTTCACTGCCGACACTTGGAGAGTGTGAATAACCAAAAGGATCGCTTCCTACACTTAGAGAGTGTGAACAGCTGTAGGGTTCTCTGCCCACACTAGGATAGTGTGAAAGGACGGTAGGGTTCTCTGCCCACACTAGGAGAGTTTGAAAAGATGGTAGGGTTCTCTGCCCACACTAGGAGAGTGTGAAAGGATGGAAGGGTTCTCTGCCCACACTAAGAGAGTGTGTAAGGACGGACGGTTCTCTACCAAAATTGGGGATTGTGTAAAAGGACGACGGTTCTCTGCCGCACCGGGTAGTGGTGAAAAGAGTGTGTTGTAAAGGCTTATCCTCCTTGCTGTGAGTGCAAAAGGAGAGTCACTATTGGTATTAGTGCAATACTCAGAGGGTGCCACTGGGGAGTGGATGTAGGTCTGGTTATAGACCGAACCACCATAAATCTGGTGTCATTTACTTTACAGTTTTTACGTTTCCGTATTTTATTTTTAATTTTTAAGAACTCTTTGGTTGAAAAACATTTTCTAGAAAAACTTAAAAGAAAAATTTTCATTTCTGTTTAACTTAAATTCAAAGAGGGATTAAATTTTTTTTAAACTACCAATTCACCCCCTCTCTTGGTAGCCTTGGGACATTAACTTAGGCTTAACAACCTAACTGGACTCAACAAGTGGTATCAGAGCTTCGTTTCAAAATAATAAGTTTGAACTACTTTTTTATTAACGTAGATGGCTACAATCGGAAACCGAAACACCCCTGAAGGTTACTCTATAACTAGACCTCCACTGTTTGACAATATACCTTTTGATTTTTATAAAACATGCATGTATACTTTCTTACAGTCACTTGATTATCGTATGTGGATCATAGTCCAGGAAGGTTACACAAAACCAACTAGATTAGTTGATGGAGTTAGGGTAGAAATACCTTTTGCAGATTGGACTATAGAAGAACGTGACTTAGCACAACTAAATGCCAAATGTTTAAAAAGCTTCTTTTGTGCTTTAAAATCTGAAGACTACATGCGGGTTTCCACTTGCAAAAGTGGAAAGGACATATGGGATAGACTTTGTATAACTTATGAAGGGACTAATGAGGTTAAGCAATCAAGACTCAATATCTTGTTACATGACTATAAATTGTTTCACATGAAACCAAATGAATATATTTCTGATATGTACACGAGATTCACACAAATAGTCAATTCTTTGCGTGCACTTGGTAGGGAATTAACTAATGCTGAAATGGTCAATAAGATTCTTCATTATTTACCTACTGCTTATGATGCTAAAATTACTGCAATTATAGAGTCTAAAGATCTAAACATTTATTATATTGACAATCTTCTTGGTTCACTCTTTGCATATGAGCAAGGAGTAAGTCAAAGAAAGAGTAATGCAGGTGAACCATGAAAGGAGAAGAATATTGCACTAAAAGTGGAAGAGTCAGAGAGTGAACAATCATAACCTGAGGATGAAAACGATATTGCATTGATGACTAGAAAATTCAGAAGCTTTTTAAAGAGGAAGTAGAAGAGGCGCCAGCAATAGAATAGAGGTAAGTATAACATAAATGGCAAGGTTTTTAATGAAGTGATTTGTTATGAATGCAGGAAACTAGGTCATATCAAAACTGAATGCCCAAAACTCAAAGCCACTCCTAGCAAGGAGAAGGTTGAGGAGAAATCAATTGTAAAGAAGGGCAAAAAGAAGTTTCAAAGAGCTTTCTGGGCGGAGTCAGCTTCAGATTCATCTAAGATTGAAAAAGAAGAAGAAGTCATCAACCTTTGCTTGATGGCAGATAATGTTGATCAATCAGATCAAGAAGAGGTATGTGACTTAACTTATGATGAATTATTTGAAGTTTCTGAACACATGCATGATGCATATAGGAAAATGAAATAGATGCATGCTAGTGTAAGTTTTGAATTGGAAGAGCTTAAGAAGAAACATGAAATCCTTAGGAAAGATCATGCATTAATAAATAACAACCACATGAAACTTCTTGATGAATATGATGATTTGAAAAAGAATTTTGAGAATTTAAAATCATCCTATACTGATCTTGAAAAAGAATTTAAAAATTTTAAGGATAAATCAGAGAGCAAAATATATCGAATCATTTATACAAATCGAATCTTGGAAGATATGAATTCATTTTATAAACTAACAATAAGAGCTCTTGAGGATAATAAGAAACCCCCAAAACTTGAAGATTTTACAAATCCTAAATATTATCCTAAATACATGGAATCCCTTAGAAGACAATCAAATGGAAGAAAACTTAGGAATACTTTTCCTAATGTTAAATGCAATAATTGTGGATTTTTGGGACATATATCTCACACCTACACTTTGAAGATGAAAACGAATTTGGTGTGGAGAACTAAGATGCATAAACCTAGACATACCATACATGCATCTGATTATAAATTTCAAAAAGGCGAACCCAAACTTGTTCGGGTTCCCAGGTCTAACATTTGATATTTTTGCAGGATTGCTCTCACACAAGACCTCGTGAGAGCATACGGTACCTGGACAGGGGATGCTCAAAGCATATGACTGTAGATACTACTCATGTCATAACGCTGGAAGCCATGAGTGGAGGCAAGGTTACACTTGGAGATAATACTACAAAGAAAGTGATTTGATCAGTTATGATTGGAAATTTGAAAAACTTTTTCATAGACAATGTGTTATTAGTTGAAGGCTTAAAATATAATTTGTTAAGCATAAGTCAGCTATGTGATAAGGGCTATAATGTAAAATTTTTACCTACTAGCTGCATAATAAGCCTAAATGGAAAAATGTTTTAAATGGAAAAAGGGTAAACAATGTTTACATGCTAGATTTAAATTGTATTCAATCTCCTACTGCTTTTTGTTTGAAAACAGTTTCTAATGAATCATGGCTTTGAAATAGGAGACTTTGTCATTCTAGTATGAAAAACCTTAGGAGAATTACCCAAAAGAACTTAGTGAGAGGTAAACCAAAACTAGACTTTACTAAGGACCACCTTTGTGATGCATGTCAATTAGGAAAACAAGTGAAGTCCTCTTTTAAGTCTAATAAGGATCTTAGAACTAGTAAACCATTGGAAATTCTTCACATGGATCTTTTTGGACCTGTAGGAACTATAAGTCTAGGAGGCAAGGTATACATATTTGTTATAGTGGATGATTTCTCAATATTCACTTGGGTTAGATTTCTTTTTCATAAGAGTGAATCGTTTGAGGAATTCAGAAATTTTTCAACTTGGATTCAAAGGAAACTAGGGAGTGAAATAATTTCTATTCAAAGTGATCATGGAGGAGAATTTGAAAATGAAATATTTGAAATTTTCTGTAAAGAAAAAGGGATTGATCACAATTTTTTTGCACCTAGAACCCCTCAACAAAATGGGGTAGTTGAGAGGAAAAATAAAACATTAATAGAAGCCGCCCGAGCAATGTTGGAAGAATACTCACTTCCTAGATATTTTTGGGCTGAGGCGGTTAAAACTGCATGCTATATTCTGAATAGGGTGAATGTGAGATGAAATTTGAATAAAACACCCTATGAGTTGCTAAAAGGTAGAACATCAAATTTGTCTCATTTGCATGTATTTGGTTGCAAGGTGTTCATTCATAATAATGGAAAATCTGCCTTAGGAAAATTTGATCCAAAATCAGATGAAGGAATTTTTGTTGGATATTAAAGTGTTAGAAAATCTTATAGGGTATTCAACAAAAGAACTTTAGTCATTGAAGAAACCACACATGTTGTATTTGATGAATCTGGAAATTTGGAAGAGCCAAATGTTGTTGAAGATGAGATTGAAGAAAACTCCCAAAAGATTGATAGAATAAATTTGGAAGAAAATATGGAAGAAAATTTAGAGAGAGAAAACCCTTTGCCTAGAGATTTGAGATTTTCTAAAAACCACCGAAGAGAATTGATTATAGGTGAACCTAGTGAGAGTGTTAGAACTAAGCGTGGATTAAACAAGAAAGTCAATCATTCAGCCTTTATTTCAACAATAGAACCCACTAATATTGACCAAGCACTTTCTGATGAATTTTGGATATTGGTCATGCAAGAAGAGTTGAACCAATTTATAAGAAATAAAGTTTGGGAATTAACCTCAAGGCCAAAAGATCAAAGTGTTGTTGGAACCAAGTGGGTGCTCAAAAATAAAATAAATGACTCGAGAGTAGTCATTAGAAATAAGGCTAGATTAGTTGCTAAGGGGTAAAATCAAATTGAAGGAATTGATTTTGAGGAGACCTTTGCCCCTATAGCAAGACTTGAAGCAATTAGGGTTTTACTTGCCTTTGCCTGTTTTAAAGGTTTTAAATTGTTTCAAATGGATGTCAAAAGTGCTTTTTAAATGGGGTAATTGAAGAAAATGTTTTTGTAGAACAACCTCCAGGTTTTAAAAATTCTAAATACTCAAATCATGTTTTCAAGTTAAAAAAGGCATTATATGGATTGAAACAGGCACTTAGGACTTGGTATGAGAGGTTGAGCACCTTTCTACTTGAAAGATCTTTTGAAAAAGGAAGTGTGGATACAACTCTCTTTTTAAAGAAATTTGGAAATTATATACTCATTGTTCAAATTTATGTGGATGATATCATCTTTGGATCTTCAAATAAAAATCTTTGTGATGATTTTTCTAAAACAATGAGTAGTGAATTTGAAATGAGTCTAATGGAATATTTAAATTACTTTTTAGGATTTAGCATTAAGCAACTTGAGGAAGGTACATTTCTTAGTCAAACTAAATATATTAAGGACATCCTCAAAAAATATGAAATGGACAATGTTAAACCTGTTAGTACACCAAAGAGTTCCTCAGTTCAGTTGGATAAGGATCTTAAAGGAAAATATGTTGATCAAAAGAAATATAGAGGGATTATTAGATCTTTACTTTACTTGACTGCTAGCCGACCAGATATTATGTTCAGTGTTTGCTTATGTGCTAGATTTTAATCAGATCCAAAAGAATCACATTTGATAGTAGTGAAAAGGATTTTAAGATATTTACTAGGAACTCAAAACTTAGGGATTTGGTATCCTAAGTTTAGCTCTTCATTTGAAATTATTGGTTATTCAGATTCTGACTTTGCAAGCTGTAGAGTGGATAGGAAAAGCACTTTTGGAACATGTCTATTCATTGGAAATTCATTAGTTTCTTGGTCCAGTAGAAAACAAAATTCAGTAGCCCTATCTACTGCAGAAGTAGAATACATTGCATTAAGAAGTTGCGTGGCACAAGTACTTTGGTTAAAATAATAGTTGATTGATTTAGGATTAACTATAGGCACTATTCCAATTTATTGTGACAATACTAGTGCTATTTGCATTTCCAAAAATCATATTCAACATTCTAGAACCAAACACATTGACATAAGGCATCATTTCATAAGGGATCATGTATCCAAGGGAGAAATTGAACTTACTCATGTTTCAACTGAAAATCAACTTGCAGACATTTTTACAAAACCTTTAGCCTTTGATACCTTCAGTATATTAAGAATAAGGCTTGGTGTTATTGATTTGAATGCTTAAATAAAAATGTTTTTGCAATATTGATATTTATGTTTTCTTAGTTTATTTGTTTTAATTTTGTTTTGATTTTGTGATTTTTGTATGTTTTGAATGAGTTTATTTTAGAGTCTGTGGTTTTGTTTTTATTTTCTATGTTTTCAATGTTTAGTTTGTTTTAGTTTGATAAAAAAAATTCAAAAAATCCAAAAATTTCTGGAAATCGTCCGGGACAAAATTTTTCGTACTGGACGATGTGTGCAAATTTCATTTTGCGAGAATTCTAACCATTTTGAGAGTAGTTTTTAATGTAGTTCGTCTGTACGATCTTATAATCCTCCAGGACGAACGTATCGTTTTCTTTAAAAAGGAAGGCTTTCTAACTCAACAATCACATCTCCAAACTTCACTTTCAATCACTTTCAACTTTAAGTTGACAATGGCCTCCTCAAGCAAAAGACAAAAGGTGTTGGCTAAGAAACCTCACAGAAATGCCTCTGAAAACTTCCTTTCAAAGGCAAATGAGGAATCCTTTCCTCGTTTTGCAACTGCCAAAATTACACCTTCTCGCATTCTGATTCAAAGCGAGATAAATTTCAAGGTAATGCACCTTTTTGCTTCCACCCAGTTTGGCTTTATTCTTTCTCTCGTCCACCTCTACAACAAACAAACTTTTCTCTATTTTACTAGCCAACATGAGTTTCAATTCCGACCACTCCTGCATAAGTTCTTTTGTTTTCAAACAAAAAATTTGAAATCACCAAGCACGACATAGGTGCCTTTCTGAACTTAAGAACTGAAGGTTATAGAGCCCACAACCTTATGAATGAAGACACCTTCAAAAGGTATGAAGTCAATAGGGTGATTAGAGAAAATGGCCTAACATATCATGTTGCTAGAGTTTCAGGAATGACCAGAAATGCTCGAATCATCCAGCACATTCTTCGATCTTCAATCATTCCAAAAGCTGGTGATAGGATCAATATTACCCCACTCCTTTCTGTTGTGACCTTTTTGATTATGAATCATAAGCCTGTCGATGAAGCCCAACTTATCCTAGACCATCTTTATGGGCTTTCAAAAATTGGGCATGCAGAACATAAGAGAAAAATGAACATCTCATTAGGACACTTAGTTACATATATTTTGGAAAAGAAATATAACTTAGTACATCCTGATGATGAATACTAAGAGCCAGTCTACTACAATGATGCTTCCTTCAGAGCAATTTTCAAGGAGGAAAAAGGGAAAGCACATGCCAGTGCTTCTGAAGAAGAAGAAGAAGGAGAGCAAACTTCTGCACCTCAATCAGATTATCAGAATTTGATTAAGAAATTTGATAGACTTGAGACTCATGTTGATCAAAGATTTGATCAAATTGATGCTCAACTCCTGCAGCAGCAACAGGATATTGGTAGTATCAGAAATGAAGTTCATGAAATCAATATCAATGTTATGTTGATGGCCTCCTACTTCAACCTATTTGGTGGCATTCCTCCTCCTCCTCTAGAAGAATAGAGAATGAGCGATGATTTTCTTTATGTTTGTTGTATTTGTGTTTGCTTTAGTGTTTGTTCTAGTGTTTGTTCTAGTTGTGTTTGTTTGTCTTTGTTTTAAACTTTAGTGTATTTTCTTTAGTATTGATATTATGAAATGATCCTGTAATCCTTTTCATAAATATCAATATATGTTGTAGTTGATTTTGATTTTGGATTGTTTTTGAAATGTGTTTAGTTCTTATGAATTTCATTAGTCTTTTTAATCCTAATTGTGCTTAAAGTAGATTATGTTTTAAGATTAATTACATTAGAAAATCTAGTCTTTCTAAATTTAAAATTTGTTTATAACTTGTCATAATTAGAATTTTTAATCTCATGTCTATTCATTTAGACAACATAAAAGTTAATATTATTATTGCAATTTAGATGTTTTCTTATTTTGTATTTTTTTGCTCAAGTGAAATTTATGCACTTAGAAAAATTTGAAATTTTAGATTATTGATCTTGGAAAGAATTGGTTTCAATTACTCTTGAAAATTGTACAAAGAGTACAAAAATCAAAAGGAATGTGTAAAGGTTCGTAAATATGAAAAAGAGACACAAAATTAGCCCAATGTCAAAAGATGCACAAAAATGTGCCAAAAAATTTGAAAAAGATGTGCAAAGCGCCACATGTGGTAATTCTCTTCTTTCCAAATTCTTTCAATCTCTTAATTCAAATTGATCTTATGTTCATTTATATTCTATTGAACTTTAAAATATAAAATTTTTATTCATCTCTCTTATAATGATTTTCTATATTCAAATGTCTAAATTGAA
This sequence comes from Dendrobium huoshanense, assembly GCA_016618105.1. Taxonomy (NCBI): domain Eukaryota; kingdom Viridiplantae; phylum Streptophyta; class Magnoliopsida; order Asparagales; family Orchidaceae; genus Dendrobium; species Dendrobium huoshanense. The sequence goes on from CM028345.1 coordinate 19,558,561, forward strand.
TCATGTTTTTGATAAATTCTTCTTACTTACAATGTTATGTCACTTCTTAAATTCTATGAATTTCGATGATTTATCTAACGTTATTAGTTTTAGATTGCATACCTTATGTCAATCATCATTTAGATTAAATTTTCAAATGAATTTCATATAATTACTTATATTTCTTGTCTATTTCTTCTTCACTTTTTGTTGTTGTCAAAAAGGGGGAGAAATTATTGTGTTTGTATGTTTTGTTTGTTTTGTTTGTATGTTTTGTTTGTTTTGTTTGCATTTTGATTTTGTGTATGACTTTGTGTCTATGGCTTTTGTTATTTTGTTAAAAAAAATTTAAAAACAAAAATATTATTATTTGCTTCAAAATGCCTCCTTATTTTCATGTATTCATCAATTCAGGGGGAGTTAAGGAGATTTGTTTAAATTGAAATCATACAAACAATAATTGTTTTGCCATCATCAAAAAGGAGGAGATAGTTAAAATAGTTGCTATTTGTATGATTTACATTTTTGCAACTTATATAGTTTTGAGGATTCCAAACATTATTGTTCAAATGTGTAGTTATCTCTTAACAATTTTAGAAGATTTATATTTGCTCTTGTGTGTACTAACATTTCAGGAAAATCAAACTCCAAACTACGAAGACTTCAAATCAAATTCAACATGAGATACTTTGTGAATTTGAAGCTTGTACTTTTCTTTGAATTAAATTTGAAACGGAGTGATTGTAATTGAGTGAATAAAAACATACACACACACATAAGGAGATCATATAAAATTTATACTGATCGTACGGGACGATATCAGATCGTACGGGACGATCAGACAGTTATCTCCTATTGAGCACATAGAACGAATAGGAACTGGCTTGAAAAATTTTCTAATTCCTATTCGTCTAGGATGAAATTAATTATCATCTAGGACGATCTGGTCTCTGTAAAATTTTCGTCCAGAAGAAATTAATTATCGTCAGAAAACGAGTTGATCTCTGTAAAATTTTCGTCCAGACGAAATTAATTATCGTCCAGGACGATCTGGTCTCTGTAAAATTTTCGTCCAGACAAAATTAATTATCGTCCAGAACGATCTGGTCTCTGTAAAAATTTTATCCAGACGAACCAATTTTCGTCTAGACGATTAACCGACTTAGAACGGTTTTCAGCAGTTTTCTAGAACCGACCTAGTAATAACCGTTCGTACCGGACGAACTTAGTTCGTACAGGACGATCAGTGTGTACGAAGACATTTCGTACACATATACAAATAGGGTCGTTTCAAAGCGTTTAAGTAAAATTGTCCAGGACGATCCACGATCGTACGGGACGATCCACTGCGTACAGAATTAAAAATTTACAGTTTTTGGGCATTTTTTCTTGTCTTTTGTATAAATATTTCAAATTAGACTGCCACCAAATCTTTTTGTCATTTGATCTTCGTGCCTCTTGAGAGAATAGCTAAGGAGAGAGTGTGTGAGAGTGCATTCAAAGGAGAATTCCTACCACTGGAGTGTGAAGGTTTCACTTGGAGTTCAAAGGTAAGAATCTCTACTTGTGAATTGGGATTACTTCACTCTTTTCCATCTTCCTTCTAGATTTCTTGTGAGAAGATCTTTCAAGGAGATCCGGTTCGCTGCCGACACTTGGAGAGTGTGAATAGCCGAAAGGGTCGCTTCCTACACTTGGAGAGTGTGAACAGCTGTAGGGTTCTCTGCCCACACTAGGAGAGTGTGAAAGGACGGTAGGGTTCTCTGCCCATACTAGGAGAGTGTGAAAGGACAGAAGGGTTCTCTGCCCACACTAGGAGAGTGTGAAAGGACGGACGGTTCTCTGCCAACACTGGGGATTGTGTAAAAGGACAACGGTTCTCTGCCGCACTGGGTAGTGGTGAAAAGAGTGTGTTGTAAAGGCTTATCCGCCTTGCTGTGAGTGCAAAAGGAGAGTCACTATTGGTATTAGTGCAATACTCAGAGGGTGCCTCTGGGGAGTGGATGTAGGTCTGGTTATAGACTGAACCACTATAAATCTGGTGTCATTTACTTTACAGTTTTTACGTTTCCGCATTTTATTTTTATTTTTAAGTACTCTGTGGTTGAAAAACATTTTCTAGAAAAACTTAAAAGAAAAATTTTCATTTCGGTTCAACTTAAATTCAAAGAGGGATTAAAATTTTTTTAAAACTACCAATTCACCCCCCTCTTGGTAGCCTTGGGACATTAACTTAGGCTTAACAACCTAATTACTAGTCTCAACAATATTATTATTATTTGGATATTTTAATATTATTTGAATGATTATTATAATGATTATTTTAAAATTAAAATTTATTTTGAAACCCTTTTCAAAACCTAGTTAGGGTGGCGAGTGGATCTCCCCTATATGTATTTATTACAAATTGATTTATTTTTAATTTCCTTATTTTCCAATATCTATATATTTATAAGTATTTTAAAATATTTTAAAATTACTTATATTATTAAATCCTAATTTTGAGATATCCATTTCATGAAATTGTAAACATGGATTGTACATGTGAAGAGCAATCATGGGGGAGTGGATTAGTGAATTATGAGTCCTAATCATTCACTAATCACCTCATTTAGCATACTTACTTTTCTTTTATCGTACTTTGCATGTGTAGGATGCACGAGCACATAGTTTAAGATCTCCTTGATCTACGGTCATGGTGTGTATTTTATTTTATTTGTGTATTCCCATGTATTGTTACCTTGAGGGTTAGTCAAAAACTCAATTTTAAATCCTTACAACATAGTGACACCCTAAGGACAAAATTTAAGGACCTGTTTAGCAAACTTATAAAAATTCTAGGAGCTATGATAGATCCCTGGTTGAAATGAAAACTTCAACAATTAAACTTACTACCATCTAGAACATCCCAGAATTTTTTAAGTATTTTTAGGGCTCTTTAGATCCCTTAATTAACCAACACTAATTTACCCAATAAATAGGGCCTGGTAATCTCTAAAAATTCTAATAAATCCATTTTAACTTAAAAAATTACCCATAATATCTCAAATTTTTTAGAATGTAGTCTTTAACCTGAGATAAATAGGGTTCCTTAGTTGGACCTTAATCTAACCCCTAATTTAACCATAATTAAAAATTACTTTTTTACCCTTTTTAGATAATTAAAAATTATTAAAAATATCAAATTTTCCCCAAGCACTTGGAAGCACCTTCTTAGGTCATTCTTGACCTTTGGAGGTGATTTCAATTAGTTTGGAGCTGATTTGGATTAAAACCATAAAGTCAACTCTAATTAGGCAATTTTAATAATTCCTTTAAATGCCCAAAACTTGTAAAATTCATAACTTTGCATAGAAAATACTAAATCCAGAAAACTCAAAGCCTAACAACTCATCTTAAGGTCTAGTATTTACTTAAAATATTAGGAGCCTCAAACCTGGCCTATTTTTTTAGTGATATTTTGGACCCCCTCAACCTAGCACTTGGGAGGACCCTAGACTTTTCAAAACGGGATAATACAATTTGAAATTCAAATATCACTATCCTAAGCATTAAAAATTGATCAACAAACTAAATTAACTAAAATGGACCCTAATTCACTAATATTAAAACTTTAATTAAAATTTCCTTTTCTGGCCTTCAACAAATCTGAACTCTAGGCAACTTTAATTAGCCACCCAACTTAGATCTATCCTAACCAAACAAGCCTTACACACACATAGAACTGTTTGCTAGGGCACCACTTCTAGACTTAGGCTAGGTTGATGTTTACTTTTCTACTGTGTGCCGGGTTTTCCGTGGTTTTATTGCATGTTATAGATGAAATTACTGTGTTTGCTTACTTTACTATACACTATGGAATGATGTGATGGGCAATAGATTTAGGCCTAGATTAGGGATGAGATATATATTATTTTATCTTGTAGGTGGCATGCTCATGCAATGCTAAAGGGGGCGCAAAATGTCATGATTTCTAATAATGTTTTGTGCAGGTGCTCTAGAATTTGCTCAGCCCCCCTAAATAAATGTGGGATAAGAATCATTAATAATAATTGTTATAGATGCTCTAGAAGCTGCTTAGCCCTAAATAATTAAGAGCATGGCCAAGTGTGGCTGTTATGTGCATTTTTACTTTTTATATAATGCTTGGGATATTATAAATACTTAGGATTTTTATTAGGATAACCTTGCAAGGAGTCTATATTTCTTTTTTCCATTAATGTAATGATTTATAATAATTGTTTGAGTTATGAAAATGATATTTGAGTTAAAATATTCTTATCCAACTCAAACTCTAAAAGAAGAAGGCATCCTCAAAGGGGAGAGTCATCCTCCATTTGGAAGATCAAGTTTGGATGGCTTTAGATATCTAGAGAGAAAAGGAAATACCCCATACAGATGGGGAGATTATCTTTTTGTTTGGATATTCAAGCCACGATGAATCCAAGGAATCCATGGAGGAGAGATCCAAGGATTCCAAGGAAAAGAGGTCTAAGGAGGAGAGTTCCAAGGAGTTCAAGGAGAAGAAATCCAAAGAAGTTTGAAGACCTAAAGACCTAATATCCCACCCAAAGTCATTTGTGTTAGTCATTGGCTTATAAATTTGGGTTATTGGCAGTGGTGCCCGACCACTTTATTTTCTATAGACTCTGTATTGTAATTAAATGGTAGTTAGCCTATGGGCATTTACTTGATTAGTTTGATTATATTGATGAGTTTGATTGATATTGATTGCCTCTAGGGTTGCATATTTTCCCTTGTTTATTAGCGATTTGCATGCCAATTGTATTTTAACCTAGATTTCGTTAGGCTCTTTAAGGACTAAAAAATTTTTTCTACTCATAATTAAAACTTGATATTTAAGATTTAAATAACATGGAAACTTAATGAATCTAGGGTACAGTCAGAATCATTCGGGTCTCATGCATATTATTACGTCTCTCTTTCTCCTTGCTATGAGACAAGAATCATTCGATGGTCTAATTTATGTCTCTCTTATCCACCTATGGGTAAAGTCCTAATAATCTGGCCTATGAGGATGAGGTGATGGATTTGCGGAAGTCTCGTCTCCTTCTAAAAATTATTTTTATATAAGCCTATTTTTTAAAATTTAAAGCATTTATGATTTGACCTTTTAACTAGAATGCATTGCATTAGAAATCAACTGAAATAAAATTCTAATTACATTAGCTAGGAGCCTCTACCCAACATAAGTCTGGGATCAATTAGGAAACTCTCTAGATGACAGTCCTATTTCCAAAAACTAAACTACCCATCCATATTTCATAAGTGACTTGATAGCATGATTTTAAAGTGATTAGGTGGTTAGCTGGCTCCCCATTCCAAGCCAGGATAAGTCTAAGTTTTTGCACTGTATTAGTTAGGATATGGGTCTTAGTGTTATTTGTAGAATACTAAGCCCAACGTAGATTTAGGATTCAAGGCTACTATATTGGGTCTCATAGTATGCCTAAATAGTGAGTAAATTCTCTACTCCTCAGGGACTATAAATCCTGCTTATCTGCATCACATGGATGATGTCACCTCCATCTTTTCTCTCACGCATGCATCGAGTGATTGACTTTCTTTTCTCAAGTTTTTCTTTAGTATCCTAGACCCTTCGAATGTTGGTATGAATCCCACATATGGATTGAGCCAAATCGGACCTTTCTTTCTTTTGAGTAGGACTTTCTAGTATGTACCCTTGTACCAATCCCACTTTGGAATGGATAATATATGATCCTTAATCTAGAGTCTTCTCGGCCTCCGTCCTGAGATATAATTAATCATGGGGCTTGTGCCTGTGGGAAACTAAATTAGACCATCTACTAAACCCCATTTCGAGCTGATGTATCGGGTGGGGGAAACCCGTGATATTGATCAGGCCATATATATTATTACCCATTTAGGTGCGTAGGCGAGAGCTACTATCCTCCATGGTTCATCATATAAATATGGTCCAATTTGTCTCTTCCACTTGGCCCATTTACGAGGAGCACGGAGGTTTACGATCATCTCTATCCCTTGGGGTATGTGCGATCATATACCCTTCTGCAGTCCTACAGCCGTAGCAATGCTCTTTTGGAGGTCCACACATCTTAGACGATGTGAGTAAAAATAGAAAACTCTAAATCAGACAAAAAAAATTCGCCTAAGTGTGTGTGTGCAAGGTTACTTAGCATCAAGAACCATATTATATAAAATAGACTCAAGAATGAAAAATATTTACAAACTGACTCAGACCTACTCTACTCAATCTTGAGCTGGTTCAAATTGCAATTTAATCTTATGGACCTAAAATGTTAGTAGGCAAGGCAGTCGTAGAGAAAGAGAAGTGTTTGCTATCATCAAAATTATATTCCCTAAAAAATATATTCACAATAATCTCCCACTTTTTGATGATGACAAATAATTAATCAATCAAAACTAAATAAAATAAAAAGAAAACAACTACAAACACTACTCCCCCATTTGACATCACAAAAAAAGGTAGAAAAAAAAAACTAGAAAAGAATAAAAAGAATGAAAACAGAGTTTTTTTATCAAGGCATGAATATGACATAGACTTCATGTGATCGATTTTAAAGACTTGTAATACCAATGAGTTAACAACATCGAAATTCAAAAATCATAAAATATCTGATCATGTTATCTCTTAAATCAGACTTCTCTCAGGACAAAACCATCTTTTGAAATATAAAGACCTAACTCCAAAAAAAAAATCAATTGGATAAGAAAAAGAAATTAGTTCAAGACTTGGTTTTAGAAAAATATCATAGAGAATAATGTATCAAAGTAATTTGTCACAATCATGAAATTTAAAATCAAGCCTTTGAAAATCTCAAGTGATACGTGAATTCTTCTAAGATTTAAAAATTTGAAAAGAGAAGAGAACTTGCTTTTGGTGGGCTCATTTTATACCTCTTGACAATTGAATGGCACAATTTGCACATCTTTTAATTTTTTATATACCTTGTGTATCTTTTTTCAATTTGGCGTCATTGCGCATCTTTTGTTTTGACATCATTGGCCACTTTTTTTTGTTATTTTTGCAATCTAGATTCCTTTTTGAAACTTTTAAATATTCTTAGTTATGAGTTTTTCTTCTATATATTAGAGAAGAAAATTCACTCTCTAATATAAGAAAGAACAAACCATAAAATAGAATCAAAATCAAATGATAAATGCAATGACATGATAACGAGAAATCTTGAAGTAATATAAGGACTTTGAACATTATAAATACATGATATATTACTATAGCAAGATAGAAAAGATCTCAATCGTAAAGTTCAGTTACTAAATTGAGATAGTCTTTTATTTAGAAAAGAAAATTATACCACTAAAAGAGGTTAGAGAAAGAGAAACAATCAACAGTATTTTCTCCTTTTAGTAGATTAAGAGATATAAAATATTGACTATAAATTTTTAAAAAGCAAAAATATGGTATAAAATATTATTTCAGTACTGACCACAAAAGAGGAAAACTAAAATAACAAAAATAAAAATAAAAACTAGTAAGCAAAGTGAAATAAAATAAAAAGGCAGTGAAACAGAAGATTCAAAAATCAGTTAACAACAAGTTTATACATTTATGTCAATCACACCCAATCTGGTCCTTAAGGTGCTAAAAGTGTCAAAAGCCAATGGTTTAGTAAAGATGTTAGACAATTGATTCTCAGTTATCACATGGTGTAACTCAATATCTCCTTTGGTCACATAGTCTCTAATAAAGTGATGCCTTATGTCAATGTATTTGGTCCTTTAATGTTGGATAGGATTCTTAGAGATATATATGGCACTAGAGTTATTACAAAGGATTGAAATTGTGCCTATAGGTAATCCAAAATCTAGAATTTGTTTCTTAAACCAAAGGACTTGGGCCATATAACTTCCTAAGGCAATGTACTCAGCTTCAACAGTGGAAAGTGCAACAGAGTTTTATTTTCTACTAGACTAGGAGACTAAAGATTGTCCTATAAATTGGCAAGTTCCAAAAGTGCTCTTTCTATCCACCCTACATCCTACAAAATCATAATCAGAATATCAAATAATCTCAAAAGAAGTATTGTGCCTAGGATACCAGATTCTTTAGCTTTGGGTTCCTAAAAGATATCTAAGAATTCTCTTAACTGCAGTCAGGTGGGATTCTTTAGGATCAGCTTGAAATCTAGCACAGAGATAAACACTAAACATTATATCATGTCAATTAGCATTCAAGTAGAGTAAAGATCCAATCATCCCTCTATACTTCTTTTTATCAATAGATTTTCCACTTTAGTATTTATCCAATTAAATATTAAAAATCATGGGAGTATTTACTGGCTTGGCTTTATCTATTTTATATTTTTTCAAGATGTCCTTAATGTACTTTGATTGACTTATAAAGGTTCTATCATCCAATTGTCTTATGCTAAATCCTAAAAAGTAAGATAACTCTCCCATCATACTCATCCCAAACTTCTTACTCATTATTTTAGAAAAATCATCACATGGCTTTTTATCAAAAGATCTAACAAGTATATCATCAATATAGATCTGAACAATGAGTAACTCATCTCCTACTTTCCTCAGAAAAAATGTGGTGTCTACACTTCCCTTAACAAAAACCCTCTTTAGTAGAAATGTGCTAAGCCTCTCATACCAAGCTCTTGGTGCTTTTTTTAATTTGAAAACATGATTTGAAAATTGGAAACGCTCAAAACCTTGGGGTTGCTCTACAAACACGTCCTCTTTAATTACCCCATTTAAAAAGGTACTCTTCACGTCCATTTGATAAAGCTTAAATCCCTTATAACAGTCAAAGGCTTGTAGCACTATAATGGCTTCCAATCTAGCTATAGGGGCAAAGGTCTCCTTAAAATTAATCCCTTCCATTTGGTTGTACCTCTTAGCTACCAATCTTGCCTTATTCCTAACCACCACTTCACAATCATTCATTTTATTCTTAAAGACCCATTTGGTTCCAACTACACTTTGTCCCTTTAGTCTTTCTACAAGCTCCCAAACATCATTCCAAATAAATTGGTTTAATTTCTCTTGCATAGCTAAGATACAAAACTCATCAGATAAGGCTCTATTAATGTTGGTGGGTTTAGTCATTGAGATAAATACAGAGTTGTTTACTTCCTTTCTAAGTCCATGCCTAGTTCTAATACCATTAGAGGGGTCTCCTAAGATTAGTTCTTTATGATGACTCAAAGAATATCTCTAATCCCTAGGCAAAATGTGTGTAGGATCAACACTTTTCTCTAGATTTAAACTTTCTACTTCTTAGGTAATCTCTCCTACTCCTTCGGTGATTTAGGATTTTACTCTCTTCTCTAAATTTTTAACTCCTTTGGAAATCTCTCAAACACCATCTTCATCCTCAATTCTAGACTTCATAGGATCATATTCATCAAATACTACATGAGTAGTCTCCTCCACCACCAATATCCTTTCATTAAACATCCTAAAGGATTTCCCAACACTTGAGTAACCTAAGAACACTCCATCAAATTTTGAGTCAAATTTTCTTAAGTGTGACTTCCCATTATTTTGAATAAAAACCTTATAACTAATGACATGGAGGTGGGAAAGGTTGGGTGTTCTACCCTTAAGGATCTCATAGGGTGTCTTATCAAGTTTGGCTCTAACATTCATCCTATTCAACACATAATAATATGTGTTTACCGCTTCAACCCAAAAGTATTTTGGAAGTGAATACTTAACAAGCATGGCTCTAACGGCCTTAACTAAGGTCATGTTCTTCCTTTCAGCTACCACGTTCTACTGAGGGGTCCTAGGAGCTAAGAAGTTATGATTAATCCCTTTATCCTCACAAAAGTTTTCAAATCTTTCATTTTTAAACTCTCCCCCATGGCCACTATGGATGGTCAAGATCTCACAACCAAACTTTTCTGAACCCAAGTGGGGAAGGATCTAAACTCATCAAAAGACTCACTCTTATGTGACAAAAAATTAATCCAAGTGGACCTTGAGAAGTCATCAATAATCACAAATCCATAGACTTTCTCCCCTAAGCTGGCAGTGCTAATGGGACCAAATAAATCCATATGAAGGACTTCTAAAGGTCTAGAGGTGCTAATGTCTTTAATAGAGTGAAAAGAGGATTGGACTTGCTTTCCTAGTTAGTAGGCATCACAAAGGTGGTCTTTAGAAAAATTAAGCTTGGGGACACCTCTAACAAGGTCTTTCTGGGTCACTCTCCTAAGGGTTTTCGTACTAGCATGACATAATCTCCTATGACATAACCAAGAATCATTAACAACAATTTTTTAAGCAAAAATAAGCAATACATTCAATAGTAATTAAGTCAATCATGTAAACATTATTGATCCGCTTTCCCTATAAAATAGTGTTATTATTTAAGCTTATAATGCAGGTGTTTACTAAGAATTTTATAATGAAGCCCTTATCACAAAGTTGACTAATGCTAAGCAAGTTGTGTTTTAGTCCATCTACAAGTAAAAATTTTCAATCAAAAGGTTCTTAGAATTTTTTATTATACCTAAGCCCACCACTTTCCTAGTTATGTTATCTCCAAGAGTAACCTTGCCTCCTATCCTGGTCTATAGTAAAATGAATTGATTAGCATCTCCAGTCATATATCATGAGCATTCACTATGCAGGTATAATATGCTCTCACAAGGCCTTCTGTGAGAGTTTGCCTGCAAAATATCAAAGGTTAGATTTAGGAACCCAAACAGATTTGGGTCCTTTCTTATGAAAAGAAGAATGCAATATTTGTGTGCTATGTTGTGAATCATGCAGTTTGGATCTCCACACCAAATGTGTACTATGGTGAATAGTGCAAGTGTGTGAAATGTGTCCTAGCATGCCACATAAAAAACATCTAACTCCATGAAAAGGATTTACTTATCTGTTTGGGTTATAATGCCTCTTCTTAGGTTTTGACTTTAGATTAAGATTTGATGTATTCCAAATTCTCACAAATGTATTCAATTTAGCTTTAAAACTCAAGTTATCACTTTCTAAAATAGCATTAACAACATTCAAATAGTGCTCTTTATGCTCGGATTCTTCAATATAAGTTTTAAAAACATATTCAAGTGAGATACATGATGCTTTCAAAGAATCATGCTCAACAATCAAATCAGAATGCTTTTTATTTAAATTATTAAATTCATTAAGTAAAGATAAGTGATTTCTATCAAGTAGAGTATGATCTTTTTTTAAACTTTTATGCTCTTTTTACAAATTCAAAAACTCTAATTTCAAACCAGCATGTGATTTTTTAAGTTTCTTATATAATGCATAAATTTTCTCATAAATTTTAAGTAATTAATCATAGGTTGGTTCACATACCTCTTCTTTATCAGATTGACCAAGATGATCACCCATTAAGTACAAATTTGTTATCTCTTCTTTAGCTTCAGTCTTAGATGTGTCAGATGCAGAATCTGTCAAGAAAGCTTTTGGGTAATTCTTCTTATCCTTCCTGTATTTGGGTTTCTCCTCGCCCTTTTCCCTTCTTGGTTGATCTTTAAGTGTAGTACAATTAGCTTTAACATGTTCAGGCTTCCTGCATTCAAAACAAATAACATCTGAAGAAATTTTATAATTTTTGCTATCTTAACCTCTTTTCCACTTCTGATGATACTTGTTGTTCTTCCTTAAAAAGTTTTTAAATTGCCTAGTGATGAAGGCAACATTATCATTTTCAGACTCAAAAGAATCAGTGTCCGTGTTGTTGGCCTTCAGTGCCACAGTTTCTCCTTCTTTTTCTCACCTTCATCAATTTCTTTGATTCACCCCTTACTTGTAAGCAATGAGTGATCCAAGTAAATTATAAATAGAATAAGTATTTAAATCTTTAGATTCAATAATTTTAATGATTTTATCATCAAAAGAAGAAGGCAAGCATCTCAATATTTTATTTATCCTTTTATAATTAGTTAGCTCTCTTCCTAAAGTATGAAATGAGGTGACAATTTAAGTAAACCTAGTATACATGTTGGAAATTGATTTAGAAGGTTTCATACGAAAAAGTTTATAGTCATGCAATAAAATATTCAACCAAGATTATTTAACTTCATTGGTTTCTTCATAAATTACACACAATCTATCCTAAATTTCTTTACCAATTATACAAGTTAAAACATGCATATAATCTTCAAATTTCAAAGCACAGAAAAAATAGTTCAAGCATTTTGCATTAAGTTGTGCTACATCTCTTTCATCAAAAGACCATTTGATAAAAGGAAGTTCAATTTTAATGCTATTAATTTTACGAGAAAGAGGTGTATAACCTTCTTTAACAAGCATCCACATACGATAATCAAGCGATTGTAAAAACATAGACATGCGAGTTTTTCAAAAATCAAAAGGAATGTTGTAAAACAAAGGTGGTCATGTAATAGAATGTCCTTCCGTAGTTTTATGATTACAAAATTCATCCATCAATCAAAATTAAAAAGTTTTTAAAAACTAGAATTTATAAATTCTGCTCTGATTCCACTTGAAAGTGGATGGCACTTGAAAGTTCAACAGGGATGTTAAGCCCTTGTGAACTAGTCCCAAGGCTAACCAAGAGGGGAGTGAATTGGTATTTTAAAAAAATCTTTCGATCAAAATATAATCTAAAAACAAAAATTAAGATTCACTACAAAAATCAAAGTGCGAAAATTAAATGCGGAAGTAATAATAAAGAACATAAAAATTTATAGTGGTTTGGTATACATCCACTCCTCTAAGGTACCCTCCGAGTATTGCACAAAACTCAGTGTCTCTCCTTTTTCTCCCATTGTAAGGTAGAGAAGCCTTTAAAAACTTCCTTTCCACTAACCCAGGTGAGGTAGAGAACCCTACTCCTTTTTCTTCCTCCATAAGCAGGCAGAGAACCCAACTCCTTTCGCTTCCTCCATAAGCAGACACAGAACCTTGATCAGATGCTAAAGTAGACCTATCTAGAACCCCAAAGGAACTAAGGATGATGATTAGAGAAGATGATGATGGATCCTTTCTTGGAGAAATCTTTATAAAACCCCTCACAAACTGCCCCTCATAAGATTCTCTCTCTCTCTCTCTCTCTCTCTCTCTCTCTCTCTCTCTCTCTCTCTCTCTCTCTCTCTCTCTCTCTCTCTCTCTTGCTCTCCCTCTCCTCTTGGCTCTCTTAGGTCAAACAGCAACAAAAGATACTCTCTTTAAACAAACTAAAGGTCTTAAATAGAAGAGCTTCAGAATAGCTCTTAATAACAACAAACTGACTTTATCAACTTATACGATCAGTACAAATTAAGCTCAATCAGCTAGAATGATTTGAGATGATCAGAAGGTTTTTATTCATATTGTCTAGGCTAATAGTATATCATATTGTACGATCAGTATAACTCGTCGAGTATCATCCAGATAATCGCACTAAATGGATGTCTGGATAATAGAAAAATAGCTTGATCGTCCAGGACGATCTCATGATTGTCCCGTATGGTTAGTTCAAATCAATGAAAATTATCCAGAGCATCGCCATGAATAGCAGCTAGCCGATATTTGGTCATCCAAGGATAACTAAAGTTTGTGAACTGATCGTACCGATGGATCCTGTGATCATCCAGGATGATATGATCGACCAATCAAACCTTAGTTGCTTTCTTTAATTACTAGATTAATTTAGGCATAATTATGTTGCATCATCCAAGATGATGTCCTGGACGATGTGCAAAAATAATCAATACCTAAATAGATACGATGGCTGATTCTTTCTAATTTGAGCCTATCATCCCGGCCGATATAAATATTTTCCAGGATGATTTGCTTAATGATGGTTGCCTTAACCAGGATGACCTAATTAGGATTTTTATCATCCATGCCAATTTGTGGATCATCCCGGACAATGTGAACAAAAAATGAAAACTCTAAATAAGATAAAAAAAATTCCCCCAAGTATGTGTGTGCAAGGTTACTTAACATCTGAAACCACATCATTTATAATAGACTCAAGAAAGAGAAAAGTTTGCAAACTGACTCAGACCTAACCTACCCAATCTTGTGCTGGTTCAAATTATATTTTGATCTTGTGGACCTGAAATGTTAGTAGGCAAGGAAGTCATAGAGAAATAGAAGTGTTTGATATCATCAAAATTATATTCCTTGAAAAATAGATTCACAACATTAGCATCCATCTATTGGCCTGACCAATCCATCATGGCTTTTTAAGGCCATGGGCATTGCTTGAATAGGGTAGCTCATTTAAAACCCCTTCATTCACCCCCAAAATTTTGAATTCCATCCCTAGAGCTCCCGAAGCAATCATATAGCTTCCGCTAGCTTTGCAGCACCTTCAACACCCAGTTCGAGGGATCTCAAGTGAACTCTTTCAGCCTCTCAGTCGAACTCATACCTCTGGTGATCCATCAACCATGATGTCTAAAGAAGAAGTGCTCACCTTCATCCTCTGAAGCTTCCTGATAGAAAATCTTTTCCCTTGGGGCTTTATATAAGGTGAAATTTTAATCCTGAGCTCATAGTTAGATAGTGTCGATCAAATGTGAAACAAACCATCAAAGTCAAGAAATTTGACTGTTGGATTAAGGTTTTGAACTCTCCTAGCCTTTCTTATGATGTTTGGTAGGAGTATGCCGATGGAATCTTTTGGATCATATCAGAGAGGTTCTACAGCTATGGATGTAAGCAAGATGCTGAAGATCTAATCTTAATCATTAATCTCAATCAATGGTTTGGATTACATCTCGTGATTCCATAGCCATATTAATCATAGTCTTCTTATTAATGATCTGAAAACTACACCCAACTTTGCTTTTGTATAATTATCCCAAATGATTGGTTGACCAATCAGGAGGCATCCATGTGGAAAAGTGCAGGCTAATTGTATAAATTTGGATTTAATAATTTCAGAAATTATAGAAAACTTTGAAAAATCATATCTCCTCATCCACTTGGCCAATTTAGGTGTTCTTAGGCTCATTAAAAATGTCTTGAGGAGACCTATCAAAGCCTTATAGTTTCAAGCCATGATTATGCATGCAATTTAATTAATTCTTGTAAAAGTTTTAAGGGTACTTTTGTAATTATGGTTTAAGGACATTTCACCATGGCTTGAAACCTTGGGAAATCAATCTTGGGCATGTTTCTGACATGTCCACAATTGTTCTCCCCAGTTTGATTTTATTAAGGGCATATTTGGGTTAATTTAGGTTTAAGGATCAAGGTTTAATCCTAAAATTTAACCTATCATAATCACCTTTCTAATAGGAATTAGGAATTGTGCTTTGGTGTGTTAATTATGCTTAGTATAAGGGTTATATAGCCTCTAATTGTACCCTAATCCCTAGTTTAGGTAGCCCCCACTAAATCCTTAAAGATAACTTAAAGGTTTCTTTGGGTGGTTTGGTTAACCATTTTAGAAGGTAAACTATGGGTTCAAATTAAGTTGGCTTAGGGTTTAAAATCAAGTGAACTGATAGTCCAAGTCTCAATGAAATTGGAATCCATTTGGCCCACTAGTTAGCTAACCCAAAATTAACCCTTAAAATTTACCTAGAAATTTAATTAATTCACCATTAATTAAAATCAAAATTATAAATTATAAATAATATATCAAAATGTTCATAATTAAAACCTCAACCTAGAAAAATTAAAAGCCCTTTTATTGGACATTTAGTGTAGGCTTAATCTAATTTTAAGAGAAAAATTAACACTTAATTGATTTAATTAACTAAAAATAATTGAAATTCTAAAAAAATCTCAAACATTTGAGAACACTCCATTGGGTCATTCTTGACCTTTGGGAGTGATTTCAAGAAGTTAAGAATCAATTTGAATCAAAATCATTAAAAACCCCTTTTAAGTAACAATTTAATAATTAAATTAATTAGACAAAATTCAAAAATTCTTAATTAATTCTAAAAAATTCCAAATTAAACAAACTAAATTCATTCTACTCAATTTAATTTCAAATATTTTCAAAAATATTAAACCATTAAAATCATGTCAAAGTCAACTTTCTGGACAACCGTAGTTAAAAAATAGGTCAAAACTTCATAAATTCTTAACTTAACTAGAAAAATCAAATCCTATCTAAATAATGTTTAATTACTCATCTTAGGTCTCATGTGTAAGGAAATTATCAGAAGTTAAGAATTCAATTTAATTTAAATAGTCAAATTTTGACCCCTTAATTTAATGCATTAAATAAATCATAAAAATTCCAAAAAAAAATTAAATAATTAACTAGAACTCCATAAATCATTAATTTGATTAATAAAATTAATCAACCAACCTCTTAATACATAAAAAGCACTCCAAAGATGAAGGTTTTAGGATTGACTACCTTGAACTAGTCCCTCGAGCCCATTGTGACAACGTCACGAACTAGTCCATGAAAATTTAAATAAACTTAATCATTAAAATTAGAAACAAATCACTTTAATTAAAAAAAATTTACTAACCTTTTATTCCTAACCAACTAAATTAACTTAATAAAAATTATTACTATTTGGTAACCGGGCCTATGAGGTTATTAGCTTAGCCCCAAGGAATCTAAAATAAACTCACGAGCCTATTATAAATAAAGGTAGTAAGCAACTAACACTTAAAATACATTTTAAAATCAACCTTAATACAGTAACACTTCAATTTAAATTAAAATCCCATAAGCCTTCAATAAATTCAAATACTAGATAACTTTAACAAATTATGCAGTCTAGGACATATCAAAGCCACATAGCCTGATGCACACACTTTTAGACAGTTTGATAGGATAACTGGCCTTAGATCTTAGCTAGGCTATTGTTTCATTTTTACTATTATGTGTCAAGTTTTTTATGGTTTTCACTACATGCAGGTTGCAAGTTAATTTGATTGATGTGATTTTTTACTCATCATGCATTTTGCGAATTATTATGATGGGCATTATACTACCCCTAGGTTAGCAATGATCTAGATGCTCATAGGATTTTTTTGTAGATAGCCATGCTCATATAGAGCTAAAAAATAAGGGGGCAAAATTAAAGTTAAATTAGAAGACTTTTATAGGTACAAAAACTGTTAAGCCCCCTTAAAATTAAAAAGAGCATAGTTAAGCATGGTTGTGATTTAATGTAATGCAAATATATAACTGCTTGAGAAATTTTGATTATAACTACTTATGATAATCATGCAGGTTGCTTTAGAATTCTCTCATAATTTTCTTTAATGTAATTCAATTAAGATAAGTGTTGTGAAAGTGAAACTTTGAGTTGGGATATAACATCCAACTTGGAATCCATAAATTAAGGGAACATCTCTTATGGGAGAGTTCCCTTCCATTTGGAGATCCAAGTTAGAATGAATTCATTATTGAAATGGAGGAGTTTCTTTTTATTTGTGTATTCGAACCCAATGAATCCATGCAACTCACAGAAACACGAAGAAGTAAAGATAGAGAAATATCCCACTTAATGTCACTTGCATCATTTTAGGATTAGAATTTGAGTTATTGTTAGTAGTATCCATACATTTTTTATTTTTATAGACCCTAGGTTATAAAGTGGCACTTGCCACAAGGATATTATATTTATTCAATTAATTGTTTGATTGTTAAATTATTTGTGTAGTGGAAATATCATCTTTTTTAGCTTTTTTTAATGATTTGCAATTTTAATTTAGCCTGGATTTGTGGAGACTCACGAGTGTATAATTAAAAAAAAAATTACTTGAAACTAAATAAATTTTTATGCTCACATATAAACTCTAATAATTTAAGAAGTAAGCTCGAGAACGTCAACAGTTCACAGATATTCATACTAATACTTTCTCTACCTTTTTAGGCACCTCCCTGCCTTCCACTTCTGGTAAACCACCTGACTTATTAGAGTGCAGTTCTGTTAAGGGGATGTTGTTTAATCTCTAGGAAAAAAATATTTTTAAGCCTGATTTTAAAATTTCTTCGTATTAATTTACATATTCGAGTCAATTAGCATGTATTGCACTAGAAATAAATTAAAAAGAGTCAAAATTTTAATTGCATTTCATTTTTAAGCATTAATCACCCTACATGTATTAAGAGGCCAATTAGGACCTAATCTAGACATCGGCCTCATTCCTCAAAACATAATCAATAATTTTACCTATCTTTTATTAAAGATTGGATTAATGGATTTTAAACACAGGTGGTTAGCTTCCAACCTAATCTAGGCTAGGAAAAGTCTATATTTGCACTACACAGCCAGATTTAGGCTATTGTTATTCAGTGCCCAATTTGGATTTAGGATTCAAGGCAGACTTAAAATTTTACGTCCCCACCTTCAGAAATTGAATCCCAACTTTCTAATAAATTGACAACTTAAATCAAAATTTCTCCTTAAACCATAATTTAAAGCCCAACATATAGGATAGACATAGTGTTTCTAAATATTTCATAAACTCAAAACACCTCCTACACATTCTCCTATAACTTTTAGAAATAAGTGTTCTAATTTAATCCATACCCATTTAAAATTCTAGCATCACTCCTTTGATATCACTCTTTGAAAATATTAAAAATTAGATTTCAACCATTATTTTAATCAATGTTTTTCATAGGAAACTTAGGTTTCTTATGATGTAATTAACTACGAGGTTTTATACTCATAGAAGATTTAAAGAACTCATATTCATTTCAAAAAAAAATTGGAAAATAAAAAATAATGATTATTGTTATCATTATATTTGAATAATTAATAAGGAATGATATCTTCTTCCCTTGGGAGGATATATTATTTTTGTTATGATATCGAATATGAAATTAATGATAGCCCACATATATTATCAAAGCTAAATACTTAATTAAACATCATTTTGATCCTTTGGGATCATATGTAGTTCTTATCTGAATTTGGCTATGATATTCATGATGGAATTTGCAATTATAAATCTAAAAATGTTAAGGAATCTTATTTCCACCTATAGAGATGTTAAATCATTTCTGATGGATGTTTGATTTCTTAATTAACATTCAAAAGTGAATTTTAAATTTCCCAAAGAAATTTAATTTTAATTTATTTTGTATCTTTCCAATGCAAAGCAAATCCCCTTTGCAAACTCAAACAGAATAACAAACAAGTATCACTACAGAAAAATCGCCCATTACCGGCAGATTTTCCAGTGGATTTTCAGCGGAATAATTTTCAACAGATTTTTGCTGCATTTCTGACCGATTAAGAAGAAATATTTCTAATTGAATTTCAGAAGCTTTTCTAGCAGATTTTCGATGGATTAGTTTCTGGCATATTTAAAATTTTTTGAAAAAAATCATATATTGTTCATTAATAATTTTACAAATAATTTAAATTAATTATAAATTTATTAATTTATTTTAATTAATTATTAAATTATTATATTATAATAATTATTTTTTTAATAACTTATATTAATTATTAATTAAAATATTAAATTATATTTAATTACTAAGTTTAATATTTTATTTTAATGCATTATTAAATAATTAAACTAGTTATTAAATTAATAATTTTTTTAAGTTAATAACTTATTTTAATTAATTATAAATTTAATAACTTATTATAATTAGTTATTAATTTTTTTTGTTTTTTATTTTTTTATTTTATTTTATTTAAATATAAAATAATTAGTTTTCTAATAGGTTTTCTTCCACAGCAAAGTGGTAGAGTGTTTGCAAGTTACCTCCTCGAATCCAACGAGAGTCACAGGCATTGCGGGCGGGCGGGGTGTGGGGGCTGGTCAACTGGGGTGACTGTGGGGAAGCGGGGGGGACTTGCTAACCTAGGCCGACTATGGGCAAGCAAGTTATACAAGATTTTTTTTTTTTATAATTGCATAATGCATTAAAAAGCAAAAGGTGAACGACTAGGTACAAGCTAAAGGAAAGGCTCACATTCCTTCTTTAGTAAACTAGATAAAGAAGAATAAATGTTAGCAAAAGAAAAATATTCAAAACAGAAATTGTTCTCAATATCCATAGTAGCACAACAATCTGCTACTTTATTACAATCTCTATGAACATGATAAAAAATTACCTTATTGAAGTCGGCCAGGTAGAGAAAATCTTTGTCCTCCCAATTGCTAATTTTCCATGTCTCTTTATTCAAATAATTTTGAATGAACTTTACGATATTGTAATTATCTTCTTCTATTATTATACCTTTGTTATCTAACATCCATCTTTGAATATACTTTCTTATCAACAAAATTGCCTCCATTTCGAGCTGTGCCACATACTAGTGGAATCTTCTTTCCCCAAAAACAAGTAGTAGTCTTCCATTGTAATCTCTAAAAACTCCACCAATTGCCGCATTATTAGATTTCAACAGAGATGCATCAATGTTAACTTTTATCCAATCTAGCCGTGGAGGGTGCCAATTTTTATGAGACTCCCTAAGAAGATTAGAACCCCAGCTATCTAGCATTGGATTGATTTGAGTCATAGCAATAGATAAGACATTAGCTGCAATCATTGAACTACCAAGAGTAGGTTTACCGTGAGCTTTCCTGTTCCTATCTTTCCAGCATTCATAGACCGAGGTGCAATAGACCTTGATTGTGTTAGATGATTTACCAGAAATTTGCCTAAGTTCCGTCGGGCATTCCTCCAACGAACAGAAAGTTGGGATCATGATTCCCCAACCTTGCAGCTTTAATAGGATTTCCTTCCAATATTTACAATGGACCACTATGTGCTCAATATTTTCAATTTGTTGTCAGCCCCTTGCACAAAGATTATAATTGGTAAGTTTCCTATAAGTAAGAAACTCATTTGTTGGGATCGCAAACTTGCTCATCCTCCACCAAAATAATTGCACCCTTGGGTTTAGTTTGATTTTTTTGAGCCAAAATGAGAAACCAAAGTCTCCTTCCCCCATATCATAATTTAAAGCTTTTTCATATGACATGGCAGTAATAGTTTTACCTGTAAATTGCTGAATTTCCACCATGTAATCAGCTTCATCAAAATGGTTAATTAGAATTTGCATTATAATAGAAATAAGATCCTCATGGAAGCTTAGATGAAGTTTCTCTACATTCCAGTCACCGTTCAAGGATATAAATTGGTCAAGCATTGCATCTTCTAAACCTATGCTATCCACGAATGTTGGCCAGGCTCCCAGACATTTATCAAGCATCCAGACATCGTTAAGGACATTAATCTTCCTCCCATTAACCACTTTCCTTTTCAACAAAGGTTTTAAAAAATTTCCTCCTTCTTTTAAGATCTTCCAAGCTATAGAAGCTCCTTGTTTTCTCTCACCATCAAACATTGTATTACCATATTTGGAAACCATTACTTTGTGAAATAAATCTTCAAGTTTTTTCATAATCCGCCAGGATAATCTAGCCTTGAGAGGTCCCAATCTATTGATTGCTAAATGGAAGTTTAAACCTCCAGCATCCCTCGGTTTTCAAAGTTCTTGCCATGAAACATAATGCAATCCTCTCTTGCCATTATTTTTGTGCCAAACAAAATCTTTACAGCATTTATCTACTTCATATAGTATTTTCTTCGAAACTATCAAGTGAGTTCACAAAAAGTTTGGAATTTATCATAAGGATGACTTAGCAAGTGTAATCTTACCAGCCAACGATAAGTTTTTGCTTCTCCACGAATTCAGCTTTTGTAACACTTTATCCAAAATATCCTGGAAATCATATTTTACCAATCTTCTCAAAGCCATTTTGACTCCCAGGTAGTGTATCTCCTTAACTTCTTTGTATCCCAAAATTTGCATGACTCGATTTTTGTTGGATCAGCATGTAGCAATGATAAATATAATTTGGGATTTAGAGATATTTATCTTCAATCCTGTCCATGAACAAATCAGCCACAATTTTCTGTAACGTTTTGGCTGGCTTCATAGAAGATTGTGTGAAAATCAAAAGTCGTAGGCATACATCAAATGAGTAATCTTCTAACTTCTTGGTGAAGTTTGAATGCCCGAATCATACCCCCTTTGTTCAATTACATTTGAGTTAGTATCACCTTCCTCATTCCATCTAGTTTTTGCTCTTTGGTTTCACCATGTAAATAATCTCCCCAACGTCACATTAAGATCATGGACTTTGATTCTAAGCAAGTTTAACTTATCCTGAGAAAGTCCCGAATTAGTAGATTCCTCCATTTGAAGATCCCATATACCCTTCTTCAATTCTTCCTTCAACATGCTTAGCTCCTTGCATTTATTTTTATTCCAGAAATATAAGAATTTTAACGTTCTTCTTAGCTTCCTTTGAAGTATTTTAGCATTGTTACCATAATCTATTTTCTTCCAAGTGCTTGAAACAATTTTCCAAGCTGCAGGATAAGACTTCCATGTATCTTCAAATCTAATGATTTTAGACTACTTATTCAAAGGCTTAAGCACCTTACAAGAAATAGGACTATGATCTGAATCATCCCATGAAAGATGTCGAACTAAAGCCATAGGACTTCTTTGCAAGGCAACAGAGTTCATTAAACACCTATCCAACCTCTCCCATATTCTGGATCCACCTTTATTATTGCACCAAATGAATCTTTGTCCAATAAATGCAATCTCATGAAAATCATTATTCACCATAAACAATTTCATTTCCTTAGGCCCCTTCAAAAAATGAAACCTCTTACCTTCCATTTTATCATCCTTGGAGAGGATACAATTGAAATCACCTCCAATAATAGCGAGTACATCACAAGTTAAACACTTTTCAAGTGTATCCCACATAGTTCTTCTTGTATACAAATATCTTCCTCCATAAACCGTTGCCACATTCCACATGCCCAAAGAGGTGCTATTGAGGACACCCATAACTACTTGAGGAGAGTGTTTAATAACATCAAAGGAAACAACATTTTTGTCCCAGAGAACCAAAATACCACCCAAAGTTCTTTCGGCTGGATGATGGAAGAAATCTCAGTTGGTACCAATCAAAAAATTAACATATTTCCTGTCAATGCTCGACATTTTGGTCTCCGTTAGACTGATAAAAAACCCACCATTATCCGTCACAATCTCCTTAAGATATAGGGAGGCCTCACATTTCTTTTTCCTCCTACATTTCCAGAAGATAACTGATGACATTAATGATCAGGAGGGGAAAAGTCCCCAACTTTCTTACCACCTTTATTGTCCCCTTTTCTCTACCTCTGTGTTGCTTCAACCGGACCCAAGGATCTGTCTTCCTTTGATAATTTTAGTTTTTTAGAATTAATCGTCTGATCTCCTGTAAACCGGATTTTATTAGAACTACCTTGCTAAATTTCTTCTATACAAGCTACAGTTTCAAGAGTGTCCTCAACTCTGTTTAGATCATCTGCTTCAGCTACTTCAATGATTTCCACCTCTTCATGCTCTGCCATCAGGATTTGAAATTTATTGTTAGTATAAATAACAAAGTTTTTGTCTTCCTTTATAAGATTTGTATCACCCAGCTTCCTATTATCACTTTGATTTTCATTGATATCCTGCAGCTCTTCAATAATTTAAGTGACAACTTGATCTTCATGTACCCCTTCATGTAGATTCTGTGTTTTTCTAGCAACAGGTTTAAATTCCTGCTTCTTTTGAACTAATTTTTCATTATTTTTCTTAAAATTCCTAAACCTTCTATTTTTAAATTTGGCATGGATCCAGGGTCCATATTCTTCATTATTAGGTTGCTTTGTGGTGTCTTCAGTTATGATGTCTTCAGCCTTCCTAAATTGGGTGTTAGCAGCAGGCTGTTCATCATATTAAGTTGGCTTGACGTCCGGACAAAAAGACTTACTATGTCCAATTAATCTACAATGACAACATAGAGAAGTCATCTTTTCATACTCTACTCTTTGGAATATTCTTCCTTGAACTCCTTCAATCCAGACCCCCTTCGGCAAATTTTTATCAAGATTGAGACGGACACAAACACGTACATATTCTCTCTTCCCCAATTTGAGAGAGTTTCCATCAAGAAACATTGGAGTTATGATTATTGAAGCAATTCAAGAGATATTCTCCTCATCCCAACAGCTATGAGGTAAGAAGGGGAATCGAATCCAAACATATGACGTAATACCTTTTAATGATTCCGGTGAAAAGGAGGTAGACCATTTATCCATCCCGATGATATGATTCCTGATATACCATGGTCCACCGCTCAGGACTTCTTCCATAGATTCAATTTCATTGAAAGAACAGATAATCCAATCAAGCCCAAGGGTTGTTAGGTGGAAGTTCCCGAACCAACTCCATTTTCTTGGGAGTTCCATGCTACAGATAGAGAAAGGAATATCTTTCCCTAGAACTTTAATCACAAGAGACTTTTTTATAACTTGCGAATTTGCAAGTTCACGTTCAGTATTTAACTTTACCGCCATTCCATCCTCTGTCATCTGAGTATTCTCCATGTTGCAGTTCAATTTTATATGCTGGGTCTTCTTCCACGTAGAGCAAAAATTTTCTTTAGCAATAGGTTCTTCTTTATTATCCATCATAACCCCATTATTCATAACATTGCTTTCAAATTTGTTGTTCAAATTCCGGCTTACTATACTCTGATCGCAATCTTCGTGGACTCCCACAAATTTGCTCACCTTCAAGATCAATTCAGACGATGAAGACGCATCATTACCTGGATTCCTTGAAGAATTAAATTTTGAAATCAAAGGCTTAATCGGACTCTTCCCTTTTCCTTCAACAACAAATTGTTTTCACACCAGAAGTCTATCTCCCTCTCGAATCATTAGATTAGAGCGGGCTC
Source organism: Dendrobium huoshanense (assembly GCA_016618105.1). Classification (NCBI taxonomy): domain Eukaryota; kingdom Viridiplantae; phylum Streptophyta; class Magnoliopsida; order Asparagales; family Orchidaceae; genus Dendrobium; species Dendrobium huoshanense. Next base: position 19,583,224 of record CM028345.1, read on the forward strand.
TAGCAGACGTTTTATCTGTCACATCTGTTCGCAATTTATCATTCTTATGGGAGGTACAGTCGGCGGGAGGCTGCAGCGGTTAGGAAGACCCATGATCAGCTAGCACGAAATGCCCGCCAAAATGGAAATTCAAAGAAACACGAAGGGTTTCTCTCTCTAGAATTTCGCTGGAGAACAAGAATACAAGATTTTCTTGCAGTGTATATAAATTAGAAGAAACTGAATAAACATCCAATAATATTTGTTATCATCAAAACAAAAGATTGGGCTCCTAGATTGAAATAATAAAACTTCTTAAGTTCTCCAAATCAATAGGATATAAACATTTATCACATTGCATTATCACCATCATAGAACCACTAAACCAATATAATATTTGCACACATCCACTAAACTTATTCAAGCATTCTCATTGAAAAATAAAGGCATGTAATAAATAATCCATTCAAAATAATGATCCTAACCTAATGCAAGAGATGGTTACCCTAAAAAAATAAACTAACATATGGGCTAGTATGTATAACTAAGCAATCTTATTATGCATTACGATTTCATTTTCTAATGCGTTGTTTGTTTAAAGTTACAAGGGAGTTTATTTAAGTTTAAGTATAAGACTTATATTAATTTTTTGTGGTTTGTTGTTAAACTCCTTATTTAAAATTTTGAACAACATATTGAGTAATGAACTCAAAGTTTAATGAGCTCAATAATAAATAAGACCTAATAACACACACAAAAGAAACCATCGAATCTAAAAGGAAAACATAAAAGTATATATCCATTTTAAATGTTTTAGTGATTAAACCTTTTTATTTCAAATTTGTTAAATATATTTTTCACAAAATTTTAAATTTATTTGATTCAAAAAGATTTATAAAATCACTGCAAAAAAAAGAAGACAACCTCAATATGATTCCATAAATTTCAAGGATTTTTTAATTATTTATTTTAAATTAAATGAATTATTTATTTAAGTTTAACTAAAGGATCCTTTAAGCTTATTTTGGGCTTTGTTTACACTTGACTTATGCTTTATGATTTTATTCTTTTAGTTTGATTTTTCATTGAATATATTTTAAGTTATGATCATAATACATTTTTTATTATTATTATTATTATTATTATTATTATTATTATTATTATTATTATTATTATTATTATTATTATTATTATTATTATTATTATTATTATTATTCATTTATTTATGATTATTCTATGTTAAAGGGTTCACATGTACTAATCAAATTAAAATTAATTAATTGAGCTAAAAAATGAACTCCAAATTTCATGAAATTTACACCATGAATCAATGGAAGCTAAAGGACCAACCCATGAGATTTTGACTTCATATTGAATCATAATTAATTAATTAACTTTTTAATGATTTATTAAAATGGCAAGTTTAAATTTTAGTTTGATTTGGCTTAATTTGAGATTTCATGGTTTTATTTTTTTTAACCATCATTTTCTTTCAATTCTCTGATTCAATATGACTTCAATGCAAGTGATTTTATATATTTAATTTTAATTAGAATTTATAATTAAATTTTTTTAAATGCACAAATATGAATTCTATTGAAACCTCAATTATGGTGTATGATTTGGACCATCAAATTATCAAAAACTCTAATGAATTGTTAACCTTAGATCATAATTTCTCTAGGTTGTAAACCCCAAAAGTTTGAAATAATTTGGGGTTGTATTTTGTTTTAATGGTTTATCAAATTTACTAAGGGATTTTGGCTTAAATGGTAATTAAGTTGGCTCAAGTCATAATCAGATGTTATAATTATTTTATAGATTCTCTACAATGTTTTCAGTTTATTATATTTTATTTGGTGATTATAAGGTTTTTGTTTAATTATTCAACTATTTTCAAGTTCTAGTTCCCCTAGGTTAACCTATATGGCTTGAATTTAGGGTTTAATGATTTAGGACTAAATGGATTCAAATCTTCATGTAATTAAATTCAAAGCTTCCTAGAGACCTTTGGAGCTTCCCTAAAATTTTTTAATCCATTTGGATCATTTAGGAACTTTCTAGAGTTTTCCTAAGTTCAATAGACATGGGGATTACATGATTTATTAAAGGGGAAATGAGCAATATCTTAGGTTCAAATAAGAGGCCATCTAACTGATACATCAACATACAAAATTCATGAAATTTTCACATCAGAATACCCTATGAATTTAAGAATATGAATTTCTAAAATTTTAGGCCAATTTTTAATCTAAGACTTTAAAAATTACATGAAGGGAAGAGAATGTGTGAAATTAACAATGGAAAAATTAGTGGTACATAGGACATTCCCAAAGCATCCATGATGAATTTGAGACCCATCAGAGATGAAATAACATGCTAATTAATTAATTTCACTATTTTAGGTTGATTAAGTGTCTATCAAAATATTTATAATAAAAACTATATTAAAAGCCCAATCCATAGAGGTATGATACACTCATTTTGACTCATAAATGAATTAATGATGATTTTTCAAGATTTGATGATTTTTTAAATTTAATAAATCACTAGATTGGGCCGACTATAAATTTAGTGATGAGTCTAGTGCACTATAGACTTGGCAGATGCTTATTGGCTATTTAAAAATGGTTATGGATCCCATTATGAACAAGGAATAATAGTGGTCATTTGACCTCAAATCGAAGAACTTTTTGTTAAATTCATTTTTAGCTGAGGTAATTTAATCCCTAAATCTTAAGATTTCATAACAAACATAACAATGTGGTTCTATAGTGTTACATGTCTTCATCTATTAGTATGAACTCAATCCTAGGTTCCTTACCTTGGTATGTCAAGCCTCACCTTTCCTAATACCCTTCCTTGGATCTGATGACTAATTAGGTGATCTAGACGTATGCATTGAACTCCAAACTCCTTAAACTAAATTTAAATATCTCTGAACTAGTCTAAACCCTAAACCATGCCATAGTTGACCTAAGAGTCAAGCTCTAAAACCCAATATGCATTGTATCAGCCTTGCAAATTGAACCATACATTTACTAGCCTATTGACCTCAAACCTTAACCAAACTTGCACTTTAGGTGCTTTATACTCTAAACTCATCAATCCTAGCTCCCCAAACTAGGGGTTGACAAAGTCACCTTTTTTAGCAAGGTCAAACTAGCCCAATAGGTTAAACCATTGCATAGACCTTCTATAACATGCGCATTTTTTGTTAAAACCACACCTAATTAAACGTATGAAAGCTTATAAAGGATTGGATATTTCTAGTACATTTGCCTGGGTAAAAGGCTGACTTTGTCAACCTAATCTAGAATCGATCAAATTAACCTAGCTTGGGTCAAATCCTTGGCATATGATCAATTGGAATTGTCTCATTGCTCAAGCTTAGTCCATTTGACTTTCTAAATACATCTAAGTCATAGCCTAGACCATTCATGATGAGTTGACTTGGTCAACCCATATGAAATGGTCAAACCTAGGCTAACCATGGCCTAACCCTTGTATACATTCAATCCATTGAACGAACACCCTAAACTTGACTCAACCAGCCTCTAAAGGATCCCTAAGGTCTATCTTAGATGGCTTTACCAAGTTTGACTGGTCAAAAGGGTCAAAATCTATGACTAGTCAAGATTGGTCAAACTCCATTTAAGCCTAAAGTCCCATTACTCCAGCCAATTTGTATTGCTTGAGTGGGTTTCTAGAACCTTCCTACATCTCTCTGAACTTAGCCCAAGGCTTGAGCTAGCCTAAACCTGATCCATTGGTCCCTATATGTGAAAATGACCCCAAGTCATTTTCAACTTTCCTAGATCCCCAAGCCTGCTCCCCAACATCATAGGAAACTTGGCAATCATCTATAGAACCTCCTTGGGAAATCTTAGCCATTGGATTTGCCTCCAATGCATGAAATAAGGCAAAATGAGAAAACCCTTTATTCAGAGTTTATTTCTCACCCGAACTCCTAAAAATTTTTATTTCATTTTTTTCTTTCACAACTTCCACTACATTTCGTACATAAAATCCTGTCATTTAGAGGCTACAGGCGATGAGAACCAGCAAGACCCGTCAATCTCTCCGTCCCAACAACTTATACAATTCACTTGTACTCCTCTGGCTAACATTCCTTCACCAAAGTTGTTGCATAAGCGTCAAGGAGCAAAGTTAGATCAAAACCTAGTTCTGATATCCCTTTTATATAGGAAAAGTTTAAACCGCAGCTCCAATTTTAGGTTTTAAACTAATGCAGTCAACTTGTTATATGAACCTTTCAAACTTCATCTAATAACGGCTTAGGCATGAGGGAAGCTCTGTGAGTGATTTGGTGCATTCGTATCCTTTGTATAAAAAGGTTAAAGTAAAATTTTCCCTCTCAGGTGGCTGGAGGAAGAAGATGAAATCGCATTATCCATTCCCTTTTGTTTGTTTTCAACGGACAAGATTTTGTTTTATCGAATCTTGATCCGACCCACCAGACTACACCGTGGGCAGATTGAATCTCAGACATCTAATAAATACCATATAGGATCGACCGACTGATGAAGCTATTAAAGTGGTTTTAAGTGGCCGATCGCCGCCATTCCATGCATCCAATGGCGTTTCACAACCTCGAAAGAGCATGCCACGCAACGTCACCATTTTAAATCTGCTTTAAATTAATTAATAAATGCGTTTCAATGACCAGAACTTCTAAAATTTCCTATAAATTCGTCACTGAAGCAATTTTCACAATTAAAAGCTCTACGATTCAAGGAAGAGAACTCTACATTTTAAAAAAAAAATCCATTAAATTTGATGAGTGCATCTAAAATAATTTAACTTAGAATTCCCAGTAATTTTCCTTAATTGCTTCATAAATACTCATCTATTTCACCTAAAATTCGGCCGAGTAATATTGTGAGATGTTCTCTGCATCCCATAATTTTCTCAGGTTTACATATTTAAAGTATCCATTTCCTTGGCTCGAATTTTCAAATACTTAGGTCATAAGTTTTCTTAAATATTTAAAAAATCGTTATGAATAGTCAATAGAGCATTTAGTCCTCTTTATTGCATGGATTATGTATCCTAGTGTAAGGGCTAGATACAATTAATTTCAAGCCTTGATAAACAGTAGAGACACCTAGGTAATTAAACTTAGGGTTTAGTCTAGTAAACTTAGAAGAACTCTAGGAAATTCAAATCAAAAATTCAATAGGGATACAACTTAAAATTAGCACTGTTACTGACATCCTAAACTCAAAGAATTAATATGGTGTTAATTAGGAGTTTTTAAGCCACTTAAAAATAAACCTTAAAATCAACCCCAATTTAGGCCTAAAACTGTAAAATAATAATAAATCAAAAAATATTATAAAAATATGAAATAAATTACATTAGATCACAAAGTTAATATATAATTAAAGAAAAATTAAATCCCTATCAGATTGCATTTAAACGAACTCTAATCATAACTTAGGTTTTAATTAAATATTAATTAAATTAAATTAAATTAAATTAAATCAACCATTAGTTCAATTAATTCAAAATTTTCAGTGTTCGAAGCTTGGGTTATCCCCAACCTATGGTATCAATCATCTAATCAATTTAGGTTATTTGATCAATCAATCATATAGCCTTAAATTCCTTCCATATGGAAGGAATTTAATAAAAACATTAAATTTATAGATTTCATACTGAATTAAATAAAAATTATACAAAATTAAAAATAAATTACATCTAATCTTAAATAAATAACATAATAAATGAAACTTAAAATAAAGTTATAATTTACATTAAATTAAAAAGTAAAATTTTTGGACAAATCGCCATAACTAAGGGTTTTAAATTTTAATAGCAAAAAATAAATTAAAATTACTTAAATAAATAAAAATAGTAAGAAGTAAATAAAATTTCATAATTTAATTTAAATAAAAAATAAATTTAATTAAAACTTAAATTAAAACTAAAAAAAATTAAAATTCTGAATAAATAAAATAAAACAAGGAATATTTAATAAAAATTAAATTAAAAACCAATTAAATTAAATTAAATTAATGGTTTAAAGTTAATTAATCAAATTATTAATAATTAATTAAATAAAATTTATGTCCTTATGCATTTGATTTTTTCCTAAGGGAGGGAACAAATAAGTTGAAGGATTTGAAGTGTCTAAACGAGAAGTTAAAATAGGAGATTCTGGATCTACAGTTTGAAGAGAGCCATCGGAGAGGACTTGATGATAATGGTTTAAATCTTCTAAGAAATAAAGTCCATGATCTTAATATTTCTTTGGCTCATCTGGCAACATGGTCTAATCAAAGAGCTAAGGACATGCAAGTGGATTGATGAAGGAGATTCATATTCTAAATTTGTTCATAATTATGCCTTTGCTAAGAAGAACGGAAACTGAATAAAGCAAATTAGAAATGTTAATGGCTCAATGATTGAAGATCAAGATGATATTGAAGATGTTTTCTTTAAATTCATTACGAAAAAATGGAGAAGCAAGAATTGCATCTTGAAAAATTGGTTTGATTCCTTTGTGGATAGAAAATTGAATATGTTGATGTTCAAATATGAATGCAAATTTTACCTTTGAAGAATTTGCTGAATCTGTTAATTAGTTGGGTAATAATAAATCTCCTGGATTGGATGGTATTGAAGCCTCCTTTGTTCAATTTTTTTTAGAGAATTGTGAAGGATGATATGTGAAAAGCTATGGATGGTAACTTTAGAACTAGTATCATGAGTCCATTATGGAAGGATACATTAATTGTGCTCATCCCTAAGATCAAAAATCAAATTTAGCCTTCTTACTTTAGACCTATTAGCTTGTGTATAACCATTTATAAAGTGGCGGCTAGAATGTTGCTCAACAAGCTTAAATTGTGTCTTTCTAAAACCATTACTAAAGATCAAAGTACTTTTATCCCAGGAAGATCCTTATCTGGCCATTGTTTGTTGGCTCAATAAATATTTAATAAATAAAGATTTTCCAATTCTAAGAAGGGTCTTATGGAAATCAAGGTTGATATGGAGCAAGCATATGATATCATGGGTTGGTCAGCCTTATGGAAGATCTTAAATTGGTTTAGATTTCCTTCAAAGTTCTCTAAGCTTATTGTGGAATGTGCAGAAAATGCTAAGTTTTCTATCATCATAAATGTTAGGACTTCTAATTGGATCAAAGCCAAGAGTGGATTTAGGCAAGGATGTCTCTTATATCCATTCTTTTTTATCTTATGTTTCCAGCTGTTATCAAATCCTATCTTTCAAAGAGGTGCTAATTTAAGCATTAAAGTGGCTCCTCAAGTGAACAAAAAAACTCATCTTTTATTTGCGGATGATGTTCTTATTTTTTTAATAGCCTATCCTAAGGTGGCCAAGGCTATGAAGAGTATTATATCTGATTACTGCAGCTGGACATGGCAAAAAATTAATAGCAATAAATCTCAAATCCTTTTTAGTAAATTTGTGGAAATGTCAAGGAAAACAAAGATTGCCAGAATGTTTGGGTTCACAATTGTTAAGGAGATGAAGTATCTTGGAATAAATATCATTCTTAGAAGACTTAAAGTGACATATTTTCAATACATTATTGATAATGCACTTGACAAAATAAATGCTTGGGAAAATAAATGTCTTTCTTTGGCTTGAAGAATTCTTCTTATTAATTCTTCTTTGTTATCACTTCCAATTTTTTTATCTTCTCACTCCTTGGGGCTGAAGGGGGCTGCTATTTCATTTAGATAAAATGTGTAGATATTTGGTAGAAATGGAATGCATTATGTGTCTTGGGATGAAATATGTAAACCCAAATCTTTTGGTGGTTTGGGTGTTCATTCGGCTGTATCCAAAATTGGTCCTCTTAGAGCTAAATTGGCTTGGAGGTTTATTCAAAAGCATTTTTCTTTGCTCAACCGAAATATTAGTGCAAAGTATGGGGATGATGTACTGCATGCTAAAGTTAAGATAGGTGCTTCTTCTACTTGGCATATCTTTGTTGATGGAACCAAATACCTTAAACCCATCATTAGATGGAAAGCATCTAATGGAGATAAGGTAAGCATTCTAAATGATGTGTGGATTTATGATAGGAGACGAAATAGATGGCTATGTTTTTTTTTGATAATTTCGGGCTAATGAAGAAGAAATTGAACCATTTTATGCTCACGAATGGCCAGTGGAATTTATCTAAACTTCAGAAGTATTTTAATGATAATATAGTTTCTGTAATAAGGCAGGTCCCCTATAATTCAGGAATGAATAAAGACTAATTGGAACTTCTGAACAAATATTAGGGAAAATCAATTACTGCATTATCCTATACAGCCGGCTTAGAACAGAATTATAATGAAGACGTGGTTGCTTTCATGAAGTGGTTGTCAAAGCTTAAACATATGACAAAAGTATAAATGTTTTGGTGGAGATTAGGTAAGAACACTCTTCCTACAAATGATTTTTTGAAGCATAGAAATTTGTCCCAAGTTAATACCTGTGTAAGAGGTTGTTGTTGAATCTAGTAATTAGGTTGTTAAGCCTAAGTTAATGTCCCAAGGCTACCAAGAGGGGGGTGAATTGGTAGTTTAAAAATTTAATCCCTCTTTGAAGATTAAGTTGAACCGAAATGAAAATTTTTCTTTTAAAGTTTTTCTAGAAAATATTTTTCAACCACAGAGTTGTTAAAAATTAAAATAAAATGCGGAAACATAAAAAATTGTAAATGACACCAGATTTATAGTGGTTCGGTCTATAACCAGACCTACATCCACTCCTCAGAGGCACCCTCTGAGTATTGCACTAAAACCAATAATGACTCTCCTTTTGCACCCACAGCAAGGCAGAGAAGCCTTTACAACACACTTTTTTCACCACTACCCGGTGCGGCAGAGAACCGTCATCTTTTTACACAATCCCCAGTGTTGGCAGAGAACCGTCCGTCCTTTCACACTCTCCTAGTGTGGGCAGAGAACCCTTTCGTCCTTTCACACTCTCCTAGTATGGGCAGAGAACCCTTCCGTCCTTTCACACTCTCCTAGTGTGGGCAGAGAACCCTTCCGGCTGTTCACACTCTCCAAGTGTAGGAAGCGATCCTTTCGGCTATTCACACTCTCCAAGTGTTGGCAGCGAACCGGATCTCCTTGACTGATCTTCTCACAAGAAATCTAGAAGGAAGAAAGAAAAGAGTGAAGTAATCTTAATTCACAAGTAGAGATTCTTACCTTTGAACTCCAAGTGAAGCCTTCACGCTCCAATGGTAGGAATCCTCCTTTGAATACACTCTTCCACTCTCTCCTTAGCTATTCTCTCAAGAGGCACGAAGATCAAATGATAAAAAGATTGGGTGGCAGTCTAATTTGGACTATATATACAAAAGATAAGAAAAACCGCCCAAAAACTGTAAATTTTCAATTATGTACGCAGTGGATCGTCCCGTACGATCGTGGATCGTCCTGGATGATTTTACTTAAATGCTTTGAAACGACCCTATTTGTATATGTGTACGAAATGTCTTCGTACACACTGATCGTCCCGTACAAACTAAGTTCGTCCGGTACGAACGGTTATTACTAGGTCGGTCTAGAAAACTGCTGTAATCCGTTCTAAGTCGGTTAATCGTCAGGACGAAAATTTGTTCGTCTGGACGAAATTTTTACAGAGAGCAAATCGTTTTCTGACTATAATTAATTTCGTCTGGACGAAAATTTTACAGAGACCAGATCGTCCTGGACGATAATTAATTTCATCTGGATGAATTTTTTACAGAGAGCAGATCGTTTTCTGACGATAATTAATTTTGTCTGGACGAAAATTTTACAGAGACCAGATCGTCCTGGACGATAATTATTTCGTCCCGGACGAATACAACTTAGAAAATTTTTCAAGCCAGTTTCTATTCGTTCTATGTGCTCAATAGGAGATAACTGTCTGATCGTCCCGTACGATCGGATATCATCCCGTACGATCAGTATAACTTATATATGATCTCCTTATGTGTGTATGTGTGTTTTTATTCACTCAATTATAATCACTCCCTTTCAAATTCAATTCAAAGAAAAATACAAGCTTCAAATTCACAAAGTATCTCATGTTGAATTTGATTTAAAGTTTTCGTAGTCTGGAGTCTGATTTTCCTGAAATGTTAGTACACATAAGAGCAAGTACAAATCTTCTAAAATTGTTAGGAGATAACTACACATTTGAACAATAATGTTTGGAATCATCAAAACTATACAAGTTGTAAAAATGTAAAGCATGCAAATAGCAACTATTTTAACAATCTCCCCCTTTTTGATGATGGCAAAACAATTATTGTTTGTATGATTTCAATTTAAATAAATCTCCTAAACTCCCCCTGAATTGATGAATACATGAAAATAAGGAGGCATTTTAAACCACAGAAAAAAAAAATTTTGTTTTTCAAAAAAATTTAACAAAATTTCAAAGTTAAACATAAAACCAAAATACAAACAAAAACTAAACATACAAACACAAGAATTTCTCCCCCTTTTTGACAACAACAAAAAGTGAAGAAGAAATAGACAAAAAATGTAAGTAATTATATGAAATTCATTTGAAAATTTAATCTAAATGATGATTGTGATAAGTTATGCAATCTAAAACTAATAACATTAGGTCAATTATAGAAATTCATAAAATTTAATAAGTGATATAACATTGTAAATAAAAAGAATTTATTAAAGACATGATTCAATTTAGACATTCGAATATAGAAAATCATTACAAGAGAGATGTATAAAAATTCTATATTTCAAAGTTCAATAGAATATAAATGAACATAAGATCAATTTGAATTAAGAGATTGAAAGAATTTGGAAAGAAGAGAATTACCACATGTGGCGCTTTGCGCATCTTTTTCAAAAAAAAATTTTTGGGCACATTTTTGTGCATCTTTTAACATTGGGCTAATTTTGTGCCTCTTTTTCATATTTGTGAATCTTTGCGCATTCCTTTTGATTTTTATACTCTTTGTACAATTTTCAAGAGTAATTGAGACCAAATCTTTCCAAAATCAATAATCTAAAATTTCAAATATTTCTAAGTGCATAAATATCACTTGAGCATAGAAATATAAAACAAGAAAACATCTATATTGCAATAATAATATTAACTTTTATGTAGTCTAAATGAATAGACATGAATTTAAAAGTTCTAATTATAACAAGTTATAAACAACTTTTAAATTTAGAAAGACTAGATTTTCTAATGTAATTAATCTCAAATTACAATCTAATTTAAGCACAATTAAGATTAAATAAGACTAATAAAATTCATAGAAATTAACCTCATTCCAAAAACAAACCAAATTTGAATCAAGTACAACATGCATTGATATTAATGAAAAGGATTACATATTCTTTTCATAATATTAAAACAACTAAGAAAATACACTTAACTTTTTAATAAAGACAACTAAAACAATCACAAAAAAAATAAACACTAACACAACAAAATATTTTAAACAAAACACTAGTACAACAAACACAAAGAAATTCATCTCTCATTTTCTATTCTTCTAGAGGAGGAGGAGGAATGCCACTAAACAGATTGAAGTAGGAGGCCATCATCATAACATTGGTATTGATTTCATGAACTTCATTTCTGATAATACCAATATCCTGTTGCTGCTGCAGGAGTTGAGCATCAATTTGATCAAATCTTTGATCAACATGAGTCTCAAGTCTGTCAAATTTCTCAATCAAATTCTGATAATCTGATTGAGGTGCAGAAGTTTGCTCTCCTTCTTCTTCTTCTTCAGAAGCACTAGCATGTGCTTTCCCTTTTTCTTCCTTGAAAATTACTCTGAAAGAAGAATCATTGTAGTAGACTGGCTCTTCGTATTCATCATCAGGATGCACTAAGTTGTATTTCTTTTCCAAAATATATGTAACTAAGTGTCCTAATAAGATGTTCCTTTTTCTCTTCTGCTCTACATGTCCTATTTCTGAAAGCCCATAGAGATGATCTATGATAAGTTGGGCTTCATCGATAGGCTTATCATCCATAATCAAAAAGGTCAAAACAGAAAGGAGTGGGGTAATATTGATCCTATCACCAGCTTTAGGAATGATTGAAGATCGAAGAATATGCTGGATGATTCGAGCATTTCTGGTCATTCCTGAAACTCTAGCAACATGATATGTTAGGCCAATTTCTCTAATCACCCTATTGACTTGATACCATTCAAATTTGTTTTCACTCATTAGGGTTTGGGCTCTATATCATTCAGTTCTTAAGTTCAAAAAGGCACCAATGTCGTGCTTGGTGATTTCAACTTTTTGTTTGAAAATAAAAGAACTTATGCAGGAGTGGTCGGAATTAAAACTCATGTTGGCTAGAAAGTAGAGAAAGATTTGTTTGTTGTAAAGGTGGATGAGAGAAAGAATGAATTGAAACTGGGTGGAGGCAAAAAGGTGCATTACCTTAAAGTTTATCTCGCTTTGAATCAGAATGCGAGAAGGTGTGATTTTGGCATATGCAAAACGAGGAAAAGATCCCTCATTTGCTTTTGACAGGAAGCTTTCAGAGTTATTCCTGTGAGGTTTCTTTGCCAACACCTTTTGTCTTTTGCTTGAGGAGGCCATTGTCGATTTAAGGTCAAAAGAGATTGAAAGTGAAGTTTGGAGATGTGATTGTTGAGTTAAAATTCGTTCATATTTAAAGAAAACGATACGTTCGTCCTGGACGAAAACAGTTCCTACTGGACAAAAATTATCGTTCGTCTGGACGAAAAAAGTTTGTACAGATATCCATTTCGTCCAAAATGAAATGACTTTTTGTAATCAACATAATTTACGATGCGTCCTTTCATACAGAATTTTGACTTGACCGATTGTACAGACGAAAAAATTTTGTACAGACGATCAAAAGTTAATTCGTTTTAATGTCAGTTGAAAACCGTCCCCTACAATGAAACGACGTTTATTCGTCTGGACGAACAAATTGTTCGTACGGACAAACTTCACATTTAAAACTGCCTTATCCACTCAACCGCTGCATTCAAATGTCCCGACATTTGAGAAAAAATAAATATTTCATCATGGACGATCATTAGATCGTACAGACGAACTACATTAGAAACTGCTCTCAAAACGTTTCATATCACGCAAACTGAATTTAACACACATCGTCTAGTACAAAAAATTTTATCCCGGACGATTTCCACACATTTTTTGGATTTTTGAATTTTTTATTGAAGAAAAATAAACAAAACATTTAAAACACAGAAAACAAATGCAAAACCACAGACTCTAAAATAAACTCAATCAAAATACTCAAAAATCACAAAATTCAAAACAAAAATCAAAGACAAATAGACTAAGAAAACATAAATATCAATGTTGCAAAAAAACATTTTTATTTAAGCATTCAAATCAATAACACCAAGCCTTGTTCTTAATGTACTGAAGGTATCAAAGGCTAAAGGTTTTGTAAAAATTTCTACAAGTTGATTTTCAGTTGAAACATGTGTGAGTTCAATTTCTCCCTTGGATACATGATCCCTTATGAAATGATGTCTTATGTCAATGTGTTTGGTTCTAGAATGTTGAATAGGATTTTTGGAAATGCAAATAGTACTAGTATTATCACAATAAATTGGAATAGTGCCTATAGTTAATCCTAAATCAATCAACTGTTGTTTTAACCAAAGTACTTGTGCCACACAACTTTCTAATGCAATGTATTCTGCTTCTACAGTAGATAGTGCCACTGAATTTTATTTTCTACTAGACCATGAAACTAATGAATTTCCAATGAATTGACATGTTCCATAAGTGCTTTTCCTATCCACTCTATAGCCTGCAAAGTCAGAATCTGAGTAACCAATAATTTAAAATGAAGAGCTAAACTTAGGATACCAAATCCCTAAGTTTTGAGTTCCTAGTAAATATCTTAATATCCTTTTCACTGCTGTCAAATGTGATTCTTTTGGATCTGATTAAAATCTAGCACATAAGCAAATACTGAACATAATATCTGGTCGGCTAGCAGTCAAGTAAAGTAAAGATTCAATTATCCCTCTAAATTTCCCAGATTTTCCCTTAAGGTCCTTATCCAACTGAACCGAGGAACTCATTGGTGTACTAACAGGTTTAGCATTGTCCATTTCATATTTTTTGAGGATGTCCTTAATATATTTAGTTTGACTAAGAAAGTACCTTCCTCAAGTTGCTTAATGCTAAATCCTAGAAAGTAATTTAAATCTCCCATTAGACTCATTTCAAATTCACTACTCATTGTTTTAGAAAAATCATCACAAAGATTTTTATTTGAAGATCCAAAGATGATGTCATCCACATAAATTTGAACAATAAGTATATCCTTTCCAATTTTCCTTAAAAAGAGAGTTGTATCCACACTTCCTTTTTCAAAAGATCTTTCAAGTAGGAAGGTGCTCAACCTCTCATACCAAGCCCTAGGTGCCTGTTTCAATCCATATAATGCCTTTTTTAACTTGAAAACATGATTTGGAAATTTAGAATTTTCAAAACCTAGAGGTTGTTCTACAAAAACATCTTCCTCAATTACCCCATTTAAAAAGGCACTCTTGACATCCATTTGAAACAATTTAAAACCTTTAAAACAAGCAAAGGCTAGTAAAACCCTAATTGCTTCAAGTCTAGCTACAGGGGCAAAAGTCTCCTCAAAATCAATTCCTTCAATTTGATTATACCCCTTAGCAACTAATCTAGCCTTATTTCTAATGACTACTCCTGAGTCATTCATTTTATTTTTGAACACCCACTTGGTTTCAATAACACTTTGATCTTTTGGCCTTGTAGTTAGTTCCCAAACTTTATTTCTTACAAACTGATTTAACTCTTCTTGCATGACCAATATCCAAAATTCATCAGAAAGTGCTTGATCAATGTTAGTGGGTTCAATAGTTGAAATAAAGGCTGAATGATTGACTTCCTTGTTTAATCCACGCCTAGTTCTAACACCCTCACTTGGTTCACCTATAATCAATTCCTTTGGGTGATTTTTAGAAAATCTCAAATCTCTAGGCTAAAGGTTTTCTCTTTCCAAATTCTCTTCCACATTTTGTTTCAAATTTAATCTATCAATCTTTTGGGAGTTTTCTTCAATCTCTTCTTCAACAACATTTGGCTCTTCCAAATTTCCAGATTCATCAAATACAACATGTGTGGTTTCTTCAATGACTAAAGTTCTTTTGTTGAATACCCTATAAGATTTTCCAACACTTGAATATCCAACAAAAATTTCTTCATCTGATTTTGGATCAAATTTTCCTAAGGCAGATTTTCCATTTTTATGTATGAACACCTTTCAACCAAATACATGCAAATGAGACAAATTAGGTGTCCTACTTTTTAGCAACTCATAGGGTGTTTTATTCTAATTTGATCTCACATTCATCCTGTTCAGAACATAACATGCAGTGCTAACTGCCTCAGTCCAAAAATATCTAGGAAGTGAGTATTCTGCTAACATTGCTCTAGCGGCTTCTATTAATGTTCTGTTTTTCCTTTCAACTACCCCATTTTGTTGAGGGGTTCTAGGTGCAGAAAAATAGTGATCAATCCCTTTTTATTTACAGAAATTTTCAAATCTTTAATTTTCAAATTCTCCTCCATGATCACTTTGTATAGAAATTATTTCACTCCCTAGTTTCCTTTGAATCTAAGTAGAAAAATTTCTGAATTTCTCAAACGATTCACTCTTATGAAAAAAGAAATCTAACCCAAGTGAATCTTGAGAAATCATCCACTATAACAAAACCGTATACCTTCCCTCCTAGACTTACAATGCCTATAGGTCCAAAAAGATCCATGTGTAGAATTTCTAAAGGTTTACTGGTCCTAAGATCTTTATTGGACTTAAAAGAGGACTTCACTTGTTTTCCTAATTGACATACATCACAAAGGTTGTCCTTAGTAAAGTCTAGTTTTGGTATACCTCTCACTAAGTTCTTTTGGGTAATTCTCCTAAGGTTTTTCATACTATAATGACAAAGTCTCCTATGCCAAAGCCATGATTCATCAGAAACAGTTTTCAAACAAAAAGTAGTAGGAGATTGAATATAATTTAAATCTAGCATGTAGACATTGTTTACCCTTTTTCCATTTAAAATATTTTTCCCATTTAGGCTTATTATGCAGCTAGCAGGTAAAAATTTTACATTATAGTCCTTATCACATAGCTGACTTATGCTTAGCAAATTATGTTTTAAGCCTTCAACTAATAACACATTGTCTATGAAAAAGTTTTTCAAATTTCCAATCATACCTGATCCAACCACTTTCTTTGTAGTATTATCTCCAAGTGTAACCTTGCCTCCACTCCTGGCTTCCAGCATTATGAATTGAGCAGTATCTCCAGTCATATGCTTTGAACATCCGCTGTCCAAGTACCATATGCTCTCACGAGGTCTTGTGTGAGAGCACTCCTGCAAAATTCAAAAATGTTAGACCTGGGAACCCAAACAATTTTGGGTTCACCTTTATGAAATTTATAATCAGATGCATGTATGATATGTCTAGGTTTATGCATCTTTGTTCTCCACACCAAATTTGTTTTCATCTTTAAAGTGCAGGTGTGAGCTATATGTCTCAAAAATCCACAATTATTACATTTAATATTAGGAAAAATATTCCTATGTTTTCTTCCATATGATTGTCTTCTAAGGGATTTCATGAATTTAGGATAATATTTAGGATTTGTAAAATCTTCAAGTTTAGGGGGGTTCCTATTATCCTCGAGAGCTCTTATTTTGAATTTGTAAAATGAATTCATATCTTCTAAGATTCGATTCGTATAATTGATTCTATATGTCTTGCTCTCAGATTCATCCTTAAAATTCTTAAATTCTTTTTCAAGTTCAGCATAGGATGATTTTAAATTCTCAAAATTTTTATTCAAGTCATTATATTCATCAAGTAGTTTCATGTGGTTATTATCTATTAAAGCATGATCTTTCCTAAGGATTTCGTGTTCCTTATTAAGCTATTCCAATTCTAAACCTAAACTAGCATGCATCTTTTTCATTTTCATATATGCATCATGCATGTGTTCAGAAACTTTAAACAATTCATCATAGGTTAAATCACATACCTCTTCTTGATCTGATTGTTCAACATTATCTGCCATCAAGTAAAGGTTGGTGAATTCTTCTTCTTTTTCAGTCTCAGATGAGTCTGAAGCTGAGTCTGCACATAAAGCTCTTTGAAACTTCTTCTTGCCCTTCTTTATCATTGGTTTCTCCTCTACCTTCTCCTTGCTAGGAGTGGCTTTGAGTTTTGGACAATCAATCTTTATATGACCTGGTTTCCTGCATTCATAACAAATCACTTCATTAGAAACCTTGTCATTTCTATTATACTTACCTCTATTCCATTGCTGGCGTCTCTTCTGCTTCCTCTTTAAAAAGCTTCTGAATTGTCTAGTCATCAATGCAATATCGTCTTCATCCTCAGGTTGTGAGTGTCACTCTCTGACTCTTCCACCTTTAGTGCAATATTCTTGTCCTTTTGTGGTTCACCTGCATCAATCTTTCTTTGACTTACTCCTTGCTCATAAGCAATTAGTGAACCAAGAAGATTGTCAATAGAATAAATATTCAGATCTTTAGACTCTGTAATTACAGTAATTTTAGCATCATAAGTAGTAGGTAAAAAATGAAGAATCTTATTGACCATTTCAGCATTAGTTAATTCTCTACCAAGTGCATGCAAAGAAGTGACAATTTGTGTGAATCTTGTGTACATGTCTGAAATAGATTCATTAGGTTTCATGCGAAATAATTCATAGTCATGTAACAAGATATTGAGTCTTGATTGCTTAACTTCATTTGTCCCTTCATAAGTTATACAAAATCTATCCCATATGTCCTTTCCACTTTTGCAAGTGGAAACTCGTATGTAGTCTTCAAATTTTAAAGTACAAAAGAAACTATTTAAACATTTGACATTTAATTGTGCTAAGTCACGTTCTTCTATAGTCCAATCTGCATAAGGTGTTTCTACCATAACTCCATCAACTAATCTAGTTAGTTTTGTGTAACCTTCCTGGACTAGCATCCACATGCGATAATCAAGTGACTGTAAGAAAGTAGACATGCGTGTTTTCCAAAAATCAAAAGGAATATTGTCAAACAGTGGAGGTCTAGTGATAGAGTAACCCTCAGGTGTGTTTCAGTTTCCAAATGTAGCCTTCTACGTTAATCAAAAAGTAGTTCAAACTTATGATTTTGAAATGATGCTCTAATACCACTTGTTGAATCTAGTAATTAGGTTGTTAAGCCTAAGTTAATGTCCCAAGGCTACTAAGAGGGGGGGAGAATTGGTAGTTTAAAAATTTAATCCCTCTTTGAAGATTAAGTTGAACCGAAATGAAAATTTTCTTTTAAAGTTTTTTTAGAAAATATTTTTCAACCACAGAGTTGTTAAAAATTAAAATAAAATGCGGAAACATAAAAAACTGTAAATGACACCAGATTTATAGTGGTTCGGTCTATAACCAGACCTACATCCACTCCTTAGAGGCACCCTTTGAGTATTGTACTAAAACCAATAGTGACTATCCTTTTGCACCCCTAGCAAGGCGGAGAAGCCTTTACAACACACTCTTTTCACCACTACCCGGTGTGGCAGAGAACCGTCATTTTTTTACACAATCCCCAGTATTGTTAGAGAACCGTTCGTCCTTTCACACTCTCCTAGTGTGGGCAGAGAACCCTTTCATCCTTTCACACTCTCCTAGTGTGAGCAGAGAACCCTTCCGTCCTTTCACATTCTCCTAGTGTGGGCAGAGAACCCTTCCGACTGTTCACACTCTCCAAGTGTAGGAAGCGATTCTTTCGGCTATTCACACTCTCCAAGTGTCGGCAGCGAACCGGATCTCCTTGACTGATCTTCTCACAAGAAATCTAGAAGGAAGAAAGAAAAGAGTGAAGTAATCCCAATTCACAAGTAGAGATTCTTACCTTTGAACTCCAAGTGAAGCCTTCACGCTCCAATGGTAGGAATCCTCCTTTGAATGCACTCTTCCACTCTCTCCTTAGCTATTCTCTCAAGAGGCACGAAGATCAAATGACAAAAAGATTGGGTGGCAGTCTAATTTGGACTATATATACAAAAGACAAGAAAAACTGCCCAAAAACTGCAAATTTTCAATTTTGTACGCAGTGGATCGTCCCGTACGATCGTGGATCGTCCTGGACAATTTTACTTAAATGCTTTGAAATGACCCTATTTGTATATGTGTACGAAATGTCTTCGTACACACTGATCATCCCGTACGAACTAAGTTCGTCCGGTACGAACGGTTATTACTAGGTCGGTCTAGAAAACTGTTGAAAACCGTTCTAAGTCGGTTAATCGTCAGGACGAAAATTTGTTCGTCTGGACGAAATTTTTTCAGAGAGCAAATTGTTTTCTGACGATAATTAATTTCGTCTAGACGAAAATTTTATAGAGACCATATCATCCTGGATGATAATTAATTTCGTCTGGACAAAATTTTTACAGAGAGCAGATCATTTTCTGACGATAATTAATTTCGTCTGGACGAAAATTTTATAGAGACCAGATCATCCTGGATGATAATTATTTCGTCCCGGACGAATAGGACTTAGAAAATTTTTCAAGCCAGTTCCTATTCGTTCTATGTGCTCAATAGGAGATAACTGTCTGATCGTTCCGTACGATCGGATATCGTCCCGTATGATCAGTATAACTTATATATGATCTCCTTATGTGTGTATGTGTGTTTTTATTCACTCAATTACAATCACTCTCTTTCAAATTCAATTCAAAGAAAAATACAAGCTTCAAATTCACAAAGTATCTCATATTGAATTTGATTTGAAGTTTTCGTAGTTTGGAGTCTGATTTTCCTGAAATGTTAGTACACACAAGAGCAAGTACAAATCTTCTAAAATTGTTAGGAGATAACTACACATTTGAACAATAATGTTTGGAATCATCAAAACTATACAAGTTGCAAAAATGTAAAGCATGCAAATAGTAACTATTTTAACAGTTGTATGCAAGTGGGAGACATTTTGCATATTGCGGTCACTTGTACATTTTTTATTGAGATTATTATGAAACTTAGAGAATGGGGTTGCAATGTACCTATATTTCAAAATCTCCTTGAATGTATCTCCGAACTTTGTAGATTGAGGAACACTAATGTAAATTTGGTTAGACTTTATTGTACAACAATTTTTTTCTTGAAAAAATTATAATTGTTTCTAGCATGGTGGCTCATTGCATCCTATTTTTATTTTTATGGTCAGCATAATGCATCCTTGACTTAGCCCATTTTTAGAAGACAGGGATGGTCATCTCCATGAGGAGTTATCAGAAACTTGGTATCCCCCACCACTAGATTTGATTAAGATCAATATTGATGAATCCTTATTAAAGTCCAACCATGCAAGCATCGGAGGAGTTATTAGAGATCATAAAAGAAGATCCATTCTTTCTTTTGAAAAGTAAATAAAACATTGGGATGTTTCCCAATTGAAATGTAAGCTATTTTGGTAATAAGATATCTACAAAAATAGATGTTTGATTACAAATGTTTTATTATTGAAGGAGACAGTGGTAACATAATAAAGATGATACAAGGCTCTATGAAGATGTCAATTTTGCAACAAGAGGGCGTTTGGGATAAATAGTTTTTATTATTGCATAATTTTAATTATGTAGTCTTTCTTTATGCTTCTAGAAATTGTAATAAAGTGGCTTATCTTTGTGCTACTTATCCTTTGGCTAGTTTTTTTAGTTGGGATTGTTTTACTTCTTTAAACATTCATTTTTCTCTTTTCTCTTTGTTAAAGAAGGAAAGTGATTGTGTTTTTCCTCTTATGTATCTTGTAATAGTTCTCTTTCCTATCAATGCAATTTACAATTCTAAAAAAAAAGAGAGGGGGGGGGGGGGGGGGGGGGGGGGGGGGGGGAGAGAGGGGGGGAGGAGAACAAATGCATTTAGCTAGCCTAGGAATTGTGTTAATTAAAGCTTTCAAATAAATTTGAGGACTTTCAACTCTTATATACTTTAAAATTAAAATAAATTGTTAAATACATTCAAAGAACTCTACGCACTTGCTCTATCTTTAAGAGGGGGAATAAATGAATTTTTATTATGATCCTTAGGCTTTAATGTTTCTTAACTCCAAACCTCACTAGGATTTATTAATCACCAAATTCTATATAATTTAGAATTGCATAACTTCAACCTTTAAAATAAAAATATAATAAAAGATTTAAATATTATAACTTAAATCCCAATTAAACTCCCTTTGGCTTATAATAAATAAATAAATTCAAATATATATCATTTAAATATAAATCCTTTAAATCATATCAAGCCACTTATGCCTATCACACAGTTTATAATTTATTTGTTAGGACAACCAACTCTAGTCTAGGCTAGGCTAATGTTTATTTACTTCTATTCTAGTGAGATTAAGTTCCTTTCTTGGAAGGTATCCTTTGGTGTGTCTTCTTACTTTTATGCAATCCAGATGTCATATCATATATTCAAAATATGTACTTTCTGGCCATGACACTTTACTTTCTTTTATTACACTACACTTTTCTTCATTAGCTTAGAAATACACTTATTTTTTAACATTTAAAGAGTAAATATATAATGTAAATAGGATAAATGTAAGTGTAAAGTTGAAGTTCCATGTATACTTACTTTGATTTCTGAAAGTACAGAGTTGTGAAAACTCTAAATGTTATTGGTCTTAAATCAAAGGGAAAATTAATAGTATAGAGTTGGGAAAATTCTAAATCAAAAGAAAAATTATATATGAATTTGTATTCTATGATTAAGCATGTATAGTATGAACAAATAAAGAGCATGACTTGCAAATTTATTTTAATTGGTCTAGCTTTACCTAATCATATAGTACAATTCATATCATATAATCTATTCAAATAGAGATCAAATTAGGGGAAATGATTATCTTGTATGATCCAAGGACAATATAGTATGATTAACCAATGAAAATTTTTTAAAATTTTATTTTATGGTTTTTTTTTTGACAGAATTCTTATTAATAGGATATCTTTAGAAATCCTAAGATTTTTTTTTTTTGTTTACTTGTATTATTGTGTTCCTTGAGAGCTTTTGAGAGCCTTGGGTTTGCGAGAAAGCGATTGGAGTCACTTGTGAGAGCTTTAGGGAGAGACCAAAAGTGTGAGGAGAGTGTTTCATTATGTTTTTGTTCTTGGTATGAAACTTTTTATTTATTCTTTTCCCTAAGATTGAACCAATAGCAAAATGACTGCGTCACTTATGAGTTCAAAATGAAGTGACCAATCACATGAAATAATAATAGGTGCAATGATGAAATGCTATTTCAAAAACAATAAATTATTTAAGAAATTCATCATAAAAATAAAAAGGGACATCTTTTTCAAGCAAATAAAATATTAGAATAGTAATTTTTCAAAAATCCCTAATGAATCTTTTATAAAAATTAGCATGTTTTAGAAAGCTTCTAATACCTTTACCATAAGTGGTTGGTGCAAATTTTCATTTACCTAAATTTTTTCCCTATCCACTTTTAAATCTCTTTAAAAAATCTTATGAAATAGCACAATGCATTCTACAACCATAAATTATCACTTCTCCCAATTATTACTAAAATTAACCTTTTATGTCTTTTTAAAATAATAGATACATTATCAAGACAAGAATAAAAAGAATGACAAAACATAAAAAAGTCATTCATGAAAATCCTAATACCTTATTTAATTGAATCTAAAAAATAGACATAATACAACTTTGAAAAGTAGCTGGAGTAATACGAAGTCTAAAAGGCATCCTCCTAAATGTAAAACCTCCATAATAACTAGTAAAAGTAGTTTTGTTCGGGTATTCTAGTGCAATAAGAATTAGGTGATGTTACAAATATTGGAGCCCACTTTTGAGTTTTGATGATTATAAATATAATTCAATGTTTATTCATTTTCTCCTATTTTAAATACTACATATTCTTTTATATGCATCACTAACTAATTTAACTAGCCAAACTTGGTCAATCCACCTATGATAAACTATTTGGAGTCTCTGGGCTATTTGAGTTGAATGTTTGAGGTTTGATGAATTGGACATTGGGCTTGAATTTGGAAATTGAATTTAAATGGGTTTTAATCATTTTTACTATGTTTACCATGTCAACTTAGTTAAAGAAGGTCTCTCATGGTCTTGACTCATCAAAAACATGAGAAGGTTTATATTTGATGGTTTATGTATTTGACTTATTGGAATTTGAATGTTTGACCAATTTTAGGTAAAGTTAACCAAGTCATCTATTGACAGGGTCAGGTTAATTGAACATGTTCAATCCATTATGAGTTGAGTTTAAAATCATTTGGAGAAGTTCTGATGTAAATAAGAGTTTAAAATAGATCAATACAAGGGTTTGATAAATTGGGTTAGGTTGAGCTAGCTCAACTGGGTCAAATGGTTCATAAACTAGCTTAGGGAACTAGTGTTGATAAATTTGAAGCATGAAACTCTTGATGGTGTAGTTTCAATAATGTTTGAAGTCAATGAGTCATTGTATTGCAGAGAATAATGAATTGAGAGAATCAATTTTATTTAGGGTTTGAGTGTTTGATTGACCTCAAGAAAAAGAGAGGTCAAAACATACCTCTGTGGATAAATAAATACACCGTTGATTTTCTTTATGTTTCTTTAGTTAAATTCATATAGCCAGTATTATACCACCTCAGGAGATAGACTAATCTTTCACTTTCGACTTAAAAAAAAAAAAAATTCATAATGAAACATAGCATAGGGAATGTTCAATTCATCCTGAAGGATAAAAGAAACATTCACTTATCATTTTGAGAATTAAACTAACCAAGGTTTAGTTTTAATCTATATCCGAATATTTTTCTCTTATCTTAGTGAATAAAAATACTGTTTATATTAATTTTGGTTCTTAGGCTCCCATATTGGAAAACCTCAACAATTACCATCTTCAAAAAGAAAACTTTTGATTTAAAGTGGAAATTAAACTTATTTTAGAATTAAAAAGGAATTTATTATATTTTATTTAAAGAATTAGAGTTCAAAATAAATCATTTTTTAATTACTTTAAATTTTATAAAATGTATTTGAAACATGGGATAATCCTCCTCAAAGAAAGTTTGAGGGGTGAAACTATATATGGGCTTACACTCTCTTATAGTGCACTGCCACCTAACAACCTAAACACATAATTTTAAAATCATGATTTCTAGGTCTAATGAATACTTGTAAGATAGCTAAATTAGCATTGGAATCACCTAAACACACAATTTTAAAATTATGATATCTAGGTCTAATGCATGCAAGTAAGATAGCTAAATTAGCATTGGAATCAAGGATTATTGATCAAATTTATAATCAAAGTTTAGTAATATGAATTAGATCAAATGCACCTATCTAATATAGTTTTGATACGAAAACACCCTAAACTCTAAGATTTATTCTTAACTAAAACTAAATTTTCTAAAAAAATTTAAGTCTAATTTTTTTAAGAAAATCTTGTAGCACAACGGCCCTAACCCATAAAAAAAAATCTATGGAAGCCTCATCTCTTGGGCTCCTCATTCCTTACTGATGGATTGTGTGCTATGTTGCAGAAAGTGAAAAGCATGTATGTATGAATGACTAGGTAAAGGTTTTTTTGTATACAGTACCACTACTATATCATCATAAAACTAGTATACATGTTTCTATAAAGTCTAGGATATATACACTAAAAGAAACCTATGAAAAGGCTAACCTCTAATTCTATATAGGACACATGATGCATTTATTATGAACCAGTATGAAAAGTAGTGTCTAAAAGTAAACAATTTAAAATAAGAATTTCATTTTATTTAAAAAGATTTATATACAACCAAAGTTATGCAGGAAATTAAGGTGGCTAGCTCCACCACAACAAACCTGATTCTCTATGCCTATAAGATATTGATTTAAAGTATTTATTTATCCTCTTTTGGCTCTGAGAGTTCTATAGATTTCTAAAAGTTAATATCCTCCATAGTGGGAATTGTCTTTTCAAACCCTACATGTATATAAGCAAGTACTTTTAAACATTTACAACTCATTAGAACTTTACAACCCAATTTATTTACAAGCTACATTTACAATGAATCTTTACATTAATATCAAATCCTAAGTACATTTTACACTAACTCTTAAAAATAATAAAAGCAGTGAAACAAGTAATAAAAGACTGCCATGCAGGTGTATATGAATTTAATAAAGCTAATGCATCCTAATAAAGAATAAGGTGTACCAATAAAAATTAAACTTGTATGATATTCAGAGTGCTGAAAAGTAAGTAAACAAACACAAGATATCCTCCAAGCCTAAACTAAAGCTAGTTGTTCTAGCAAACCATATATATTATATAAAGAAGATTGTGTAGCTTGGATATGCCCTAAGGGATTTTATAGTTTAAGTTGTGTGATTTGAAATTATTTGTTTATTAAAGGCCAAAGGGATCTTGATTCAAATTTAAGTTTTAGTGATTTGGTATTTCATTATTTATATTTTAGAAATTTTAAATTAATTATTCAATTTTAAAGATCCTTGTAAGTTAATAACTTCAAAGTGTGTAAGCTGGTAACCTACAAGTCTGAAGTTTCATAATTGTAATACTACCATTCTCCCATATGATAGATTGATTGCATATTAATCATCTATTAGGTGAGTTAACATACATTTGTTATGAAGAACGTGCTACTTAAAATACCCAAAATTATTTTGAAGTATTTGATCCCACGTCTTATGTCTTATAAATCAAATACGTGTATCCTCTCCAAAAGGAACCAAGCATAATGTATAAGGCTTTTGCTCATTAAGAATTTATTAAATACCAATGAATCCAATGCAATTATCCCTTCCAAGACGAGATAAACACAATGCATAAAAGCCTTTGATTTAATTATTTAATATTTACTTAAATAATTCATTTAATTAAATTGGACTTAATCAAGTGAATTATTAAATTTTATTTTTTAAGTCAATTAAACATTTTTTATTGTTCACTAAGTTTCATTTTATTTATCTAAATTTTCAATAATTTATTCAAATTTATGATTTATTTTAATCAAATTATTTTAAACATTAAGTTTAATTATTTAATTTTATTTTAAGAGATTTAACATAACTTTACTAATTACTATTGTATTTAATTTTAATTTTTTTTATTTAAGTTTTATTTACTTTAAAATTTGTTTAATTTTATTTAAGTTTACTATATTTATTTCATTATTTAAATCCTTTCTTTATAGAAAGAATTTGGGATTGGATTTAATTAACTAAAATAATACAAATGTTCTACTAAATGATACCATTGGTTATGGATAACTAATGGATCACTTCCTAAAAAATTGGGATTAATATGATTAAAATAAATTTTATATTATTTTATCTAATTACTAATCAATTAGGTTTCATTAAAATTGGGAGTTTATTTTATATTTCATTGATTGTTCAATTTTTTTTTTTTTATGTAATTAATTATGATCTCTAAAAAAATTAGCCCCAAAATAGGGCCTCATTTTAGGGTTGGTAAATTAACTACCCTAATGATTTGCAATTATTATAAAATCAGTTCCTAGGGTTTATAATGGCCACTAAGTTTTCTATGTAGGATTTTCATCCCTATTAGATGTGGGGAAAATTTTCTAAAAGTTTTTTAAGCTCTCTAGACCAAATGCTAACTTATTTTTGTTGGACATCTCTACTATTCAAATGGGATTGCAATTAATTGAATCTAAAGCTTACATTATAATAAATATTTCATAAAAAATGGTGGCCTAAATTTACGTGCATTAGCAAAATAAAATTTTCAAAGTTTTCGGTCAAATAATTACCCATAACTTTGGAAATTCAATTATAGAGCTTAGGGTCATTATCAAGCCTAGAGAAAATTAGGGGATATTGATAACATGGCCTAGTTCTCCCAATCTGAAGATAAACCCAAAATGACTATTGGTTCAGGAGTATTAATTAAAAAAATATAAGGGCTTTAAACATAAAATGCATCCTATACAGTGGTCATCATACTCTAAGATTAATTTCAAATGAAAGTACTCATTATCCTGGTTCCATAGAGCCCAAAAACATGAGAAATGGTTAAGTGGTTGATTTATAATTATTTTTTAAAGTTTTATGGCATATAATGAATTTAAAAATTAATTTCAGCCAGCAATTAAAGTTGACGCAACTGTAGTCAGCTGACTTGGCAGATAGTTACCACGTCGCTTTCCATAATAGGTTACTTAAATCAATTTCATAAGGTTTGATGGGTTTGGCATAAAATATTCAGAGTTTGAAAGGGTAAAATAATTCATGTATGGGTTTGACCAATTTAGGTTGACTCAATTAGGGCTTGGATCTACTTGGGGCATGAAATGGAATGAGGTTGAGTGATTGGAGGGGTTAGTTTGATTGTAATCAATGGTTTGTCCCAAACTGGCCTAGTTTGACCAGTTTTTGGTAGAGTTAATAAAGCAACAATTGATTAAGCTAGGTTAACCAATCACGTCCAATCCTCTTGTCTTTGGGATTAACCTCAATATTGCTAAGTAGGGTTCCTTGGGTTCTATTATTGAGTGAATTAGCAAATAAACTAATTAGTTCTCTATGTTTCTAATGGCAAAGCTTGGATTTAAAGTTAGTTCCTTATCTAAAACATTAACTCTTCTAAGGAAGGCTTCTTATCATTATATTTGTTATTAACATTGAATCCTAGAAGATAATTAGGATTAGGGTTTCCATAGTTTAGTTGAGGATGGTTTTAGTTCCCTATATGATTGTGTTGACTATTATTCCAATTATTACCCCATTTTTATTATTATTCTACTAAAAATTAGGGTGATTCCTTGAACTAGGGTTGTATATGTTAGAGTAAGGATTATTTTGTTTATTTTTATTGTTGACCTCATTTTCGCATGAGATCTACACAAGACTCTAAAATCAATTCAGATTCAAATTAATCCAGTCTTATAATCAATTCAAACTCAAGTTAATCCATATTCCAATCTATCTAGATTTTAATCAAATCTAGACAAAAAATCTAAAATCCAAATCAAATCCAAAAATCCAGACCCAGATCTCAAGCCCAAAGGTCTTGTCCTAAAGGCCTTTTCCAATGAATTTTCAAACACTTTAAAACCCTATCAAAGGGTCTCTGATTCAGGGTCTGTCAGTTTCATACTAATGGGACATGTCTCTAGAGGCAATCCTCCAAATTTGAGCCCATTCTGAGGTCTCTAACCCC
Source organism: Dendrobium huoshanense (assembly GCA_016618105.1). Taxonomy (NCBI): domain Eukaryota; kingdom Viridiplantae; phylum Streptophyta; class Magnoliopsida; order Asparagales; family Orchidaceae; genus Dendrobium; species Dendrobium huoshanense. The sequence goes on from CM028345.1 coordinate 19,611,488, forward strand.
AAAATCTAAATCAAAATCCAAAAGCTCTAAAACCTTCAAATATTTATAGTCTATGCCACTGGACCTGCCATCCTATGGATTTTGATCCTGGAGCTTTCTCCAAAGCTTCCAGTCATATCCAGACCATTGATATTGACCTATTGAGTAATAAACCACCTTCTGTTTGACCCATTTTGACCCCCAATTGACCAGGGGTCAAAATGACCAAAATACCCTTGTGGGGCTCAAATATTGATTTCAAACCAGATGAACTCCAGATTGAATGCAACCACCTCCAACAAGTTTTAAATATCAAACCAAACCTGTTGGACCCATTCCCAGACTCTGGGTCAACCTGGTTGACCTAAGAGACCCTTTAAGGGTCCAAACAGGTGTTTTGACCCAAATGACCCATTTAAACCTTAGAATCACCCCCATCAGATTCTAAATACCTAATTAGACCTGTCTAACCCAGACCCACTCACTGGGTCAACTTGGTTGACCCATTCAACTTAGTCAACAAGTCTCTTAAGGGCTTTAAGAAGTCTAAATTTTCAAACAAGTTCAAAGCCCTTTGATCCCATTGAACCTAGCTCAATCAACCAGTCCCTCAAGTCCCTTTGACTGCCACCTCAACTGGCTTGACCCCAGTTGACCAGTCAAAGGGTCAATAAAAGCTTAAATAGGCTTAAATGTTCAACCCGACCCATCAAGCCTCATCTAGCCCAAACCTGGCCCATCCAGCCATTGGAAGAGACTCTACAGCCTGCTTTGATGCCAACTTAATAGGCCTTGACCCCCATTGACTAGTCAAATAGTCAATGGTAACTCAAGTGAGTTCACTTGGTCAACACAACTCCCTAGACTAAACCAGGCTCTTCCAACCCATATGATCCATTCCAAAAGCTTCTCTAAAGCTGGCCTGACCTCCCCAGCTACTGGTGTATCCCTTAGATCCGAGCCTACCAACCTAGTGGTCCCCCACATTTGAAAATGACTCCAGGTCAATTTCACCTGAGGGAATGACATCCTCTGCTCTCTAATGATCCCAGTCTCCTCCCTAAATGATCCCAGCCCTTGGTTTTGGCTCCAAACCCCTGAATAGGGCAAAAGGATGGGATTTTTCTGATTCTAGGCAATTCCTCATTCAAGTGCATCTCCAGAGCTTTTAGAGTTTCGTTTCAATTCCTCTGAGCTCTACCTCCATTTCTCCATCGTTTCCCGTTGTTTGGACATTGCTGGCGGCAAGGAACACGAAGAACCGAAGCTAGTTCCATCCAACCTCCCTCAACTCCATGTAGAAGTGTCCTCCAGTCTTGAAGTCTTCAAGGAAGTCAGGCGTGGAGACTCCACAAATTTAGAGAGCTTTCAATCAACTAAATCCATTCATCGTATCACGGTATATTTCTTAGGTTCCTAAATAACTTCTTAAATGTGGCATCAATGGATTTAAAAATACTCCCCCACCCTTCTTTAGATCCTAATATACCTCTGTCTAAATTTTCAATCCATTTCATTCAGTATTTTGTGAAAACGAAATAAAAAATGAACTTAGGGTTCGCAGTTTTGGCTGGAGGAGGAAGACGATCCCTCAACCGTTGGATCTCTTCTATCCAGATCAACGGTTGAGATCAGGTCGAGTTCGAACCCCGTTTTGAACCCCTGAAACTGTGGTCGGTCAGAGTTTCATTCGACCAAATATGTATCCTAGATCCAAACCACGGGATCTCAGATATCCGTCAGATCATTCCATATCAATCTAGGCACAGCGGGTCTGATCTCAGCCGTTTGATCTAACTCGTGGCAGATTCGACGGTCCTAATTACTACCGCGTTGGATTAGTGGCGGGTCCCACTTGACCGCCGTCGTCCATGTGGATGTGCCCGATGCCGACGCGTGTCTGGTCATAGTTGCCAGCTGACCAGATAATTAAAACCCTCAAAAAAAATTCAAAAAATGAAGAGAACTTCAAAATTTCACCAAAATTTTATTTCTAATCCAATTTTGGTGTTCTTGGGCTCGTATTGTTCATATTTTAAATACTAAATTTTAAAAATAATTAAAAATTATTTTAAGAAGAATTTTATTAATAATTTCAATAATATATAGAATCTTATTTTATTTTTAAATAAAAATATATATACTATATTGAGTTGAAACTTGGCAGAGGGATTCTAGGGTCTAAGGTTGGTTCAAATTAATTTTCTTAAGGCCATTTGATGCAATTTCATTTAGTTTATGGATTTACAAAAATCTAGGTCAAATTTTGATTTAGATTTTTGGAAATTCATAAATAATTCAATCAAATCCAATCATAGCATGTTAGGGCTCTATGTATTCAGTGAGAAATCTTATTCCACTAAAGATAATTCTAGATTATGATCATGTATAGTTTAAGCCAAATTTACTTTCAATATTATGAGTTCATATACACAATTGTTATACTATACATGATTGTAGTATCAAGATTGAAATAAATTTGACTTGAGGATGTTTTCTATGCCCTCAAATCCTTTCAATTCATATTGATACATCTAGTCTTTTATAGTTAATTATTGGAGTTCATAGGCTACTATGTGACCTATGACATTAATGATTTACTATAATAATTCCATAGGGTATTAGGACACTATTTTATTGTTCATGATTGTCATGGTGTGATATTAATTAGTGTCCAAAAGGGTTAGATAAATTTTGATTTTAGTCCTATAACCTAGTGACACCAAGGACAACAGTTAAGGTTGTGTCTTAGCTAACTTAGATCAATCTAAGTGAACTTCACACATCCCTTTTGGGATGATACATCAACTTATAAAACTAGTACCATAGCCCCTTAATTAAATATACTTTGATTTGACATTAATAGATCTTATAACAACTAGTAGGTTTAGGTGACTCTTCATTAAGGGTCTTATTTTTGTTTCAATAAACCTAAATAAATCAAATAAAATTCCTAAAATTTAGAATCAATCTCAATCAACTCTAAATCAAATCTACAATCATATAAAATCAAAATTAAAGTCTAAACTTCACTAAAAAAATAACTAACTCTTAATAAAACCTTAATCACCCTTAACTAAACTTTAACTAAATAAATCACAATAAGCTAAATAAAATTCCTTAAAAATTCAAATATATTCTAATAAACCACAAACTAAATAAATAATCAATCTAAAACCAATTTTGAAACTAAATCCCACTTAAGTAATAATTGATTCTTAAATGCCCTTAATAGACATTAATTAAATAAATACATTAAAACTCATGTAAAATTTCAATAAATACAAAAAATATGAAATAAAATCATTAAAAATCAATTCAAACCAGAAATGTATTAGTTTTAATTTTAAATAATTTTCTAATATTAAATTCTTTAATAAATCACTAATTAGGTAATTCCCATAATAATTCATTAAAAAATACTAAATAAATTCTAAAAAATTCACAAAATTTTAAATAAAACCTAATATAAAAATCAGAGATTGATAATTCAATTTAAATAAAATTTTTGAACATTTTCTAATCTAATTTCATTAATAAATCTTTCATCTTTAATTAAGATCATTAAAAATTTCAATGATTAATTAAAAGATTCTAAATATTATAATGAAATACATTAGGATTTAAATTAAATTCTAATACATTTAAACTAAATTGATTTGATAATTTTATTGATTAAGCTTTAGCTAAATTAATCAAATTTGATCATTAATTTGGATTCAATGGGTTAAGGCCTTTATGCCTAAGGCTTAATTACTTTTGGAGGGCCTTAGGCATTCTAACTTAAAGAGGCCTTTAATACACATAAATAACAAAGAGTTCTCCTATTTATTGTGCATGACTCCTTTTAGGAAGACACTTATTCATTTGGATTTGGAGATCTTCAAACAAACCAATAATACACCGACCTTATGTGACATACACGACTCCTTAGGGAAGGTGTGTCACATGGCATTTGCAAGGTCCCTCTCTCTCTTTAATAAAATTTTGAGGACTCTTAAATGAATACATATCTTCTTCATAAGACAAGCGTTCATTCTGAAAGTCCTTGGACTTATAAATTGATAACTTCCTGCACTTAAGGAGTTATCAATCTATAAGTTCTTTAAAACTAAATCAAATAACTTTAACTTCTAAAAATGGAATAATTCAAAATTCAAATACACCCTACTTAAACATCAATTAAATTCCCATTTGGCCTTTAATGAATAAACTTTAATAATACACACAATTCAAATAATAACTCCTATAGGATATATCCATGCCACACGACCTCTTTCACACACTTAGATGCTTGCTAGGACTACCAACTTTAGCCTAGGCTAGGCCGGTGGTTTGTTGTGATTTTGTTTGCGGGTGTCTTTCCTAGAGGGCACCTATGTGTGTCTGCTTACATTCCTGCAACTCATAGCATGCATATTTATTTTCTGTCTATACACTAGAGAGCATAGTGAATAAAGAGAGGACCATGTACTTTACTTTTCTGTCTTTACTTTCCTGCAATTATAAATGTTCACAATGCGCTCATAACATGCATAATTACATAACTGCTCTACTTTCCTGCACTTTACTTACCTACAAAGCAGAATGTCTTAGGATCTAATGTACTTGTAAAGATAAATGTAAAGCTTTATTTTCCTAGTTCTGTTGTATATAAATTGAGTCTGTAATGTGTCTTGATTCTGTAAAAGAATTAAAAATAACTGCTTATACACATATAGATGGGGCTCCAAAAAGTAATATCCCCCACCAGGAGGATGTTCCTTTTTGGAATTCCATAGAAGAATTGGAGCCCGAAGACCATAAGCAGTTATATTTAATTATATTCTCTTATAGGCTTAGAACCCAGGTTTATTGTCGGTGGGACCTGGCCATCTTTACTTTACTGCAGACCCTGGGATGTAACCTGTAAATTTTATATTAATAAAATTAGCTCTCTTTTATATATACAATTGTTTTATGCATCATTAGCATTCGTGTAGATTTTCAATTTTTGTAAGCATATTACCCTGTATTTGATTTAAATTCTTTAACAACTCCCTGATTCCTAGGATAGAGTCATCTTAAATCTTGCATTTATCGGCAAATTATTGTGATTAGGATTGTTAGCTGGCATCCCACTCTAGGCAGGTGATAAGTACAAGTTGTATACACTTCTCTCTGCACATTCCACTTTCTAATCAACTCTAACTCTTCTAAATCCAATATTATAAATTATAATCTAAAGCCTGAGCATGAAAATTTAAATTGGCCCAAATATTAAATTAAATTTGTATATAATTTTAAAATTAAATAGTCTTCATTTAAATCGAGAGTATTCTCTTAGGAGATGTAATTAACTATAGGGGCTTGCCCCTATAGGGAGTCTAGATCTCAGAATAATCTAAACCCTATCTTAGTTTCCTTTCAAAAGTAGGGGAAAGATCTGTGAATGTAGATTAGTGCTTTATATATATTTTAAAATTTATTTCCATAATCAAAGGGTAGGTAGATGATTGATCTGCTCTCACAAGCAGGTCAAATATCTTCTATATTTGATAATGGAAATAAATTCATAATTCATTAGTCTAATCAGATCGATAGGATAATATGTGAATCATTCTTTGGGATGATTTGTATATTCCCTATGCTGCACCTAATTAGAAGAATGAATTATAGTATTCTTTCTTTTAGATCAATAGAAGGACATTAGTCTACCCCTCAGGGCGTGTTGACCTCATTTTTGTATGAGGTCACTTGGGCCAATCCTGCCCCTAGATCAATCCTGATCCCAGATTAATCCAGGCCCTAAAATTTTCCTGAATCCTAAGATCCTTCTAGATTTTAGATCCTAGGTTCTACTCTAGATCCTAGGATTCCTCCAGAAAAATCTAGATCTTAGGACTCTTTTAGATTTTAGACTTTAAGATTTATCCTAGACTCTAGGATTCTTCCAAGTCAATCTAAACTCTAGGATTCTTCTAGATCTAGACCTTAAGATCTATTTAAGTCTTAGGATTCTTTAGTAGCCTAGATCACAGGATCTATCTAGAACCTACGACTCACCTAAATCCTATACCCTAGAATCCCTTGAGATTCTAGGATCAATCTAGACTTCAAACCAATCTTGACCTCAAGTTATTCTAGACCTTAATCCAATTCAAGCCTCAATCAAAATCAAGACTTCAGTCCAGTTCAAAAATTCAAACTTCAGTTCAAATCTTGATCCTACTTCTAACTCAAATTCAGTCATATCTAATCACTTATGATCATTTCAGATGATCATAGATGATATGGATAATTCAAATACAATCATCCAAATTTAAATTCCAACTCAAATCCAAAAATTCAAACCCAAATCCTAAGTCTAAAGGCCCTGTCCTAAAGGCCCTTTTCAAGGACTTTTCAAACACTTCAAAACCTAATCATTTGACCTCTGATTCAGAGTTTGTTAGTTGCATACTGATGGGACATGTCTCTAGAGGAAACCCTCCAAATTTGAGCCAATTCTGAGGTCTCTAACCCATGAAACTAAATCAAAATCTAAATGATGTATAACCTTCAAATATTTACGGTCTATGCCACTGGACCTGCCACCCACTGGATCCTGACATTGGAGCTTCCTCAAAAGCCTCCAACCACTTCGAGGCTTTTGATTATGACTCATTGAACATTAAACTATATTTTTGTGGACCCATTTTGACCCTGTTGGTGGAATTTTGGAAAACAGGTTTTGAAAAATATTAGTTTTCTTTGGGGATTTTAAGATTAAGATTAAGTTCTAATTCTAAGGTCGAATCGACTCGTTAGAAAGAGTATATCACCCCGGAGGACGAAAATAAACTTTCATAACGGTGTTCAGACTTAGAATTATGAAATCCATCTCGAATATTGTGAGCGGATGCTAAAGAGAAATTCATATGACTCCGAAGGGTCAAAATGAGGTTCAACTGAATATCCAATACAATATTCAAGAAGTGTGATCGTTAAGTTCACATCCAAAGTCTTATCAAAGAAAGATGTATCTCCCCGAAGGGAGACAATATCATTCGATAATAATTCTTTGAATATGATAATAATAATCACTAGTATTTTAAATTTTCCCAAAGAAATCCAATTGAGTTTTGAAAAATCAATTTTTAAAATCAGGTGCGTATGTGGTTCTAAATCTCCTACGAGCGCAAGCCCTCGTAGTTAATTACATCGTAGGGAGATAAAATCTCCTACGAAAACTCTCGATTAAAATAATGGCAGAATTTTGTTTAGAGTTTCTAGGAGTGATATCAAAGTATGAATAGAATTATTGGAAAATCAAAAGGGAATGGATCAAAATTGAGCAGTTATTAACGGAGTTAAAGGATGAGAGGTAGGGGACACTTTGAGATTCCAGAACCATCCGGAAGTGTCCCAACTTAGTCTAAGTGTTGGGCTTTATGTTTTGGATTTGAAATGATATTTAGTTAGAGTTGAGCATTTTATTAGAAATTTGGGATTAGATTCCCGAAGTTTGGGGTCTTATAATCAAAGATCTGCCCCGGATCCTAAATCTATTTTGGACACTGGACCACAGTCGTCCGATCCTAACTAATGCAGTGCAAGATCTGGACTTACCCCGGCCTGGATTGGGGAGCCAGCTAACCACCTAGTCGATTTAAAAGAGATGAGTCCGGTCTTTTATGAAAGAGTGGTAGGGACGTTATAATTAAAGTTTTGGGGAGGCGGAGCCGACATATAGAGATTCTCTTAATTGGCCCCTTTGACTTATGTTGGGTGCTAAAATGCTAAGGACTATGAAATTAAAATTTAGACTCTTTAATTTGTATCTAATGCAATGCATGCTGGTTAACAACCTCAAATCAAATATGTTTGAAATTTTTAAAAAACAGGCTTATAAAATAATTTTTTAGGAGACTGGACTTCCCCAGGTCCGGCACCTCGTCCTCATAGGTCAGACTATCCGGACTCTACCCGCAGGCGGGGAAGGGTCTAAAGCAAGTTTCCTGAAAGAGTAATGCAGAAATATGCATGCGTTATACTTACCCCGGGGGCGATCCCCGCTTCCTCTTTAAAAAGCTAATTCCCTAGATTCGTTATCTTTCTATGTTATTTAGACTCACTAAAATTTTAGACTTTTAAGATTATGAGTATAAAACTTTCACACCCTCACGAGTCTCACGTATCCAGGCGAAAACAAAGAGCGGCATGCAATCGCCAAAAAACTAGTAAAAACAAGTAATCCTAAAGGCAATCAAATCATCAAATCAAATACAAATTAATTAATAAATGTCCATAGGCAGAATTGCCTTGCTTATTACAAACCAGAATATTACAGAAAGTAAAGTGGCCGGGCACCACTGACAACAACCTGGATTCTAAATTTGTCCCCTAGTAATGACGCAAGTTATTTTGCTTTTACAAGTGGGATACTCTCAATCTTCAAATCTTCAAATCTTCAATCTCATTCTTCTTTGGACTCCTTTTTCTTCAATCTTCTTGGAATCTTCGTAGCAGATTACCCAAATGGATAAGAGGGCACTTCCCTCTAAGGGGAAGGCCACTCTTTCCTCTTTGGGTAAGGAAGAGGTATGACCCAAATTTGGATTTCCAAATGGAAAAGGAGTGTTCCCTAAAGGGGTATCCTTTCCTCTTTGGAATCCAAGCTTTGGATCTATGTATCCCAACTCAAAAATAAACTTTCACAACACTTGACACTTACATAAATTACATTGATATCAAAATAAAAATCTAGACTCACCTGCAGGGTTATCCTAAGCAATTAATATATAAAAAGCAGTTATTCCCAAGCAGTTGTATATGAGCAGAAAAGAAAGTAAACACACTGGCCACGCTCTTTTTATAATTTGGGGGCTTTAGCAGCTGGAGCACCTGTGCAAAGAATTTATAATATTTATGCATTTTTTTTAATTTGCCCCCCCTTTTATATTGCCCTGCATGAGCGTGGCCACCTGCAGAAAACTGTGTCAACATCCAGATCGTACCTAACCTAAGGGTAATCTAATCGCCAAATACATCAATCCATCCACAGAGTACAGAAAAAGTAAGCAGACACAGCAAAGCAATTTCATCCACAACATGCAGTGAAAACTACGAAAAAAATCCGGCACACAGCAGTAAAGTAAACACCGGCCTAACCTAGATCTAGAGTTGGTTGTCCTAGCACATCATCTAAAGTGTGTGAGAAAGGTCGTGTGGCTGGGATAGATCCTAAAGTAGGTGATTAGTTAAAGTTGTCTAAAAGTTTGGATTTGTTAAGGCTTAGAAGGGGATTTAAATTAAAATTTAAATATTAATGGATTAAGAATTTTAATTAGACATATTTTAAAAGTTAATTGATTACTACCTTTGTATCACACCGAGGCCGTGAAGTTTATTTCACCTTCCTTGGGGCTAAGCTAATAGCCTCGTAGGCCTGGGTTACCTAGTAGCAATCGGGGTTGATTAAGTTATTTAAATTGGTTAGAATTAACAGAGTGGATTAATATAAAAAAAAAGAGTTAATTACTGATTTTAAAAGCTGATTAATTTAAGTTTGCCATTAATTGATTCGTGGCGTTGTGCCACCAGGCTCGAGGAACCAGCCTCCTTAGGACACTTAGCCCCGCAGCCCGGAGTAGTCCAGCCGATAAACCAAATTAATGTAATTGAATTAGAGATTTTTAAAATGTTAAATAATTAAGAATTAATCCATTTTAAGGTTTGACACCCTTTAGAATTCATTCGTGGCGTTGTGCCACCAGGCTCGAGGAACCAGCCTCCTTAGGACACTTAGCCCCGCAGCCCGGAGTAGTCCAGCCAATAAACTTCAACTTTAGAGTGGTTGTTGTGTTTTAAAGGATTTGTTAAGTGTTTTAAACATTAAACCAATATTTTCTGAGTTTTAGAATAATTTTGAATTTTTAAGAATTTTTGAATATTTTAATCATTTAATTAAAGGGTCAAAAGTTGAATTTTTGATTAAGCTCTAATTCTGGAATGTTTATATTTTATTAAAATACTAGACCTTACTACGATCAGTTAGAAGGTAAGTACGTTAAAATCGGATTTTTCTACATTTTATTACGAAGGTTTGAAGTTTTGAACTAGTTTTAACTACGATTTGACCAATTTGTTGACTTTTTAAAATATTGCAAATTTCTAGAATTTAATACTTTTAATAAATATTAGGGCTTATTAGGAATTGAATGCAAGTGAGTTTGGGTGATTTGGATTTTTCTAGAATTAGTTATGGATTATTGAAGTTTGGGCATTTTAATGAATTTTGGGAATTTCTTAATTAGAAGACCTCTTTTATGATTTTGCTTCAAACAAGTTCTCAATCTCTTGAAAACACCTCCAAAGGTCAGAAATAACCTAAGGAGGGATCCCCAAGTGTTTGGGAGATTTTGGGATTTTTTAATTATTATTAATTAATTATCTCAATTAAATATTGATTTTCACTTAAAATTAAATTAGGGTTTAAATTGCTGTCAAATCAAGGGGCTTTCAATTATCATGGATTAAGGACCATATTCTGGTCAGTTTGAGGGTTTATATGTGATTTTTGGATTTAAATTGAATTTATTACAATTTTTAGAGGTTTTAAAGGCTTAATCAAGGGTTTAAGACTTAGAAAATTAATTAGTGGTCTTAATGATTTCAAAAATCAGTAAAATAAATTGTCTAAGGCTAAGAATGTCACTAAGTTTAAATGGTTCAAATTCCAAGTCAAATGTATATCAATTTTAAGCACAATATATTTTCTAAGTTTTCTACTCAAAGTTCCTAATTATTGTCCTTAATTGTGTCACTAGTTTTGAATAGGTTCAAATCAAAGTTCCTCTAACCCTTTGAGTAAACATGGCATGCATACACAAATAGCAAGCAAACAAGTCCTTAGGTCTAGGAGAGCCTAGGCTAGGTGGTGTGTGCACCTTAAGCATGCAATTAACTAATTAATATAATTAAGACAAAATTAGTGAATAATCAAGGAATGATTATCCACTAATCATCCCCTTTATTTCTATTCAAATATGCTCAATCTACATTTAAGATTTCAAGTGACCTCTTAAACATTTAAAGATTTAAATATATATAGCCTCAAAATATATTTTAAAATATATAAATATAAATGGATATATATATATATATAAATATATATCATAAAATAATTAAAAATATTATTAAAATACATTTTGATTAGTTGAAAGACCCACTGATCTCCAGAGAAGTTTGATAATAAAAAAGAGATTTTTTTTTTAATTTTCAAAATATTTAATATTTAGTTAAATATAAAAAAATTATTAAGATATTCAAATGATTCCAATTAATATCAAAATCTGTTCAAATAATATTGAAAATTTTCCTGGAGATCAGCCATGCACTCAAAGACATGCATGCCAAGTTTCAAATAAAAATAATTTATACATAATTAATTAAAAATAAAATACACATTTCTATATTTCTCAAATTACCATTAAAATAATAGATAAAAAGGTTTGATTTTATTTTTAAAATAAACTAGACAGAATACTGAAGAGAATGATATATTATACTCATTTTTTGGTTCTGTATTTAATTTACTATGATTTTTTAAAGTTTCTGTAATTAAAACAAATTAAAACACATTTTCCTTAATTAAACGGCGGCGGTCAGACACGCGGCACGCTCGGATTCGCGGGATCAAAACCGCGTGACGGCGGGGACACGTGTCGGCCGCGGGCCGCTTCACGCGGTTTTCACTTAACCACGTCAGCGGCTCGTGGCAGCCGTAGGATCACAGCGGGTCTGATCCAACGGATGAGATCAAATCCCGCGGTTGATCTCTGCGGGACGAGATCGGACGGTGGGATTCGACTCCGCGGTTTCTGATCCGAGGGCCCAGATGTCGCCGGACGGCTGATCAAACGACAGATCGAACGCGTGGTTGGATCAGACCGCGGAAGGGCTCGATCTGGACCGTTGATCGAACGATCAACGGTCCAGAAAACGTACACTCACCGGAAACCGTGAATGACGCCCTAGAAAACGTTTTTTGCCTCGTTCTCTCGATCGGATCGATTATTTTCAATGAAATTTTAAACTTAGATTGAAGACATGAACAGAAATCGTGGGGAAGGGTTCATTTGACCTAAAGCATCCTATACGAGGAGCTAAATAACCCTATCTAATGTGTACTACATCTAGAGTTTTAAGGGATTATACCGCTGGATCTTCGATATTTCTGGATGGATGAGCTTGTAGATTGTCCAAGTGTAGATCCCCAGCAGAAATCCGAGCTCGAACACGCCTGGATCGACTGCTACAGGCCTGGGACGGTCTGGGTGGTGGTTTCGCCGGAGAACTCGCCGCCGGTGACGGGCAACCACTTGGATTTTGTAGTGGGGAGGTAGAGGAGGCTCTGGAGATCCAAAATGAATTGAGAACTCGTTCTGGGAGGCTAGGGTTAGTGAGAGAAGGTGCTTTGATCAATGCTTCAAAAGTCACCTTTTTCCATATTCAAGCGGCCTGGGCTGGATTGGATGGCTGGGATCGACTCCTGGACTCTCCAGATGATGCCACCTGTCCCTGGGAAAGCTGGAAGGCTGCGGCAAGGGCTGGACATGCCTCATTCCCATTGGGTGGACTTGGGATGAGTGGAGGGGAGCATTGCCACTTATGGCTAAACAAGGGGTGGAGCTCGGTTAGGGAGCCTATTAGAGGGCTTTAGGGCACTAATAGGTCGGCCTTGGGGAGTTAAATCAGGGAAAAAGGTGTAAAAGGCTGATTAAGACCTTTTAAAAGGGTCTAAACCCTTGGTTTGACTAAATTGACCAGTCAACTGGTCAATGGGGCTGATGTGGCATCCAAGCAGGTCATGGAGCCTTTCCAAATGGCTGGATGGGTGTGGCTTGAGCTAGGTACAATAGGTTGAAGGGTTTGACCATACAAATGGTCCTTTAAGCCTTGAGTTGACTGGTTGACCAGTCAACCCCATCAAGGGTTATGGAATTTTCACCTAGGTAATTCAAATGGGTTGATTAGGTGGATTGGAGGGTGGTTCCAAGAGCCATGCATGTCAATTGAATCAAGAAGGCTTAATGGGCCTTTAATGGGCTTTTAGGCCAAAACTGGTTGACTTGGTCAACCAGTTGGGTTCAGGGGCTAGAAATGGATTCAACAAATTCAGAATGTCATCCTGAGTCTACTGGATGTGGTCCCAGGGTTTGGAGGGGTCAATTTGGTCAAAATCACTATTTGAACCCTTAAGGGCTTGTTTGGTCAACCTAGGTTGACTTGGTCAACCAGGTTGACCCAGGGTCCGGGTTTGGGCTCAACAGGTTTGAAATAATACTTTAAGGTTAATGGAAGTGGTTGGATGACTTAGAGAGGTCATTTGGGTCAAAACACATGTTTGGACCCTTAAAAGGCCTCTTGGGTCAAACCAGTTGACTTGGTCAACCAGGTTGACTCAAGGGTTGGAAATAGGTTCAAAAGATTTGAAATAACATTTGAAATTTGTCAAAGGTGGTTGCATCCCATTTGGAGCTCATTTGGTTTGAAATTCCTAATTGAGCCCCATAGGGGTATTTTGGTCAATTTTGACCTATTGATCAACCATGGTCAAAAATGGGTCTGGAAAATGCAGTTTACTGCTCAATGGGTTAAAATCAAGGGTCTGGAAGTGATTGGAGGCTTGGATAAGGGTTCCAAGGTCAAGATCTCAAAGGGGTTAGGTTCAGTGGCATAGGCTGTAAATATTTGAAGGTTTTACAGCCTTTGAATTTTAATTCAGATTCTGGGGTTAGAGACCTCAGAATGAGCTCAAAGTTGGGGGGTAACCTCTAGAGACATGTCTTATCACTTTGCAAGTGATAGACCCTGAATCAGAGATCATTTGACTGGGTTTTGAAATGTTTGAAAAATCTCTGAAAAGGGTGTTTAGGACAGGGCCTCTAGAGTTTGGATTTGAGTCTGAATTCTGGGTTTGGATTTGATTTGAAGTTTGAATTAATTTGGATTTGAATTGGATGGAGTTTGAGATTCAAATTGATCACAGGTAGGAATCAAATTGAAATTGGAGTGGATCAAATATAGGAATTGATTTAAAATTCAGGTTGATCAAAGGTGGAGATTGATTTGAAGTTGGAGTGATCCTAAGATCTAGGATTTAAGGGAATCCTAGGCTCTAGAATAGGCTCTAAGGTCTTGGACCTAGAAGGATCCTAAGGTCTAGAGTGGATCCTAGGGTCTAGGATTAAATCTGGATTCTGGATGGGTCTTAGTGACCTCATACAAAAATGAGGTCAATAGACCCCTAGTTGACCAGGGGTCAAAATGACCAAAATACCCCTATGGGATTTAAACATCAATTTCAAACCAAACAAACTCCAAATTGCTTACAACCACTTCCAACAAGTTTCAAATATCAAATCAAACCTATTTGACCCAAACTCAGATCCTGGGTCAACCTGATTGACCAAGTAACCTAGGTTGACCAAATAGGCCGTTAAAGGTGAAAACAGTCATTTTGATTGAATTTTTCTCCCCAGACCTTGAGACCACATCCAATGGTCTCAAAATACCATTTCAAACCTATCCAACCTATTAAGAGAGTTTCTATATGCATGTTTTATATTCTTATAACTTGTATAGTTTTGATTATTTCAAATATTATTATTTTATGTTTAGTTATCTCCTAACACTTTTTGGAAGAGTTGTTTTTGCTCTTGTGTGTACTAACATTTCAGGAAAATCAAACTCCAGACTATGAAAACTTCAAATCAAATTTAGCATGAGATAATTTGTATATTTAAGCTTCTATTTTTCTTTGAATTAAGTTTGAGAGTGAGTGATTGTAATTGAGTGAACAAATACACACACTTAAGGAGATCTTGAAAATTTTGTATTGATCGTACGGGACGAACATAGTTCATACGGGACGATCAAGTCAATTATCTCCTCGTAAGAGCGATGGAACGAACAAGAATTGAAGAAAAATTTTCTAAGTCCTGATAATCCAGGACAAAGTGTATTCATCCCAGGATGAAATGTTCTCTAGAAAATTTTCGTTCATATGAAATTTATATTCATTCCAGGATGAGTTGCTCTCTGGTGTATTTTCATCCTGGATGAAGTGTATTTGTCCTGAGACAAAATCTCCTTTGAAGAATTTTCATTCAGTTGAAATTTATAATCGTGCCAAGACGAGTTGCTCTCTGAAAAAATTTCATCCAAACGAACCCATATTCATCCCAGGATGAAGTGAACCGACTCTGAAACTTTAGTGACATTATGTAGTTTTTGGGAACCGACCTATGGAATAACCATTTGTACCAGACAAATCTAGTTCATACAGGACGATCCACGATTGTACGGGATGATCCACGATCGTACGGGACGATCCAATGCGTATTGACTTAAAAATTTAAAATTTTTGGACAGTTTTTTGTGTTTTTCCTATAAATAGTCCAATCTAAACTGCCACTTGATCTTTTTGCCTACTGATCTTCGTGCCTATTAAAAGAAGAGTCAAGGAGAGAGTGTAAGAGAGTGTTCGAAGGAGAATTCTTACTACTGGAGCGTGAAGGCTTCACTTGGTGTTCAAATGTAAGAATGTTTACTTTTGATTTGTATTTACTTCACTCTTTTCTCTCTTCCTTCTAGATTTCTTGTGAAGAAGATCTGTCAAGGAGATCCAGTTCTCTGCCGACACTTGGAGAGTGTGAACAGCCGAAGGGTTCTCTGCCCATACTTGGAGAGTATGAACAGCCGAAGGGTTCTCTGCCCACGCTAGGAGAGTGTGAAATGACGAAGGGTTCTCTGCCCACACTAGGAGAGTGAGAAAGGATAAAGGGTTCTCTGCCCACACTAGGAGAGTGTGAAAGGATGAAGGGTTCTCTACCTACATCGAGAAAGTCTGAAAGAATGATGGTTCTCTACCGTACCGCGTAGTGGGGGAAGAGAGTTTTGTAAAGGCTTCTCCGCCTTGCTGTGGGTGCAAAAGGAGAGTCACTAGTGGTAATAGTGCAATACTCGGAGAGTGCCTCTAGGGAGAGGATGTAGGTCTGGTTTTGACCAAACCACTATAAATCTCGTGTCTTTTATTTTTTCGCTGCCTTTTTTATTTTTGTGTTTTTACTTTTAAAACTGTGGTTGAAAAACGCTTTCTTGAAAAATTCACTAAAGTTTTATTTTCATTTCTTAATTTAAAAAGAGGGTTAAAATTTTTTAATTAACAATTCACCCCACCTCCCCCCCCTCTTGGTTAGCCATGGGACATAAGCTTAGGTTTAACAATCTAATTCATAGTGAACGAGTTTCAACAAGTGGTATCATAGCTTTATTTCAAAACCATAAGTTTAGACCACTTTTTTATTAATGTAGATGGCCACATTTGGAAACCGAAATACACCTGAGGGTTACTCTATATCTAGACCTCCACTGTTCGACAATATATACCTTTTAATTTTTGAAAAACACACATTTCTACATTTTTACATTCACTTGATTATCGTATGTGGATCTTAGTTCAAGAAGGGTACACAAAGCCAACTAGATTAGTTGACGAAGTTATTGTTGAAACACCTTTTGCAGACTGGATAGTAGAAGAACGTGATTTAGCACAACTAAATGCCAAATGCTTGAATAATTTCTTTTGTGCTTTAAAATCAAAAGACTACATGCGGGTTTTCACTTGCAAAAGTGGGAAGGACATAAGGGATAGACTTTGTATAACTTATGAGGGGACTAATGAGGTTAAGAAAGCTAGACTTAATATCTTATTGTATGATTATGAACTATTTCGTATGATACCAAATTTATCCATTTCTGAAATGTATATAAGATTCACACAAATTGTCACCTCTTTGCATGCATTGGGTAGGGAACTAACGAATATTGAAATGGTTAATAAGATTCTTCATGGTTAGCCTACTTCTTATGATGCTAAAATTACTATAATTATAGAGTCTAAAGATCTAAACATTTACTCTATTGACAATCTTCTTGGTTCGCTAATTGCTTATGAGCAAGGAGTTAGCCAAAGAAAGATTAATGCAGGTGAACCACAAAGGGAGAAAAACATAGCACTAAATATGGAAGAGTCTGAGAGTGAACACTCACAACCTGAGGATGAAGATGAGACCGCATTGATGACTGGACAATTCAGAAGCTTTCTGAAGAGGAAGCAGAAGAGACGTCAGCATTGGAATAGAGGTAAATTTAATAGAAATGCCAAGGTTTCAAATGATGTGATTTGCTATGAGTGCAAGAAACCTGGTCATATCAAGACTGATTGCCCAAAACATAAAGCCACTCATAGCAATGAAAAGGTAGAGCAGAAACCAATTGTAAAGAAGGGAAAGAAGAAGTTTCAAAGAGCTTTCTGTGGACTCAGCTTCAGATCATCAGAGACTGAGAAGGAAGAGGAAGTCACTAATCTGTGCTTAATGGCCGATAGTCTTGATCAGTCAGATCAAGAAGAGGTATGTGACTTAACCTATGATGAACTTTTTGAAGTTTCTGAACACATGCATTATGTATATAGAAAAAAGAAGAAAATGCATGCTAGTCTAAGTTTAGAGTTTGAAGAATTACAAAAGGAATATGAAATCCTTAGGAAAGATCATGCTTTAATTGATAACAACCACATGAAATTACTTCATGAGTTTGATGACTTAAATGAAAAATAAGAAAATTTAAAATCATCTTATGGTGAACTTGAAAAAGATTTTAAAAATTTTAAGGATGAATCGGAGAGCAAGATCTATAGATCAAATTATACAAATCAAATTTTGGAAGATATGAATTCATTTTATAAATTAATGATAAAAGCTCTCGGGTATAATTGGATACCCCCTAAACTTAAAGATTTTACTAATCCTATTATGTATCCTAAATTTATGCAATCCCTGAATAGACAGATGAATGGTAGAAGAATTCGGAATTCATTTCTAAAAGTCAAATGTAATAATTGTGGATTGTTTGGACATATAGCTTACACCTGTACTTTGAAGATGAAAACTTATTTGGTGTGGAGACCTAAGATGCATAAACCTAGACATATCATACATGCATTTGATTACAAATTACCAAAAGAAGAACCCAAACTTGTTTGGGTTCCCAGGTCTAACGTTTGATAATTTTGTAGGGTCACTCTCACATAAGACCTTGTGAGAGCATATGGTACCTGGACAACAGATGTTCAAAGCATATGACTGGAGATATTGCATAATTCATATCGCTGGAAGGCAGGAGTGGAGGCAAGGTTACACTTAGAGATAACACCACAAGGAAGGTGGTTGGATCAGGTATGATTGAAAATCTTAATAAATTTTATATTGAGAATGTGTTATTAATAGAAGGCTTAAAGCATTACCTGTTAAGTATAAGCCAACTATGTGATAAAGGATATTATGTGAAATTTTTTCTTACTAGATGCATATTAAGCCTAAATGATAAAGATGTTTTGAATGGTAAAAGGGTAAATAATATTTATATGCTAGACTTGAATTATATTCAATCTCTTGCTGCTTTTTATATAAAAACTGTATTTGATGAGTCATGGCTTTGGCATAAGAGACTTTATCATTCTAGTATGAAAAATCTTAAGAGGATTACCCTAAAGAACTTAGTGAGAGGTACACCAAAACTAGACTTTACTAAGGACCACCTTTGTGATGCATGTCAATTAGAAAAGCAAGTGAAGTCCTCCTCAGTCCAATAAGGCTTAGAACTAGTAAATCAATGAAGATTTTGCATATGGATCTTTTTGGACCAGTTAGAAATATTAGTCTAAAAGGGAAGGTATACGGATTTGTGATCGTGGATGATTACTCAAGATTCACATGGGTTAGATTTCTATTTCAAAAGAGTGAATCATTTGAGGAATTTAGAAATTTTTTGAAATGGATTCAAAGAAAACTTGGGTGTGAAATTATTTCTATATAAAGTGATCATGGAGGAGAATTTGAAAATGAAAGATTTAGAATTTTGTAAGGAGAAAGAAATTGATCACAACTTTTATGCACCTAGAACCCCTTAGTAGAAT
This sequence comes from Dendrobium huoshanense, assembly GCA_016618105.1. Lineage (NCBI taxonomy): Eukaryota > Viridiplantae > Streptophyta > Magnoliopsida > Asparagales > Orchidaceae > Dendrobium > Dendrobium huoshanense. The sequence continues at coordinate 19,630,473 of CM028345.1, forward strand.
GGGGTAGTCGAAAGAAAAAACAGAATAATAATAGAAGTCGCCCGAGCAAAATTGGCAGAATACTCACTTCCTAAATATTTTTGGGCTAAGACAGTTAGCATTGCATGTTATGTTCTGAATAGGGTGAATGTGAGATGTAAATTAAATAAAACACCCTATGAGTTGCTAAAAGGAAGAAAACCTAATTTGTCTCATTTGCATGTTTCTGGTTGCTAGGTGTTTATTCATAACAATGGAAAATCTGTCTTAGAAAAATTAGATCCAAAATCAGATGAAGGAATTTTTATTGGATACTCAAGTGTTGGAAAATCTTATAGAGTATTAAATAGAAGAACTTTGGTAATTAAGGAGACCACACATGTTGTATTTGATGAATCTGGAATTTTAGAACAACCAAATGTTATAGAAGATGAGATTGAGATTAACTCCCAAAAGATTGATAAAATGAATTTGGAAAAAAATTTGGAGATTTAAAACCCTTTGCCTAGAGATTTGAGATTTTCTAAAATCCACCCAAGGGAACTGATTATAGGTGAACCTAGTGAGGGTGTAAGGACTATGCATGGATTAAACAAAGAAGTCAATCATTCAACTTTCATTTCAACTATAGAACCCACAAATATTAATCAAGCACTTTCGGATGAATTTTGGATTTTGGCCATGCAAGAAGAGTTGAATTAATTTGTAAGAAATAAAGTTTGGGAATTAACTACAAGGCCAAAGGATCAAAGTGTAATTGGAACTAAGTGGGTATTCAAAAACAAAATGAATGACTCAAGAGTAGTCATTAGAAATAATGCTAGATTAGTTGCTGAGGGGTATAATCAGATTGAAGGGATTGATTTTGAGGAGACTTTTTCCCATATAGCTAGACTTGAAGCAATTATTGTTTTGCTAGCTTTTGCCTGTTTTAGAGGATTCAAATTGTATCAAATGGATGTAAAAATGCCTTTTTAAATGGGGTACTTCAAAAAGATGTTTTTTGTAGAACAACCATCAGGTTTTAAAAATTCTAAATACTCAAATCATATTTTCAAGTTAAAAAAGGCATTATATGATTTGAAATAGGCACCTAAGGCTTGGTATGAGAGATTGAGCACCTTCCTTCTGGAAAGATCTTTTGAAAAAGGAAGTGTGGATACAACACTCTTTTTGAAGAAATATGAAAAGGATATACTTATTGTTCAAATTTATATGAATGATATTAATTTTGGATCTTCAAATAAAAATCTTTGTGATGGTTTTTCTAAAATAATGAGTAGTGAATTTGAGATGAGTCTAATGAGATATTTAAGTTACTTTCTAGGATTTAGCATTAAGCAAATTGAGGAAGGTACATTTCTTAGTCAGTCAAAGTATGTTAAGGACATCCTCAAAAAGTATGAAATGGACAATACTAAACTTGTTAGTACACCAATGAGTTCCTTAGTTCAGTTGGATAAGGACACTAAGGGAAAATCTGTTGATTAAAAGAAATTTAGAGGGATAATTGGATCTTTACTTTACTTGACTACTAGCCGACCCGATATCATATTAAGTGTTTGCTTATGTGCTAGATTTCAATCAGATCCAAAAGAATCACATTTGACAGCAGTAAAAATAATTATAAGATATCTATTAGGAACTCATAACTTAGGAATTTGGTATCCTAAGTTTAGCTCTTCATTTGAAATAATTGTTTATTCAGATTTTGACTATGCAGGTTGTATGGTGGATAGAAAGAGCACTTATGGAACATATCAATTTATTGGAAATTCTCTAGTCTCTTGGTCCAGTAGAAAACAAAATTCAGTAGCCCTATCTGAAAGTTTGTTAGGGATGTTAAGCCCTATAGAACTATCCCAAGGCTAACCAAAAGGAAGAGTGAATTCATATTTAAAAAATTTCTCTAAACAAAGCACGAATACAAACCAAATCACCACAAAAAAATAAGTACGAAGATAATAAATGCGGAAGCAGTAAAAAATAAGAACACAAGGGTTTATAGTGGTTCAGTCAACTCGACCTACGACCACTCCCCGAAGGTGCCTTCCGAGTATTGCACTACAATCGTGACTCTCCTTTAGCCCCCACAGCTAGGCGGAGAAGCCTTTACAAATACCTCTTTTTGCCACACCCAACAAGGCAGAGAACCTTCCTCCTTTTGCTTCTTCCTGAAGCAGGCAGAGAACCTCGATCACTTGCTGGAACTTACCTCTCCCAACCCTTCCAAGGACAAGAGACTATAGGGAAGAAGAAGTGGAACAATGCTTGGAGCAACCCTTGTGAATCCCCTCACAAGCTCCCCCTCACAAAATCCTCTCTCTCCCCCTCTCTCTCTCTCCTTTAAGTTTTCTCAGGTCAAGACAGCAGCCAAGGATGTTAAAAAATGTTGAACAAGAGCTCTTAAATATAAGAGTTTCAAAGGAGCTCATTAATTACAAGTTGGCGACTAGATCGTCCAGGACGATATGGAAATCGTCCTGGCCGATCAGTACAAATTCGATGAGATCGGCCAGAGCATCGCCCTGAATGCAAACTGGATGATTGAAAATTGTCTTGATCATCCAGGATAATCTCACGATCGTACCGACCGATCAGTTCAAATTAGAGGAAAATTATCCAGAGCATCACCCTGAATTCAAGCTGTCCGATCCAGATCCTCCAGCACATCGCACTGAATTTGTGCTGGCTGATATTTATAGTCTAGGAGCAACTAAGGATTTTAGAATAGATCATCATGGTCGATCTTGCGATTTTCCAGGACGATATGATCGCATCAATCATTCTTAATTACCTCCTTGATTATCTCATCAATTAAGGCATAATTGTGAATATCATCCAAGCCGATCCTAGATCGTCCCGGCCGATTACCAAAAGTACAGAATACCTTAATTGTTTATGGCAGCAATTTCTTTCTGTTTTGAGCCTATCGTCCTGGTCGATACAAGTATCATTCAGGCCGATTGGCTAATGACGGCTGCCTTAATTAAGAACCCCTGATTAGATTTTCTATTTTAAGCCCGATCATCCAGGACGATGTAAATATCGTTCTGACCGATTTGAGTAAAAACAGAAACTCTAAGTCTCTCAAGTGTGTGTATGTAGGGTTACTTTGCATCAGTCACACCAAAGATTACAATTGACTTAAGAAGAGAAAAAATAAAATTACAGACTGACTCAACCCTAATCTACCCATTCTTGAGCTGGCTCCATTTATTCCTTCCGATTTTTCATTCCTGAAATGTCAGTAGTAAAAGACAGTCCAAGACAATTTAGAGTGTTTTCCGATCATCAAAACATAGTTCATAGACCTGAATTTGCAATAACCTCCCCCTTTTTTATGATGGCAAAATACTACGATAAATATTTAAAAAATAGCATTGTAACACACGGAATCGAAAGTGCAAGAACCATCCTAAAACTACTCCCCCTTTTGACATCTCAAAAAGGAGGGAATCAAGAACAAAAGCAAACCACAAGACATCCTCCTTTTTTTTTTTAGCAAGGCATGAAGAGGAAGTAGTATTCCAAGTGATTGATTTTAAAAACTTGTGATTTAATGAGTTAACAACATCAATAATCTAATGAACGGTAGAATATCCGATCATGATTACCCTTAGCTCAGACTTTCTCTTAGGGTAGAATCGTCTTTTGAAATCAATGACCTAACTTAAAAAATCAATTGGATACGAGAAAAAAAAGAATCCATTCATCACTTGGTTTAAGAAAAAAAATATCTTGTAGAATAATGAACCACGGTAAATTTGTCACAATCAAAATCAAGTCTTTGATACATGAAAGCTTCTAAGTTTTAAAAGATTTGAAAAGAGAGAATAGCTTGCCTTTTAGTGGGCTTACTTTATGCCTCTTGTCACTTTAATTGGCTCTTTGAGCATCTTGATTTTTGATACACTTTTGTGTATATACTTTTTCTTTTCAATTTGGCATCATTAGCCATTTTTTATTTTTGCAAGCTAAATTTTCTTCTTCAATCTCTTAAAAAAGACTTCTTAGTTGTGAGTATATCTTCTAGATATTAGAGAATAGGAGCTCTCTCTCCAACATATAGAAGAACTAACCACAAAATAGAATCAATAACCAATGATAAGAGTAACAAGGAATCTTGATGTGACAAAAAAACTTTAAGTATTATAAATACAAGATAGATTTACTTAAGCAAGTTTAGAAAAGATCTTAATTTCATACACAATCTTTAATTTGAAATAGATTTTTGATTAGAAAACAAAACTATGCCACTAAAATAGGTTAGAGAAGGAGACACAATCAACAAAATATTTTTATCATCTAATAGATTAAGAGATTTAAAATATTGACTACAAATTCTCAAAAGTAAGGACAAGGCATATGATATCATATCAGCGATGATTTTTGAAAGCTAAAAATTTAAGAAAAGCAACAAGAAAGCAAGCTAAATCAATCACAAAAAAAACAAAACAAAAAATGAAAAGAAAGCAAAGAGCAAAAGGGAAAAACAATTAAAAGAAAAAGAACAAAAACCAAGTAAAGCAAATAGAAAATCAAGTTTATGCAATTATGTCAATCACACTCAATCTGGTCCTTAAAGAGCTGAAAGTGTCAAAGGCCAGTGGTTTAGTAAAGATGTCAGCCAGTTGATTTTCAATTGTCACATGGTGTAACTCAATGTCTCCCTTAGTCACAAGGTCTATAATGAAGTGATGCCTAATGTCAATGTCCTTAGTCCTTGAATGTTGGATAGGATTCTTAGAGATACATATGGCACTAGTGTTGTCACAAAAGATTGAGATGGTACCTACAGGTAATCCTAAATCTAATACCTGTTATTTCAACCAAAGGACTTGGGCCACACAACTTCCAAGAGCAATGTACTCAGCTTCAGCAGTGAAAAGTGCAATAGAATTTTGCTTCATACTAGACCATGAGACCAAAGATTGTCTTATGAATTAACAAGCCCCTGAAGTACTTTTTCTATCCACCTAGCATCCTGTAAAATCAGAGTCAGAAAATCCAATAATCTCAAAATATGTGATGTGTCTAGGATACCAAATCTCTAAGCTTTGGGTCCCCAAAAAATATCTAAAAATTCTCTTAACAGTAGTCAGGTGGGATTCCTTAGGGTCGGCTTAAAATCTAGCATAAAGGCAAACACTAAACATTATGTCGGGTCGGCTCGCAGTCAAGTAGAGTAAAGATCTAATCATGCCTTTGTACTTCTTCTGATCAACAAACTTAAAACTTGGGTCCTTATCCAATGGAACACTAGAAGTCATGGGAGTATTAATTGGCTTAGATTTATCCATCTCATACTTCTTTAAAATGTCCTTTATGTATTTTATTTGATTAAGAAAGGTTCCATCATCCAATTATTTTATGCTAAACCCCAAAAAATAGAACAACTCACCCATCATACTCATCTCAAACTCTCTACTCATTATTTTAGAGAACTCATCACAAAGTTTTTTATTAGGAGATCTAAAGAGTATAGCGTCCATATAAATCTGAACAATGAGTAAATCATCTCCAATTTTTCTAAAAAAATAGTGGTGTCTACGCTCCCATTAACAAACTCCCTTTCTAATAAAAATGTGCTAAGCCTCTCATACCATGCTCTTGATGCCTGCTTTAAACCATACAAAGCCTTTTTTAATTTAAAAACATGATTTGGAAATTAGGAACTCTCAAAACCTTGGGGTTGTTCTACAAACACATCCTCTTTTATTTCCCCATTCAAAAAGGCACTCTTGACATCCATTTGATAAAGCTTAAATCCTTTATAACAAGCAAAGGCTAATAGCACTCTAATGGCTTCCAATCTAGCTACAGGGACAAATGTCTCCTCAAAATCTATCTCTTATATTTGGTTATACCCCTTAGCCACCAATCTTGGTTTATTCCTAACCAGCACTCCTGAATCATTCACCTTGTTCTTAAAGACCCACTTTGTCCCAACTTCACTTTGTCCCTTAGGTCTTTCTACAAACTCCCAAACTTCAGTCCTAACAAATTTGTTCAACTCCTCCTGCATGGCTAAAATCCAAAACTCATTAGTGAGGGCTTGGTTTAAGTTGGTGGGTTCAGTCAATGAGATAAAGGTAGAGTGGTTCACCTCCTTCCTAAGTCCATGTCTAGTCTTAACTCCATTAGAAAAGTCTCCTAAGATCAAATCCTTGGGGTGACTTGTAGAGTATCTCCAATCTCTAGGTAAGGTCTGAGAAGGTCCAACCCTTTCCTCCAGATCTAAATTTTCTACTCCTTGGGTGACATCTCCTACTCCTTCTATGTTTTTGGTGACCTACTTCCTTCTCCAAATTTTTTACTCCACTAGTAATCTTTCCAATATAATCATCATTCTCAACTCCATGCTTTTTAGGATCAGACTCATCAAATACTATATGGGTAGTCTTTTCCATCACTAAAGTTCTCTTGTTAAACACCCTAAAAGACTTCCTGACACTAGAATATCCCAACAACACTCCTTCATCAGATTTAGGATCAAATTTTCCCAAGTGAGACTTCTCATTGTTATGAATGAAAACCTTACAACCAAACACATGAAGGTGGAAAAGATTGGGTGTCCTCATAGGGTCTCTTTTTTAATTTGGCTCTAACGTTCACCCTATTCAACATATAACAAGCTGTACTTACCGCTTCAGCCCAAAAGTATTTTGGAAGTGAATACTCAGCAAGCATGGCTCTACCGGCCTCCCCCAAGGTCTGGTTCTTCCTTTCAGCTACCCCGTTCTGCTAAGGGGTCCTAGGAGCTAAGAAATTATGGCTAATCCCCTTGTCCTCACAAAAATCTCCAAATCTTTCATTCTCAAACTCTCCCCCATGATCACTATGGATGGTCAAGATCTCACAACCTAGCTTTTTCTGAATCCAAGTAGAAAATATTTTAAACTCCTCAAAAGACTCATTTTTATGTGTAAGAAATTTAGTCCAAGTGAACCTTGAGTAGTCATCAACAATCACAAAACCATAAACTTTCCCTCCCAAGTTGGCAGTACTAATGGGTCCAAACAAATCCATATGAAGTACTTATAAAGGTCTAGAGGTGCTAATTTCCTTAGTGGGGTGAAAGATGGAGTGGACTTGCTTTCCTTGTTGACAGGCATCATAAAGGTGGTCTTTTGAAAACTTGAGTTTGGGGACACTTCTAACTAGGTCTTTTTGGGTCACTTTCCTAAGGGTTTTCATACTTCCATAACATAGTCTCCGGTGCCACAACCATGAATTATCAATCACTATTTTTAAGCAAAATGAAGCAGCACATTCAATGTTATTTAAATCAAGCATGTATACGTTGTTGAAAGGAAGAACCAGACCTTAAACTTACAATGCATGAATTTGCAAAGAATTGCACGATGAATCCTTTGCCACAGAGTTGACTGATGCTGAGCAAGTTGTACTTAAATCTATCTACAATCAAAACATTTTCAATCATAAGGTTCTTGGAATTACCAATTATACCTGCGCCTACCACCTTCTTGGTGGTGTTGTCTCCAAGAGTAACCTTGCCTCCAGTCCTCGACTCCAGCGAAACAAATTGATTGGCATCACCAGGTCATATGTCGAGAGCAACCGCTGTCCAAGTACCACATACTCTCACGAGGCCTTTTGTGAGATCCCACCTACAAAATTATTAAATGTTAGATTTAGGAACCCAAGTAGGTTTGGGTTCCTTCTTATGAAAAGTAGAATGCAATGCAAGTGTGGTATGCTGTGAATCATACACCTTGGGTCTCCAAACCCAATGTGTACTATGGTGAACAGTACAAGTGTATGATATGTGTCCTAGCATGCCACAAGAAAAACATCTAACACCTGTAAAATGATTTCTTAAATAGTTTGAGTTATAATGCCTCTTCCTAGGTTTTGGCTTTTGATCATGTGTTGGTGTCATCCTTGTTTTCTTAAATGTATCCAATTCAATTTGAATCCTCAAGTTAGTAAATTTTATGTCATCATTATCAATCCTCATATTTTTCTCCATCTCTTTAGTCTTTTTAAAATCAAATTCAAGTGAGGTGTGTGTGACTTTTAGTGACTCATGCTCTTTAATTAATTTACAATGCTTTTTGTTTAACTCATCAAATTCATCAAGTAGAGCCATATGATTTGAATCAATTGTTGAGTGATCTTTAGTCATAATTGCATGCTCTTTTTGTAACTCAAAAAATTCCAATTTTAAGCTTGCATGCATTTTCTTGAGTTTCCTATATGATGCATGAATTTTTTCAGAAATTTCAAGAAGTTGATCATAGGAAAGTTCACATACCTCTTTTTGATTAAGATGATCGTCTGCCATCAAGCACAGTTTTGTTGTCTCATCTTTTGGTTTCGTCTCCGATGAATCTGATGCAGAATCCACCCAAAATACCTTTTGGAGTCTTTTCTTGTCCTTTCTGAACTTGGGTTTCTCCTCACCCTTTCCTTTACTTGAGTGATCTTGAAGTGTAGGACAATCGGCTTTCACATGTCTAGGCTTCCTGCATTCATAACAAACAATATCAGAAGATCCTTTAGAATATTTTTTATCCTTATCTTTTCTCCAATGATGCTTTTGCTTCTTCCTTAGAAAGTTTCCCAATTACCTTGAGATGAAGGCAACTTCATTGCTCTCAGATCCGGAAGAATCAGAGTCAGATTTGTGTGCCTTCCGTGCCACCGTTTTTTCTTTCTTTTTCTCACCTGCATCAAAATTTCTTTGATTCACCCCTTACTCGTAAGCAATGAGTGAGCCAAGTAAGTTGTCAATCAAATAAGTGTTCAAATCTTTAGATTTAGTTATAGCAGTGATTTTAGCATCAAAAGAGGAAGGCAAGCATCGTAAAATCTTATTTACTTTTTCAAAGTTCGAAAGTTCTCTTCTTAAGGCATGCAAAGAAGTAACAATCTGAGTAATTCTCGTATACATTTCAGAAATAGATTCATGAGGTTTCATACGAAAAAGTTTGTAGTCATGCAAGAGAATGTTCAAACGGGATTGTATAACTTCATTAGTGCCTTCATAAGTAATACACAATTTATCCCAATTTTCTTTACCAGTTTCACTAGTGGAAACTCACATGAAGTCTTCTGATTTTAAAGCACAGAAAAAATAATTAAGATATTTTGCATTTAATTGAGCCAAATCTCTATCATCTAAAATCCATTCAGTAAAAGGAAGTGGAACAGTAATGCCGTTAAGTTTACTAATTAGAGGTGTATAACCATCTGCAACAAGCATCCACATGCGATAATCAGTAGATTGTAAAAACGTAGACATGCGAGTTTTTCAAAAATTAAATGGGATATTATCAAACAAAGGTGGTCGGGTAATAGAGTACCCTTTCGGTGTATTACGATTCCCAAAGTTAGCCATGGATCAAAATTCAAAAAGTTTTCAAACGTAGTTTTTATGAATCCCGCTCTAATACCACTTGAAAGTTTGCTAGGGATGTTAAGCCCTATAGAACTGGCCTAAGGCTAACCAAGAGGGGGTGAATTGGTATTTAAAAAATTTCTCTAAGCAAAGCACGAATACAAACTAAATCACCACAAAAAAATATGTGCGGAAGATAATAAATACGGAAGCAGTAAAAAATAAGAACACAAGGGTTTATAGTGGTTCGGTCAACTCGACCTACGTCCACTCCCCGGAGGCACCCTCCGAGTATTGCACTACAATCGTGACTCTCCTTTAGCCCCCACAGCTAGGCGGAGAAGCCTTTATAAACACCTCTTTTTGCCACACCCGGCAAGGCAGAGAACCTTCCTCCTTTTACTTCCTCCTGAAGCAGGCAGAGAACTTTGATCACTTGCTAGAACTTACCTCTCCCAACCCTTCCAAGGACAAGAGATTCAAGGAAAGAAGTGGAACAATGCTTGGAGCAACCCTTGTGAATCCCCTCACAAGCTCCCCCTCACAAGATCCACTCTTTCTCTCTCCCTCTCTCTCTCTCTCCCCTTTAGGTTTTCTCAGGTTAAGATAGCAGCCAAGGATGTTCAAAAATGTTGAACAAGAGCTCTTAAATAGAAGAGCTTCAAAGGAGCTCATTAATTGCAAGTTGTTGACTATATCATCTAGGACGATATGGAAATCGTTCTGGCCGATCAGTACAAATCCCATGAGATCGGCCAGAGCATCGCCCTGAATGCAAACTGGATGATTGAAAATTGGCTTGATCGTCTAGGACGATCTCACGATCATCCCGGCTAATCAGTTCAAATTAGAGGAAAATCATCTAGAGCATCTCCCTGAATTCAAGCTGTCTGATCCAGATCGTCCAGCACATCGCCCTGAATTTGTGTTAGCCGATATTTATTGTCTAGGAGCAACTAAGGATTTTAGAATAGATCATCCCGGTCGATCTTGCGATCGTCCAGGAGGATATGATCGTATCAATCATCCTAAATTCCCTTCTTAATTGTCTGATCAATTAAGATATAATTGTGAATATCATCCAGGGCGATCCTAGATCATCCCGATCGATTACCAAAAGTACAGAATACCTTAATTATTTATGGCGGCAATTTCTATCTTTTTTGAGCCTATCATCCTGACCGATATAAGTATCGTCCAGGCCGATTGGCTAATGACGGCTGCCTTAATTAAGAACCCCTGATTAGATTTTCTATTTTAAGCCTGATCATCCAGGACGATGTAAATAGCGTCCTGGCCAATTTGAGTAAAAACAGAAACTCTAAGTCTATCAAGTGTGTGTGTGTAAGGTTACTTTTTATCAGTCACACCAAATATTATAATTGACTCAAGAAGAGAAAAAATAAAATTACATACTGACTCAACCCTAATCTACCCATTCTTGAGCTGGCTCCATTTTTTTCGTCCGATCTTTGATTCCTGAAACGTCAGTAGTAAAATACAGTCAAATACATGTAAGAGTGTTTTCCAATCATCAAAAAATAGTTCATAGACCTAAATTTGCAACACTATCTAGTGTAGAAGCTGAATAAATTGCATTAGTAAGTTATGTGACACAAATACTTTGGTTAAAATAACAGTTGATTGATTTAGGATTAACTATAGGCACTATTCCAATTTATTGTGATAACACTAGTACTATTTGTATTTCTAAAAATCCTATTCAACATTCAAGAACCAAACATATATACATGAGGCATCATTTCATAAGGGATCATGTATCCAAAGGAGAAATTAAACTCACTCATGTTTCTACTGAAAATCAACTTGCAGACATTTTTTACAAAACCTTTAGCCTTTGATACTTTCAGTGCATTAAGAGTAAGGCTTGGTGTGATTGATTTGAATCCTTAATTAAAAATGTTTTTGCAATATTGATGTTTATTTTTCTAAGTTAATGTTTTTGTGTGTTTTTGTGTGTTTTTATGTGTTTGTGAACTTGTATGTGTGATTTTCTTTATTTAGTATTTGTATTCTTTGTTTTTCAATTAGTTTTTTTAGTGTGTTTGTGTTTTAGTTTTAATTGAGTGCATGATTTAAAATTTTTTAGTGTCCATCATCCGGGACAAAATGTTTTCGTACGGGATGATTTGTGTAATGTATCTTTCAAATTTTGAACAGTTTGCGTGCAGTTTTTAGTTTTTTTTAAATCACTTTGTCTCTACGATCGTCCGGGACTAAATGTTTTTCAAACGATGGGATGAATGAATAAAGCAGTTGAATGGATAAGGTAGTTTTTAATACTAACTTCATACGTACGAACCTTTGGTTTGTCTGGATGAACACATGTCGGTTCGATGGAGGTGACGATTTCAACTGTCATAAAAATGATCATAAGTTCTGATTGTCCCAAGACGAACACGTGTTCATCTGTACGATCAGTTTGGTCAAAAGTCTGTAGGAAAGGATGCTTCGTAAGTTGAGTTGATTACGAAAAGCCGTTTCAATTTGACGCATTAGTTCGTCCATACAAAATTTTTTCGTACAGGACGAATCGAAAAATTTGTACTGGATGAAATTTTTTTGTCTGGTACGAACGTGTCATTTTCAATAAATAGAAGAACTTCTGAACTCAACAGTCACTTTCTAAACTTCTCTTTCAATCTCTTTCGTACTTTAGATATTTTTCAAATGGTAAGTTCAAGTAAGAGATAAAAGATTTCGGCTAAGAAACCACATAGAAATTCTTCTGAAAACTTCCTTTCCAAAGAAAATGAGGAATCTTTTCCTAGGTTTGCCTCAGCAAAGACAACACCCTTCAGAATCCTAATCTAAGAACAACTTACCTTTTAGGTGATGAACTTATTTGCTTCAACACAGTTTGGTTTTATCCTTACCCTCGTTTATCTCTATAATAAAGAAACCTTTCAATACTTCCTCATCAACATGTCCTTTAATTCTGACCATTCTATATTCCGTTCCTTTGTCTTTAAATAAAAAGTTAAAATCACCAAGGCTAACTTAGGAGCCTTTTTAAATTTAAGGACAGAGGGAGCTAGAGCCCATCACTTGATCAATACTCATGATTTTAAATGGTATGAAATTAATAATGTGATTAGAGGAAACAATTTGAACGAACATGCGGCTAGAGTATCCGGTCTCATTCGAAATGCACGTATCATCCAACATGTTCTTAGAACTTCTATAAATCCTAAAGGTGGTGATAGAATCAATATAACCCCTCTTCTTTCATGGTGACATTCTTGATCATGTCTAAAGAACCTATAGATGAAGCCCAACTTATCCTTGACTATCTTTATGGGCTATCTGAAATTGATCTTATAGAGCATAAGAGAAAGAAGAACATCGCCTTAGGACATCTAGTTGCCTACATTCTGGAAAAGAAATATAATTTGGTTCATCCTGATCAAGAGTTTGAAGAACCGCTCTATTACAATGGCAAATCATTTAGAGCAATCTTCAAAGAAGAACCAAGTAAAACACATGTCATTAGTGATACAGAGGAAGAACCAAAAGCTGCACCTGCACCCGCCAATGAACCAAATTATCAGGATTTGGTTCAAAGATTTGATCGCCTAAAGAATCATTTTGATCAACGTTTTGATCAAATTGAGACTCATCTTCAGCAGCAGGCCGCACAGTATCAGCATGACATGAGTTTTTATGAGGGATCAGATGAGTTATATCAGTACCAATGTGCTTATGATGAGTACTTACTTTAACATCATTGGTGCTGCACCTCCTGCTCCTCCTACAGATCAAGGTCCTTCTTAGTGATAGTTGCATTTAATTCTATGTATTTTATGTAGTTTGTCTGTTAGTTGTTATTTTAAGTAAGTTTGTTGTATTTTCTTTTCTTTAGATGTTTTGTTTTTATATTGATATCCTGAGCTTAGATTATAATATCTTTATATTGATATCAATATATGTTCTCATGTTTTGGCTTTAATGGTACTGAAATATGTGTTAGCCTTTATGACAATCATTAGATTTTTGATCTTAATAGTGTTATACTTTGAAATGCAAGTTAAAATTAAATTCATTAGAAAATCTAATTTTTTTTCTAAATTTAAGTTCTTCTTATAACTTGATATAATTAAAATTGTCAATTTCATGCCTCTTATTTAGACTACATTAATTCTAATATTATTATTGCGACTCTGATGTTTTCTTATTTTATATTTCACTTATCAATAAATATTTATGCACTTAGAAAAATTTGAATTTTTTTATTATTGATTTTGAAAAGATCAAAATTACTCTTGAAAAATGTACAAATGTACAAAAATCAAAAGGAATGCGTAATGGTTCGCAAGTTGAAAAAGAGGCACAAAATAAGCCCACAAGTAAAATGATGCACAAAAATATGCCACTAATTTGAAAAAGAAGCGCAAAGCGTCATATGTGGTAGTTATTTCTTTCCATTATCTTTTAATATCTTAATTCAAATTGATCTACTGTATATTTATATTCCGTATTGAAATTTGAAATATATAAATTTTCTATTCATCCTTTTTGCAATGATTTTCTCTATCTTAGTGTCTAAATTGACTCATATTTTTTATAAATATTTTTTTATCAATGTTATATATCTTCTTCAATTCTATGAATTACTATGATTTGTCTAATATTTTAATTTTATTTGCATAACTTATTTCAATCACTTTCAAAATTTAGTTATCAAATGATTTTCATATGTCTGCTTACTTTTCAAGTCTTTTTCTTCTTCACTTTTTGTTGTTGTCAAAAAGGGGGAGAAATTGTTTGTATCATGGTATTGTTTGATTCGTATTGTATGTGTATATGTTTTTTGTTTTTGTTTTGTGTTTTATGTATGTTGTATATGTTGTGTGTTCGTTTTATTTTTGTTAGTTTTATATTTCAAGAAATGCCTCCTTATTTTCACGTGTTCATCAATTCAGGGGGAGTTTAGGAGATTTTTAGAATTTGAAATTATACAAACAATAATTATTTTGCCATCATAAAAAAGGGGGAGATTGTTAAGAGAATTGCTATGTGCATGTTTTACATTCTTGCAACTTGTATAGTTTTGATGATTTCAAATATTATTATTTTATGTGTAGTTATCTCCTAACACTTTTTGGAAGAGTTGTTTTTTCTCTTGTTTGTACTAACATTTCAGGAAAATTAAACTCCATACTACAAAAACTTCAAATCAAATTCAGCATGAGATACTTTGTGTATTTAAAGCTTCTATTTTTCTTTGAATTAAGTTTGAGAGGGAGTGATTGTAATTGAGTGAACAAACACACAAACTTAAGAAGATCTTGAAAATTTTGTATTGATCGTACGGGACGATCAGGTCAGTTATCTCCTCGTAAGAGCAATGGAACAAACAGAAATTGAAGAAAAATTTTCTAAGTCCTGATCATCCAGGATGAAGCGTATTCATCCCAAGACGAAATGTTCTCAAGAAAATTTTTGTTCAGACAAAATTTATATTCGTTCCAGGACGAGTTTCTCTCTCGAGTATTTTCGTCCAGGATGAAGTGTATTCATCCCGGGATGAAATCTCCACTAGAGAATTTTCGTTCAGACGAAATTTAGAATCGTGCCAGGACGAGTTGCTCTCTAAAAAAATTTTGTCTGGATGAACCCATATTCATCCCAGGACGAAGTGAACCGACTCTGAAATTTTAATGACGTTCTGTAATTTTTTGGAACCGACCTATGGAATAATTATTTGTACTGGACGAATCTAGTTTGTACAGAATGATGTGTTTGTACGAAGTCATTTCGTACATATATACAGTAGGTTTGTTTCCAACGCATTTAAGTAAAATCATCCAGGATGATCCACGATCATACGGGACGATCCAATGCGTATTGACTTGAAAATTTGCAGTTTTTGGACAGTTTTTTGTGTCTTTCCTATAAATAGTCCAATCTAAACTGTCACTTGATCTTTTTGCCTACTGATCTTCGTGCCTATTGAAAGAAGAGTCAATGAGAGAGAGTAAGAGAGTGTTCGAAGGAGAATTCTTACTACTGGATTGTGAAGGCTTCACTTGGTGTTCAAAGGTAAAAATCTTTATTTTTTATTTGTGTTTACTTCACTCTTTTCTCTCTTCCTTCTAGATTTCTTGTGAAGAAGATCTGTCAAGGAGATCCGGTTCTTTGCTGACACTTAAAGAGTGTGAACAGCTGAAGGGTTCTCTGCCCACACTTGGAGAGTGTGAACAGTCGAAGGATTCTCTACCCACACTAGGAGAGTGTGAAAGGACGAAGGATTATCTGCCCATATTAGGAGAGTGTGAAAGGACGAAGGGTTCTCTGCCCACACTAGAAGAGTGTGAAAGGATGAAGGGTTCTTTGCCCACACTGGGAGAGTGTGAAAGGACGAACGATTCTCTGCTTACATCAGGAAAGTGTGAAAGGACGGCGGTTCTTTGCCGCACCGTGTAGTGGTGGAAGAGAATTTTGTAAAGGCGTCTCTACCTTGATGTGGGTGCAAAAGGAGAGTCACTAGTGGTATCAGTGCAATACTCGGAGGGTGCCTCCGGGGAGTGGATATAGGACTGGTTTTGACAAAACCATTATAAATCTCCTGCTTTTATTTTTCCACTGCCTTTTTATTTTTGTGTTTTTACTTTTAAAACTGTGGTTGAAAAACATTTTCTAGAAAAATTCATTGAAGTTTTATTTTCGTTTCCTAATTTAAAAAGAGGGTTAAAATGTTTTAATTACCAATTCACCCCCCCCCCCCCTCTTGGTTAGCCATGGGACATAAGCTTATGTTTAACAACCTAATTCATAGTGAACGAGTTTCAACATAACTTAGATTCACCCATTGGGTCAACCTAGTTGACCCAGTCTAACCTAGGTTGACCAAATTAACTATTAAGCCTTTTCTACTTTAACTCAATTTTTCAAATGCAATTAAACCCCATCAAGCCATCCAACCAACATTTAAGAGCCCCACAACTGCCACCTCAGCAGTCAAGAGGATTAGTTGACTGGTCAACACAGTCAACAAGTTTCTTAAGGACTTTAAGAGGTTTAAATTTTCAAGCAAGTTCAAACCCCCTAAATCCTATTGAACCTAGCTCAATCAACCAGTTCCTCAAGTCACTTTGGCTGCCACCTCAACCACCTTGAGTTGTTGACTGGTCAACAAAGTCAACAAATTCTTCTAATGAGTTTAAATGGTTAAATTATCCCTATTAAATTAATCCACCTTTAATCTAAACCTCTCCAGGTGTATAAGCATGATAGATTTAAATCCAAAGGCCTTCATGGCTCCATGTGTCCATGAGGGGACCATAGAGGCTTTCCACATAGGATGTCCTCTTGTCCTTTGATTCTCTGCCATCCCAACAACCCCAGCACAGGTGGCAACATCCCAGCAGCCCTCCAAAGCCATCTCAGCCCTCTATTCAACCTGGGATGAGTTGAATATGGTAAAACCCTAAGGAGAGCTATCATTCTAACATCTACAATATCTCTCCTCTCAAGCAACTCCAAGAGCCGACCACTAGTTCTTTTAAGCTCTCCAGATCTCTCTCCACTGATTTCTAGCCTGATCTCACCGGTAAAGATAGCCAGCGATCATATTTCCGGTGAGATAAAGGACATTCAGTCCAAGCTCCCATTGCAGTTGATCCAGGCGTCTTCAGCTCAAGGGTTCTTCATCAAATATTAGCATGGACAGTCCACAAGTGCAGAGAAACAAACACCGATCCAATCTAACAGCTAGTTTCTCCTAAAACTCAAACCCTAGTTTACACACTTAGCATAAATTAACATTTCTATAAGTGCATTTTAAGCAATAAAACCAATCCCCCAAAATTTATATTCATAATCTTCATTTAAGTTTCAAATTTCAAGAAGATTGATCGATCTGATCTAGAGAACAATCAAGAAAATGTTTCCTAGGGAGTTTTCGTAACCAGACTCAGGCATACGTTTTCTAGACCGTCGATCGCTCGATCAACGACCCAGATCGAGCCACTCTATGCATTAATCTGACAGCGTATTTGAGTCAGCACTCAATTTCTTCATTCGGCCCCATCTAGGCCGTTCATTTGGAATTGCAGGATTTAATCTCCACCACCTGATCTTCTCACATAGAGATCGAACAGTGAGATTCGATCTCCACCATTAGATCAAACCCGCGGCGAATCGGATGGCTGCTATGCCAAGCCGATGTAGATAAGCAGTTTCTGCGTGGGCCTTTCAGCCGCCACTGTGATTTAGTTCCATGAACCAGAACATGCCACGTGGCCTTTTAGCTACGAGATTAATTAAAAATGATTAATGTAATTTTAAATCATTTTTAATTATAGTTTCTTTTAAAAATTAATTAAAAATTATTATTAAAATTATTAAAAATATTTATTTTATATAAATATTATAAAAAAATTAAAAATCATGGGGGAGGATTAGTGGGTAATTAATTTTTAATTATCCAATAATCAATTTAATATTTATGGTAATTATTCTTAGCTTTTGTAAGTGTAGGTGAACACACACACTTAGGGCTCTCCAAGATTTAGGTGTTGAATGTGCTTATGTGTATGTGCAAACTTATGTTAAGTTTAAGGGTTAGTTAAAACATTGATTCAAACCTATCAAACTTAGTGACATCATTAAAGACAATAATTAAGGACATGTTTAGAAAACTTAGAGAAATTCAAGAAATTAGGATACACATAATTTTAACTTAAAACTTTGAACATTTAGACTTAGTGACACTTTCATCCCATAGAAAAATTTTCACTGGTTTAAAAAGTTATTAATCCCTTTAATTAACTTAATTAAATTCAAAACCTTAATTAACCTTCAAAATTCTAAAATTTCTATTAAATTAAATTTAAATACAAAAATTATATATAAGACCTCTAACTGACCAAAATCAAATCCTCAATCAACGAAAATTAAAAGTCCCTTGATTTGACAGCAAATTGAACCTTAATTTAATTTTAAGCAAAATTTAGTATTTAATTATTTTAATTAATTAATAATAATTAAAAATTCAAAAAATTTCATAAACACTTGGGAATCACTCCTTAGGTCATTCCTGACCTTTGGAGCTGATTTCAAGGAGTTGGGATCTCATTTGGAGTAAAATCACAAAAAACCCTCTAATTAAACAATTTTTAAAAATTCCAATAAATAGTCAAAACTTCAAAAATTCATAAATAATTCAATAAAAATCCAAATTGACCAAACTCATTTTCACTCAACTCATAATAATGTCCAATATTGTTTAAAAATATTAAACTTCCAGAAATTTGCCAAAATCAAAAAGTCAACAAACTGGTCAACCTTGAGTCAAAATTAGTTCAAAACTTCAAACCTTCGTAACTAAATGTAGAAAAATCCAATTTCGGTGTGCTTACTGTCTAACTGATTGTATTAAGGCCTAGCATTTTAATAAAATATTATTTTTTTAGAAAACAATTTTAACCAAAAAGTCAATTTTTAACCCCTCAATTAAATGATTAAAATAATCCAAAAAATTCATATAACTCATAATCACTCTAAAACTCCAGAAAATATTAAGTTAATGTTTAAAACATTCAACAAACCTTTTTAAAATAGAACAACCATCCTAAAGATGAAGTTTATTGGCTGGACTACTGGGCTGCGGGGCTACGTGTCCTAAGGAGGCTTGTTCCTCGAGCCTGGTGGCACAACGCCATGAATGGATTCTAAGGGGTGTTTAACTTCAAAATAGATTAATTATTAATTATTTAACCATTTAAAATCCTTAACTCAATCTCATTAATCTAGTTTATTGGCTGGACTACTCCGGGCTGCGGGGCTACGTGTCCTAAGGAAGCTAGCTTTGTTCCTCGAGCGTGGTAGCACAACGCCACGAACCAATTAATGGAAAACATAAATTAATCAAACCCTTAAAATCAGTAATCAAACACTTTTAAGTAAAATTTTTTAACTTTCAAAATTTAATCAAATCAAAACACTTAATTATACCGGGTACCACTAGGTAACCCAAGCCT
This sequence comes from Dendrobium huoshanense, assembly GCA_016618105.1. Lineage (NCBI taxonomy): Eukaryota > Viridiplantae > Streptophyta > Magnoliopsida > Asparagales > Orchidaceae > Dendrobium > Dendrobium huoshanense. Next base: position 19,649,823 of record CM028345.1, read on the forward strand.
ACGAGGCTATTTGCTTAGCCCCAAGGAAGGTGAAATAAACTTCACGGCCTCAGTGTGAAACAAAGATGGTTTCCAACAAATAATTAAGAATAAATCTTAAAATTAATTCTAAGACATTAAGATTTAAACCTTAATTAAATTTCTCTTAAGCCTTTAAACTAACTAGAACCTTAAATAACTTCAATCAAATATCCTATTTAGGACACATCAAAACCACACAGCCTTCCTCACACACTTTAGATAGTTTGCTAGGATCACCGACTCTAGTTTTAGGATAGGTCGATGTTTACTTTTCTACTGTGTGCCAGATTTTTGAGCTTTCTTTGCATGATGTTTTCTAGTTTAGAACTGATATGTTTATTAACTTACTTGTTTACTGTACTTTTTATTGTGATTGCTTGTGCCCTAGATCTACCCTTAGGTTAAAAGATATCTTTATATACTACTACAGTTTGTGCAGATGGCCATGCTCAGACAGGGCATTAAAATTAAAGGGAAAATAAAGTCAAAAATATATATTTATCATGCTTTGCACAGGTGCTTCAGAAGATGCTTAAGACCCCCTTTAAATTAAAAGAGCATGGCCAAGTGTGGCTAAAATAATACATTTCAATTTTCAAATTATAACTGCTTGGGATTGTATATACAACTGCTTATTATTAGGATAACCTTGCAGGATCGAGTCTAGATTTTTCTTTTAAATTCAAATGTAAATTTGATTGAATAAGGTTGTATTTATTTAAAGTAACTTGAATTTGGATATTTCATCCAATTTGAATTCCAAAGAGGATAAGACATCCCTAAAGGTGAGAGTCTTTTTTTATTTGGAAGTCAAATTAGGATACTTTTCAAATATCTAAAGAGGAAAGATAACATCCCATTCAAAGGAGAGTTTCTTTTCATTTGGATATCCGGAACTGACGAATCAAGATGTTCGTAAGAAGACGAAGAAATGGATGATGAGAAGAATCCCAAATCTCAAAGTCACTTGAGTCTTAGGATAGAATTCGGGTTGTTGTCAGTGGTGCCCGACCACTTTACTTTTCTGCAAATTTTAGGATGTAATATTATAAGGCACTTGCCTATGGACATTCAATTTGAGATACTTAATTTGATTGATTTATTTAATTGATTGCGCATTAGAACTGTATGCTTTTCTAGTCTTTTTATTTGCATGTCGTATTTAATTTAGCTTGGAATTCGACTTTAGGCTCTTAGGGGTTTGTCAAAAATTCTTCTACTTCAATTAAATAAATTTTTTAAGATAAGATAACAACTCTAAACAGTCTTAAGAACTAAGCTCAGACTCGCCGAGGGTTTTTTAAGCATCATATCAAACCTTCTCTACCTTATTAGGCACCTCCCCACCTACGGGTTCTGGCAGACCACCTAGCCTATGAGGGTGCCGATCTGTCAAGGGGGTGTTATGCAATCTCTAGGGAAAAACCTATTTTTAAGCCAAAATTTTTAAACTGCTACATATTGATTCATGCATTTAATCGAGTCGACTAGCATGCATCGCATTAGTAATAAATTTAAAAAGAGTCTAATACTTAATTGCATTTATTTAGACATTAAATACCCAACATAAGTCAAAGGGCCCAATTAGGATCCGCTCTAGATATTGGCCCCACTCTCTTCAAACTTAATCTAATTAATGTCCTTAATCTCTCTTTCATAATTAACTGGACTCATATTTTTAAAAAGCGCTTAGGTGGTTTAGCTGGCTCCTCAATCCAGTCCGGGGTAAGTCCAAATTTGCACTGCATTAACTAGGTTCGGGTCACTTTTCAATACATAATTTAGACTTAGGTTCTGAGGCAGGCTCAGGCTATAAGACCTCAACCTCCGAGAATCTAATCCCAAATTTGTAATAAAATTGATCATTCAAATTTAAATCACTTTCAATCAAATTTGAGCCCAACACTTAGGACAAGCTGAGATGTTTCTGAAGTAATTCAGAATCCCAAAACACCTCCTACCCTTCTTCCTTTGAGTCTAGAAAAAGTGTTCAACATTGAACCAATCCCATTTGAAAATTCCTACCCTTTTCCTCCTTTGATATCGATTTTTGAAATTTGTAAATAAAATTCTTACCGCTATTTTAATCGAGAGTTTTCGTAGGAAAACTATTATTTTTCCTACGATGTAATTAACTACGAGGGCTTGCACTCATAGGAGATTTAGTAACCCATATCTAAATTTTAAAAATCAATTTTTCAAAACCTTCAATTAATTACCTTTGGAATTCAAACAAAAAATGGCGATCGTTATCGTCATATTCAAATAATCGATAATAGGTAATATCATCTTCCTTTGAGAAGATATATTATTTTATTATCATTATTTTAATTATAAAATTAACAATTTCTTATCCGAATTATTATAGTTAAATAATTGATTGAACGTCATTTTGATCTTTCGAGATCATATGTTATTTCCCCCTTGAGTTTGACTACGATAATTCAGATAAATTTAAAATTCTAAAATTTGAACTCATTAGGGAACGATATGATCACCTCCCGAGGTGATATACTGTTCATAATGATGTGTTCAATTTTAAAATTCAAAATTAAACATTTCCCAAAGAAAATTAATACTTTTTCAAAATAGAAAATTAATATTTTTTCAAAATTAAACATATATTTTTCAATCAAACAGGGAGGTATAATGTGTGACTATTTGGATTTGATTGAAAGAAAACATTAAAATATAAATAAAGCAAATCATGTGAGGAACTAAAATTATTTCTTTAAATTTAAAATAAAAAGCATTTTTTAAATTAGAGAAAAGATTATATTTTATTTTCTCACAGATTTTTCTGGCGACTACGCTGGGGACAGACTTCTCTCTCCATTTCAAATGAAGACTAAATTCTTTCTAAAATTATATATAACTTTAGTTAAAAATTTGGGCTATTAAATTTTCATGTAAATTTTGATCTGTCTAGTTTTCTACTACATGTTTGATGATTTGTATAGTATTGTGGCTTGCATCCTTATGATTGATTTATGTTTTATTTTGTTGCTACGATTTGATTTCCGATCTTCTGTTTTTATTTTGATTTGTATAGTTTTATTTTCTTCTAGTCTAGTTAGTCAAGCCTTTCCTATCATTTGCTTGTTTAATTTAGAAATCATATCAATAATTACTGATAGTCATGGTTTCGTTAGCTCTTCCTAAAAAGCTAAGCAGATGGGCCAACTGTCAGTACCAGTGTAAGTCCTAGATCCTGCCGAAGTGCTGTCCATTTCTCTTATTACATTTTGAGCGCCATTTGTGTGCTTAGTTTCTTTTACATTTCTTTATAGATTTTGATTTTCTTATATTCGATCTTGTTTCTCCATTTCTTACTTATAGACTTAATCATTTCAATAAATCTTCTTTGATTTGTCTTGATTTTATTATATTGATTTATAAATCGTATTGATTTGATTATTTTTTTATTTAAACTATAAATTTGTAGAATCCCTTAAATCGAGTCAACCAAGCCTGTATGTCATTTGTATGACATTTGCATGTTTACTTTGAGTGCACCGCTTGCATGTTCATGTTCATGCGAGTGAGCATAACCCATGGTTACCTGGCTTCTTCCTAAAAAGCCTGGCAGATGTCCACTCAAAAATGGAGGTTTGGTCCTAGGTCTGGTAGGGGTTACGCTGCCCGTTTGTCATCTAGCTTTTTTATGTTATTTATGTGATTAGTTACTTAGAATTCTTTTTTGAATTTATTAAAAATCACTCCTGATTTATTCAAAATCATTCCTGATTTCTTTATATTCATTATATCCAATTCTTTTGCTATGTTTATTTTAGAGTTTTGATATTCTATCTTTGATTTATGAATTATATTAATCTAATTGTCTTTTATTTAAATTGTATAACTATAGAATCCCTTAAATCGAGTCAGCCAGGCCTGTATGTCATTTGAATGACATGTGCATATTTATTTTGAGTCCACTATTTGCATGTTCATGCTCATGCGAGTGAGCATAACCAATGGTTACCTGGCTTCATCCTAAAAGCCTGGCGGATGTCCACCCAGAAACGGAGGCTTGGTCCTAGGTCTGGTAGGGGTTATGCTACCTGTTTGTCGTCTCACATTTGCATGTCATTTGTGTGTCTTTTACATGCCTTAGATTTTTTTCTTTTTCATTTGTATCCAGTCTTTGACTCAATGCGTTGAGATCAGGCTTTAGATTATAAATTTCTACTCTATTCCCCCTTTCTAATTTATTCTACTCAAGTTTTCTCATGTATACTCAAAATCTTTAAGGACATGGGTCTTTATTTATTCTCTTTTCAATTTAATTTTCATTCATTTCAATCCTTAAATCAATCAAATATCTAGCCCAATTCCACACTCTATGTCTATTTTCCCTTTGGTATGGGTCCTTAACTCAACCATTCGATCTCTCATATCTCCAATCTATCCAATCTTCATCTTAAACACTAGTTATATTCAAATCAGTACAATTACTGGCAATCAGATTCTTTGCATAGATTCAAAAGGATCAGCTTTTGATTGGAATCACCTTTGAATTATAGAATATGTCTAGAAAACTAGTCTTTAATATCAACAACACTGCTGCCCAATCTGTCGAGGACAATCTTCAAGTAATTATTGATGCACCACAACACGAGGTGGTGATACCCCCAGTCGAATCCATTAGATTAACTCCTGTTCAAGTGAACACTAGGGGTGGGTCTGTAGCTGCCCTTGTAGTTACTAAACCTTCGGTGTTTACTCGTTTGACTTACCCTCAGTCAGCTTCCATGGCTAAAGGAAAGTCTCCTATCATTGCTGACTCCCCAGTCTTTTAGGGATTTTTAAGTGGGATCATCCTCTACCATCTCGGAGATTACTAAATCTCAGTTTCACAATATGATCCATTGTATGAGACAAAGGGTTAAGAGAGAGGAAGCTTTAAATAAGAATTCTCTGATCACTGTTACAATTGAGGCATCTAAAAATATAACTGCTGAAATTTTTTAGCAGTATATCAATTCTCCTCAGCTAGCTGGTAGTAGGTTTCACCCATTATCTACTGCTACTGGAGAAGAAAGTGTTGTGCGTATAGCACATACTCCACCTACTCCATTCCAGAATGGCCCAATTATCCCTTCTCTTTATGAAAAGAAGAGAAAGTTCAAGACTTTACTGAATGGGCTGATCCAGGATTGTGCCACTGGTTATGGCCAATCAAAAACAGAATTTCTGAAGAGTGTTAAGGATGATATCTACACTGATGTACATCCTCAATCAAGGGGAGGGAGAGGAGAGTCTCCTCCTACTAAGAAGAGAGTACAATTTCAAGGAGTGGGTCCAAGTCGACCAGCGACTGTATCAGATCGCCGTGGGGAACAAAAGAACTTTCCTCCTCGCGATCAGTATCAGAATTCTGGTTATCAAGATAGTCAGTTGACTCCTATCAAATCATTGGGGTATGGAGCCTTAGCCCGACGAGGGTATAATCCCATATCTCCTCCTTTTCCATGTCAGTTTGGAAATCATCCACTTAGAATCTATGATAATTCACCTGTTCGACAACCATCAAGAGTCGATCCACATCATCGTCAGGGTAGCGAATCATCTTCTAGTTTTGATAGGAGGAGACTGAAATTCCAAAATCAGTCATCCTCGTTATCTAATCAGGAGAGGGTTTGGCGGCCCAAAATGACTCCAACTGCACTAATGAATCTGAAGAAAGATGTGGCAGAAGAAAGATCGAGGAAAGGGAAGTTCGTTATAGAACCATCCCCTCCCAGAGAATACACTCCAGTCGACCCATATGAAGTGGGAGGAAAATTAATAGAAGAAATGGTGGATCATCTAAAAGAAAGTATCCGCCAGATCAATGAGAAAGAAGTGGAAAAAAATTAAGACATGGATCAAGAAATGTCTGGAAGTGTTAATATGGATGACACTCATTCTTTTTTACAAAGGGAGAAGGATAAAGGTAAAGGTGAAGCAGGACCAGCTGAGGCCGAGGAAGATGAAGATGATACTATAGATTCTACTCATCGTCTTCTGGAATAACTAAGTCAAAAGGATGAACAGATACAGAGAATGGAGAAGAAGTTAGAAGAGATGATGTCTATGATCTCTATAATGCAAGGTAACAATCCTCCTTTTCCAGAAGCTCAAGTTAAATCTTCTCCTGATGAATTAGTATAATTAAATCCAAAGAATAAAGCAGTTAGAATAGAAGAATTTGATAAGCCAGTGCAGCAACCAGTTAAAGCTAAACCACCATCAGTGCAGCCAGTGGACATCAAGAAGATGGTTGACTAACAAGTTAAAGATGCTCTTGCTAAGGCTCAAAGTACCTCATATGTTCTAAAGGGTAGGCCATATTCGGATGAATATGATTTGGTCCCTTATTCAAAATGATTTGAACCTCCTTCCTTTAAAAACTTTGATGGTACGGGTAATCCTAAGCAACATCTAGCTCACTTTAGGGCTAGTTGTTGTAATGCAGGCGGTAGTGATGCCCTGTTGTTCAGATAATTTGTCAGTAATCTCTCTGAGATTGCATTTGATTGGTATGCTAAACTGCCCAATGGGTCAGTCCGTACCTTTAATGACTTGGAAGCAATGTTTGTTAAAAGAGTTGCTGGAGCAAAGCATCACATTACTGTTGCTGATTTAGTAGTGGAAAGCCAGAAACTATGAGAAAGTCTGGTGGATTATATTTTGAGATGAAGAAATCTTAGCATGAGATGTGAGCCTCAGTTGCAAAAACAACATGCTATAGAGATCCTCCTAAAGAATATTCATGTCCAATCGCCTTTCTGCTCAAAGGTTTTACCATTAAAACCTTCAAAAAAATTATTAAACAAGGCGTCTAATTTTTAGGAAGAAGCTTCACAACTTCCTTTCTCAAAAGATCCAGCTTCTTTAGAAATAAAGAAATTGAAACCTCAGAAGGTGTTAGAAAAGAAATCAGGGACAGTGTCTGCAGTGGACAGAGGGAAGCAGCCGATGCAAATTTAGCCAGAGAATCCTAATTGGCCTCCTAAGTATCAACAGTATAACAGATTTCAGGGTGATCAGCAGAATAGATCCCGACCTTATCCGACTCAGGAACAGCAGAAAGAAAAGTTTGAATTCATTATGAATAAGGTCTATCCTTTTAAGCGAGAAGCAATCAAGAAAATGTTTAAGAGCTTAGTCAAGAAGCCAGGGTTCAAACTACCTGAGTCTAAGAGACCGAAAGAAGCAGCTAAAGCAGGGCAACCAAATTTTTGTCCTTATCATCAGATGTCGGGTCATGAGTTGGAAGACTGCATCACCTTCAAAGAATGGCTGGATAAAAACTATAAGGATGGTATGGTTGTGATACCCAAAGAATACTTAGTAGACCCAAATCAGGGATTTGCTAAGTGTATATTTAGTGAGCCTTCTACACCTCCCACTCTAAATTCCAATAATAAATGGGATGTAGTTCTATCCCAATCCTCTAAAAAGATCCTCAATAAAATGAATCATTATTCTTTCCAGAAATCCCTAAGAGTCCAGAATCCCATCCAGGTTGATCCGATAGTTTGTGAGCAAGAGAAGAATAAGGCTCCAATCATAGAGCCTAAATAAGTACAAGCTGATCAAGCTCCCGTAGTCTTGAAGGACTCGAAGAATGAGGTGAAGTTAAGTTCTGATAAGTTAGTTGTTTCTGCAGATGGCGAGCATTTGTCACTCAAACCCTAAACTCTGTATGACTTTTATTTTGTCCCTCTTGGACAAAGAAAGCAATGAAAAAGGATTCTGTGTATATCATGTTTGTTTCTACTAATGAATATCCTGATCAAAATCCAAATAATAAGGAAAACAACTCTCAAATAGTAAATACAAACGAAGTAAACAAACAGTTTCAATACTATTATGATAGTGATTCCCCCGTACTAGACGTCGAGGGTGATCATATTAAGATAGAGTTGGAACTATCATATTCAGACACACTACCAGAAGATACCAAGACAGTAATTGACGATCAATAGATAGAGGCCATTGAAAATGCTCCATCTCAAGAAGTAGTGCAGGTTAATCTTCATAGCGATAAAGTCTTACCCCCACAATTGCATCTACTAAAAAAGAGAAGCAAGGTGTGGATAATCCAAAAACTTCTAATCAACTACAACAAGGTCAACAAACAGAATTAGAAGAAGTAGGAAGTCTGAAAGTTTACTATAATGTGTTAGCGCATCTTAGAAAACTGCTGGAAAAATTGAGCATTTATGATGCTCTGGTTCTTCCCAAAGAAATGAGGCAAGCATTAGTCAAAGCTTTACGTGACCCAGAGATTTGCATGGCTCAGTTAGCCTCAACGCAGTCCAACGAAGAAGCGTTATATTTTAAAGAAGTTCCCGGTGTCACATTTTCAGAAGAAGATTTGTTACTGGGAACAGTGGATCACAATCGTTCACTATATATTTCTATCAAAATTGATAGTTTCAAAGTATCTGTGTGCTCATCGATCCGAGTGCATCGGTCAACATCATGGCGCTCAAAACTCTAGCATACTTAAGGGTTGATACTCCCAAGCTCAGTTCCAATAAAATGATGCTGCGAGCATTCAATGAGAAAGGAGAGAGAGCTTTAGGTTCAATAACCTTGCTTTTAGATTTAGAAACCTTCAAAACTGAAGTCAAATTCCATATAATAGATTCCGATACTTCTTTTAATGCTCTCCTTGGTAGACCCAGGCTTCATGAATATAGAATGGTGCCTTCGTCCTTACATCAGTGTATAAAATTCTCCCAAGATGGAGTAGAACACTGTATTAAAGGTGTTATAATCCACGAAGTCAGCATATACGAAGATGCTTCATATTATCTGCCTAAAAAGCAGACAGTCTTCTCTAAAAATCTCAAATTGGCTGAAATAGAAATAAAAGAAATGAAAGAAATGAAAGAGAAAGAAAAAGAAAAAGAAAAGGAGAAAGAAAAAGAAAAACAATAGTATCCCGACCTCGAACACAATGTTCGTTGGTCACCTTCTCCTCCCTCACAAAGAGGTGGTAGAATGGCACAATGGTCTAGTGGGAGAGGTCGAGGATGGAAAAATAGAGAAATGCATGAAAATGTAACTCAAGACATGCAAATAAGGGAACCTGCAATACATATCAATTTGGAATCCAGTTTGGAGGACGAATCATATGTGCTTGAGAAAGACCAACAGGTTGTAGAATATAGGAAATTTCTAAGCCAAAATTTGAGATTTCTATAGAAATAGATAGTGATGAGGACAGGGTCCAAGTCACTAGGGAAGATAATTCAAATTTATCTACCATGGAAAGATTAAAAAGGTATGTAGAAAATATTACCTAACCCCTTTATCCCAGAACGATGTAAAGATGTTGGAAGTGAAAGCTTCTCTTCCTCTAAACCCTGAAACCAAAGCCAATAACTTCATACCTTTTACCATCAAATCCCCAGAGACCGATGTAACCCTCAGTGATCCTTTTATGGATGAGATAATAGAACTGCCTTTTGATTGGTATTTGAATGATGTAAATAGATTTGTTAAACAAGGTTTCACGCCATTGAAGTGGACTAGAGGCGAAGCCCAGCAATTTGAACACCTATGGAATAGAAAATACCATAAAAAATCTTCTAAGCATGGTATTGGCTTTGCTACTCTATGTTCATTCGATGACGACGAATATTGTTTAGTAATTTCTAACAATTTTGAATCCGATGGTCTCTTTTCAGCGAACGTTAAATCTTTTAACGAACTCTGTTTAGAAACTTCAGACGATCTAGACGATTTTTAAATTTGAGATGCACCTCCAGAACATGAGGAAGAAATCAGATATACGATTGACGATCTCAAAGAAATAAATCTAGGCACTGAAGAAGACCCTCGCCCAATTTTCATCAGTTCTCTATTGAATGAGGATGAGGCGAACGACATGATTCAACTTCTATCTGAATTTAGAGATTATTTTGCTTGGAGCTACGAAGAAATGCTTGGATTATCCCCAAATATAGTAGTTCATAAATTAGCAATTCAACCAGAAGCAGTCCCAGTAAAACAAGAACCTCAACGAATGCGACTAGACATCAAGCAGCAGGTGGTCATCGAAGTTAAGAAATTAATCGACGCGGGCTTTATTAGGGAGGAGAAATATCTGACCTGGTTAGCTAGCGTCGTTCCAGTCAAAAAGAAGAACGGTCAGATATGCGTTTGTATTGATTTTAGAGATCTAAACAAAGCATGTCCTAAAGATGAGTTTTCACTTCCTATACCAGAACTCATGGTAGATATCGCTTCTTCTCATGCGATATTCTTTTTTATAGACGACTCATCCGGATACAACCAAATCAGAATAGACCCTGAAGATGAGAAGTATACCGCGTTCAGAACAATGATAGAAGTTTACTGTTATAAGGTTATTCCTTTTAGTTTAAAGAATGCGGGAGCGACTTATCAAAGGGATATGATGAGGATTTTTGACGAACTCATCCATAATCAAATGGAATGTTACGTCGATGATCTAGTCGTTAAGAGTGTTGAAACAAATGATCACTTATATGATTTGAGAATTATATTTCAAAGGATACGACAATATGATCTGAAAATGAATCCTTTGAAGTGTGCTTTCGTTGTCACTTCAGGGAAATTCTTAGGTTTCGTGGTTCGACACCAGGAGAATCGAAATTGATCCGACTAAGATGAAAGTAATACTAGAAATTCCACCTCCTAAAACACTCACTCAATTAAGATCCTTTCAAGGCTGATTGGCATACCTTATGAGGTTTATATCAAATCTTTCAGGTAGATGCCAAGCATTCGTAGCATTATGCAAAAAAGATTCTTCGTTCATAAGGGATCGAAACTGCTAGAAAGCATTTGACAGCATAAAATAGTATCTCATGAATCCTCTAGTGCTTGTAGCTCCTATACCTGGGAAACCACTGATTTTATATACAACAGCTTTAAGTGAATCTCTTGGTACCTTATTAGCTCAATCTAATGAGGAATGAAAAGAGAATGCACTATACTATCTGAGTAGACGTTTACTTCCCACCGAAGTAAATTATTCTCCGATCGAGAAACATTGTTTGGCTTTAATAAATTCACTGCTCAGAAGTTAAGGCATTATAAGCTTTCTCACAAAGTAAATCTCATATCCATATTAAATCCCTTGTAGTATCTGATGACTCAACCAACATTATAGGGAAGATTGATATTGTCATAATTCGGCATCACATTCACTCCTCTACGAGCAGTCAAAGGACAAGCAGTAGCAGATTTCTTAGTAGCTCATGCTGTAAAGGATGATTGCCTGATAAATGATGAACTACCAGATGAAGAAATTATGAAACTTCAGTCGAATGAAGAGTTCACCTGGGAATTCTATTTTGACGGTGCTGCTTCTAGTCAACAAGGAGAATCATATGAACTTTTGCCCGGTCAAGCAGGAATTGGTATAGTATTCGTTACACCTCATAGAGGTATCATGTATTACTCCTAACATCTGTCAGAACCATGTACCAATAATAAAGCTGAATACCAAGCCTTGATAACTGGTTTAGAATTAACTATTTTGAATGGGATCGAGGAAATCAAGATCTTCGAAGATTCACAACTTGTCATCAATCAAATAGCGAGAATTTTTAAATTATTGAAAGACACTTTGGTTCCTTACCACTTGTATGCAATGTATCTTTTGGAAAAGATTCCAAACGTTACATTATATCGAATTCCCTGAGGAAAGAATTCTACAGCGGATGCTCTTGCTAAACTAGCTAAAGCATTTGCGTGCCCTGAAGAAGATTCAATCCTGATAGAAGTGCAAGGTCGACAAGTCCTTTCTCCTAGGGATCTTGAACAAATAAGCAGAAAATGTTCAACTAAGGTGAAAATTGTTTCAACAGTAAATGATGAAGTGTTAGATTGGAGAAAACTGTTCATCGAATACTAGCGGGAAAACAAGCTCCCCCAAGAGAAATCAACAGCAGATCAAATCAAAAGAAGATCATTATCTTACGCTCTGATTAATGATACCCTATACAGGAGATCATTTGATCAGATATGGTGATGGTGTTTAAGTAGATCGGAATCACAAAAGATTGTAGAAGAAGTACATGCTGGTTTATGTGGAGCACATCAATCCGGTCCAAAGATGAAGATGAAAATCAAACAGATCGGATATTATTGGTCATTAATGATAGATGACTGCATGAAAGTTGCACGTCACTGTCATCAATGCCTTCTTCATCAATCACCAAATATGAAACTACTCTGATACAACTTGAAAGTTTGTTAGGGATGTTAGCCCCTATGAACTAGCCCAAAGCTAATTAAGAGAGGTGAATTGGTAAAAAATATCTTTCAATCAAAACACAAATCAAAACCAATATCACCACAAAGAAAACCAAATGTGGAAATTAAATGCAAAAATAATAAAGAAAAGAACACACCAGATTTATAGTGGTTCAGTCAAACCTTGACCTACGTCCACTCCTTGGAGGCACCCTCTAATTATTGCACTAAACTAAGTGTCTCTCCTTTAGCCCCCACAGCTAGGTGGAGAAGCCCTTACAAAATCACTTCCACCTTCCCCAGTGCGGCGGAGTCGCCGGGTCCTTTGATTCCAAAGAGATATTCTTCTTTGGTGAACTTCCCTCAAGACAAGCCTTGAATCTGACGGTATTAAGGTGCAATCCTATCGAAGCAACCGTGTGGAATCCCCTTCCATACTCCCTTGAGTCCCCCCTCATAGGATCTTCTCCCTCTCTCAGACTTCACCCATTCCTCACACCCTTTCAAGCTTTCTCTTCAAGTTCTTCCCAAAAGAACGAAGCAACAAAGGATGCCAGAGATACTTACCAATTGTCATGATATAGCTTAAATAGAAGATCTCAAAATGAGCTCATTAATGTAAGTTACTGACTTTATCATCCAGGATGATACTAATATCTTCCTGTACGATTAGTGCAAAATAAGCCCAATCAGCCAGGACGATCTGAGACGATCAGAAGAAAATTGTTCATATCGTCTAGGACAATATTCAAAACAAATCGTGGAATATCATCCTGAACATCGCCCTGAATAAGAGCTGTCCGTTGTCCAATCATCCAGCATATCGGCCAGGACGATCTGGAGATCCATCTAGGATGATTTGATCGTGCAATCAATTCATAATTGATTTCCTTAAATTCTAGAGAATTTTTGGAAAATAGTCCTAGATCGTCCGAGATGATATTTTATAGTCCAGGACGATCCACCGAGATGATGTCCAAAAATAAGTAATTCCTAAATAGATTTGGCGGCATATTCTTTCTAAATTGAGCCTATCATCCTGGTTGATACAAAATCATCTAGGATAATGTTTTTGCATAATGACGGCTGCTTTAATGAGGATGTCCTAATTAGAGTTTCTACTTTTGGACAGATCATACAGGATGACATAAATATCGTCCCGGACAATGTTACCAAAAAAAGAAATCTTTAGGGAACAATAAAAAATCTTTCAAGTTATAAATCATCGAGAGCCACACCAAATACAATAGACTCAAGAAAGGAGAAAAGGTACAAACTGACTCAGACCTAGTCTACCTAATCTTGAGCTGATTTCAAATTGCAGTATGATCGTCTGAACCTAAAATGTCAGTAGATAAGGTAGTCGTAGAGAAATAAGAGTGTTTGCTATCATCAAAATCATAAACCATTAAAATAGATTCGCAACAATCTCCCTTTTTTTTTGATGGCAAACAATTCAATTTGAATTTTTAAAAAAGGAACACTTTCTCTTAATCTCCCTCTCACTAGAATAAAACTTTTAAAAAATAGGAGAGATAATTTTATTTTTGAATTTTCAATAAAGGAACATTTTCTCCTAATCTCCCCCTCACTAGAATAAAATAAAAAATAGGGGAGATAAAAAAATTTGTTGTTTTTTAATTTTTTGAAAGAAAGAAAAAAGGCAAAGGATACAAATTCAACAATACGTTCTCCCCCTTTGACATTATCAAAAAGAGAAGGGGCACAAACAAAATAATTAAAAGACAAAATGATCTATGATATAGTGAACAAAATAAATATTCTTAAAATGAGAAAATTACCTCTTGGTTTTAATCAAAAACTTAATAGAATTGTATTAACAATGTATATCCTAGAAAAGGTTAGAATTTCAGAATTTGATAATCCAAACTCAAGTTTTTTAAAAAGGCTAAAAAACTTTTGAATTCAATATCTAAATCATGAAATAAACTAGAAAAAGAAACAATAATTTTTTAAAACTCCTTTCATAAAATATATCTAATAGAAGATTAATGCACGAATTGTTGAATCAGGAATCTCGTTTTTCAAAATTAAGTATCGAAAGTATTAAGGGTTTTCTTAAGCTTTTAAGAAGTACAAGAATGGTAAGCATTAAATTTTGTGGGCTCATTTTATGCCTCTTGTCAATTTGAATGGCACTCTTTGCGCATCTTTTGATTTTTGACACACTTTTTTGTATATTTTTCAATTTGATGTCTTTGCGCGTCTTTTATTTTTGGCATCATTGACCAATTTTTTTTTAATATGCTACATTTTTGAAATCTTAAAAAAAAGTAAACCCATCCAATTGATAAAGCGAATTCTTGATTAAAAAAATTATGAGTTAGATTCAATAACTTGCAAAAGATTCCTATGCGATAAATAAAATGTAGGGAGATAAAAAATTTTAGTTTCAAAGACTAATTTAAAATATGAAAAAGATTTTAAATCAAAAGTAGAATAACCCCTTTTAGAAAATAGACATTGAGAGTCAAAAACATGAGTTTCCTTCCTTTGATTGTTCTTAGAGAAGTCAATCACAACTTACTAAATATTTCAAGAAAAAATAGGAAGTAGATTTTTTATTTTTAGAAAAGTGAATGTGTGTGTTGATCAGAGAAAAAATATTTCATGAAACAAGAAAAAAATTCAAAGAATAAAAAAGAAAACACAAAATAAAATTGAAACAAAATAAAAACAAAAATAACTAAAAACAAAACACAACACAAACACACAAACAAGGCTTTTAACCATTATCTTTCTCTTTGTCCGATGCTTCAAAAACCAGGTCTGCCTAGGAGATTTTTTACTTTTCATTATTTTCCCAATTTAAAATTTGCTTCGCTTTACCTTTTTCTTGCGCAGGAAGAATTCTTAAATTAGGGCACTGATTTTTCATGTCCAGGCTTCCTACATCGAAAGCAAATAACGTCAGAAGAAATATTATCATCCTTACCATTTTTACCTTTCTTCCATTTTTGTTGATGCTTATGCTTTGGTGAGCTTTTTAATTTTTCTGTCAAGTCATTACTTTTGTCACCAACTAAGCTATCCTTTTCCATATCTTCAGCTTTTATAACAATCATTTCACTTGCATCCAAAAGTCTTTGACCCAAATTTTGCTCGTAGGCAATGAGTGAGCCAATCAAATTATCAATAGAATAATCATTCAAATTTTTTGATTCACAAATAGCAACAATTTTAGCATCAAACTTATCCAGTAGACAACGAATAATTTTGTTAACTTTTTCAAATTTTGAAAATTCTTTTCCTAAAGCATGCAATGATGTCACAATTTGAATAAACCTAGTATATATGTCCAAGATCGTCTCATAAGGTTTCATGGAAAATAATTCAAAATCATGCATTAACATATTCAACTTGGATTGCTTGATTTCACTAGTGCCTTCATATATGGTGTGTAGTTTATCCCAAACTTTCTTACCAGTAGTGCTCGTGGATACTAACATAAAATCTTCAGAATTTAAAGCATATAAAAAGCAATTTTTTGATTTTGCATTCAATTAAGCATTGAGTTGTTCTTCCCTGTTCCATTGATTAAAAGGAATATCAATTTTAACTCCATCTATAATGCATGACGGTGAAGAATAACCATTTAAAATCATATGCCACATGCGAAAATCAATCGATTACAAGAAAGTAGACATGCAAGTTTTCCAAAAATTAAATGAGATATTTTCAAATAAAGAAGGTCTGGTGATTGAATAACCATCCGCAATATTATGATTTGAAAAATTAGCCATAGATCAAAATTTAAAAGCTTTTTAAAACTAGATTTTATGAATAGTGCTCTGATACCACTTGAAAGTATATTAGGGATGTTAGGCCCTATGAACTGACCCAAAGCTAATTAAGAGAAAGAGGTGAATTGGTAAAAAATATCTTTCAATCAAAACCAATATCACCACAAAGAAAACCAAATGCGGAAGTAATAAAGGAAAGAACACACCATATTTATAGTGGTTCAGTCAAACCTTGACCTACGTCTACTCCTTGGAGGCACCCTCCAAGTATTGCACTAAACTAAGTGCCTCTCCTTTAGCCCCCATAGCTAGGCGGAGAAGCCCTTACAAAATCACTTCCACCTTCCTCGGTGCGGCGGATTCGCTGGGACCTTTGACACCAAAGAGATCTTCTTCTTTAGTGAATTTCCCTTAAGGCAAGCCTTGAATCCGACGGTATTAAGGTGCAAGCCTCTCGGAGCTAAAGTGATACAGGACCACGATAAATTGGTTCGGCCGAGAACTTTTCAAGTATGAGACTTAGTTTTAGTTCTTCGAGGACCTGTCCTATCTAATCGAAAGATAGGAGGCAAATTCAAACCAACATGGGAAGGCCCTTTTATAGTGGAAAAAGTCTACCAAGGAGGATCTTATCAACTTATAGATTATAAAGGCAATCATCCTATATTGCCTATAAATGGATGATACCTTAAGAAATATTATGATAGCTGATGTATTTAGTAGACATTGCCAGGAAATAAAATTTTGAAGTTTGAAATTTCTAGTGTTGATATCATCTTTTGAACAAGATAACTCAAACTCCTACAATTCAAAAATCTTGCTTCTAAATTCGCTCATTCGAGAATCGATCTCTCATTTGGGTATCTGCTTTTTCTGGAAATCGATCTTTCAGTCAAAGTTTTAAATTTCACCTATCTGATAATCGATATATAGGTCAGGTTCTAAATTTGCTCGAATTGATCTCTCGTCTGGGTATCCGCTTTGTCTGAAAATCGATATTCCAGTCAAAGTTTAAATTTCACCATTCTGATAATTGATCTATCATCCAGGTTCTAAATTTGCTCATTTGAGAATCGATCTCTTGTTTGGGTATTTGCTTTTTCTAGAAATTGATCTTCCAGTCAAAGTTTTAAATTTTACCTTTCCGATAATCGATCTATCGGTCAGGTTCTAAATTTGCTCATTCAACAATCAATCTCTTATATGGGTATCTGCCTTTTCTAGAAATCAATCTCCAGTCAAAGTTTAAATTTCACCTTTCTGATAATCAATATATTGATCAGGTTCTAAATTAGCTCATTCGAGAATCGATCTCTCGTATGGGTATCTACTTTTTCTGGAAATTGATCTTCCAGTCAAAGTTTATATTTCACCTTTCCGATAATCGATCTATCGGTCAGGTTCTAAATCCGTTCATTCGAGAATCGATCTCTCATCTA
This sequence comes from Dendrobium huoshanense, assembly GCA_016618105.1. Classification (NCBI taxonomy): domain Eukaryota; kingdom Viridiplantae; phylum Streptophyta; class Magnoliopsida; order Asparagales; family Orchidaceae; genus Dendrobium; species Dendrobium huoshanense. The sequence goes on from CM028345.1 coordinate 19,667,293, forward strand.
GGTATCCGCTTTGTCTGGAAATTGATCTTCAAGTCAAAGTTTAAATTTCACCTTTCTGATAATCGATCTATCAGTCAGGTTTTAAATCCTCTATTCGAGAATCGATCTCTCGTCTAAGTATTCAGTTTTGTCAGGTAATCAATCTTCCAATCAAAATTTGAATTTCACCTTTCTGATAATTGATCTATTAGTAAGGTTCTAAATCCATTTCATTCCGAAATTAATCTCCCGTCTGAACACCCACCTTTACTTGGGAATTAATCTCTCATATAAGGTTTAAATTTCACCTCTCTGAGAATCGATCTCTTAGTTAGGTCCAGTACTCACCTGATGAAAATCAATCTTTCAATCAAATTTCTAGTTTTTAAACTTTATTGATCTACTTCGGTCAATGCCAACACTTGTGACTTACACTTCAAGTTCATCACACATGTTGGGGGTCCATTTGTTGACCTAATTTTTTCATGAGGTCTACACAAGACTCTAAAATCAATTCAAATTCAAATTAATCCAGTCTTATAATCAATTCAAACTCAATTCAATTCATATTCCAATCTATCTAGATTTCAATCAAATCTAGACCAAATCCAAAATCCAAATCAAATCCAAAAATTCAAACCTAGATCTCAAGTCCAAAGGTCTTATCCTAAAGGCCTTTTCCAATGAATTTTCAAACACTTTAAAACCTTGTCAAATGGTCTCTGATTCAAGGTCTGTCAGTTTCATACTGATAGGACATGTCTCTAGAAGCAACCCTCCAAATTTGAGCCCATTCTGAGGTCTTTAACCCCAACATCTAAATCAAAGTCCAAAGGCTGCAAAACCTTCAAATATTTACAGTCTATGTCACTAGACATGCCATCCAATGGATTTTGACCCTGGAGCTTTCTCCAAAGCTTCCAATCATATCCAGACCATTTTTATTGACCAATTGAGTAATAAAACACCTTCTGTTTGACCCATTTTGACCCCCAGTTGACCAGGGGGCAAAATGACCAAAATACCCTTATGGGGCTCAAATATTGATTTCAAACCAGATGACCTCCAGATTGAATGTAACCACCTTCAGCAAGTTTCAAATATCAAATCAAACCTATTGGACCCATTCCTAGACCCTGGGTCAACCTTGTTGACCAAGTCAACTTGGTTGACCAAGTCAACTTGGTTAACCTAAGAGAACCTTTAAGGGTCCAAACAGGTGTTTTGACTCAAATGACCCATTTAAACCTTGGAATCACCCCCACCAGATTCTAAATACCTAATTGGACCTATCTAACCCAGACCCACTCACTGAGTCAACCTGGTTGACCCAGTCAACCTAGTCAACAAGTCTCTTAAGGGCTTTAACAAGTCTAAATTTTCAAACAAGTTCAAACCCCTTTGATCCCATTGAACCTAGCTCAATCAACCAGTCCCTCAAGTCCCGTTTACTGCCATTTCAGCTGGCTTGACCCCAATTGACCTGTCAAAGGGTCAATAAAATCTCAAATAGGCTTAAATGGTTAACCCGACCCATCAAGCCTCATCTAGCCCAAACCTGGCCCATCCAGCCATTGGAAGAGACTCTACAGCTAGTTTTGCTGCCAACTCAGCAGGCCTTGACTCCCATTGACTAGTCAAATAGTTAATGGGAACTCAAGTGATCTCACTTGGTCAACACAACTCCCTAGACAAAACCAGGCTCTTCTAGCCCATGTGATCCATTCCAAAAGCTTCCCTAAAGCTGGCCTAACCTCCCCAGCTGCTGGTGTAGCCCCTAGATCTGAGCCTACCAACCTAGTGGTCCCCCATATTTGAAAAAGACTCCAGGTCATTTTCACCTGAGGGAATGACTCCCTCTGCTCCCTAACGGCTTGGGACAGATGTCAAGCATCCCAGTCTCCTCCCTGAAAGATCACAGCCCTTGGTTTTGGCTCCAAACCCCTGAATAAGGCAAAAGGATGGGATTTAACTGATTATAGGTGATTCCTCATTCCAGTGCATCTCCAGAGCTTTTAGAGTTTCATTTCAATTCCTCTGAGCTCTACCTCCATTTCTCCATCGTTTCCCGTTGTTTGGACATTGCCGGCGGCAAGGAACACGAAGAACCGAAGCTAGTTCCGTCTAACCTCCCTCAACTCCGTGTAGAAGCGTCCTCCAGTCTTGAAGTCTTCAAGGAAGTCGGGCATGGAGACTCCACAAATTCAGAGAGCTTTGAATCAACAAAATCCATTCATCATATCATGGTATATCCCAAACCCTAGGATTTTTCTTAGGTTCCTAAATAACTTCTTAAATATTGCATCAATGGCTTTAAAAATACTCCCCCATTCTTCTTTAGATCCGAATATACCTCTGTCTAAATTTTTAATCCATTTCATTCAATCTTTTATGAAAACAAAATAAAAAATGAACTTAGAGTTCGCAGTTTTGGCTGGAGGAAGAAGACGATCCCTCAGCCGTTGGATCTCTTCTATCCAGATCAACGGCTGAGATCCGGTCGGGTTCGAACCCCGTTTTGATTCCTTGAAACCGTGGTCGGCCAGAGTTTCGTCCGACCAAATCTATACCCTAGATCCAAACCACGGGATCTCAGATAACCGTGGACGCGCCTGCTGCCGACGCATGTCTGGTCAGTGCCGCCAACAGACCAAATAATTAAAACCCTCATAATAAATTCAAAAAATGCAGAGAACTTAAAAAATTCACCAAAATTTCATTTCGAAACCAATTTTGGAGTTATTAGGCTCGTTTTGTTCATATTTTTAAATACTATATTTTACAAATAATTAAAAATTATTTTAAGCAGTATTTTATTAATAATTTTAATAATACATAGAATCTTATTTTAATTTTAAATAAAAATATATATACTATCTTGAGCTGAAACTTGGCAGAGGGATTCTTGGTTCTAATGTTGGTGCAAACTAATTTTCTTAAGGCCATTTGATGCAATTTCATTTAGTTTATGGATTTACAAAAATCTAGGTCAAATTTTGATTTAGATTTTTGGAAATTCATAAATAATTCAATCAAATCAAATCATAGCATGTTAGGGCTCTATGGATTCAGTGAGAAATCATATTCCACTGAAGATAATTCTAGATTATGATCATGTATAGTTTGAGCCAAATTTACTTTCAATATTATGAGTTCATATACACAATTGTTATAATATACATGATTGTAGTATCAAGATTGAAATAAATTTGACTTGAGGATGTTTTTTATGCCCTCAAATCCTTTCAATTCATATTGATACATCTAGTCTTTTATAGTTAATTATTGGAGTTCATAGGTTACCATGTGACCTATGACTTTAATGATTTACTATAATCATTCCATAGGGTATTAGGACACTATTTTATTATTCATGATTGTCATGGTGTGATATTAATTAGTGTCCAAAAGGGTTAGATAAATTTTGATTTCAGTCCTATAACCTAGTGACACCAAGGACAACAATTAAGGTTGTGTCTTAGCTAACTTACATCAATCTAAGTAAATTTCACACATCCCTTTTGGGATGATACATCAACTTAGAAAACAAGTTTCATAGCCCCTTAATCAAATATACTTTGATTTGACATTAATAGATCTTATAACAACTAGTAGGTTTAGTTGACTCTTCATTAAGGGTCTTGTTTTTGTTTCAATAAACCTAAATAAACCAAATAAAATTCCTAAAATTTAGAATCAATCTCAATCAACTCTAAATCAAATCTATAATCATATAAAATCAAAATTAAAGTCTAAACTTTACTAAAAAAATAACTAACTCTTAAAAAAACCTCAATCACCCTTAACTAAACTTTAACTACATAAATCACAATAATCTAAATAAAATTCCTTAAAATTTCAAATATATTTTAATAAACCACAAAACTAAAAAAATAATCAATCTAAAACCAATTTTGAAACTAAATCCCACTTAAGTAATAATTGACTCTTAAATACCCTTAATAGACATTAATTAAATAAATACAATAATATTCATGTAAAATTTCAATAAATACCAAAAATATTAAATAAAGTCACTAAAAACCAATTCAAACCAGAAATGTATTAGTTTTAATTTTAAATAATTTTCTAATATTAAATTCTTTAATAAATCACTAATTAGGTAATTCCCCTAATAATTCATTAAAAAATATTAAATAAATTCTAAAAAATTTACAAAAATTTAAATAAAACCTAATAAAAAATAAGAGATTGATAATTCAATTTAAATAAAATTTTTAAACATTTTATAATCTAATTTCATTAATAAATCTTTCATCTTTAATTAAGATCATTAAAAATTTCAATGATTTATTAAAAGATTCTAAATATTATAATAAAATACATTAGGATTTAAATTCAATTCTAACTCATTTTAACTAAATTAATTTGATAATTTGATTGATTAAGCTAGTTTAATCAATCAAATTTGATCATTAATTTGGATTCAATGGGTTAAGGCCTTTATGCCTAAGGCTTAATTCCTTTTGGAGGGCCTTAGGCATTCTAACTTAAAGAGGCCTTTAATACACATAAATAACAAAGAGATCTCATATGTATTGTGCATGACTCCTTTTAGGAAGACACTAATGCATTTGGATTTGGAGATCTTCAAACAACCCAATAATACACCGACCTTATGTCACATACACGACTCCTTAGGGAAGGTGTGTCACGTGGCATTTACAAGGTCCCTCACTCTCTCTCTCTAATAAAATTTTGAGGACTCTCAAATGAGTACCTATCTTTTTTATAAGACGAGCGTTCATTCTGAAAGTCCTAGGACTTATAAATTGATAACTTCCTGCACTTAGGGAGTTTTCAATCTATAAGTTCTTTAAAACTAAATCAAACAACTTTAACTTCTAAAATTGGAATAATTCAAAATTCAAAAACACCATACTTAAACTTTAATTAAATTCCCATTTGGCCTTTAATGAATAAACTTTAATAATACACGAAATTCAAATAATAACTCCTATATGACATATCCAAGCCACACGACCTCTTTCACACACTTAGATGTTCGCTAGGACTACCAACTTTAGCGTAGGCTAGGCCGGTGGTTTGTTGTGATTTTGTTTGCGGGTGTCTTTCCTAGAGGGCACCTATGTGTGTCTGCTTACTTTCCTGCAACTCATAGCATGCATATTTATTTTCTGTCTATACACTAGAGAGCAGAGTGAATAATGTGAGGACCGTGTACTTTACTTTTTTGTCTTTACTTTCCAACATTTATAAATGTTCACAATGCACTCATAACATACATAATTACATAATTGCTCTACTTTCCTGCACTTTACTTACCTGCAAAGTAGAATGTTCTAAGGATATGATGTACTTGTAAAGAGAAAAGTAAAGCTTTATTTTCTTAGATCTGTTGTATATAAATTGAGTCTGTAAAGTGTCTTGAGTAAGTAAAAGAATTAAAAATAACTGTTTATACACATACAGATGGGGCTCCAAAAGTAATATCCCCCACTAGGAATATGTTCCTTTTTGGAATTCCATAGAAGACTTGGAGCCCGAAGACCATAAGTAGTTATATTTAATTCTATTCTCTTATAAGCTTAGAACCCAGGTTTATTGTTCGTGGGACCTGGCCACCTTTACTTTACTGCAGACTCTGGGATGTAACCTGTAAATTTTATATTAATAAAATTAGCTCTCTTTCATATATACAATTATTTCATGCATCATTAGCATTCTTGTAGATTTTCAATTTTTGTAAGCATATTACCCTACATTTGATTTAAATTCTTTAACAACTCCTTGATTCCTAGGATAGAGTCATCTTAAATCTTGCATTCATCGGTGAATTATTGTGATTAGGATTCTTAGCTAGCAACCCACTTTAGGCAGGTGGTAAGTCCAGGTTGTATATACTTCTCTCTCCACATTCCTCTTTCTAATCAACTCTAACTCTTCTAAATCCAATATTAGAAATTATAATCTAAAGCCTGAGCATGAAAATTTAGATTAGCCCAAATATTTAATTAAATTTGTATATAATTTTATATTAATTAGTCTTCATTTAAATCGAGATTATTCTCTTAGGAGATGTAATTAACTATAGGGGCTTGCCCCTATAAGGAGTCTAAATCACAGAATAATCTAAACCATATCTTAGTTTCCTTTCAAAGGTAGGGGAAAGATATGTGAATGTAGATTAGTGCTTTATATATATTTTAAAATTTATTACCATAATTAAAGGGTAGGTAGATGATTGATCTGCTCTCACAAGCAGGTCAAATATCTTCTATATTTGATAATGGAAATAAATTCATAATTCATTAGACTAATCAGGTCGATAGGATAATATGCGAATCGTTCTTCGGGACGATTTGTATATTCCCTATGCTACACCTAATTAGAAAAATTAATTATAGTATTCTTTATTTTAGATCAATAGAAGGACATTAGTCTACTCCTCAGGGCGGTATAATGTCCCACTACGTGGATTTGATTGAAAGAAAACATTAAAATATAAATAAAGTAAATCATGTGAGGAACTAAAATTATTTCTTTAAATTTAAAATAAAAAGCATTTTTTAAATTAGAGAAAAGATTATATTTTATTTTCTCACAATTATTAATGACATTTAAAAATTCTACTCTTGAGAAATTAGGTTGTTAGGTGATCCAAAAAGACTCACTTCTGATGCATTATTGCTCCCTGAGCAGTGCTAACTCAAAGATGATCTAATTTCCTAGAAATGGTAGCTATTTGAGCAGTCAGGATAGCTAAAGCATCAGACTCATAGATACTAAAAACTTTTTAGGATTAACTTTCACTCAAGGTCATTGGTGAAAGTGTTATGGAACATATGGGGGATTAGATATTTTTAAAAAAATTTAAATTAAGAGAAATAAACCACTAAAAGTGAAAATTAACTTAGGATATCAATAATAAACTTATATCAATAAAAAAAATTTAATTTTTGAACACACTTACATTTTTTTTAAAATTAAAAATTTCATTAAAAAACTAAAGCTTATTGCAAACTATTAAAAGAGAAAGCAACTATCACATTCCTTCTTTATTAAGCTATACAAAGATGAAGGAATGTTACTAAAAGAAATACAGTCAAAACTAAAAAAATATCTTCTAAAGCTAAATTAGAACACAAGTTGGCTACTTTACTACATTCTCTAGAGGTATGATGAAAAATAACTCTATCAAAATCATTAAGAAAAGGAAGCTTCTCCGAAACCGAAGTGTAAGTTTGCCACCTTGATTTCTTCATAGATTCTTGTAGAAACTTGATAATATCAATATTATCACTCTCTATTATAACACCTTTGCTTTCAAACATCCACCTATGTAGGAATTCATTTATTGAAAAAACAACCTCCATCTCAAATTGATTAATATCCCAATGAATTTTTTTCTTTCCAAAAGCAAGAATAAATCTACCTTTATGGTCTCTAATTATACATCCAATGCTTGCAAGATTCAACTCCAAAAGAGAAGCATCCATATTGATTTTGATCCAATCTAGAGGTGGAGGTGTCAAAAATTTTCAAACACCCTATGGAGAGTAGCACCCCAGTCTCTAGTATTGAATACATAGGCATGGCTGTGAATAATACATTAGCAACAATCACTGGAGAAGGAGAAGTAGACTTTCCATTCTTGATATCATTTTGTCTTTTCCATGAAAAGAAAACTGCTGTACAATAAACTTTTACAATATTCTTATGATACTTAGAAAGAATTTTAAGTTTTGTTAAACAATTTGCTAAAAACTGAAAAATAGGAATTTGAAATCCCCAATGTCTCAATGTGCCAATGATATCAACCAAACATTTGCAGTTAACAACAATATGAGAGTAATCTTTAACCTCTTGACATCTTCTAGCACAAAGGTCATTATGACAAAGCCTTCTATACTTTAAAAAATCATTAGTATTAATGGCATACCTCCTCATCCTCCACCAAAAAATTTCAACTCTCGGACTAAGCTTTAATTTACTAAACCTTTTAAAGAACCCAAAATCATCATCTTTACTATTATATTTGATTAATTGATTATATGCCAATGCCGAAATCAATCTTCCCGAATGTTGAAATAGGGCTTCAATTCGATCCTCTTCTTCATTATGACAAATATCAATTTGCAAGATATTCCTGATAAGATCTTGATGAAAAGACCTATTCATCTAAGTAGTATTCCAACCACCATCCTGCATTAAAAACTGATGAGCCATAACACCATTCAATCCTACACAATCAGCTAGCACTAGCCATTTATTAAAACATCTATCTAAAATCCATATATCATTTATAACATTTATTTTTCTCAATTTGCCACCTTCCATTTTACAATTGGTTTGAGATATGAAGCCCCATCCAAAAGATATACCAAGCCACTAAATATCCTCTTTTAAACTCTCCATTCCAAATATTATTACCATATATAGCAATAATAATTTTATGTAATAAGGATGTAGGATTTTGAACGAACCTCCAAGCTAATCTTGCTCTTAGTGGTCCGACTTTAAGTACCGCAGAATGCAAACCCATACCACCATGATGTCTCGGTTTACACAAATCCTCCCAAGCCACAAAATGTAGACCTTGTCTACCATTTCCTTTATGCCAAATAAAATCTCCACAAAGCCTATCCAATTCATACAAAACACCTTTTTGGAATCAATGAAAGTGTTAATATAAAAATCGGTAAAGATAAGAAGGAGGATTTTATAAGAATCTACTTCGCCAAGAATTAATTCTTTCCAATGCATAATCTATCAAAGATTGAAAATCTTCCTTCACCATCCTTTGAAGAACAATCTTGATCCCAAGTATTGCAGCTCATTAAACATTTTGAAGCCCATTTTCCTTGCATTTTTCTTTTCATGTAAGCTCTGATAGATTTTCTAAAAAAAATTTGTGACTTAGCTTTGTTGATCTTCTGCCCAGTCCATCCACAAAAATTAGTAATTATACTCATCATAACTTGAACCAACCTTGTAGAAGCTATCCCAAAAAATAACACATCATCTGTATATAAAAGGTGAGTAATTTTCATAGCTCTTGGAGAAATCTGAATTCCCAATTCATGTCCCTCTTGATTAATTGCATTTGATAAGAGTTGTGAACATATAATGAATAACTAGGGGGATATAGGACATCCTTATCGAAAACTACTTTTAGCTTCAATCTATTTAGTGTTCTTACCATTCAAAATGATAAAAAAAACTCACGTTCACAACACATTCCATAATAAGATTAGAAATCATGGTTGGAAATCCAAACCATTTTAAAACATTTTCCAAAGCCATCCATCCCATACTATCATAAGCCTACTCACTATCCAATTTGACCGCCATCAAGTCGTTCTTTTTTTTTTTAATTATGATTTTATTAAAATTTTGATGAGCTAACAACCAATGATCAGATATAGATATTTCCGAAATGAATGAAACTTGTTCTTCATAAATAATTTTAGAGATACAACACTTCAATCTATTCACAATCATAGTTACAACAAACTTGTAAATAGTTTGACAAAGACTAATTGTACGAAAGTTAGGTGGCAATACCAATTTTTTTTTAATTTTGGAATAAGAACTATCATGGTATTCTTCCAAGCTTCATGCATCACACCAGTCTTGAAGAAACCATAAATTTCTTTCTACGTTGCATCGTTTACAATCTTCCAACAGAACTTGAAAAAAGAAGCAGTGCTTCCATCAAATCCAGGAGATTTGTTACTTCCTTGCTGAAAAACTGTTGTAGTAAACTCCTCCTCAGTGAAATTTGCACTTAATAGTTTCAGCTGAATTTATTCTTTGTTCTTCTTTAACTGATGGCCAATTCAGCAAATTACAAGTTCTAAAATGTCATTTCTTCTAAAAAAAAACCTTATAAAAACAGCTTCAATCAGCTCCATGTCTTCCACTAATATATTATCTTCATCTTTAATTTGTCTAATAAATTCCCATTTCTTCTAGAAGAAGCATAATCATTAAAGAATTTTGAATTAGAATAACCTTCTACAATCCAATTTGCCTTGGCCTTTGATTCCACCATGTGGACAATCTACCTAAGGTAGCATTAAGCCATGACTTTGCCACAAAGCAATTTCAATTTCTCTGGACTAAGCCCTGTTTCACTTTCTTCCTCCAATTGTAACTTCAAAATGTCATCTTTCAATTCTTCCTTAAGCAAGATTAGTTTTTTGCATTTGTTTTTATTCCAATAATATAAAGCCTTTAGAGTTCTTCAAAGTTTCTTGTAAGAATATCAGCTGCATTACCAAATTCTTTTTTTCCCAAGCCTTAGTAACAACACTCCATGTAGCAAGGTAAGACTTCCAAGTATCTTCAAATTTGAAATTCTTAGAATGGAACCGTTGCACCTCATCAAATTTAAAAATAATGGGACAATGATCAGATGCCACCCTTGCTAGATGTTTAATCATTGCCAATGGGGCCATTTGCAAGGTTTGCAAATTCAATAAACATCTATCAAGTCTTTCCCTAATTCTAGCACCACGTTCTTTATTGTTACACCAAGTAAACCATGGTCCAACAACACCCACATCATGAATGTCATTATTTTCCATAAAAATTTTCATTTCCTTCGAACCTTGAGACATAATAAATCGTTTTCCACCCCTTTTATCTTCTTTGGATAAAAGACAATTAAAGTCCCCTCCCACTATGGGAGGAACACTTCCCACAACAAGCCTCTCAAGACTTTCCCAAAGGCTCCTTATAGCATGAAACTCCTATTGTAACTCGTTCACTATGAATTAGGTTGTTAAGCCTAAGTTTATGTCCCACGGCTAACCGAGAGGGGGGTGAATTGGTATTTTAAAAATTTATTCCTCTTTTGAGTATTTTAAACCAAAATTAAATTTTAATGAATTTTTGTAGAAATAGTTTTCAACGACAGTTTTAAAACAGTAAATCACAAAAGTAAAAAAGTAGCAGAAAAATAAAGACACTAGATTTATAGTGGTTCGGTCAAAACCAGACCTACATCCACTCCTCGGAAGCACCCTCCGAGCATTGCACTAATACCACTAGTGACTCTCCTTTTGCACCCACAGCAAGGCGGAGAAGCCTTTACAAAAACTCTTCTCACCACTACTCGGTGTGATAGAGAACCATCGTCCTTTTACACTATCCCCAGTCCTGGCAGAGAACCATCCGTTCTTTCACACTCCTCCGATGTCGGTAGAGAACCGTTCATCCTTTCACACTCTCCTAGTGTGGGCAGAGAACCCTTCGTCCTTTTACACTCTCCTAGTGTGGGCAGAGAACATTCATCCTTTCACACTCTCCTAGTGTGGGAAGAGAACCCACGGCTATTCACACTCTCCAAGTGTCGGCAGAGAACTGGATCTCCTTGACACATCTTCTCACAAGAATTCAAGAAGGAAGAAAGAAAAGAGTGAAGTAATCTCAAATCACAAGTAGAGATTCTTATCTTTGAATACCAAGTGAAGCCTTCACGCTCCAGTGGTAGAAATCCTCATTTGAATGCACTCTCACACTCTCTCCTATACTCTTCTTTCAATAGGCACGAAGATCAGTGAGCAAAAAGATTGGGTGGCAGTAAAAATTAGACCTTATATAGGAGAGACAAGAAAAATCATCCAAAAACTACAAATATTCAAGTCAACACGAAATGGAGCGTCCCGTACGATCGTGGATCATCCTGGACGATTTTACTTGAAGTGTCAGAAACGATCCTAATGAATATTGGTACGAACTATGTTTGTACACGATCATCGTCCCGTACGAACTAGGTTCGTCCGAACGAACAGTTATTTCATGGGTCAGTTCCCAAATAACTACAGGATGTAACCAACATACTTAAGTAGATTCCCATCGCCCTGGGATGAACAGAATTTCATCTAGATGAAATGTTTACATAGAGTAACTCATCCAGGCATGATTACAAATGTCATCTGGATAAAAATTTTACATAGCCCAACTCATCTGAGGACGAAAATAATTTCGTCTAGACAAAAATTTTACAGAGCCTAGCTCGTCTTGGGACGAAAATAATTTTGTCCTGGACGATCATGACTTAGAAAAAATTTTTCTCCAAAACCTGTTCGTTCCATTGCTCTTATAAGGAGATAACTGACCTGATCGTCCTGTACGAATTATATTCATCCTGTACGATTAGTTCAAAATTTTTAAGAACTCCTCATGTGTGTGTGTGTTTATTCACTCAATTACAATCACTCCCTCACAAACTTAATTCATACAAAAATTACAAGCTTCAAAATACAAGATATCCCATGCTGAATTTGATTTGAAGTCTTCAGTAGTTTGGAGTTCGATTTTCCTGAAATGTTAGTACACACAAGAGCAAAAACAAATTTTTTAAAAAGTGTTAGGAGATAACTACACATAAAAAAATAATATTTAGAATCATTAAAACTATACAAGTTGCAAGAATGCAAAACATGCAAATAACAACTCTCTTAACAATCTCTCCCTTTTTTATGATGGCAAAACAATTATTGTTTCTAGGATTTTAAATTCTAAGAATCTCCTAAACTTCCCTTGAATTGATGAATATATGAAAATAAGGAGGCATTGATTCATAATTTTTGTTTTTCAAAGATTTTAAACAAAATCAAAATAATATCACACAAAACATAATATCACAAAAAAACACACAACGAATAAAAAATACAAAAAATACAAAAATACACTTGACACAAATACACAAGACACAACAAATAATTTCTCCCCCTTTTTGACAACATCAAAAAGTGAAGAAGAAAAAATACTTGAAATGTAAGTAGAAATATGAAAATCATTTGACAATTTAACCTTGAAAGTGTTTGAAATAATATATGCAAATAAAATTAAAACTTTACATAAATCATAGAAATTCATACAATTTAAGAAGTGATATAACATAGATAATAAAAAAAATTTATCAAAGACATGGGTTAATTTAGACACTAAGATAAAGAAAATCATTGCACTAAGGATGAATAAAAAATTGTATATTTCAAATTTCAATAACAATTATAAATGAACATAAGATTAATTTAAATTAAGTGATTAAAAGAGCTTGGGAAGAAATAACTACCACATGTGGCGCTTTGCGCATCTTTTTCACATTTGTGGCACATTTTTGTGCATCATTTTTACTTTGGGCTTATTTTGTGCCTCTTTTTCACATTGCGAACCTTTGCGCATTCCTTTTGATTTTTTGTACTTTTATACAATTTGCAGGAGTAATTTTATTCTTTCCAAAAATAATAATCTAAAATTTTAAATCTTTCAAAGTACATAAATATTGATTGAGAAGTGAAAAATAAAATAAGAAATCATCATAAATGCAATAATAATATTAACAATAAGGCAGTTTAAAAGAGAGACATGAAATTGAAATTTCTAATAATATCAAGTTATAATCAAAACTTAAACTTAGAATAATTAATTTTTCTAATGAATTTAATTTTAACTTACAATTCAGGTTATAGCACAATTAAGATTAAAAAATCTGATGATTTTCATAAAGAGTTATAAACATTTCAGAAATAATTTCAAATCAAAACACAAGAACTAATATTGATATCACTTTGAAGATATTACAATGATACATCAGGATATCAATACAAAATAAAATATCTGAAATAAAAAAGAAATACATAGAACTACTAAAAATAAATAATAACTAACACATAAAGTAAAAACAATAACAGCACAAACACATAACATCAAGTGCATCTATCACTCAGATGGTCCCTGATCTGGAGGAGGAGGAGGAGGAGCAGCAGCATCAAAGAGGTTAAAGTATATACTCAACATAAGTACATTGGTACAAATATCATTCATTTGCTCCCTCATATAACCCATGTCATGTTGATATTGAGCAGCTTGCTGCTATAAATGAGTCTCAATTTGATCAAAGCGTTGATCAAAATGAGTCTCTAACTGATCAAATCTTTGAACCAAATTCTGATAATTTGGTTCATTTGTAGGAGCAAGTGCACCTTCTGGCTCTTCTTCTGTATTACTTATGACATGTGCTTTACCTGATTCCTCCTTGAAGATCGCTCTAAAGGATTCGTCATTGTAGTAGAGCAGTTCTTCATATTCTTGATCATGATGAAACAAGTTGTATTTCTTCTCTAAAACATAGTTAACTAAGTGTCCTAAGGCAATATTCCTCTTTCTTTTATGTTCTGCATGGCTAATTTCAAAAAGCCCATAAAGATAGTCAAGAATAAGTTGGGCTTCATCTATAGATTTATTGCTCATGATTAAGAAGGTCACCATGAAAAGAAGTGGGGTAATATTGACTCTATCACCAACTTTTGGAATGATTGAAGTTCTAAGAACGTGCTGGATGATGCGTGCATTACGGACAAGATCGGATACCCTAGCCACATGCTCATCTAAACTATTTCCTCTAATCACCCTATTGATTTCATGCCATTTATATTGATCATTGGTGATTAAGGTTTGTTTTCTACCTCCCTCAGTCCTTAAATTTAGAAATGCTCCTAAGTCATGTTTGGTGATTTCAACTTTTTGTTTGAAGACATAGGAGCGAATCATAGAGTGGCCAGAGTTGAAGGATATATTGGGTAGAAAGTAATGAAAGGTTTCTTTATTGTAGGTGTGGATGAGGGTAAGAATAAAATGAAACTGTGTCGAAGCAAATAAATGCATCTCCGGAAAGGTAATTTCATCTTGGTTTAGAATTCTAGAGGGGGTGATTTTGGCTGCAACAAACCTAGGAAAAGAATCCTCATTGGCTTTGGAAAGAAAGTTCTCGGATGAATTCCTATGAGGTTTCTTTGCTAGAACCTTTTGGCGCTTGCTAGAGCTTGCCATTTATAAAAAATCTAGAATTCGAAAGGGATTGAAAGTGATGTTAAAAGTGTGACTTAATAATCTAAAAAGCCCGCCTATTTATTGAAAACGACATGTTTGTACTAGACGAAAAAAAATTCATCTTGTACAACATTTTTGTTCATCCCGTACAAAAATATTTTGTATAGATGATCCAATACGACCAGAATGAAACAGGTTTTCGTAATCAACGTGACTTACGAAGTGTCCTTTCGTATAGACTTTTGACCAGTCTGATCGTACAGACGAACACGTGATCGTCCCGGGACGATCAGAACATATATCATTTTAATCGCAGTTAAAACCGTCCCCTACATCGAACCGACATGTGTTCGTCTAGACAAACCAAAGGTTTGTACGTATGAAGTTTGTATTAAAAAATACCTTATCCATTCAACCGCTTCATTCATTCATCCCGTCGATTGAAAAAAAAAAACAAATCATCCCGTATGATTATAACGATCGTCCAGATGAAGTGACCATTAAACACTGAAAAGTGCATGCAAACGGTTTAAAATCTGACACTTTGACACATTACACAAATCGTCCCGCACGAAAATGTTTTGTCCCGGATGATTTTTGCAAAAAAAAATTGATTTTGCACACAAACAAAACTAAAATTCAAAAAACACATTAAAAACACCATGTACAATAATAAAACACTGATTAAAAATAAATCACACAAAAACAAGATTAAAAACTCATAACAAACACAAAAACATTAACTAGAAAACAAACATCAATGTTGTAGAAAATATTTTTATTTAATCTTTTAAATCAATCACACCAAGTCTTGTTCTTAATGCACTGAAAGTATCAAAGGCTAAAGGTTTTGTAAAAATGTATACAATTTGATTTTCAGTTGTAACATGAATGAGTTCAATTTCTCCCTTGGATACATGATCCCTTATGAAATGATGTCTTATGTCTATGTGTTTGGTTCTTGAATGTTGAATAAGATTTTTAGAAATATAAATAGCACTAGTGTTATCACAATAAATTGTAATAGTACCTATAGACAATCCTAAATCAATCAACTATTGTTTCAACCAAAGTACTTGTGCCACACAACTTCCTAATGCAATGTATTTAGCTTCAGCAGTAGATAGGGCTACTGAATTTTGTTTTCTACTAGACCAAAAGACTAAAGAATTTCCCATGAATTGACATGTTCCAGAAGTGCTTTCCTATCCACCCTACAGCATGCAAAGTCAGAATCTGAATAACCAATTATTTCAAATGAAGAGCTAAACTTAGGATACCAAATTCCAAAGTTCTGAGTTCATAACAGATATCTTAAAATCCTTTTCACTGCTGTCAAATGTGATTCTTTTGGATCTGATTGGAATCTAACACTCAAGCAAATACTAAACATGATATCGAGTTGGCTAACAGTCAAGTAAAGTAAAGATCTAATTATCCCTCTAAATTTCTTTTGTTCAACAGATTTTCCCTTAGGGTCCTTATCCAACAGAACTGAGGAACTCATTGGTGTACTAACAGGTTAAATATTGTCCATTCCATACTTTTTGAGGATGTCCTTAACATACTTTGATTGACTAAGAAATGTGCCTTCCTCAATTTGCTTAATGCTAAATCCTAGAAAGTAACTCAAATCTCTCATTAGACTTATCTCAAATTCAATACTCATTATTTTAGAGAAATCATCACAAAGATTTTTTTTGAATATCCAAAAATGATATCATCCACATAAATTTGAACAATGAGTATATCCTTTTCACATTTCTTCAAAAAAGAGTTGTATCCACGCTTCCTTTTTCAAAAGATCTTTCAAGTAGGAAGGTGCTCAACCTCTCATTCTAAGCCTTAGGTGCTTGTTTCAATCCATATAATGCCTTTTTCAACTTGAAAATATGATTTGGGTATTTAGAATTTTCAAAATCTGGAGGTTGTTCTACAAAAACATCCTCTTGAATTATTCCATTTAAAAAGGCACTTTTGACATCCATTTGATACAATTTAAATCCTCTAAAACAGGCAAAGGCTAGTAAAACCCTAATTGTTTCAAGTCTAGCTATAGGGGCAAAAGTTTCCTCAAAATCAATTCCTTCAATCTGATTATACCCCTTAGCTACTAATTTAGCCTTATTTCTAATGATCACACCTGAGTCATTCATTTTATTTTTGAATATCCACTTAGTTCCAACTACACTTTGATCCTTTGACCTTATAGTTAATTTCCAAACTTTATTTCTTTCAAATTGATTCAACTCTTCTTGCATGGCCTAAATCCAAAATTCATCCGATAGTGCTTGATCAATATTTATGAGTTCTATAGTTGAAATGAAGGCTTAATGATTGACTTCCTTATTTAATCCACGCCTAGTTTATACACAATCACTAGGTTCACTTATAATCAATTCCCTTAGGTGGTTTTTAGAAAATCTCAAATCTCTAGGCAAAGGGTTATCTATCTCCAAATTTACCAATGATATCCCTATCTCTTTGAAGAATTTCCAGATTTTCTTCCAAATTCATCTTATCAATCTTTTGAGAGTTAATCTCAATTTCATCTTCTTCAACATTTGGCTCTTTCATATTTTCAGATTCATCAAATACAACATGTGTGGTCTCCTTAATTACTAAAGCTCTTTTATTGAATACCCTATAAGATTTTTCAACACTTGAGTATCTAACAAAAATTCCTTCATTTGATTTTGGATCAAATTTTCCTAAGGCTGATTTTCCATTATTATGAATGAACACCTTGCAACCAAAAATATACAAATGAGATAAATAAGGTGTTCTTCCTTTTAGAAACTCATAGGGTATTTTATTTAATTTTGATCTCACATTCATTCTATTCAGAACATAACATGCAGTGCTAACTGCCTCAGCCCAGAAATATTTTAGAAGTGAATATTCTGCCAACATTGCTCGGGCGGCTTCTATTAATGTTCTATTTTTTTTCTTTCGTCTACCCCATTCTGCTATGGAGTTCTAGGTGCATAAAAGTTGTGATTAATTCTTTTTTCCTTACAAAATTCATCAAATTTCTCATTATCAAATTCTCCTCCATGATCACTTTGTATAGAAATAATTTCATGCCCTAGTTTTATTTGAATCCAAGTCAAAAAATTTCTAAATTCCTCAAATGATTCACTCTTATGAAATAGAAATCTAACCCATGTGAATCTTGAGTAATCATCCACAATTACAAATCCGTATATCTTCCCTCCTAGACTCACAGTTCCAACAGGTCCAAAAAGATCCATATGCAAAATCTCTAAATGTTTACTAGTTCTAAGATCCTTATTGGACTGAAAAGAGGACTTCACTTGCTTTCCTAATTGACATGCATCACAAAGGTGATCCTTAGTAAAGCATAGTTTAGGTATACCTCTCACTAAGTTCTTTTGAGTAATCCTCATAAGGTTTTTCATGCTAGAATGACAAAGTCTCCTATGTCATAGCCATGATTCATTAGATACAGTTTTCAAACAAAAAGCAGTATGAGAATTAATGCAATTTAAATCTAACATGTAAATATTATTTACCCTTTTATCATTCAAAATATTTTTATCATTTAGGCTTAATATGCAGCTAGTAGGAAAAAAGTTTACACAATAACCTTTATCACATAGCTAGCTTATACTTAACAAATTATGCTTTAAGCCTTCTACCAATAACACATTGTCAATGAAACAATTCTTAAAATTTCCAATCATACCTGATCCAACCATCTTCCTTATGGTGTTATCTTCAAGTGTAACCTTGCCTCCACTCCTGGCTACCAGCATTATGAATTAAGCAGTATCTCCAGTCATATGCTTTGAACATCCGCTGTCCAGGTACCATATGCTCTCACGAGGTCTTGTGTGAGAGTGACCCTACAAAATTATCAAACGTTAGACTTGGGAACCCAAACAAGTTTGGGTTCACCTTTTAACAATTTTTAATCAGATACATGTATGATATGTCTAGGTTTATGCATCTTAAGTCTCCACACCAAATTATATTTCATCTTCAAAGTACAGGTGTGAGCTATATGTCCAAATAATTCACAATTATTATATTTTACTTTTGGAAATGGTTTTAAAAGTCTTCTAACATTCTCCTTTACCTTTTCTTTGCTAGAATTGGCTTTGAGTTTTGGGTAATCCGTCTTTATATGTCCAAGTTTCTTGCACTCATAGCAAATAATTTCATTTGAAACCTTGGCATTTCTATTGAATTTACATCTAATCCACTGCTAGTGTCTCTTCTTTTTCTTCTTCAAAAAGCTTCTGAATTGTCTAGTCATCAATGCGATGTTGTCTTCATCCTCAGGTTGTGAGTGTTCACTCTCAGACTCTTCCACATTCAGTGCTATATTTTTCTCCCTTCGTGGTTCACCTGCATCAACCTTTCTTTGGCTAACTCCTTGCTCGTAAGCAATAAGCGAACCAAGAAGATTGTCAATAGAGTAAATGTTTAAATCCTTAGACTCTATAATTGCAATAATTTTAGCATCATATGCAGTAGGTAAGAAACGAAGAATCTTTTTAACCATTTCAGCATTTGTTAACTCCTTACCCAATGCATGTAAAGAGGTGACAATTTGTGTGAATCTTGTGTACATATCAGAAATAAATTCATTTGGTTTCATACAAAATAGTTCATAATCATGCAACAAGATGTTAAGTCTAGATTGCTTAACCTCATTAGTCCCCTCATATGTTATACAAAGTCTATCACATATTTCCTTTCCACTTTTGCAAGTGGAAACCCACATGTAGTCTTTTGATTTTAAAGCACAAAAGAAACTATTCAAGCATTTGGCGTTAAATTGTGTTAAGTCACGTTCTTCTACTGTTCAGTCTGCAAAACATGTTTCAACTCTAAATCCGTCAACTAATCTAGTTGGTTTTGTATAACCTTCCTGGACTAAGATCCACATACGATAATCAAGTGACTGTAAAAAAGTAGGCATGCGAGTTTTTCAAAAATCAAAATGTATATTGTCAAACAGTGGATGTCTAGTTATAAAGTAACCCTCATGTATATTTCAGTTTCCAAATGTAGCCATCTACATTAATCAAAAAGTAGTCTAAACTTATGATTTTGAAACAATGCTCTGATACCACTTGTTGTAACTCGTTCACTATGAATTAGGTTGTTAAGCCTAAGTTTATGTCCCACGGCTAACCAAGAGGGGGGTGAAATAGTTTTCAACCACAGTTTTAAAACAGTAAATCACAAAAGTAAAAAGTAGCAGAAAAATAAAGACACCATATTTATAGTGGTTCGATCAAAACCAGACCTACATCCACTCCCCGAAGGCACCCTCCGAGTATTACACTAATACCACTAGTGACTCTCCTTTTGCACCCACATCAAGGCGAAGAAGCCTTTACAAAAACTCTTCTCACCACTACCCGGTGCAGTAGAGAACCATCATCCTTTTACACTATCCTCAGTGCTGGCAGAGAACCGTCCGTCCTTTCACACTCCTCCAATGTCGGCAGAGATCCGTTCATCCTTTCACACTCTCCTAGTGTGGGCAGAGAACCCTTCTTTCTTACACACTCTTCTAGTGTGGACAGAGAACCCTTCATCCTTTCACACTCTCCTAGTGTGGGCAGAGAACCCGCGGCTGTTCACACTCTCCAAGTGTTGGTAGAGAACCGAATCTCCTTGACAGATCTTCTCACAAGAATTCTAGAAGGAAGAAAGAAAAGAGTGAAGTAATCCCAAATCACAAGTAGAGATTCTTACCTTTGAATACCATGCAAAGCCTTCACGCTCCAATGGTAAGAATCCTCCTTTGAATGCACTCTCATACTCTCTCCTTGACTCTTCTTTCAATAGGCAAGAAAATCAATGAGCAAAAATATTGGGTGGCAGTAAAAATTGGACCTTATATAGGAGAGACAAGAAAAACCGTCCAAAAACTATAAATATTAAAGTCAACACGAAATGGATCATCCTGTACGATCGTGGATCGTCCTGGACGATTTTACCTAAAGTGTCGAAAGTGATCCTAATGAATATTGATACGAACTATATTCATACAAGATCACCGTCCCTTTCGAACTAGGTTCGTCTGGATGAACAGTTATTTTATAGGTCGGTTCCCAAATAACTACAGGATGTAACCAACTTACTTAAGTTGGTTCCCATCGTCCTGGGACGAACACGAATTTCATCTGGATGAAATGTTTATAGAGAGTAACTCGTCCAGGAACGATTATAAATGTCGTATGGACAAAAATTTCATAGAGCCCAACTTGTCCTGGCACGATTATAATTTTGTCTGGATTAAAATTTTACAGAGCCTAGCTCGTCCTGACACGATTATAATTTTGTCTGGACGAAAATTTTATAGATCCTAGCTCATCTTGGGATGAAAATAATTTCATCCTGGACGATCAGGACTTAGAAAAAAATTTTCTCCAAAACCTGTTCATTCCATTGCTCTTATAAAGAGATAACTGACCTGATCATCCTGTACGAATTGTATTCGTACCGTACGATCAACACAAAATTTTTAAGATCTCCTCATATGTGTGTGTGTGTTTATTCACTCAATTACAATCACTCCCTCTCAAACTTAATTCATACAAAAATTACAAGCTTCAAAATACAAGATATCTCATGCTGAATTCGATTTGAAGTCTTCAAAATTCATTATCTTTCACCATCTCTCTAAAAAATAGAGAGGCTTCCTTCTTTTTAGCCTCTCTATAATTCCAAAACACAAATGAAGACATTAATTACATAAAGGGAAAGAGTCCCCACCTATCTTCTTCACATTTCCCTTCTCCCCTTCTTTTTATAGGAATAACTTCAATTGGTCCCAAAAATTTAAGTTGACAATTTAATTTTTGTTTAGTAACACATGGCAGGTCATTATTAGAAACCAGTTATTCTTTCACTCTAGATTTAGCAATTGCAACATTAGAATTATTACCTTCAGAAGTAGGAGTAACAACAACTTTCAATTCTCTATCATTATTTGAAGAAGTTGTAAGTTCAATTATATCTTCAGCAGGATCACTAGAACCAACATAAACTAGACCTGAATCATTATTTATAGGATCATTTGTATTTTCAAGAATATCATCATGAATAACAACAAGTGATCTTCAATATCTTCAGCCAACATATCAAATCTGTTCGCCAGACAAATATCAGGCTTTAAACTATCCCAGTTTTTATTCCCTTTAATATTTTTTTTCCATATTCTCCACCCTATCATATTGAATATTATTCTCAGATTGTACTTCATAGGATTTTTGATTGACAGCCTTCTCCTTATTCAATTCCTTCAGTTTGAACCACCTTCCCTTCTCCACCTCTTGAATCTATTATTTCTAAATTTCACATGCATCCATGGTCCATATTCCTCCTTTTGATTATTAAAGATTGAAGCTTCATGATCCTCAAAAGTAAATTCCAAAGAGCTTTTGTTAATACCTTTAGCATTACCTTCTTGAGCACGAAGTACGTTGCATTCTGATTTCAAATGCCGAATCTTAACACAATGAAAACAAAATGAAGTAATCTTCTCATATTCAACCTTTTGAAAAAATCTTCCACCCAATCCATCAAACCAAATTCCCAAAGGTAAAATTAATATGAACACAAGCACGAGAAAATTCCCTCTTTCCCCATTTAAAGGAATTGCTATCTAAGTACATAAGTGTTCCAACTTTTGAATCAATTTTAGCAATATTAACTTCATCCCAATAGTACAAAGGTAGAAGAGGTAAACGAATCCAAACCAGAGTAGTTAAACCTTTTAAAGATAATGTTGAAAAAAATGGAGATGATTTGTCTATACCTACAATGTGACCCCCAACTTACCATGGACCACCACTGAGAACTTCTTCCATAACTTCGACTGACTTAAAGGAGTATATGATCCAATCCAACCCCAAAGTTGTTAAGTGAAAGTTGCCAAATTTGCTCCATTGCCTTCTAAACTCCTCCATGCTACACACGGGAAAAAGGGATATTAAAAAAGCACTTACATATAAAACACATCAAAAACATATATAAAACACAATCAAAGCGCAGATAATGCTCCACAAAAGCACAGTGAAAGCATAATAAACAGTAAAGTGAATTTCTATAGAATTTTATTAGTATTTTTAATAATTTTGAAAAGACATACAATTTCAAAAATTTTCCATATAAAATTGAACTATATTGAACACTTACTGATAAAACACAACAAAAGTGCAACTAAGCTGCATTGAAAGAATATTAAAAGACCAGCAAAAGTGCAGTAAAAGTGCAATAAAAGTGCTTTTAAGAAATATTTTTTAAAAAATGACATCTGCATTTCGCAACGCTTTTACTGCAGTTTTGTTGCACTTTAGATTCGCTTTTACTGTTTTATTAGTGTTAAAACTTTACACCATGATCTGAAGTATTATATTTTGTAAAAAATATTTCTAGCATGAGCTAAAGTAATACTTAGTGGAAAAAGGATAGTAGCATGAACTTAATTAAAAAAAAAAATCTAATTTTATTACTTAATACAAATATTAAGTTTAATACAAAGTTATATTTTTTAATAAACAATCATTAGTCATTACAATTAAAAGTACTTACAAGTGCATTTTTGAAGAAATAACATCCACAATCATTCTAATGTACTTAGGCCCTAGCTATCTGGTTATTAATTCCTGAATGAAGAATTCGAGCATGCTTGAGAAGTTCATTTGTGTTGAAGGATTTTCCTTTTCTACTGTTTTCACTTAGGGTAGGTTTCTCTGTTGAAAAAATTAGGCTTAGCAAAATATATATTGCCTCATCATATATAATGAAAAGAAACAACGAGGATATTAAATCTTACTCTTAGGCTTCTTCTTCTTTTTTCAATGGCCCTTTAGTCTTACATTAGAGATGCATTTAGGCCTACTCTTTAGTTGATCTTTTTTTTTTTTTTTTGCAAAGCCACCTTATTTATTTCCAATAAACTTATGGCTTTTTATCTTGCCATCTAAAATCAAGTATATATTTTTCAGCCATGTCTTTCAGAACAACAAACATGTGCTGCTCAGCTTTGATGTGCTTTTTCTACACACTTGTATGCGCTTGTACTGATCATTATTGTGCTTTTTCTACGCAACTTTGTTTAAGAACTTTGAAAAATTAAAAATTTTTGAAAACCCTTAAAACAACCTAGGATAAGATAGAAATTTACTGATAAGTTGAAACCCTGAGTAGTTCTGACAAATTAACTTCTAATTCCTAAACATTTCCATACATCCTTTCATATTCGTGTCCTGTGAGAATTCCATCTCCGCAAATATAGCAACATTGTTTCTCGTGTATTTCTTTCGGAACAATATCAGAAACCCTAAATATTTGAATTTGAAAAATTTTAAGAATTTTTTCTTTAAATTGAACGTCAACTTTAAACCTTCTTACAAAAAGTATAAGTCAAGAACGCGGAACTATTTTAGAACTTCGCAGTTCGCACCAAATAATTTCTGATAGGCCAGCCACTAGGCATGCGGGACTCGATTCGCACGCATGCCTTGCCACTGATTCCACCGTCGGTCACACGTGCGAACCGTCTCGCGAGCGCTGCGACGTCCGCCCCCCTCTCCCTTCATTCCAGTCTACAGCCGAGGGAAGTCGTCCCCCCCACACGCAAATCCGGTGAATCCACGTCTCTTCTGCTCCATTCTTATTACTTTTTCTTCTGGCTGAGTAAATCTGGGGTTCTACCTACCTTGCGTCCACATTCCTGCATTTCATTGTTCATCGCGTTTTTTTCTGAATCACTACACACATCGGATGCAGGGTAAGCTGCTGTGAGCATTCTTGAACAGTTTTCAGCCTATGCTGCTGAAGTTTCTCGCAGATTGCGTCGATTGGTATAGTAGAATGATTAACTTAGCTGGTTTTGTTCATCTGTACTATCCATTGCGCCTGTTGCGTAGATTGTTCTGTACAGGATTGAAATTCGGCATATTAATGTCCTCTGTGACAACGTTGGGTGTGTTTAAGATTTGTCCGAGCTATCGTGCGGCGTGATTGTGTTGTTTGTTGGTGGGCGCACTACCTCTTGTAAGTTTATTGTGGGGAGAGAGGGTATTCAGGGCTTATTGAATGTTTATGAGTTCTCCTCGTAAACTGTAGTTAAATTCATGCTGGTAAGTGGGAGTTTCTTGTGAAAAACCCGGTCAATTGGTTCAGTTAAGTAAGCAGGGGTTTTCAGGCTATTTCCATACATTTCGTAAAAAAACATGTTAGCATTATTCCTGAATCCTACAAGGTTCTAAGTCCAGTTAAAGATAATTTTTTCTTGTCTGAACTTTGTTCCTCTACCTTATGCCATCTTCTGAAGTGACTAAGTTGAAGATAATGTTTTCTTGTCTGAACTTTGTTCCTCTACCTTATGCCTTCTTCTGAAGTAACAAGCTGATCATCAAAACAGCTTAAAACAGTTTGGACTGTTAGATGTACTTGCAATGCTTCCTTGACGGGGTGGAATACAATTTTTATTGTTGCAAACTGAAAATTTCTTAGCATCAGCCAGAAGGGTCCAAACAAGTTTATTGGTGCAAATAAAAAATTTCTTTAGTATCAGCCAAATGTGCAGAGGTGGTCAACCTCCTGAGGTTTCCCCAAAAAAATACAGGAAATGATTCTAGCCGTAAAGATAAATGCAGTGAAAGCATTAAAAAACATTTAATTTATGATCTAATTATGGTATTTTGAGTTCTTTGTAAAAATTGTATGAATCATTATTATCTACCAGAACGTCACAATTATTTGAAGGTTAAAAGAGTGCATAATTGGTATCAATTACTAAGGCTTCGTTTGAGACTGCTTTTTTACTGCTTCTTAAAGCAGCTTTTTGGTACAAAAGTTTTAATTTTTGTACTTGAAAGTTGCTTTAAGAAGCAAGAAGAAAGCCGTCCCAAACGAAGCCTAAATCTTGATTGTATTCTTCTTTTGATCCCTTTGGCACTCTTAGCTCAGCTTGTACAATTGCGAGGAAACTGTGTTGAACCCTATCATGTGAAGGAGAAGCTCTAATTTTATTTCAACTGAGTTTGAACTAATCTTGATGAATCAGAGATATCTGTGTCCATCTATGAGAAGCTGCTTATATGCTTCATGACATTGAAGGGAAATAAAGCTAGTCATATCACTTAGGAGAATGCTAATGTTGATGATGATGATATGAGCTTATGTTATCATAAGCTTGTTGCATGTTAAGGTGAACTTTTGCATCTTAATGACTATATTTTTTTCAGCATGGAAAGCAAGCATTCTACTTTTATTAGATTAAATGAGAATTTGATTCTTAATAGGACACAATGTAGTAAAAGGATACATGTAGCCGAACCTACGTAGTGGGATAAAAGCTTTTTATTGTTGGAAACAAAACAATCTGCGGACCGCATTTTATAATTTAATTACTTGGAAATAAGGCTCCCTCCAACAAATAGAAAATTAAAAAATTGAGTCATATCTCCTTGCTTTTGGATCTTCACACAAATTAAAATGATTGTTAAATTTATGTTTTCTAGTCTTCTATTTCCATTAATTTTTCAACGCATTTGATGAAGAAAGTTTTATTGTAAACCTTTCTGTAAGCTATGTTCAAACTTTGAAGGTCAAGTGTAGGTTATGGTAGCTTTTTTATTCATTTATACTATGTTCTAATTTTCAACGATGCTTTTTTATTCATTTAAATCTTGTCTCTAATTTCCACTTAAATTGATTCTTGTATGGTTATGGTAGCTTTTGCACGAATTAGAATAATTATTTCGGTATTAAGCAGTAGAAGCTTATAATCTTTTTGATTATATGCTTAGTAATTGTCTCATTCTTTATTTTTTTTCTTTTCTTTTCCTCATGTAAAGTTTCTTTCTTGAGCAGTTGGATGGTGATCATAACTATGATGGGTAATAACTATCTGCAGTCCACACACTACAATTTTTTTTTGGAGGATTAATTTCAATTGCCTGTTGCATTTGACATACATCTTGATGGGCTTGCATATGATCAACTATTGGAAACAACAACTTGGTTCTATATTATTAGTTTATTTTGCAGTGAGGATTAACTGTGCTATCAATTCAGATGGTAAGAGAAGGTGGAATTGAAGTTAAAACCCTCATAGACATTTTCTTCCTCCTTTCCAGCCATGTGTGGGAATTAGAAACGTGTAACATTTTTTTTACAGGTGCAGCACTTCTTAGTTTTAAGTCAGCAATTGTTGGTTCTGATGGTATCTTTCTCCAATGGAATCAAGAGGATCCTGATCCTTGCAAGTGGAGAGGAGTGACATGCGACTCACATTCAAAGAGAGTAACTCACTTGTAAGTGCAGTCAGTAAACATACCTGTCTCTAGGCTAAACATAATCTTTTCACAGTGATTGTCCTTTCGATTGTGTTTGTTTGTGTGCATGAGTGACTTTTTGGCACTTTTTCTTTATGATTATGTTTATAAATTGTTCTTTTCCTTGGAATACACAAATCCTTATACTCATTATATTGGGTAATTTACATGCATGACACTTAAATGTTATGGATTTACATATATGTCCTCCTTATTTGAAGAATAGAAGGTAAAACCTTTAATGTAGATTTAGCTAACATTACCATCTCCATCCTAGTTGAGATGCCTTTACCTCATTTTTAATTGCCGATGGATGCTAATATGTTGTCACAGCCAGATCCTTGCCTTGGTTTCTCAATGCTCTACAATGATGCCTCCTTGTCTATGTTGTTGCTCAATGATCTTTTATGGTGCGTGTGGAGAAAAAGATGTAGACTATGATAGGAAAATAAATAGAATTTCAGCTTACTGGCCTTGTTGATGTCTTGTTGTCATTGTCAACCAAACCTTAACTTCTACCATTTTTCATGCTAGGAGGCCAATTTTTACTAGTTTTGATTATTTTTCTATGCATTGATCATCTAAAAATTTGCTGCCTATGAAGGTAACTTAAGTTTGCTACGGTTTGGCAATATCAGACTTTGTTGTCTGTCAAGCATCACAAAACTTTCTTCGCACCTTTAGTGACAAGCTATGTAAGATTGAATGCGCCACCTCCATTATTTTAGTTATTAGTCTAACACACTGAGGTTAAACCAAGGGTTAGGCACTATACGATTGAATGTCCAGCCTGTGTCAATTATTAGTCTAACTTATTGAGATTGAACCAAGGGTCAGCCACAATGATAGGGTGTAATATTTGAAAGATGGAGCAAATTATGTGTTTTTACTTTTTTTAATCAAAACATGGTTGCTATTTATTTAAATAACATAGCTTAATGTTGCAACTAATTAAAAAACTCTTAGTATATTTCTTTTTAAAGAAGTTAGTTGCTGTGGTTAGGCTAATACATTTGAATCATTTGTATTATATTTATTACGAAAAGCATCATTAAAATAAACCTAAATTTAAGTATTAAATTAGACCATCATCTTATATTTGGGTTAGACATAATTCATTCACTTAAAATGCCTTGAAAATACAATAGTCTAAAAAATAAATAGATTAATGATAATTGTGGTTAGACAAATGATATGCAATCTGATTGTGATACTTATATATAGAAACTTAAAGTATATCCTTGAGATATTTGAATAAGTATCATTATTGTGGTTTCTAGAGTCCATTGGAGGTAATTAATTGAAAATTTCCCCTCTTTTTTTTTTTTTTTAGGATTTTTTGTTTATTGCTACACAAATAAAACTTATTTAAATACCTTAAGAGTCCACCATCTTCTTGTGACAAAGATAATTTTATTGTTTTATTTCAATGTATAAAAATATTTGAATTATCTGTTTTGAATAGATTTTGGATATGGATAGGATTAGAATTGATTTCAAATTATTTGATGTTATCTTTGTTGTCTTACAAATTTTAATAAGGGTTCATGGCTTTTATTTGGATTATTACTTAAAATTGAAATATTAACTTCCTCTCCCTCTCTATTTATTGTTGGACTTCATATTATTCATTCTCATTCTTCTTTTATTACTTGCCATCCATCATTTGATGCCTCCCTAATCATGATCTAGCTCCTCATCTTGATTACCAATGGTCATGATTGAATGTATCGAATTGGGCACTAAGATTTCAAAAGCATTCTAATCATAGTGTATGTGCACTTGTCCATAAGCACAATTGCCTACCCATGCGTTTGCATGCCTTGAAAGTTCGAGTATATTGTTAAACCTAATACAACTGTCCTAAGGCTAACCAAGAGGGGGGTGAATTGATAATTTAAAATTCTCTTGAATTTTAGAAAACTGATTTAAGATTTCCACAAAATATTTTTTAACCACTATAATTTAAAGTACATAAAATAAAAAATACAGTAAAAAGTAAAAGAACTGAAGAATACCAAATTTTATACTGGTTTGGTCCAACTAGACCTACGTCCACTTCTTGAAGACTCCTTCAGGTATTGCACTAAAGCAAAAGTGACTATCTTTTTGCTCATACAGCAAGGCAGATAAGCCCTTACAAAACCTCTCTTCCACCAACCTGGTGCGGCAGAGTACCAACATCCTTTCTCACCCTCCTTGTGTTGACAGAGTACCAATATCCTTTCTTACATTCCTGGTGATGGCAGAGTACCAACGTCCTTTCTCACCCTCTTGGTGATGGCAGAGTACTAACATCATTTCTCACCATCCTAGTGACGGCAGAGTACCGTGGTCTTCTTTGAAATTCTTCTCTCAAGAGCCTTCATGGAAGTAGGAAGAATCTTGAAGAATAAACAAGAGATCCTTACCTTTGGACAACCTTGTAAATCCCCTCATAATTTTCTCTTAAAAGATCTCTCATCCTTCACTCCTAAAACTCTCTCCCAAACATTCTCCTTATCCACTCTCAAAATAAATTCGTAGCAATATTATTAGAGTGTCAGTTTTTTAGGATACTTATATATGAAAGACAAAAAAAATCATCCAGAAAACTAAAAATTTCAACAGGAACGTACTTAGATCGTATAGTTTGATCGCACTTCGTATGCACGAATAGTTCAAAAATTCATGTACGATCCTGTATGAACAAGATTTTGTATTCTGTCAGTCGTCTGTTCGAACTGACATAATACTGTACGAACAGTTCAAAACTGAACAAGTTCGTCCGATACGATTATGTACGAACCCATTTCATACACTGTGAATCGTCTGTACAAACCATATATCGTACAATACAAACTGTTTAAACAACTCATGCTTTGTTTGATACGAACGTGGACGATTTCATTTCGTACTCTGGGAGTTGTTTGTACGAACCCAACATCATATAATACGATCCGTTCAAAAATATATGAGATCGTTTGGGATGAACTGGTATGCACCCATTCGTACTCTGTGAGTCATCTGTACGAACAATTCAAAAAATGATGGGTTCATTTGGGATGAATTGGTACGTACCCATTTCGTACTTTGTGAGTCGTTTGTACGAAACATTATCGAGTATGAAAATTGCAAAAAAAAAAATTTCCAGGCATGATTTAAATAATTTCATTTTGAAGAAATTACCATGACAAACCGTATAGTATGATTTAAAAATTGTATAGTATAATTAGTTTTAAAATATAAAATTTTGACTCATTCCCTCAGTGTGTATGCACAGTTATCCAATTACAATCACAATTTTTGAGACTCAAGAAAAATAGAAAAATAACAGGCTTTATTACAAGAAATACTAATTTAATCTGTCTTGAAGTCTTCGATAGTCTGGAGTATGATTTTTCTGAAACGTTAGTGCACACAAACAACACGAAGAAAATGTATCCAATGTATGTTAGGAGAAATAATAATTATAACAATAATATTTTGGTATCATCAAAAAGTCACATGATATAAAACTTAATCTTGAAATCTAAGATAATCGTCCCATTTTTGATGATGACAAAATAATTATTATTTGAGTTAATAATAAAGATAATTTTTCTCCTAAGCTTCCCCCTCAATGAATGATCCATTTAAATACAAGAGATTCCAATGAAAATCAAAACAATAACAAATAAAAAAAACATACATACCATAAAACACACACAATTCACATATCACTTAAATCACACAAAAATAATCATACAAACATCAAACAATAACTAATGAAATGCAACAAAACACACAATATACACATCATGTAAATCACGTAAAAATAATCATACACACATCAAACAATAATTAATGACTCCCCATTTTGTCAACAACAAAAAGGGAAGTACCTCTTGAAAAGATAATTTTCTTTTGATAAATTAAATAAATGATGAAGATAAAGATTTTAAATTATTTGCAAAGACAATATTAACTTCCTAATGCGAATAGAAATGTCTCAAATTTTAAATCAAAGAATAATTAAGATAAGAAAAGTCAACCAATTTCACAGTTCGTTTTAAACATATCAAATAAAAATAATTATTACGAAATTGATGAAATAAAGATTTATTAGTTTCTAATTCAATAGTGCAGATTATTATTGATTAAATGAATTTGAATAAGAGATAGAAAGATAAAGAAAAGAACTTAATGAAACTTTCAATCGACAACATTGCACATCTTTTGATTTTTTGGCAAATTTGTGCTTCTTTACAGTTTGGGCTAATTTTATGCTTCTTTTCACTTTAGCGAACATTACGCATCTTTTTAAACTTGTGGCATATTTTGTGCATCTTTTCAAGCCTGATATGCTTTGTGCATCTTTTTATATTTTTGGTCTTTCCAATATCAATATCTTAAAACAAATTCTAATAATTAACAAAAGTATACACATTGAAAAAAAGAAAATAAAAATAACACTTCTATTTTGAAATAATTATAATTAAATAATATTTATCTATAAGAATATTAAGATGATCTTCTAATCTACATTCAACCATAATTTAATTTAAAATTTTGAGAAATTAAAATTTGCAAGGAAATTAATTTGTAAAGTTTTTTAAATTTTATTCTAGAGATCAACTATATTTGATTAGTTTATAAAAACTTAAAGCAATTAAAGAAGAATAATTTCAACATAAGACAAAACATCATTCCATTAAGCACATGTAACACATACAACCAGTACATCATACCAGAAAGGAAAAAATATTACATAGCAAAGCCATCACTTGAGATCAAAAGAAACAACACAATAATAAGTATAACAAAAAAACCACAACTCAAATCCTGAGGGACCCTGGTCTGGAGGTGGCTGAGGGGTGAACATCGTAAAGTAGCTATTGATCGTAGCTACTTGAGTGTTGACATAGTTGAACTGTCCTCTAATCCACCCCATGTCTTTATTGTACCTTGCATCCTGCTGGTTTAGGTGAGTCTCAATTTGATTAAAATGTTGATTAAAATGAGATTCAAGTCTATCAAAATGCTAGACCACTTTTTGATAGAAATACTAATCAGGTCTAGGAGCAGGTACTCCTTCATCGTCAGATTCCTCTCTCTCAGTTCATTAGTCTCAGTTAAAAAGTGCACAGAAAGAAGCATCAGTAAGATAGATAGGAAGTTGAGTAGGTGAATTAGGATGAATCAGGTTGTACTTCTTTTCTAGAATATAGGCTACCAAATATTCTAAAGCCACATTTTTCTTTCTCTTATTGTGAGGAAATCCAATATCAGAAAGCTTATAGATATAGTCTATAATCAGTTGGGCTTCGTCTATAAGAGTGTTTGTCATGATAAGGTATGTGACTGTAGATAATAAAGGAGTTAGGTTGATATTATCACTAGCTTTAGGTATAATAAAAATTTTTAATACATGCTGGATGATGCTAGCATTTTTGTTCAGGGTGTACACATGAGATAGGTGATTTACTTGAGCAACACCTCTAAGAGTTTGGTTAATTTCAGACCAGTCAAAATCAGATCTAGAGGTCATTGTGTGCGCCCTAATCCCTTCAGTCCTAAGAAGCAGGAAGGTACCTAAATCTTCCTTGGTTATTTCTTCTCGTAGCTTAAAGACATATGAAGTCATCCTAGTGTGATATTTGTTTAATGTTGTCACGACCCAACCCGACCGGGACGGATCCCGTTCGCATCGGGCCGCGACGGAGCCAACAAATCCAGGATCTGGCTTTGGAATTTGCTTCAGAATTTTCTTCCAAATATAATACAGACAGAAAAACACAGAGCTACTATAAACATCCAAACACAGCGCAGATCATCTATCTTTTTATTCATCAAAATAATCATATACAGATACAGTGCATGGCTTCAGACAAAAAGAACATAACATAATAGAAAAGCCATAACTGTACAAAAATCAAAAGTATCAAGTACCTAATCACAGATCGGACTCCGAACGTCTAATCCAAGACCTCATTCCCTTTCCTAGAACCTGAAAACCATGCAGAAAATAAGGATGAACTAACAGCTCAGCAAGACATCAATCACCAATCCAAATCATCAGAAACACACATCAGAAATCATATCAGAAAAGTATCCGTACAGAATTGAACAATCGTACAGAAATCGTATAACAGACAGAACAGATAACAGCTCAATCAGAAATTAAACATCGGATACGAAAGACTGAAGTCATGTCAAATCAGAGTTCAGAACAGATTCATAAAGCTTTAAGAGTAGACAGAATCGTACAGAATAATCAGAATCGTACAGAAATAAGAAATCAAATAATTCACAGAACAGTTCAGATATCAGATGTCCCTGACACAAACAGAATCTCGACGGATTCTGGCCCTTATGTCTCCTTCCCTGACACAGACAGAATCTCAATGGATTCTGGCCCCTTATGTCTCCCGTTGTGCTTATAGCACCAGAACAGAACATATATCAGAGGTTCCGGAACATTTTCAGATTTCAGAGCTCATTTCACATTTCAGAATTCCCTGACCCAGACAACGGAATCACATAGGATTCCGGCCCCTTATAACTCCCTTCTGATAGCACAAACACATCAAATATTTAAATCATCTTATTTCAGAAAATTCAGAAATCGTACGAAAATTCAGCGGCATAACGGCAGTATACGGAATTTACACAAAATTCACAGATCCAGAAATTTACCAAATTACCACAGAACATTCACAACAACATTATAAGACTTTCATTGTACTGACAAAACATTTTTTAACATTCTAATAATTTGCAGTTCAATTAAAACACCGCAGAATCCAAAATATCCGGTAAAAATCTTCTAGAAAATACTCAAAATGTGTATAATTAACATCTCAGAGACATACCAAAAGTTACGCGGTAAAACCTTTAGCAGTGCAAAATAAAATGAATTATTCGCTAACGGAAACAAATTTCGGAACAGAAAACGCGTCAAAAATCTTATTTCTAAAAATTGAGAAAGGCGGAATGTGCCTTACCTCGAGTCGGTCAACTTCTCTAACTATCACAATGGACGAAAACAGACCAGAGTCGCTCAAAAATCATCTTTTCCTTCTTTTCCTTCATTTTTCTATCTCCTGGACGTTCTCTCTCTTCCAAAAATATCTCATTTCTATATATATCAAAACTGATCGTCCCGGACGATCGCAACTTCGTCCCGGACGAACTAGGCTCTGGACGAATTTCGTCCAAACGAAATTAATTACCGTCACGTACGACTGGGCTCTGGACAATTTTCGTCCAGACGAAATTAATTTTCGTCCCGTACGATCGGCTCTGGACGATTTTCGTCTAGACGATCCGAATTTCGTCCAGACGAACCATGCAGCCAAACATGCTTTCCTGCACAACCTGTACCGATCGTCCCGGATGATCCAACTTCGTCCAGACGATCCTGGGAGCAAAATGGCATTTACAATCTCCCCAATTTCAGAAAAATATCGTCCTTGACATTGCCAAACCAAAACTCAGTCAGAAAAGATACGGATATGCTTGCCTCATGTCCGACTCCTTTTCCCACGTCGCTTCTCGTGCTGTTCGGTGCTTCCACTGAACTTTAACCATAGAAATTTGTTTACATCTTAGCTTATGTACATCATAAGTCAAAATCAACTCAGGTTCTTCTTCATACTTTAGATTCTCCTGAATCTCTACTTCATCAGCAGACAATTTCTTTCCAGAATCAGATACCCACTTTCTCAAAGTAGATACGTTAAAAACATTGAGCACATCAGACATCTGCTCAGATAGTAACAGTCTGTAAGCAGACTTCCCAATCCTTTCAAGAATTTCAAACGGTCCAACATACCTTGGAGTAAGCTTGCTCACCTTTCCAAATCTGTTGACTCCTTTCATCGGACTGACTTTGACATACACAAAGTCACCAACTTGAAATTCAACAAACCTGTGCTTCTGATTGTAATACTTGTGTTGTCGATCTTGTGCAGCTTTCAATCTTTCTTTAATCAGATTAACTTTCTTAACAGTTTCATTCACAAATATTGCACCCATTTCTTGTTTATCTCCTACCTCAGTCAGAGTCAAAAGAGTTCTACACTTTCGACCATACAAAGCCTCATAAGGTGACACACCAATACTGAATTGAAAACTGTTAATATAAGCAAATTCGATCAAAGGAATATGATATTCCCAGCTTCCTCCAAAGTTCAAAACACATAATCTCAGAAGATCTTCCAGTACCTGGATAGTCCTCTCAGACTGTCCATCAGTATGCGGATGAAAAGCCGTACTGAAATGCAACTTCGTATCCAATCCTTGTTGAATACTCTTCCAAAGTTTGGAAGTAAACCGTCCATCTCGATTAGATACAATCACATTAGGCACACCATGCAATCTGACAATTTCTTTCACATATACCTGTGTCAACTTATCCACCGGATCCGTCTGCCTGATCGGAAGAAAATGTGCAGACTTCGTCAATCGATCCACAATCACCCAAATAGCATCGTGCCCTTGCCTTGATCGAGGAAAACCCATAGCAAAATCCATCGTTACCTCCTCCCATTTCCATTCAGGGATAGGCAACGACTGCAAAAGACCTCCTGGTCGCTGATGCTCTGCCTTTACCAACTGTCAGACTTCACATTTCGAAACAAAATCTGTTATATCATTTTTCATTCCAGGCTACCAGAACAAACTCTTTATGTCTCCATACATCTTGCCACTTCCCGGATGAATCGTATAGCCTGAATGATGTGATTCGTACAGAATTTCTTTTCTCAGATCTCCAAACACAGGAATCCACAACCTGTTCTTGCAGAAAATAATACCAGAATCAGAAACTCGAAGTTCAGGCTTCTTACCAGATTCAATCTGAGTAATCAACTTCAAGTAATCAGAATCCGACTTCTGAGCTTCTTGAATCCTTTCTTCCAGGGAAGACTGAATGTTCATCTGAGTCAAAACAACAGAATCCGCACCAGTAGAGGAAATCACCTCTAACTGTAATCTTTCCATATCTCGTATCAGATAGGCATCAAAAGTGAGCTGAATACCTGATAATTCAGAAGACTTCCTGCTCAGATCATCTGCTACCACATTAGCCTTGTCAGGCTGATACTGAATTGTCAGGTCGTAATCCTTGATCAACTCAAGCCACCTTCTTTGCCTCAAATTCAGATCCTTCTGAGTGAATATGTACTTCAAGCTCTTATGATCCGTAAAGATCTCACATCTGACGCCATACAAGTAGTGACGCCAAATCTTCAAAGCAAAAACAACTGCAACCAACTCCAAATCATGCGTCAACTAATTTTTTTCATGTGGTTTCAACTGTCTCGAAGCATAAGCAATTACCCTACCATGCTGCATCAGAACACAGCCCAAACTTTTCAGTGAAGCATTACTGAACATCTGAAATTCTTTCGTACCTAACGGAAGTGCTAACACTAGAGCTGAAGTCAAACAATCCTTCAACTTCTGAAAACTAGCCTCACACTCCAATGTCCAGACAAAAGCTACTGACTTCTGAGTCAGTCTCGTCAGAGGCGTAGAAATCTGAGAAAATCCCTTCACAAATTTTCTATAATATCCGGCCATGCCTAAGAAACTACGTACCTCAAATACCGTTGTAGGCCTTGGCCAATCAGCAACAGCTTGTATCTTCTGGGGATCAACAGAAATACCTTCACCGCTCACCACATGCCCTAGAAAAGAAATGCTCTTCAGCCAGAATTCACACTTGGAAAACTTAGCATACAACTGATGCTGCTTCAAAGTCTCCAACACAATGCTCAAGTGTCTAGCATGATCTTCCTCAGAAGCAGAATATACCAGAATATCGTCGATGAAGATGATCACAAACTGATCCAGATATTCCTTGAACACTCTGTTCATCAGATCCATGAAAATAGCAGGTGCATTGGTTACCCCAAAAGGCATAACCAAAAACTCGTAGTGCCCATACCGAGTACTGAAAGCTGTCTTCAACACATCCACTTCCTTCACCTTTACCTGATAATATCCAGATCTCAAATCAATCTTCGAAAATACAGAAGAACCAGAAAGTTGATCAAACAAGTCATCAATCCATGGTAATGGATATTTATTCTTGATCGTGACTTTATTCAAATCTCTGTAATCAACACACATACAGAGTGTTCCGTCCTTCTTCTTCACAAATAGTATGGGTGCTCCCCAAGGAGAAACACTAGGACGAACAAATCCTCTATCCACTAACTCCTGGAGCTGAACTTTCAACTCAGAAAGTTCTTTCGGTGCCATCCTGTACGGAGCTTTCGATATCGGAGCTGTACCTGGAAAAATATCAATAGAGAACTCAACCTCTCTATCCGAAGGTAAGCCAACCAACTCCTTAGGAAATACATCAGAAAACTCCCGTACAACCGGGATATCAGAAAGAGAACCCACATCCATGTTCATATCCCGTACAGAAGTCAAAAATACTGGGCAACCCTTCTTCCACATTCTTTTGACCTCCAATACAAAATCAGACAGGATAAAACACCTCGTAATTCTTAGAATACCCATATTTCTCCATCCATAAGCAAACTCACTTGCTTCTTCAAACAGTCAATCCGAGCCTCATACAGACTCAGCCAATCCATACCCAAAATCACGTCATAAGAAGAAATCGGTAACAAAATCAAACTCGATTTTCACTTCTTGCCAGAAATATCAATCTCACAAAAACAAAAATTCCGGGCAATCAAATTACTTCCAGCCAACAAAATAACAGAAAGAGAAACCGATAACAAAACAGAATCTAGATGCAAAGCATCAAAACAACGCTCGGAAAGAAACAAGTGACTGGCTTCAGAATCAAACAAAACACGACAGGGCTGATCATAAATATAAATCGTACCTGTCACCACATCCGGAGCGTCTCGAGCCTCCTGCTGACTCAAACTGTACACACGTGGCTGAACTAGAGTTACTGAACCACTAGACTCCCGCTGACTGCCAGTAGGTGGTCTCCGTACCACATAACTCGAACCACCACCTCTACCACCAGAGGATCCTTCAGTCACAGTGCGTGGAGGAACAGTCCTCGGCCTTCCTGCTGAACCAACAGGTCTAGTAACAGATCGGAACTCAGATCGTCTATCAAATCCAGCCTGTGGACACTCTGCAATCCGATGTCCTGGCTGACC
Source organism: Dendrobium huoshanense (assembly GCA_016618105.1). Classification (NCBI taxonomy): domain Eukaryota; kingdom Viridiplantae; phylum Streptophyta; class Magnoliopsida; order Asparagales; family Orchidaceae; genus Dendrobium; species Dendrobium huoshanense. The sequence continues at coordinate 19,705,556 of CM028345.1, forward strand.
ACATCTGAAACACTGACCAGTCATCCTGTAGCACTGGCCAAAAGGTCGTCGTCCACAACTTTGGCACACATGTACCCCACTGACAGATCCAGAACTGATCGTACTGGTAGTGGCAGTACCAGAAAATCCCGACTGTCCACTCCTTATGGAGTCTCCAGAAACAAATCTCCTCTTGCCAGAGGAACCACTACTAGAAGTATCACCCCCGAACCTCTTCCTACTCGCAGTCCACCGCTGCTGAGTAGCCATCAGATCATTCTCTATCAAACGAGCTCTCTCCATAAGCTCAGAGAAATCAGAAATGTGAAATGGCACTAGAGACTGCCTCAGACTATCTCGTAGTCCCCTCAGAAATCGATAACACTTCTCAGCAGAAGTACTCACCAACTGCGGAGCATAACGGGCTAAAGCAGTAAACTCTGCCTCATACTGCATCACAGTCCTGCTCCCCTGAACTAGCCTCAGAAAAGTCTCCTGCATCTGCTGTCGTGCAGAAGGAGGTACAAACCACGATCGGAATTCCTCAGAAAATTCTTCCCAAGTAATCAACGAATTTAACTTCTCTTGGAACTTCGCCTCCTGCTGGCCTATCCACCAGCGCTCTGCTTCTCCATCTAAAAGAAAAACTGCCAACGGTACTTTCCTGTCCGACGGACACTGCATACCGTCGAAAGTCTTCTCTAACCTCCTCAACCATTCTTCAGCTGCTCTGGGCTCAACAGTGCCCTCAAATCTCGGAGGTTTTAATCTCAAAAATAACTGCAGATGTTTATCTATATCCTCAGATCGCACAGTAGAGGCTCTACTCTGAGTCTCGCTCATCATCTGAGCAATCAATGTAACAAACTGAGAAAGTGTATCAGAACCGACTGTTGGGATAGCACTGCCCGTTAGAGCTGCCTGACTAGCACTCTGCCCATCTGTCATATCAGGGTCTGGCGGATCCATGATCACACAGAAAACTAAGCACAAAACAACAGAATAAAAATCCAGACAAACTAACACTACCCTAGACAGACTCACAGATCACTTCCTATAGCTCTGTCTTATAATCCAAATTCCAAAACCATTTCTCTGATACCACCAAAGCTTGTCACGATCCAACCCGATCGGGACGGATCCCGTTCGCATCGGGCCGCGACGGAGCCAACAAATCCAGGATCTGACTTTGGAATTTGCTTCAGAATTTTCTTCCAAATATAATACAGACAGAAAAACACAGAGCTACTATAAACATCTAAACACAACGCAGATCATCTATCTTTTCATTCATCAAAATAATCATATACAGATACAGTGCATGGCTTCAGACAGAAAGAACACAACAGAACAGAAAAGCCATGACTGTACAAAAATCAAAAGTATCAAGTACCTAATCACAGATCGGACTCCGAACGTCTAGTCCAAGACCTCATTCCCTTTCCTAGAACCTGAAAACCATGCAGAAAATAAGGATGAGCTAACAGCTCAGCAAGACATCAATCACCAATCCAAATCATCAGAAACTCACATCAGAAATCATATCAAAAAAGTATCCGTACAGAATTGAACAATCGTACAGAAATCGTATAACAGACAGAACATATAACAGCTCAATCAGAAATTAAACATCGGATACGAAAGACTGAAGTCATGTCAAATCAGAGTTCAGAACAGATATCATAAAGCTTTCGGAGTAGACAGAATCGTACAGAATAATCAGAATCGTACAGAAATAAGAAATCAAATAATTCACAGAACAATTCAGATATCAGATTTCAGATGTTCCTGACACAAATAGAATCTCGACGGATTCTGGCCACTTATGTCTCCCTTCTCTGACACAGACAGAATCTCAATGGATTCTGGCCCCTTATGTCTCCTGTTGTGCTTATAGCATCAGAACAGAACAGATATCAGAGGTTCCGGAACATTTTCAGATTTCAGAGCTCATTTCAGATTTCAGAATTCCCTGACCTAGACAACGGAATCACATAGGATTCCGGCCCCTTATAACTCCCTTCTGATAGCACAAACACATCAAATATTCAAATCATCTTATTTCAGAAAATTCAGAAATCGTACGAAAATTCAGCGTCATAACGGCAGTATACGGAATTTACGCAAAATTCACAGATCAAAAAATTTACCAAATTACCACAGAACATTCACAACAACATTATAAGACTTTCATTGTACTGACAAAATATTTTTCAACATCCTGATAATTTGCAGTTCAATTAAAACACCGCAAAATCTAAAATATCCGGTAAAAATCTTCTAGAAAATACTCAAAACGTGTATAATTAACATCTCAGAGACATACCAAAAGTTACGCAGTAAAACCTTTAGCAGTGCAAAATAAAATCAATTATTCGCTAACGGAAACAAATTTTGGAACAGAAAACGCGTCAAAAATCTCATTTCTGAAAATTGAGAAAGACGGAATGTGCCTTACCTCGAGTCGGTCAACTTCTCTAACTATCACAACGGACGAAAATAGATCGGAGTCGCCCAAAAATCCTCTTTTCCTTCTTTTCCTTCGTTTTTCTCTCTCCTGGACATTTCTCTCTTCCAAAAATATCTCATTTCTATATATATCAAAACTGATCGTCCCGGACGATCGCAACTTCGTCCTGGACGAACTAGGCTCTGGACGAATTTCGTCCAAACGAAATTAATTACCGTCACGTACGACTGGGCTCTGGACGATTTTCGTCCAGACGAAATTAATTATCGTCCCGTACGATCGGTTCTGGACGATTTTCGTCCAGACGATCCGAATTTCATCCAGACGAACCATGCAGCCAAACATGCTTTCCTGCACAACCTGTATCGATTGTCCCGGACGATCCAACTTCGTTCAGACGATCCTGGGAGCAAAATGACCTTTACAAATGTCTCTTTGAATCAGGAGACGAGATTGGGTAATCTTAGCTTCAAAGAAACAACCATAGACTCCTCATTGTCTTTCGAGAGAAAATTCTCATCAAGTTTGCCAGAACGAGAGGAAGAGGCATTGAAAGTTCATAAGCGCTTGCTAATGCTCGCCATTTCTACAGTTAGTACATGAGATGGTTTGATATTGAAGAAGATTGTGAGAAAAAAACCATCGAATGCCTTTCAATTTTAAGAAAAACAACCTATCGTATAGTATACAAATTTAGTCGTATGTACAAATTTAAAATCATACATAACGAAAATAATTTCGTACATACGAATGAAAATTGCCAAAAATAAAGTGACTTTTCGTAAACTGCCATTCCCGAGAAGTCATTTCGTACACCATTTTGATCAAATGATTGTACAGACGAAATCTGTTCGTTCAGGACGATCAGAATAATAATGATCGTTTCTAGTAGTTTGGTTCCTCTACATGAAAAATTGACAATATGATCGTACAGACAAAATGGGAATTCGTATGTACGATCTATGAAAAATAACTGATATTTGGTTAACCGTTCCCAATCGTACAGACGAATAAATAATATATCGTACAGTACGAAATTCATCGTACAATACGATAGGAAAAAAAATCTCATTTTCATCTATTCAACTAAAAAATAATATCATGCAGTCTTTATAATTCATAAAATATGAAAATGGTTTGTATAATACAAATTAAAACAAAACTCATGACATGATAAACAAAAATTCTATTAAAAAATAAATCACCCAAGATCCTTGACATGCAACAATGAAAATAAAAACAAAAAATAATACTAACTAAAGAAAAATAAACACAAATTAGAGAAACAAACAATCACTAACAAATAAACAAAGAAATAAACCAAACACATCAACATACATGAAATATATTACAAAACCAATTTGTAGAATTACAATTTTAAACATTAATATCAATCACAAATAATTTGATTCTTAATGTACTAAACGTTTCAAAAGCCAGTGGTTTTGTGAAAATATTTGCAAGTTGATTCTTAGTAGCAATATGATGTAATTCAATTTCTCTTTTAGCCAGATGATATCTAATGAAGTGATGCCTTTATATTTATTTGCTTGGTTCTAGAATGTTGAATACGATTATTTAAAATATATATGATTGTATTATCACATAAAATTAGAATAATGCTAATAGAAAATCCTCATTTTATTTTATGCTAAAACCAAAAAAGTAATTTAAGTCTTCCATCAAACTCATCTCAAATTAACTACTTATTATCTTTAAAAATTAATCATAAAGATTTTTATTTGTGGATCCAAATAAGATATAATCAACATATATTTGAACATTGAGTATGTCATCTCCTACCCTTTTGAGAAGAGATTGGTATCCACACCTCCTTTAACAAATGACTTTTCTAGTAGGAAAGTGTTTTATCTCTCATGCCAAGCACTAGGTGCCTGTTTTAGTCCATACAATGCATTTTTCAATTTAAACACATGATTAGGGAATTTTGAATTTTCAAAACCTAAAAGTTGCTTAACATAAACATCCTCTTGTATCACCCCATTAAGAAAGACACTCTTAACATTCATTTGAAATAATTAAAAATCTTTAAAATAAGCAAAGGCTAATAATATCCTTATCGCTTCAAGTCTAACTACTGGGGCAAAAGTTTCTTCAAAATCAGTTCCTTCTATTTGATTATACTCATTGGCCATAAATGTTTCCTTATTTCTAATCTCATATGAATCATTCATTTTATTTTTGAATAACCACTTAGTTCCAACAACATTTGATCTTTAAGCATTTCAATCAATTCCCAAACATCGTTTCTAACAAATTGATTCAATTTTTCCTACATGACAAAAATCCAAAATTCATCAGAAAGTGTTTGATTTATATTAGTGGGTTAAATTATTGATATAAAAGTTGAGTGATTAACTTCTTTGTTAAGTCCATGCCTAATTCTAACACTCTCATTTGGTTCTCCTAAAATCAATTCTTTATGATGACTCTTAGAAAATTTATATTATCTAGACAATGTATTTTTAATTCAAATATTCTCTTCAAAATTTATCTTTTCAATTCTCGGGAGATATCTTCAATTTTTCTTCCTCCAACCTTAGCTCTTCAGAAATTTCAAATTCATCAAATACTATATATGTGGTCTCCTCAAATACCAAAATCCTCTTATTAAAAAACCTATAGGATTTGCCAATACTAGAATATTCTAGAAAAATTCCTTAATCAGATTTAGGATCAAAATTTTCTAAAGGAGTTTTATCATTATTATAAATGAATACCTTATAAAAATATGTAAATGTGAAAGATTAGGTGTTCTCCCCTTAAGAAGTTCATAGGGTGTCTTGTTCAACTTGGATCTAATGTTCACCATATTCAGAACATAACAAGCCGTACTAACCGCTTCAGATCAAAAATATTTTAAAAGTGAATATTCAGCCAATATTGCTCTATCTGCTTCCATCAAAGTTCTATTTTTTTTCAACAACCCCATTCTGCTGAGGAGTCATAGGTGCTGAAAATATGTGATCAATTCTTTGTTTTTTATAAAAATCTTCAAAATTTTCATTTTGAAACTCTCATCTATGATCACTTTGAATTGCTAGAATTTCACTCTACTTTTCTCTGAATCTAAATAGAAAATTTTTTAAATTCATCAAATGATTCACTCTTATGTGATAAGAATTTAACCCAAGTGAATTTTGAATAATCATCAATGATTACATACTCAAATATCTTCCCTCATAAACTTACAGTGCTAACCATTCCAAAAAGATGCATGTGTATTACTTATAGTGATTTGCTAGTTCTAAGATTTTTAATTGAATAAAATGAGGACTTCACCTATTTTCTTAATTGACATGCATCACATAGGTGATTTTTAGTGAAGTCTAGTTTATGTATCCCTCTAACAAACTCTTTTTAGATAATCTTTCTAATATTTTTCATGTTTGCATGACAAAGTCTTCTATGCCATAACTATTATTTGTTAGTGATTGTTTTGAGACAAAAATTTTTAGAAGATTTAACAAAGTTTAAATCAAGCATGTATATGTTATTTATCCTATTTCCATACAACACATGAATTTCATTTTGGCTTATAATGCAGCTTATAGGAAAAAATTTAACACTATAACCCTTATTATGAAATTGACTAATACTCAAGAAGTTATGTTTTAAGCCTTCAACTAATAATACATTCTCGATAAAAAAAATATTCTTGTTGCCAATCATATATGTACCTACCACTTCTTAATGGTATTGTTTCCCATTGTCACTTTGCCTCCATTCCTAACTTCCAACGATATGAATTGAGTTGTATCTTCAATCACGTGCTTCAAACATCCGCTGTCTGGGTATCAAATGCTCTCACGAGGGCTTGTATGAGAGCTTTTCTACAAAATGATCAAACATTAAACTTGCGAACCCAAATAAATTTGGGTTCTTCTTTTGATAATGATAATATAGATGCATATTTGATATGCTGTGTTTTATGCATCTTAGGTCTCCACACTAGATGTGTTTTACTATGAATTATAAAAGTGTGAGAGATATGACCAATCGTTCCACATAAAAAACATTTAACACATGGAAAAATGTTTACTAATCTATGTGAGTTATACTGTCTTTTTCTTGGTTTTGAAATTTTATGTTTCTGATCAGGATTGAAAAACTGTTTAAGTGTAGGGGTGTCCTGTTTTCCTTAAAGCTTTCAGTTTTTCTTTTATAAATGAGTTTGTATTTTCTAAAGCAGCATTGTCAACTTTTAACTCATGTTATCTTTGATTTGCTTCATCTATAAACACCTTAAATTCATTTTCAAGATCAGTATAGGTGCTTCCAATAAATCATGTTTTTTTATTCAAATCATCAAATTCATCTAATAATGTCATATGGTTTCTATGTTTGTGTGATCGTTCTTAAAGATTTCATGCTCTCTTTGTAAATTTAGATATTTTATATTCAGTTTAGCATACAACTTTTTGAGTTTTCTATATGCAGTATGTATTTTCTCAGAAACTTTAAATTCATCATAACATAACTCACATACCTTCTCTTGATCTGATTGATCTGCTATTAAGCACAAAATTTCTGTTTATGAGGAATCTTCAGCCAAAAATGCATAACATTACTTAAATATTAGCTCGGGCAATCATGTCCATGCTTGTTGCATTCATAACAAATCACGTTATTTGAAACTTTCTGTATGTGTATCCACTAGGTCTCCATTGATCTTAGGAAACTGAATTGCCTCGTCATAAGCAATATCACAAGGTAATGATTGTGAATCATCCACTTTCAACGCTTCTTCTATTGTCTGTTTATCTTTGAGTCACTCCTTCCTCATAAGGAATCTCAATAGAATATACATTTAGGTCTTTCGAAATCATCTTTGCCAAAAAGGCTCTTTGTTTCCTATCTAAAGTCTTTTCTTGTATACATGTAAGTGATTGATTCCTTCCGAAAAAGTTTATAGTAGTGTAATAACATTAGTTTAGGCAAAGGGGGGGGGGGGTCAAGTTGGGTTTTATTCTTAAACTTTCTCATTAATATCTTTCCCAGAGATTCAGTCTCTCTTTGTTTTTCCACTAGAGAAGATTCGGGCAGTTTCCTGTGCTGGGTGGCTTTCCTTTGCCTTGGCCCATCACGGTTGGCTGCTGGTTTTTTGGGAAGAATATGTCCTATTTTTGCTGTGCCGTTTGCTTGTTGCATTCCCATAACAGTTTTTGCTGTTTTGGGAATTTCTGGACGTTAGTTTTTGAAATTTTTGTCCTTTTTGTATTTTTGTGAGTGAAGCTCCCCTTTCGCCTATATAGGGACCTTTGTTTGTTTTAGAGAGTTGTTGGAAAAACTGAAGGTTTTTCTTGGAAAAGCTAGGTCCACTACTTATTCTTCTTCTCTCTTTGAGAAAGCTTGATTTCTTCTTCTATCTCTTTCGTCTCTCCGGTTTCATTCCAAACTTCAAAGCAACGATTGAAGGTGTCTTTTGCAAGTTTGTAAGGTGTTTATGTCTCGTTTGTAAGTCATAAGTTGTGTTTTGTTTTGTGCAAGTGTTGTCGCTTTATCTTATGTAATTTTTGTAGTGTTTTGAGTGTCTTTTAAGTTATAGGAAGAGTATATTTTGCTTGCAAAAATTTGGAGCCCTCTCCCAAATTTTTGCATGCATCAAATTTGGTATCAGAGCAAGTTTTGTGTGTCTTGGTGAGTCATAGCAGTTGTTGTGTGTGAGTCTAGGTTTCTTTAGGTTGAGTCTTTCTTTCTTTGAGTCTAAGTTTCTTGTTGAGCTTTTTTTGGAAAAAAAATGAAAAAGACAAAAATAGTAATCCAGTGGAAGAAAGCAAGCTAGAAGATATTGAAGTCCCTCTTCCGATGGACAGATGAATTCCAACTGAAGGAGATTCAACAGATCCACTACAAGACAAATTATATAAACTTCAATATCACATGTTCTTATGTGATGAGAAATACGAGAAAAAGAAGAAGTATCTTCAAAAACAGTTCGAGAAAGAGCAAGAAGAAATTTTGAAGAAATTTGAAGAAAAAATTCAAGAGCTGGATGCACCGTCTTCGCCTCCTCGGAGAAAGCAAAAGGCAACTCATCGGGAGATGAGTTTTTCAAGTAGGGGAGTCTGATGTAGGCAAAGGGGGGGGGGGGGGGGGGGGGGGGGGGGGTCAAAACAAGTTGTGTTTTATTCTTGGTGAGTTTTAATTTCCTCTACTAGATGTCAGCTCAATAATATCTAGTAGAGTATCTTAAGCTCATAAATTGAAGATTTATTAGATTCATTCCTCCTTTTCTTTGTCTCTTTGGTTTCTTCTTGTGTCTCTTTAGTTTCTTCACTAGAGTCTCTTCTCCTCCCCTTTGTCTTTTGTTTTCTTGTGCTGGCTGTTTTCCCGTGCCTTTGTCCTTTGGATTCCCGTGGATGGCTGTTCGGTTTCCTGTGCTGGGTGGCTTTCCCGTGCCTTGGCCCATTGGTTCCCACGGTTGGCTGCTAGGTTCCTGTACTGGGAAGAATTCCTGTGCCTTAGCCCCTTTAGTTTTTGCGGTTGGCTCCTCGGTTCCGTGCTGGGCTGCTCGGTTCTGCGGTTCCTTGCTTGGTTCCGTGGATTTCTTTTCTCTGTTTTTGCCGTGCCGTTTGGGGACTGATGTAGTGGCTGTTTGGGGGGAATTCCATGAGTTTTTCCCTGATTTCTATGCAGTTGTTCTGCTGCAATTTTTGCTGTTTTGGGACAGACTTCTGGACTTTCTGGATAGAAATATGGATGAATTTTTGTCCTTTCAATTGTCCCTTTTAATTGAATTAATTTGTAGTTATAGTGGATGTTTAGCTCCCCTTTCTTGCCTATAAATAGGGGCTGATTTATATGTTTTAGAGAGAGTGAAAATGTTATTTTTGGAATGGAAAAACTGAAGCTTTTTCTTGGAAAAGCTTGAGAGCTTTGTCCACTTCTTCTTCTTCTTCTACTCTTTGAGAAAGCTTGCGAGCTTGTCTCCCTTCCGTCTCGGCTTCTAATCTCTTTCGTCTCTCTGCAAGTTTTATTCCACCAATATCCTTCTTCTCAAAGCAACGATTGGCAAGCAACTTTAGGTGTCTTTATGTTTCCAAGTTTGTAAGGTGTTTATGTCAAAGTTTATGTGTCGTTTGTAAGTCCTTTTATAATATTGAAGTTGTGTTTTGTTTTGTGCAAGTGTTGTCGCTTTATCTTTTGTAATTTTTGTAGTGTTTTGAGTGTCTTTTAAGTTATAGGAAAAGTATATTTTGCTTGCAAAAATTTGGGGCCCTCTCCCAAATTTTTGCGTGCATCACTGTTTCACCTCATTAGTTCCTTTATACGTTATGCAAAGTCTATCTAAAATTTCTTTTCTAATTTTACAGGTTGAAACACGCATATAGTTCTCAAATTTCAAGGCATAAAAAAAACTATTCAAACATTTTGTATTTAACTGAGCTAAGTCTTTTTCTTCTAATGTCCCATCTGTAAACGGTATTTCAATCCTAATACTATCAACAAGTCTAATGTGTCTAGTGTAACCTTCCTGTACTAAAATTCATATGCGATAGTCAAGTGATTGCAGAAAAGTAGACATACGAGTTTTTCAAAATTCAAAGGGAAGGAATGTTATCAAATAACGATGATCTAGTGATCGAATATCCTTCAGGGGTATTACTGTTTCTAAAAGTAGCCATGATTGATTTTTAAAAGGTTGTCTAAACCTTAATTTTTGAAACAATCTCTGATACCACTTGAAAGTTCGAGTATATTGTTAGACCTAATACAACTATCCTATGGCTAACCAAAGGGGGGGGGGGGGTGAATTGATAATTTAAAAGTTCTCTTGGATTTTAGAAAACCGATTTAGTATATTTGATACAATGATAAATTTTCACAAAATAATTTTTAGCCACAATAATTTAAAGTGCAGAAAATAAAAAAAATGCAGTAAAAAGTAAAAGAACAAAAAAATACCAACTTTTATATCAGTTCGGTCCAACTAGACCTACGTTCACTCCCTGAAGGCTTTTTTAGGTATTGCACTAAATCAAAAGTGACTCTCATTTTACTCCCACAGAAAGGTAGAGAAGCCCTTATAAAACCTCTCTTCCACCAGCCTAGTGCGGTAGAGTTCTGTTGTCTTTCTCACCCTCCTGGTGATGACATAGTACCAACGTCATTTCTTACCCTCCTGATGATGGTAGAGTACCAACGTCCTTTCTACTTGTGTCCTAGCACGTCTGAGAGCTGTGTTTGCCTCAATTTCTTGTCTCTTACCCTCTGCTCTACTCAAGTTAGCTTCAGGTATTTCAAGAGTTTATTGAGCTTCTTGTGGATCAATGTCAGTACTAATTTCCGTACCCTATTGGTGACGACAGAGTGCTGTGATCTTCTTTGAAATTCTTCTCTCAAGAGCCTTCAAGGAAGTAGGGAGAATCTTGAAGAATAAACAAGAGATTCTTATATTAGGGCAACGTTGTGAATCCCCTCACAATTTCCTCTCAAAAGATCTCCCACCTTTCACTCCTATAACTCTCTCCCAAACACTCTCCTTATCCACTCTCAAAATAAATTTGCAACAAAATTATTAGTGTCAATTTTTTTGGATACTTATATATGAAAGACAAGAAGAACCGTTCAGAAAACTTAAAATTTCAACTAGAACGTACTCAGATCGTACAGTACGTCACATTTCGTCTATACGAATAGTTCAAAAATTCATGTACGAACCTGATTTCATACTCTACCAGGAGCTGTATGAATTGACATCGTACTGTACGAACAGTTCAAAATTGAACAAGTTCGTCCGGTACGATTATGTACGAACCCATTTTTGTATACTATGAATCATTTGTACGAACCATACATCGTACAATACGACTGTTTAAACAAATCATGCTTCGTTTGATACGAACGTGGATGATCCTATTTCGTACTGAGAGAGTCGTTTGTACGAACCCAGCATTGTACAGTACGATCAATTCAAAAAATAGATGAGATCATTTGGGACGAACTGGTACGCACTCATTTTGTACTATGTGAGTCGTCTGTACGAAAACTTCTTCGTACAGTACGTACAGTTCAAAAAATGATTGGTTCATTTGAGATGAATTGGTACGTCCCCATTTCGTACTCTGTGAGTCGTCTGTACGAAACATTATCGTACAGTACGAAAAATACAAAAAAAACTTTTTGGCATGATTTAATTAACTTCGTTTTGGAGGAACTACCATAACAAACTGTCTAGTACGATTTGAAAATCGTACAGTACAATTAGTTTTAAAATATAAAGTTTGACTCACCCCCCGTGTGTGTGTGCATTATTACCCAATTACAATCACACTCTCTTAGACTTAAGAAAAATAAAAAAATTATAGACTTTATCATAAGAAATCCTAATTTAATTTGTCTTGAAGTCTTCGGTAGTCTGGAGTATGATTTCCTTGAAACGTTAGCACACACAAACAAAACAAAGAAAATATATCCAATGTATGTTAGGAGAAACAATAATCATAAAAATAATATTTTGGTATCATCAAAAAATCACATGATATAAAACATAATCTTGAAATCTAAGTTGCAACATGCCTTGCTTTCATCCACTTGTATGATCACCTGATTGTACATTTTCCTACCTTTGCATTTGCTTGCTCGCTCATTTTCCCACCCATGCATTTGCTCCTTCACTCTATCACTTGCTTTCATGCTTGTTTGCTTGGGTGCTTGCTCACCCAACACGCTTACATGTTGCGTCTTTGCTTCTGTTTCTATTTCTTTCATTTTGTTTGTGTTCTTGATCCACTCACAACCATTGATCTCTTCATATGATTCATCCACTCGGTACCTCATTTGACCTCGCTCACATGCAACGTATTAGCAGACCCTTACCTCTTGATCAAATAAAGATGTTAGATGCATTATGAAATCTGAAATTTAAGCCTCTTGATTAACTTTATTTGTTTAGAAAGGTTCTACGGAAGATTTTATGGATCTTCATGAAGCAGTTCATTTGCCATAACCATAAAAACTAGACTGAGGGGCTTTTATAGACTCTTTAGGAGAAGAGTTCCACTGGCCCAAGGAGAATTGATGCATTATAAGACATAAAATTAGATTACTTTATTAAATTTTATATTTTATTCTAGTTTTATTATGATTTTTAGGTTTGTCAGGTTCATTTCAACTTAAATTAGGATAAAATATGCTTTCGGATAGTTTTTTGTTTAAATTTGAATTAACTATTAGGAATGTATTTTGAATATGATTAGATTTAGTTTAAAATTATTTTATCTTATCTTTATAACCTTATGTCTAAAAATGATTTATGGCTTGTATTTAGATTATTATTAAGGAGCTGTTCTGTTGTAAGTATTGAAAATTGAAGAGTATTCAAAATAATTATGTGTAAATAAAATATAATATATTTGACTTTGAAGAGATTATTTTTTTATTTAGATAGAGCTAATAAAAAAAAAAAAAATCATCTAGACTGAGAGGAAATCTTGAAGAAAGATTGCTAGGGTAGAGATCAATGATTTGTGAAGGAGACAAGACATCTTGATGGGAACTTGTTGGGGTAGGCACTAATGGACTTAGTAGGTTGTAATGGAGACGTGGACATCAGAATGGGACTTTGCGGAGGTGGGATTAGCGAACATCGTGATGAGAGCTAATTGGGATGTGTTGGTGTGTGAAGGAGAAGATGACTTCATGATGAGAGCTAGTTGGGGTAAGATCGCAAATGTGTGAAGGACTAGGACATCATGATGGGACTTTGTTGTGACGGGATTAGTGAACATCTAAGGGAGCTCATTGGGTGGGGTAAAAGATATGTGAAGGAGAAGAGGACTTATGATGGGTGCTTGGTGAGACGAGATAACTGACGTTTGAAGGATAAGTGTTGACCTATACATAAGAAAACAAAAAAAAAGTATATAAAAATACTTGTTCCAAGCGACCCATTTCGAATCCCTTTCGAAACCCATGCCGCCGCCTGCTAGTCTCATCTCTCTGCAAACGGCGCCGAACAATCCCATCTCCTGCATGCGAGAATCTCTCCCATTCGCGTCTTTAAAACAGAGAGGAGACGGAGCCTGTTTCTTCGACATACGCGAGACTCTTGCTCCCGCAAATTTCCTCACCCCGTTGCTATTACCTCTTCCTCCTCCTGTCACCAATACTGCAAACTTCATCCCTTCTCTCTATCGCAAAACCCCATAGCCTAAGACCGTTGCTCCGGGTCTCTTCCTCCATTCGAGCCGAAGACCTCAACACGCCAGCCTTCCGAACACGAGTAGCTCAATCCGACACTACCAGACGCCATCTGATCCTCTTAGTACCACTACCTACCCGAGCCGCCAATGCTTATTCGATATCTAAGCCCGACCGAACTCTAGAAGCTGACGCCTAGCAATTGACCATCCACCGAGCCATCCACCTCCTTCCCTCAAGTCTAAGGGATTGTAGGAGACTTGTTATACATACTCATGATATCTGCAAGTAAACAACAGATAACATGCATGGCAAATGCAAATGACTATAGGCCCTTGCAAGAGGTTATACATGCTAAATGTCACATATAAGCAAAGTGTCAATGAATTATTGCAAATGCGGATGCCTACGAGTTATTGTAATAAACTTGTTGTGTATACAACAAGCTATATGTGAGTAAATACAAGAGAATTATAGTGAATGCATTTATCTACTAATAAAAGTAGGGGATTCGTTAGTGCACTACAATCCACCAGCAGGAAGCAACAAGTAATGCACAACAGTCTTCCTGTTTGCAGCAGACAAATGACCCTAATACGATGCCACGCTACCGGATCCGCAACATCCATGCAAGAGGACAGAAGGTGTTTACAAAAATCCCAAAATACCACCCCCCGCACGTGCACTATAATATGTATGCACAGAGGTACACAAAAAAACACGCGTAATTATACACTCGTATAAGCCCTGACGAGCGTGTTGTAGGAATATGTGGATTCGAGGGATGCTACGCTGGTCAATAAATTTGAACCCGATCCTCCTAAACAGGTAAATAGGAGTCGACAAGGTTTAACAAATAATTATAAAATACCCCCGAACACCCGCATGGGCCACGACGAGCATATTATGGGTACACACGTGACATCTAGGGATGCTGCGCGGGTCAATAAATGAACCACAGTTCGAGCCCGATCCTTCTATATGGATATATAGGAGTCGACACGGCTCGAATTATCAAACAGGTATACGGTTAGGGTGTCGATCGGAATATCTATTTTATACATTCATATAAGACCTTCAAGACCTCCAACAAAGAAAATTCATTAATAAAACCACAAATCCAGCAACGAACCCGATCCTCTGTCGACAAATTGGCAGAGTTGATAATGTTCAATTCCTAAATGAAAATGACCTCGTGTACCCCGTTGATTGCCGTGTTGAATGTTTATCTCAACCGGAGGGTTCCTACCTTTTCAAAATGCTCCTAAATTCTCATAAAATATGAAAACAGAAATGACCCCATTACCCCGATCATGGCCGTGTTGAAAGTAAATCTCAACCGGAGGGGTTAATTCTCATATTTTAAAATTCCACTCAAATACCTACAAAATTTAAACATCAAAAAATTTTCAAAAATTCCAAAATAAAAAAATATTTAAAATTGAAATCAACCATCCAGCCACTTGAAACAAAACCCATCCACCCTCCACAACAGTTTGCCGAGGTGGACAAGTCTGAAAAATACTTCAGCTCACAAAGAGCTAATGTCTGGCTGAGAATATCATTAGGATTCATTCTCAAACAATCTCCTGCCAATAAAGACGTAGTACGTGACCTCTAACCGACAGTTTCGCCGCCAAATAACATTACAGGTAAACGGTTATGACCCAGGGTCCTCTGAACTGAGTGGTTTTGCTGCCAAATTGTATCACTAGATAACGGTTATGGCCAGAGCCAATATGTTACTTAGTGACATCAAATCCTTGAGATATGAATTAATAGGATGTAATCGATAGGGCACAAAACTCTCTATTAGCTATGGTGGATTCAAGTCTGTTCCCTTGGGCAAATATTTTCCCAGGTCTACAAGGTACCCTTGGAAGAAGCAACCCATGGTTGCCGACAAGGATCCTTCTATCAGGTTGGGCCGACTACCTCCTCTGTCTAAGTAGACCAGGGACCATGATGGCCCGGGATGACGGAACCATGAGATCTTGATCAGGTCTATCATCTATCCTTCCATCATCACTTTAAGTGCAAGATGGTGAAATTTCTATTTTAAATATCCAATTTCCAAAAACACCTATGCTGCTAATATATACGAGATAATACGTATTTCTACATATCTGATTGATGACTAGCCTTAATCGAAAGTTCTCTCTCGTGATCGGGAGGGGTAATTAACTATAGGGGCTTGCGCCTATAGGAAACCAGAACTCATATCATAAAGTCCTCGCAAAATGAGGGCCAAATCTCTTTGTAGTGTCTTATCTACAAACCCATATGTCTTCCCAAAATTTACCCCAGAGCTTAGTTCCGTTTAAACTCCCTCGAAAAAGCAGCGGGGGAGGCCGGGGCCAAATTTTCGGAGCCCACAAGAAGAAGACTTTGTGACAAGAGCTTGATGGAGTAGGATTTGACTGGACTGAGTAGCAAATGTATGGTAGGCAATAAGTGCAGCGTATTTTGAAATAGGATGATCTGAGCAATTTTGGAGTACACAAAAAATGAAGGATGAGTTTTAGATTCTTCAAAAAAATGCTTTGAATTTACTTTTTACATAACAAAACAATGTAATTTTTAAAGCCCTTGCATTTAGAATGCAATGTACTCAAAATCACTCCAGCCGACCAACCCCTAACTGAGTTGAATTTTAAGTCATCTCTTCTATTCTTCCTTCTCTCTCTACCTATGGATTCTGTGTTCTACTTTCTCATTATTTTTCTCGTGTTAGGTTTGCATCAGTAGTTCTTAGCTACTTAGAGAAAGTGTTTAAGAACTAACATAATACCTACTTTTAATGGAAGTGATTAGAAGATGATGACGCCTATTTGTCATATAATTGTTGTCGATGTCTTATTAGATATTAGATTAAATTAGATATTAATAGTTTTTAATAATGTTTAAGTCTTTTCTTTATCGTTTGAGGGAAGTCATGCCTTTTTATTCTTTTGGGATTCATTTGTTATTATTCTGCAAGTGTAAGGGTTCTCAAGTAATTGCCTGGGTCATGTTATTCGGTATATGAATGAGATTCGTTATTTCTTATGCTTTCAAGCTGCTGGCAGCATCCCGCACAAGCTTTCCTGGGATTTGTGAGGTGACAGTTTTCTTAGAGTCGGTAGATTTTTGTAATTGCTAATATCTTCTCTGCTTAGAATTACCTCATTAAAAACTGTTTCAGCCTTCCTATACCTCAAAACCATCGGAAACTACCTGTAAGACCTATTGTTTTCCCCTGCACTACATCAATTTGGCATTAGAGCAGGCTCAGAATGTTCTTTGATTTCTTGTAGTTTCTGTATTGCAATACTGCACTGAAGATTTTTTTGGTTTATTGCCGTTTCTTCTCATTCATTACTGTTACTGCCTCATCTCATTACCACACTACTTTTCCCAGTGCAGTTTCCTGCATTCTTCATTGACTGTTTGCTTTTTCTCTACAATTTTCCAGCCATCTGCCTTCTATTCCACCCCTTCATCTTTTTAATGTTCAAATTTTCTTATTTTATTATTCTTTTTCCTGAACTTATGTTGTCTTCCATTGGCCTGAATACAATGAGAAGTGTAAAATGGCCGCTGTACCGACGTCCGGGTGCATTGTTAAATAAGCAAGGTTCTCACTTCATGGACGGATGTGGTGAAAGAAGCTAGTTCATGAAATTAGAATTATGATAGGAACTCGGAATATATACTCTCTTAAAGGCAAATAAATATAATTAATAGACATTATGATTCATAGAAAGATAAATATTCTATGTATTCAGGATATTAAATGGGTTGGAGAGAAGACAAAGGAGATTGATAATTTTGGATTTAAATTACGGTATTCTGGTACGAGTAATATCAGAAATGGTGGTGTGACAATAGATAAAAATTTGAAAGGTAATGTTATAGAAATTAATAGAATTAATGATATAATTATAACTTTAAAGATTGTTTTTAATATTAAGATTATTAATATTTTAAGTGTTTATGCTCCTTAGGTAGGTTTTGATATGTGTTCAAAATTTAAATTTTGGAATGACTTTGAAAAATTAATATGAAAGATATCTTTAGAGTTTTTGTTGAGGGAGATTTAAATGGATATATTAGTAGAGTGATAGAAGATTTTAGAAATTCATGTTTGATATGGTTTGGAGCAACTAATGAAGTTTGTAGGATCATATTAGATTTTGCTCTAGTTTATGATTTTGTATATGCTAATACCTCATTTAAGAAAAAACGAAATGAACATTTCATTACTTATTAGAATGGTTACAGTAATTATTTTCGTATAAGAAAAAAGATTATTAAGATTGTAAAGATTCTAAAGTTATTATGAGTGAAAGTTTATATTCCTAACATCAATTATTAGTTATGACTTTAAGATGAAGGGGCAGAATATCAAACATTAAGTAAAATGTTGTCCTAAGATTAGACGAGAATATTTAAAGAAAGTTAAGGGGCTATTTGGTTGGCTAAAAAAGGAATATAATATAAAATGAATGTATTATAAAAGGAATGCAATGTAAAATGAATACTTTGGAGTTGTTTGGATGAATGTAAAATAAATGCAAGTGAATGATTTTTTTTATTTGGTTTGAAGTAATGAATATAATGTAAAGTCCAAAAATAGTGGGGGAAAGCAAGGGTGGTGGCTGCCTGTGGTGGTTGCTGACAACGGTGGTGACCGGCGGTAGGTGGCGGTGACGGCTAACGGTGGAGGTGGCCGGCTGGTGGTGGTGGTTGCCAGGGGTGATGGTGTGTCATACCTCAAAGTTTCTGGTAAAAATATAAATTTTGCTTAGTTAAATTATACTTTAAAATATCAACCTTCATGAAAATCACCAAACATTATTCCATTGTATTTTACTCATCAATTGGAGCAAATGAGTATATAGAACTCTATGCTAATTTATAAAGGGTTGAAAGTTATTGAATTAGTTTTGATTCGCATTTTTTCCTTAAGTTTTAATTCAATTACTGTTTAAAAATTATTTTTACTTCAGCACTAAAGCAATTAACTGATATATTAAATTAGCTTAGCATTCCACTGGCAGTCCAGTAATCCTTGCATGCACTGGCTGATGGGCTGATCAGCCGCTGCCCTAGCAATTCAAGGGCTGGGTGGTAGAGGCGTGAGCATTAATAAAATGATCATATATTCAAGGAATCAGAGAACAAAAAAAAGGTGTTTAAAGGGGAGAGCAGTATATAGAGAGGGCTAGGTCACAACTGAACAAACTAACCTTGAAGATAAAAGAAGAGCATCTGAAGAAACTGTGAGATCAGTACCGGTTTGAATTTTTTTCTTTAACGTTTCAAGAAGCTAAGGAATTTTCAGAAGTGGTGATATGTATGATTATTAATTCAGATATACCTGCTAGAGTTTTTCTTAATCTGGTGCATCACATTTTTTCATATCTCAGAGTTTGAACAAATTTTGGATATGAATTGGTTAATAAAATACTTTTGTATTATTAAATGTTGAAAGAAAAGAGTCAGATTTGATTTACTTGGAGTAGAGGTATTTAATATTTAGTATGAGAAAGTGTAATTTCATCTTTGATTACTTCTAGTCGGGTGAACAAAAGTAGGAGAGCTGATGAATTGATTTTCTTGGCAAAGTTAGAAGCTAGAAAAGGGACAATTGATGATATAAATTCCATTTCAGATTTGATTCATTTTGCATGTACATTAAATGCAGTTGAATTAAAATTTAAAAATAAAAATTCATATTATAAATATTTTAGTTATATTATCATTTTTAAAGTGAAAAATAATTAAATATATTGCAATAAGTAATTATAAATACAACTGATGAGGAAATCAGTCAGAGAATTCGCATTTGTATCGTCGACGTAGTCATGGATCGACGGCTACGATTCAGAGTTTGTATTTTTGATTTATTTTCTATTTTATGTTTTATGTTGCATTTGAGTTTTTCCATTTTACCCTTATGGGGAGTTGAGTCTATGTTGTAGCCCAAGGGCACTTTAGTCTTTTCGGTTTTCTTTCATTTGAGCCTATTTATAGGAGGCCACTTGCATTGTAAAGGGGGTGATTATTGATATGAAAATTTTAGTTTTTTCTCATGATCTCTTTGTGAGTTTTAGAGGAGAGGAGTCGGCTAGGAGAGGCTCAAAAGAAATACCCAACAACCCCCTTCGTGGGAGCTCTTGGTTCTTTTTATTTTTCTTTCTTTCTTCCCTTTTCTCCTAGCCGCCGTCACCCCTACACCCACCTCCTTACTACCGGCCAGCAACCCCACGCCTCCCTCTTCCTTTAGCCGCCGGATTCCAGCCTCCCTCACTCGTCCGGCCCAAATCTCCCACCCCCTTCCACCGGAGCCAACACCCAAGCCGTCGGCCCCATTAATCCCTTAATTGGGTTGATTTGAATTTCAAATTGGCTCTCCCTCTCTAATGAAAATCTGAAATTTAGACTTTAGATTTTCCCTCTCACCTTCTCCCCCCAAACCACTTGGCTTAACCCAGAAGAAACCCTAACCCTAGCCGCCCCTCACCCTCCCCAAGTCATCTCCCATCATCCTCTCCTTTCCTCCTCACAAATCTCAAGCTTGTTCTTCTCCAACCGCCACCACCTCTATGCATGGCCGATCCGGAAGCCGACCATGGCTTCTTATATGATGATCAAGGACGAAGAAACATTCTCGAATCTCATTTCTTCGACATGAACCTAGACGTGGATGCTTCCGTGGAAGAGTATTTAAGTCACATCCTTTTCACGTTGGTACCCTACATCAAAGAGCCCATTCCTACCGGGCGTTGGATACTCACTATTCAACTCGTGGATTCCCCGCCGCCGGCCACCTCTCTAACGAGCTACACCTTGGGCTTCATTTGTTTGCTAGTGGCATCGCTAACCTTATTCTCAATCTTCTTCCACTAAAGTACCTCCACCAAGAGTGTGAGTGAGAGACCCAAGGTGAGCAAATTTATTTGTTAAACCGTGGATTAGTGTTTCCTTTCCGTAGCATTACTTTCTCTATTTTATGTTGTTAAATTGTAAGCATCTTGTTAATCTAGTTATAATCGCATGTCTTACATAATTTCTACTTGATAATTCTAAAAGCCTAATTTGGGAGAACAAGAATTCTATAACTAGTAAAGCTTTAGTAATCAAATATTAACATCCCTAAGCAGTTCTTGTTTTCGTACATATATGTTTCACATCACAACATCAAGACTTTATCCCACTATGTGGGGTTGGCTTCATGAATCATTTTTCTCCATTGTGTCCGGTTAAGAGTCAAATTCTTATTTAAATCTAATAAAGAAAGGTTATTTCTAATATTTTCTAACCAAGTCTCTTTAGGTCTTCTTCTATCTTTCTTAACATTGGTTAAATCTAATACATCTACTCTCCTTACCGGGTCATTGGAAGGCCGCCGTTTTATGTGACCATACTATCTAAGGTGACTCTCTTTAATCTTATCTGCCATTGAAGCTACTCCAACCTTTTCACGTATATGCTCATTTTGCATCCTGTCTCTAAGAGTAAAGCCACTCATCCACCTGAGCATCCTCATCTCTCCAACACTTAATTTAATATTATGCTTCTCTTTTAATGGCCAACATTCTGTACCATAAAGGATTGCAGGTCTAACCACCATCTTATAGAATTTTTCCTTAAGTTTTAGTGGTACTTTTCTATCAGAAGTAATTATAATTAATAATATTTATTTGCATGTGCAAAAAGTGCATGTGAATAAAACTAAAAATATTAAATTAATATTAAAAATTATAAATAATAACATTTTATTATTTTTTAAAATAAATATTAGAAAATAAACTAAAATTTAATTTTATAATGAAAATTAGCAGTGTTTACAAATTAAAATATAATATGATATTAAAACTTAACGTTCATATTGCATGTTAATGTTATAATAAGAGCATTGGCACTATGAAGTCCCCCATGTAATTGCATGGAGTACCAACAAAGTAAGCTAGAAACCACTCCGCAGGATGGGTGGGTGGGTGGTAGCCCTAGAGGGTCGATTAGTATCCCAGTGCTCTCTGGCAAGGGCGTTGCTAATTTGTAGCATTCAATACAAGTAACATAAGAGGAAGTCAACATTGCACATCTAAGAGGACTACCCCCGTGAATGTAGACTATGTAGTTTGGTACCTTTTACCTTTTCCTTGGCATTGTGGCAATTGGCCCAAGCTGTGACAAATCTTTATGAAAACGGGCTTGTGATACTTATGCTGCTACTTTGTGAGATTCAAAACTCTATTGGAAGATTCCTTCATTTGCTCGACTTTCTCTGCAGAAAAAACCATCTATCGTGGTTTGCCATGACTAGGCTTGGTCTTTCTCCCATTGTCCATGGTGTGAGTGCTATGTTGTCGTGTAATGACACCTTCCCTGTCAGAAGCATTTATATTGCCAAAACGGGATGGTGGGATATGGTTGTTGATGTTAATATAATGATCATTTTGAACAAAAGTGGTTAGAATAACTTCAATATGGAAGAAAGGTTCTTGAATTCCGAACCTGAAACGCAGCTTGTTTGATTATAATAGCTTTCATTATTGGCAAATTAAACTATTTCATGGTTTAATTTATTATGCACACGTGGGATTTGATTTTGTTTGTTTGTTTATGAGAATGATATGATGATGGAAGCCTTTCTTAAGCCCTTGATTTTTTTTAGTCATCAATGATAACGTGACACTTTTCTTATCTTTCATTAACTATACAACTGTGTCATAATAATTGTTCTAAAAATCTTAATTGATTGTATTCTGCGATCTACTTACCTGAAAGATGGCAGTTATTTAATTCTATTTTCCGTTCTCAGCTTTTGGTTATTGACTATTAAATGGATTTATGGAAAAAAGTCACGTTGATTCAAGCTCATTTGGCCCATGCTCGGACTTTCTAGCATCTAAATTTTTTCAAGCTAAAACAATAGTATCAAATATGTAATTATCTGCAGCATGTCTAAGTGAATTTGTAATTATTAATGGAGTGTTGAATATTATCTTTTTCTAGGAGTTTGTCCAATCACAGGTTGATTGGATACATTTCACCAGAGATTGGAAAGATAAACCAGTTAAAAATATTGTAAGTTGCCATTTATATTTCCAATGATTTTATTTGGCTGCTTTGTGGTTCACCTTGTAATATATTTGTTATATGTGTAATAGATCTCTACATGGCAATAGTTTATACGGAACGGTTCCTCCAGAGCTTGGAAACTGTACAGCTTTACAGATTTTGTAAGTCCTAATTGATTTTTCTCATGCAAAATGAAGAGAGGAAATTGCATGTAATCTGGGATTTGAGTTTTCTTGATTTTTTATTTTATTATTATTATTATTATTATTATTATTATTATTATTATTATTATTATTATTATTATTATTATTATTTTGTGTTAGAGGATCTGAGTTTATGGTTGAGTGTGGGTTTCCTCTACATTTACAGTGATCAATTTAATCTAGAATCACAATCTAGCATGCACATTTAATAGGCATAAAATATGAGTAGCATAACTATGCCATCATTGTTGTTGGCTGAAAGCGTTTTAAAAAAAAATTGTCCATGCTTTAGCTGAGGTGCTTCTGCATAATTTATTTCAGTAAGCTCCAGCTTTCTAGCCACTTCATCAAATGCTTGCTTTTGTAGTTTTGATTTGCAAGTGATATAAGTCTGTTTCTTTGGAATGGTTTAATTATTAGTATTTATTTCTTGTTATTATTATGATTCTTAATGCAAGGGTTTTCTTTAGAATTAAGTTTGCAACGTACCTTACTGCATATTCATTTCATCAGCGATCATCATATAATTATTGCAATATATTGTAATCAGGGTATATTTCTGCAGGTACTTGCAGGGGAATTACTTGAGTGGTATTATCCCTGCAGAATTTGGTAACCTTTCCGAGTTAGAGAATCTGTGAGTTCTGTCTTTATTTTTGATATTTTTTCTGACTATTATTTTCCACCTTAATTACACTGCTTGCTTTACTACGCCAGCTAATTTTAGATTTTGCTTCAATTTTAGATCTTGCTTTACTACGCCAGCTAACTTACACCATAATTTATTTAGTTGGGTAGAAGTATATGGAGCTCTGTACTTTACCTTTTCTTTTATAGACTTGTTAAGTTTATGCTTTTGGTGTGCCATATCAGCTATTGAAGTTGTGCTGTGCTCTTAGTTCTTATATCATCATGTATCATCATCGTTAAATCACTTCATGGATAGGTATAAATGATGATATTTGGTTTTAGTTTGTCGAGCCTCTTTATATGTTTTTTTAAAAATGGTACATATTTAAGCGACTTCTCATTTGTATCTATATTATTTATTGTTAGTGATGTTTCAAGCAATACACTGAGCGGATCTATCCCTCCATCACTTGCTAAACTGGACAAAATGAAATCATTGTGAGTGTCTTTTTATCATTACTCAAAATAGGGAGAAGATGTAACAAGGTATTGATCTGTGCATCCTAATCAAGCTTATTTTTTTTCAACTGTTTGAAGCAATGTGTCGATGAACTTTTTGACTGGCACAATACCTTCAGAAGGTGCTCTTCTTAAGTTTGGTGGGAATTCGTAAGTCTTAAATTCACAATTTATTTATGCCATGTATGAATTTATCACATTTTTTTGAATTTGTGAATGAACATGTTCTTTCTCTTGAGTTTGCTTTGGTTATGAATGTCATATAAATCACGACAGAGTGAGGCAATATATTTGGAGGATTATGCTGGAATTCAGTAGGAGAACTACGAAGGTCAATGGAAGAATGGGAATGAGAAGAGAGATGAATTATAACCTTAAAATGAAGGCAGACAACCCTCCTTTTACACTGCATTTCTTTTACATTTCTTTTTCAAACTAAATAAAAAAAAATCATTCACTTGAATTTACATTACACTCATTCAAACAACTTCAAAGTATTCTTTTTACACTGTATTCTTTTTTTAGCCAACAAACAACCCCTACATAAAGGACGTATGTATGATAATTTTGTTTTAGTGATATCCAATTATTTAATTAAATTGTATGGTTATTTAGTTTTTTTTTTAATTTTTAATCGTATTCATTTAGGTAATCTGATAAGGGTTGCTATTAACCATCTAAAAATGTAATACCTGAAATAGATTTAATATTTCGTAAATGTATATAAATATTTTATATAATTTATACATGTTGCATTCAAAAGATATAATATAAAATATAACATATGTAGATACAAAGTTAAATGATATTGAGATTAAAATATCTAAACTACTAAATAAATTATGGTGTAAAGTTATTTGTTCTGTTTTATTAAACACTATTCGGCCTCAATGCACTTTTAAAAATTTTAACACTATAATTTCCATTCTAAGAAGGATTTGATATAAAATATTTATTGCTGAATCATTTTGTTATTGTCATTGAGTTTTGAGTATTCAATTGATCATAGATACTTTATGCTCTTTATTTTAACTATTTTATTCAATTCAGGCAACTTAGAATAGGATACGAAACTAGCATATATGTGAAAATGTTGGAGTAGCTCTAGTGAAAGATAAGATTATGGAGAGTCACCTTAGATGATTTGGTCGCATAAAACTACAGCCTTCCGATGACCTTGTTGGTAGAGCAGGTGTATTATATTTGGCTTATGTTATGAAAGGTAAAGGTAGACCTAAAAAAACTTGGTTAGAAAATATTAGAATAAACCTTTCTTTATTAGATTTAAATGAGAATTTGACTCTTAATAGAACAAAATGGAGAAAATGATTCATGTATCCAACCCCAAGTAGTGTGATAAAGGCTTGTTGTTATTGATTCGATTTAGGTATCTCTTGTTAATTGGATGAGTTTTAATAAAGTTTGTCGGGTGGGTAGTCTTCTTATTGTCATTCATAAAAGGTCCTGGAACCTTAAAATTGTCTTAATGGATACCACAACTAGGTCAAATCATCGCTATGGCTTCCATATTTAAAATATTCATAAAATATTTTATGATTATTATAATCTGTACACCTTAAATAAGTGCCAGGTCATATACTCCAATTTGCTTGACCATCTTTCTTAAAAAGTGTGCATAATTGACCTAGCCAAGTTGGTATTCTAGCAGAACAATAAAAGGAGAGCGACCCTCACCTTAAGGTGGACACATAATTGTAATCTTATTGAGGATCAATCAGAGGCCTTATAGGCCAAATGTTGTTCATTAACTTGGATAAAAATTCCTTGGGACCTAATGACTTTACTATAGCTTTGTTGAGGTGATCAACATATTTGTTCCCATATAATCTTCAGGATGTCATGATTTATAAATTATAGCATTTTGGGTCGCCTCATGTTGACCCCCATACCTCAAACCATGCGAAAAAGGACCCAAACAAATAAAGCAATACGTGCCTTGGTGTCACACGTTTGAAGGGTCAAAAGACCTCTGATTATCAAACAGACGGCGTTGTTGCGGTTAGGAAATCGAACTAGGTTGGGTCGAGGTCCCTCGCTGTGAAATCGGACGAGATCGATACAAAGGGAAGACCGATACCCAAAATTAAGAAGACCGGCACTCAAACGATGTCGAATCAACGAACAGACTCCGTCGTTGCGTCCGGAATGTCGCCAACACTTGGAATATATATCTTATTTAATTATTTGGGATCAACCAAGATGGTGGCATGAAGTTTAAGGAAAATCAGTCTCGTAGCTATCCAAGTGATGTCCGTTCACAAAATGGATTTCGCCATTGCGACTAAAATATTGCGAGTACTCAAGAACTACACTTTCTATGTTCAATTTGAAGCATTTGAATGATGGCACGAATTTCGAGACAAAACATGAATATCGAGGAGAATAGGCCGCGACACTGCCCAAACGAGGTCCGATCATGAAACGGACTCTGCCACTGCGTTCAGAACATCTAAAATACTTAAGAATGATATCAAATTTGAGCAAATTAAAACATGCAAGAATGTCGAGACACATATCGAGGAAAAGAGGCCTTGACACTGTTCAACAAAGTCCGATCGCGAAACGGACTTCGTCATTATATTCAGAACATTGCAAATACTTCAAAACTATATTTTTTTATGTTCAATTTGGATCATTCGGATTGGTGGCACACATCCCGAGGCAAAGGGCAAATTTCAAGTAAAAGGCTGCTCTGCGCTACCCAAATGACATCTGATTGACGAATGAATTCTATCATTGTGTCTGGAACGCCGTCAATACTCTATGCACTATCAATTTGTTCGAATAAGGTTGTGCGCACAAATCAAGACAACATGCATTTCAAGCAAATCAGGCCTCGGCGTCGCCCAAACAAAGTCCGATCGCGAAACGTATTGCGCTGTTGCGACCGAAACGTCGACAATACCTAAAATGCACTATTAATTTGTCTAATTTTGATTATCAGGAAAAATCAACACGTTAAACGATGAAAAAGGCACGTAAATCGAGAAAACACGCAAAGAAAGACGCTTTTTGCTTGACTAATGAAGTTCTGTCATTTCTGAATCAATTTATTAATGGCTAATCATTAATAGTGCTAATAACTGGATGAGTTTGACAAAAAATCATATTACCAAACAGAGAAATAAAGTCAGAGTGGAAATTAAATGCACATTAATGCAGCTTGTCCAGTCGAATCCCCGTCAATCTATCAATCCCGTGTAGCTGGCTTTGGTTTGTTCAAATGAGAGTTTGGACGTTAAAAAAATATAAAGGAACAGAAGGAGATAGCTGCCGCTTGGATCTTCACGTCAGACTAACCTCCAAGCTACCACAGCTCCAAATCCATTTCACAAAGAAGCCAGCTACCTATCCTTTTCTCCAGCAACCTTCTGTCTCCAAATTCCAATCCCCCTCTATTTCACGGACCTTCAACAACCTACCAAACGTCCGACTGCTATAGCCGGATTAGCTCAGCTTGTTGGCCGATCCAGTCCCTGCAAACATCTAGCAAGATCAACTCCACACCAAACCGCAGGCCAAATCCCCGTAGCTTCTTCTCATGCAAGAAAAGAGGATGAGTGGGAGAGGCAGTTCAAGATACCCCTTCAACCTGCTCGGATTCATCAAATCTGGCAGAATCCCTTCATCGGCTCAAAGCTCCACACGACTAGAGCACTTCAGTTGATCTCCAAATTTCATGGACATTCCAACCTCCACATTCCACGATCTACAAAGGACTCCTTGCTGACCTTCTTCCCCTCCTCCTTTTTCCCAAAGGATCTCACACCCACTGCCTCAACCGAAGTCATCTCCCATCTGTCCACTTACAACGTTGAAGCCCTTGAGGTTGATGTGGTACTGTTGGAATTGGGTCAGATCTGTCCCCTTACAATGCTTTGATGGCTGCATTGGCTCGTGGAAAACTCTGGAAAGCAAGCAGAA
This sequence comes from Dendrobium huoshanense, assembly GCA_016618105.1. NCBI lineage: Eukaryota > Viridiplantae > Streptophyta > Magnoliopsida > Asparagales > Orchidaceae > Dendrobium > Dendrobium huoshanense. The sequence goes on from CM028345.1 coordinate 19,733,540, forward strand.
AAGATACTTGCTGAGATGAAGGATCTCAATTGTATACCAAATGAGCTTACTTGTTGTTCTTTTTTTTTTTTGAACAAAGCCATTAAAAGGCATTTATTAACTAGGAAAACAGAATTACAAATGCTACCTTAAGGAGGTCTAAAAGCATCCTCCTTAAGGATATTAACAAAATCAACAAAAGAATTAAAATCTTGCTCTTGTCTCCAAATAAAGGAAGAAGAAAGAGCATGTTTTGCACAAAAATCTGCAGCCCTATTAAATTTTCTAGGCATAAAATTGACAATTACATGATTGAACTCCTTAATAAAAGAGAGATCAAAATCCAACGAGTTGCATGTCCATTTGCCGATTTGAACATTCTTATGAAGCCACTCCATGTTTGATTTATTGTCTCCTTCAATGATGATGCCCATAGCACCTAATATATCTTCATTAAGCACTATTTTTAACAAATTAATAGCTTGAAGTTCAATGTAGGCAACATCCCAATGCTTTACTTGTTTCCCAGCAGCAACCAGAGCTTTTCCCATGCAGTCCCGAACAATGATTCCAATACCAGCTTGATAAGGTTTAATAAAAGCACCATCAATATTAATCTTCAGCCACTTAGGAGGGGGGGAACACCAGCTACGATCAATCGGGTAACCCCGAGTAGTGTTCCATTGCTCCTTAAGTGATGAAAAATTTGCAATAGAGAAGTTTCCCAGAATATTGGAAGCCACCACAGAAGGTGTTGACCAATGCTTTCCATGCTTTTTTTCATTTCGGTTCAACCAGATTTGATAAACTGATTTAAGGAAAAGCACATCTTTTTGAGAAAATCCCTCTAAACTTTTCTCATAATTAATACAGCAGGCACCATCGTCAACATACCTGGCCAAAACATCTTTTACAGAAAATCCCCACCGCTTGAGAGCCTCAAACACCTCCAAAGAAGCTTTACAGTGAAACATAACATGATGGATATCTTCTAAAGCCGGACAGCCCCAAATACACAGTTCTGATACCTCAAAACCTTTGTGAAACAACCACGCCTGAGTAGGAATAGCGTCATGTATAACTCTCCACCAGAACAGGTGCTCTCTCGGTTGTAACTTAACTTCCTTAAGCCAACTGAATCTATCATCCACCAACTTGAATTGGGCCCGAAAAACCTGTTTAGTAACAGAACATGTCAAGCCAGAGAAAATCAGCTCCGGCCTATCCCGCTCCCAATCCTGATGAATGCAAATACCCATAATTTCCTCCATAAGGATTGGTCCAAAAAGCTGAAGCAGCCGATCTTTCCTCCAACAACCATTCTCTATCAGATCCTCCACCAAATCCTCTTCATTAATAGAAATATTAACAAAAGTAGGCCAATTCGAAAAGCTTCTATCAAGTACCCAAACATCCTTGAGAATAGAGATAGAAGTTCCTTTACCAAGTTTCCATCTAATAGCAGTTTTAAGAGAATTCCAGCCTTCTTGTAGAATCACCCACGATCTCCCAGGTTTTTTAAAATTTCCATCAAGAGAAATCCCATAAGCATCACTTAAAATAGCATTATGTAATTTATTAGGATTCTGAAGAAAATCCCAAGCCAATCGAGCCCTCAACGGGCCCCTCCATAAGCGAAAGGAATTGATCCCCAACCCACCTTGCTCATAAGGCAAACAAATCTTCTTCCAACTAACATAATGCATTCCCTTATGATCAACAAAATTATGATAGGTACCACTTGAGTATTTCAAGTGATTCCTATCGGATCTAAGCCAAATCACTAATAATCCGCTGTTTTCTATGGAAAACAGCCACCAAGCATAAAAACAGTAGAAAAATCTGAGAAGAATCGTAGAGAGAATAGGAGAAACAATTGCAAACGATAGGAATTTCACTCGTCAATGCAAAAGATAATAAAGATACAAGTTTCCTTCAATCCGAGAGGAAGGAAAAACTCTCCAACAATCTCCGGCAACGCCAAGAGCCCAAACAAGAAAACCTAGAAGACAAATTCCTTTTCAAAATCAAGATGCAAACCCTAATCCCCTCATAACTCCCTATTAATATCATCTAATACAAAATAATCGCAAAAGGACTTCTCTACCCTTCCTTCTCCCTCCAAAAACACTTAAACCATGTTTGAATTGCAAGCGGACCCCACCCCAGCCCCCTTTCCTTCTTCCGCCTGTGCTCTGGCCCGTGCCCGTCTCCGCCTCACGTAAACCTGGACCGGCTGGGCCGGTCCAGGATGAGCCGGTCCATGCTGGACCGGCGTAACAAATTATTCCATAGAAAAGATCTACAAAGTTTTTCTATTTTCTCCAAAACCGAAATAGGAACCTTAGCATGAGCTAAGTGGTAATTAATAATAGTAGAAAGAGTAGATCTAACAAGCTCCATTCTGCCAGCTAAAGACAACAGCTTAGATCACCAAGCAGCTATCAAATTTATGACTTTAGAGATGATTTTGCTGAAATCTGAAGCTTTCACATGAGACAGAGAACAATTCAGCCCCAAATACTCAAAGGAAATAACTCTCTTCATACTCAAAGTTTTGGATAGGTTATATTGCTTCCAGCGATGCGTTTTTTTACTAAACATAACCATAGATTTTCCTGAATTAATTTTTTGACCAGTCCATGAGCAATAAGTACTGATAACTTCCTTAATTTTTTTAAGATGACAAGCCTTAGCTATAGAAAAAAGAATAATGTCATCTGCATATAAAAGATGGCTGATTTTCGGACCAGATTTTCTTAAAGAAACTCCAAATCCATCTTCTCCTGACTGAGCAATAGCTTTAGACAGCAAATCAGAACATAAGATAAACAGATACGGTGATAAGGGACAACCTTGTCTAAATCCCCTATACCCATGGATCCAATTCGTCCTCTTACCGTTAATAGAAATCGAAAGCCGCGGATAGGTAACGCATTGTAAAATCCAATTACTAAAAATAGAGGGAAAATTTAGTACATGCATGACTTTCCTTAACGAATCCCAACTCATGCAATCGTAATCTTGCTCCATGTCAATTTTTATTGCACATAAACCACATTTAGATTGAGATCTTCTAAACTTCTCCATCATTTCTTGTACAATCATACAATGTCCAGAAATAGATCTACCCGGCACAAAAGCAGATTGATGTTCATCAATTAAGATTGGAAGCAGCGGCTTGATTCTATTTAACAAAACAGTAGCAACTATCTTGTAAATAGTTTGACAAAGACTAATCGGCCTGAATTTAGAAGGACAATCAGCATTATTAATTTTTGGAATAAGAACTACAAGAGTATCCTTCCATTCCATATGAATTTGTCCTACTGAAAAAAATTCCAGAATAGCATCCATAACATTCATACCCACAAAAGGAGAAAGCTGAGATAGGCATGGAGGCCCATCAATATCGGCAAATGGTTGAGGAGAAATCTGCTTATGATCAGGAAGAAATGGAGATTCTCAAAGAGATTATAATGAGGCAGGAGACGGAGAGGCAAATTCCCTTTCTTTTATCAATGAGAGCAGTTCATTCTCCTGTACGTTTGGAAAGGACTGTTGGGAAAGATGAATCTGCATTTAGTGGAGTAGATCTTGCAATGCTTAACAGGAATAAATATGAACGAGCTTATGATGTAAAGAAGGAATTCACCCGGAGAAACCTCATTGGAAAATTATGAATTGGAAGAGATGAAAGCATTTTGCAAGAGTTTAACTTCAAATGTTAATTGCATCTCATAACCCTTGATTCATATTTTTCGTATGTTCTAGGGTACTCCCCCCTTAAGGTAGATTTGAAATTCACCTGTAGATCTATGAACCATCTTTGCCATATCCCTAAGAAAAAAACAACCATGTTTTAATACCTCTAGCTGCAGTCAACCATGCTTTGCACTTTTGAGCCAATTTCAGCATTAAATGACCATCACATCACTAAGCTTATATTTGTCACTTAGTAACAATTATAAATCACAATTAGTCATATTGGTATCCTTAATGATTTTTTGATTCTGTTTTAAATCTTTGAACCTCACCAAAATTGGATGAACGTAGTATATTCTCTTTTCCCAATTTTGGTCAAGATATCTGAGAGAGGACATCCCATGTAGTTCAAGAAAGCAATAATGCGAGCATGAGCATTATGGCAAGATTGCTATCTAGAAGTGGATGTATGCACGATTCACAAGTGGTTTAGATAAATGCATAGATTAGTGATATGTTGTGTGTGGGGATTTCTTGGGAACAAGTGAGGAAATTATGGTGGGAGGTTGCGATTCAACATTGCTATGGGGGTGGTAGATTGATTTATGATAAGAGAATTAAACAAATTTGATGTTGAACTTGATGGAGAAAGTTGAGTTCACTGTGATGAAGATTGCCAATATAAAGATGCTAGGGCATAGAGGAGGCGTTGAGGTCATGGCTTTGAAGATGGTACCATTGTTAGGGATATTATAATCGTGTTTCTCTACGAGTAGTTAACGCTTAGATGCTAGCACTGATGCCCACATATGAGGAGAATATGCTATGTGGCGATGAGCTGAGAGTCAAGGTGGATGAAGATAGAAACCACACTGCTACACTGATTGGTGGTTGAAAGTGAGAGGTCTTGTTGTTATTGTTGTTGTTGGTTGGGTTTAGGAGATGTGGACAAAGCCATCGAGCTAGCTATAATTCTAGAAAATATGTGATTGACTAGTGATTAGGTTTCCATTGAGTAGGAGGGGTTACAACCTGTAGGGATTGTTGTTAAACTGGCTTGAATTTGAGATTTTTTCATGGACATCTTTGAGTTAGGAATTTCGGCTCTAATTCCAAATAACACCAGAGTGAGACAACAAATTGGTGAGGTCGTGGTGAACAGTTTTAGGCCCTATTTATAGAATAAGCCTTATATAAAAATTTTAGGCCAAAACTTATTTAAAATCAACCAGGAGGAAGGGTGCCAGAGCAGTTGTTATTGCTGTTTATTATGAACTTCAATTGATCGACTTACAAATTTTAGGCCCTATTTATCGAAATAAGCCTTATTTAAAAATTTAAAACTAACCGTAAACAAATTTAAAATTATCAAATTAGTCCTAATTGAAATAAAATAACCGACTACACATGCTACTTATAGAAATTAAACTCAATATTGTTTGCTAATGAGAAACATCTTACACTACCTCAAACTGTCATGCTGCCAATGTTTTGTTGATAAAGCTTCACTTTATAGGAAATCATAAGGGCTAGAAACGCATTATTTGTTTTCTTTATAATGTCTTTTTTTTTGCTAATGCAGTAATAATTGATTTTAAATTAATTGGTTTTCTAGAAATTTTCTCTTACCTCTCATTTCCTATAACGTGTATGAATTTTAGTTATATCTGTCCTCTATTTTCGTGAGTTTGAGCTACAGTGATTAACGTTAAGCAGATCTTACAGAATAATATTTTTTTGCTTACTATTTGAGGTCTTATAAATGATTGCTTGGCCTTAGCTCCGATTTGTGATGAACATACCTATTTGTTTTAACATCATTTCCGCAGATTATAGTGTATTTTGTACCAAAATGTCTTGAAATTCTTATGGTTGTTTTTATTTTGCTAAAGAACCAAAATAATCAGTAACTGGAATAATTTGCCTAATGTTTTACTCATTTTGCTTGTATTTGAAGCTATCTTGGGAATCGTGACCTTTGTGGGTATCAAATTGGCGTTGTTTGCAGGAATGAGCTTCCATCACCACTAACCGATTCTCAAGCACCATCTTCAGGTATTTTTTTGGGGATAGCTTTTCATTTTTATTAGTCTATCCCTGTTAGCTTATCTGTTGGACAAAACTTATGTGCTAGATTATCGTTACAGTAGAGGGAGTTCAAACGATGGTTTTGCACATAGTCGAACAACTAGGAATAAAGCACATACATTTTTTCTTTAAACCAAGAGGAGTATATATAGTTTTTGCGAGAAGTGGAGGCTATTGTATTTTATTGGAATTTTTGATAAGTTTCAAATTTTTTTCACTTAAAACTCTTTGCGGCGCTTTGAAAAACGTGCGAGGTCTAAAATAGCATTTTCGGGTTTTACAATTCTCCATCCCTTATAAAAATTTCGTTCTCGAAATTTATGACAAGCTTAAGAGATCATACCTTAGTCAAAAAGGTGAGGGTAGCTCTTCTTCATCTCTGACTCCTCTCCCAAGTAGCATCTTTCTCAGTTCCATGCTTCCACATAACTTTAACAAAAGGAATCTCTCTGCTTCGAAGCTGCTTAACATCATAGTCTATGATCTTCTCAGGTTCTTCTACAAATGTTAGATCTGGTTGGATATCTATTGCTTCAATACTGATCTTCTGAGCTTCATCTGCAATGTATTTCCTCAAAGAAGAGATGTGGAATACATTATGTACTCCACTCATGTGAGATGGCAAAATCAATCTATAAGTCACACTGCCACCTCTCTCTGATATCTCAAAAGGGGCAACATACCTTGGACTCAGTTTTCCAACTTTGCCAAATCTCTTCACACCTTTCATAGGACTAACCTTAAGGAATACAAACTCTCCAACATCAAAATCAACAGATCTATGTTTGGCATCATAGTACTTCTGTCTATCTTGCACAGCCTTCAATCTGTCATGAATCAGTCTTATCTTTTCAGTAGCATCATCTACTAAATCAGCTCCAATGATCTTTTTTTCTCCTGTTTCAGCCCACCATAAGGGAGTTCGACACCTCCTTCCATACAAAGCTTCATAAGGTGCCATACCTATACTTGCTTGGAAACTATTGTTATAAGCAAATTCAATCAGTGGAATGTGAGTCTCCTATTTGCCACCAAAATCAAGTACACATAATCTGAGTAAATTCTTTAAGGTCTAAATAGTCCTCTCTGATTAACCATCTGTTTGAGGGTGAAAGGCTGTACTGAAAGTAAGTATAGTGCTCATTGCCTCTTAAACCTTCCTACACAACCTAGAGGTAAATCTCCCATCTCTATCTGATACTATCGATCTTGGTACACCATGAAATCTAACAATCTCATTAACATAAACACTTGCCAACTTCTCAACATCATCAGATTGCTTGATAGGTAAAAAGTGTGCCGACTTAGTCAATCTATCAATTATCACCCATATAGCATCATGACCAGTTCTAGATCTAGGCAATCCAACCACAAAATTTATGGCTATATCTTCCCACTTCCATTCTGGTATAGGTAAAGGCTGCAATAAACCTCCTGGCTTTTGATGCTCTACCTTAACCATCTGGCAAACTGTACACTTAGCCACCATTTCTGCTACACTTCTCTTCATCCTTGGCCACCAAAAATATTCCTTCAAATCTTGGTACATCTTGTTACTACCTGGGTGAATGGTATAACTTGAATAGTGAGCTTCTTGAAGAATGTCCTTCCTCAAATCTCCAACAGCTAGGATGCAAATTCTGCCTCTATACCATAGTAGCTCATCCTCATCAAGCTCAAACTCCTCACGTGACCAACCATCACCAAATTTTGGACTTTCTCAAATTCTGCATCTTGTGGCAAAGCTTCCCTTATCCTATCCTTCAATGTTGATTGAATGATCATCTGATTCAAAGCACAAACTCTGCATCATTGGGCTGGACTATAGAAATCTCTAACTTCTCCAAATCTCTGATCAACTCATATTGTTGTGTAATCATCCAACTTGCACTAGAAGTCTTTCTGCTTAAGGCATCTGCTACTACATTTGCTTTGCCTGGATGATATTGAATATCCAAATCATAGTCCTTGATAAGCTCCAACCATCTCCTTTGCCTTAAATTTAACTATTTCTGTGTGAAGATGTATCTTAAACTTTGATGATCAATAAATACTTCATACTTAACTCCATACAAGTAATGTCTCCATATTTTCAGGGCAAAAACCACTGCAGCTAACTCCAAATCATGGGTTGGATAGTTTCTTTCATAGTTCTCCAGTTGCCTTGAAGCATATGCAATAACCCTTCCATTCTGCATCAATACACAACCAAACCCTTTGTGAGAGGCATTACTATAAAGTTAAAATCCTTCCATCCCATGAAGGAATAGTAAGCACTGGAGCAGTCATCAAACACTATTTCAGTCTTTGAAAAGCCTCTTCACATTGATGTGTCCATACAAACTTCACTGCCTTTTGGGTCAATTTAGATAATGACATAGCTATTCGAGAAAGTCCCTCAACAAATCTTCTGTAGTAACCAGCTAAACCCAAAAAATTCCTGATCTCCGTCACAGTAGTGGGCCGTAGCCAATCTGCTATAGCTTGTACCTTGTGCTGATCCACAGAGATCTCTCCATTGCTAATCACATGTCCCAAAAAGTTCACACTCTTCAACCAAAACTCACATTTGGAGGACTTAGCATACAATTCATTCGCTTTCAATGCATTTAACACCATCCTCAAGTGATTTACATGAATCTCTTCATTTGGGGAATACACCAATATATCATCGATGAACACTATCACAAATAGATCCATAAATGGATTGAAGATTCTGTTCATGAGATCCATAAACACTGCAGAGGCATTTGTAAGTCCAAATGGCATCACCACAAATTCATAATGCCCATATCTAGTGTTGAATGCTGTCTTTGCTATGTCCTCTTCTCGGATCTTAAGCTGATAGTATCCTGATCTCAAGTCTATCTTGGAAAACACAGAGGCACCCTCCAACTGATCAAACAAATCATCAATTCTCGAAAGAAGATATTTATTCTTTATTGTCAGCTTGTTCAATTCTCTGTAGTCTATGCAAAGCCTTAAACTTCCATCCTTTTTCTTCATAAAAAGCACAACACCCCATGGAGATGTGCTAGGCCTGATGAGTCCTTTATTAAGCAATTCTTCCAGTTGATCTTTCAGTTCCTTTAACTCTTTTATTGCCACTCTGTAAGGAGTTTTAGCAATAGGCTCAGCTCCACTAACAGTTCGATAGAGAAATCAATCTCCCTGCTTGGAGGCAAGTCAGGTAAATCATCTACAAACACTTCTGGATACTCTTGCACGACAGGTATATCCTCTAATCTCCTCTCTTCTTTCTTCTCCTCCTTAACATAAGCTAGAAAGCCTTCATGACCATTCCTTAACAATTTGTATGCAACCAAGGATGAAATTATCATGGAAGTTATGCCTCTTTCTCCTAAAAATTTAAATTCTTTCTCCCCCGGCATATTAAATTTAAGTTCTTTCTTATTACAGTCTATGGTCACGAAGTGGCAAGACAACCAATCCATACCTAGGATCACATCAAATTCCATTAAGGGCAATAACATAAGATCTGCACCCAAATTTCTATCACCTACAATCAACTCCACATGACACCCCTTGTTGGTTTCCAACTGACTCCTATTGGGCATCAAGACTGATAAAGGTTTGAGCATAATTGAAGAAGACAAACCAACAGACTTAACAAACTCCTCCGAAATGAAAGAATGTGATGCTCCCGTATCAAACAACACCTTAACAGGCTTGTTACATACAAAGATTGTTCCTAAATACCATGCATGTAACATAACATAAAGCTCATCTTACTCATAAATCATAAAGGAATTCATTGACATTAAATAAAGTCCATACCTGTGATAATATCAGGAGAGTCTTTTGCTTCTTGTGGGGATAGACCATAAACCCTCGGCTGAACAGGTTGTCGAGCTTGGCCTTGCTTGGAGTTGATGTAGTAGACTCCACCATCCTTGGCCTCCCAATAATCCTCTGAGGAGCACTACTTGTTATGGCCTCTGGAGTAGACTTCTGTCCTAAGATAGGACAAGACTTTGCCACGTGCCCTGGTTGATGGCGCCAAAAACAGGTGTTTGTGCCAGAAAGGCACTCTCCCTATGATCCCTCCCACACTTATTGCACATAGCAGATGGAGTGCTGCTCTCTGAAGTGTTGGGCTTGGGCTTCTTCCAAATAGGCCTTCCAGAATGAAAAGATTGGGCTGGTCTTGATCTATCTTCATTCTCTCTCTTCTGGAAGTCTCTCCTCCTCTGAGTACTCTAAAAATCCAGCTCAATCTTTCGTGCTCTCTCAACTAAAGTAGAGTAATCTTCAATACCCAAAGGGACCAATGACTGTCTAATGCTATCCCTCAAGCCACAAAAGAAGCGGTGGCATTTCTCTTCTGCATTAGGAATTAGATGAGAGGCATACCTAGAAAGCATCGTGAATTCAGTCTCATACTTTGTAATGGTCCTGTCACCCTGCACCAGTCTATTAAATTTGTCTTGCATTGACCTCCTAGCAGTCATTGGTACATACCAATCTTTAAACACCTTGACAAACTCCTCTCATGTTATTTGACTGCTAGGTCTCTCACCAAAAGTTTCTTCCAACTGACTTCTCCACCATCTTTCTGCTTCCCCATTGAAGGCATAAGCAGCTAAGACAACCCTTCTATTCTGAGGGCATAGCATTCCCTCCAAAATCTTCTCAACCTTCATTAACCAATCCTCCGCTGTGGGCTCCGAAAATTCGGCCCCGACCTCCCCGCCGTGCGATTTCCTTCTTTTTTTTTATTCTCGGCAAGGGGAGTTTTAACGGAATAAGTTCCGGGGTAAATTTTGGAAGGCAGATGAGTTTGTAGATAAGACACTACCCAGAGATTTCGCTCTCATTTTGCGAGGACTTTATGATATGAGTTCTAGTTTTCTATAGGCGCAAGCCCCTATAGTAAATTACCCCTCCTAATCACGAGAGAGAATTTTCAATTAAGGCTAGTCAATAATTAGATACGTATAGAATACGTGCATCTGGCATATAGTAGCAGCAATGAGTATTGGTATTGAGGATTGGAAGTTTGGAATTTGAAAGGTTTGGATATTGAGAAATTATGTCTGAATTTGGGTATTTGGAAAGATTTGAAAAGTTTGATATTTAAAATAGGAAATTTCACCACCTAGCACTTAAAGTGGATGGTGGGGGAATGGATGATGGGCCCGATCATGATCCCATGGTTTTGTCGTCATGGGCCATCGTGGTCCCTGGTCTACTTAGTCAGAGTAGGTAGTCGACCCAACTTGACAGAAGGATCCTTGTCGGCAGCCATGAGTTGCTTCGTCCAAGGGTATCTTGTAGACCTAGGATGGATATTTGTCTAAGGGGAGAAATTTGAATCCACCTTAGCTAACATAAGGCTTTGTATCCTATCGATTATATCCTATTGATTCATATCTCAAGGATTTGATGCCATTAAGGAGCGTATTGGCTCTGGTCATAACCGGTATTTCGTGGTATTTTGTGGTGCCATTTGGCTGCAAAACCACTCGGTTCAGAGGGCCCCGGGTCGTCATAACCGTTTATCCTGCGGTGCCATTTAGCGGCAGACCGCCGGTCAGAGGACACGTACCACGTCTTTATTGGCAGGAGATTGTTTGAGAATGGATCCATAGTGATATTTTCGACTAGGCATTTGACTCTTTGTGAGCTGAAGTAAATTTTGATTTATCCACCCCGGCAAACTGTTGCGGAGGGTGGATAGATTTTGCTTTGAATGGTTGGATGGATAGATTTCAATTTTAAATATTTGGGATTTTGGATTGATTTTGGATTTTTCTGTGATTTTGGGTGAAACTTTTTGGAGATATTTGAAAATATTTGTGAACCCCTCCGGTTGAGATCTTCAATCAACGCGGCCATCATCGGGGTGTTTGGGGTCATTTTCATTTGTTGATTGAACCTTGTCAACTCAGACAAGCTATTGACTGAGGATCGGGTTTCTCGTAGGCTTTGTGCCTTTGTTCATGAATTTTCTTTGTTGAAAGCCTTGAAAGCCGAATATGAATGTACAAAATAAATATTCCGGTCAACTTCGTGACCGCATATTTATCTGAGAGTTTGAACCCTGTCTACTCCTATTCACCTGCTTAGGAGGATCGGGTTTCGTAGGCATCATGCCTTTTGTTTAGTGAACTCTTTTGATTGTAGACCTTGAATGCCTAATATGAATGTATTGAAACAAATAAATCGATTCCCACAACCATGTATTTGTTTGAAGGTTCGAATCCTGTCGACTTTTATTGACCCGTATAAAAGGATTGGTTATCGAACTTGAATTCACTTGTCAACCCACGCAGCATTCTTAGACGTCATGTGTGTACCAATAACACGCTTGCCGGGGCCCATACGGGTTTTATAATTATTTTTACCCCTTTTTGTGTACCTGTGTATACAATTTATAGTGCACGTGCATGGGTACTTTGAAATAATTATAGTCGCCTTCTGTCTGCTTGTACGAATGTTGCAGATCCGGTGGCGTGGCGTTGTAGATTGTAGACGCCTTCTGTCTGCTTGTATAAGTGTTGCAGATCCGGTGGCATGGCATTGTAGATTGTAGATGCCTTATGTCTGCTTGTATAAGTGTTGCAAATCCGGTGGCGTGGCGTTGTAGATTGTAGACGCCTTCTGTCTGCTTGTATAAGTGTTGCAGATCTGGTGGCGTGCGCCTTGATGTTGACTCCCCCTTTCTCATTCACCGGGGAAATATTTTCTTGATTTTAGAGTCAAAGACTGCTGATTTGGAAATAACTCCTTTTAGGCTCTTCGGCGTAGTGGACTTGTTGTTTTCGGTGTTTGTGGGTACAAGAGTTGTTTTCTTCTTAAATATATAACTAAGAAGAAACTTTGGAACACCAGGAAGTTTGGTTATAATTTGTTCAAATATTTCCCCCATTCTGCCAGGGGGTGTCCTTTTTTCGTACAACGGGCTGCCTTTGTACTCGGTGTACTTGTAGATTTTGACCATCACTGTCATAGGTGGTATCAATACTTGTGTCCACAGTGGTTTGATATACTTATGATATGCCCACTGTTGTTATCCACAAGTAGTCATTTGCAGGGAACCGGTTGTATCCACTACGAGCTTCTAGAAAATGTTTACAGGAGATTCATTCTTTCTGCATCATATTCACCCTTTCACCAATCTCGGGTGGTTGTTGTTGGGTTACATTTGTTTGTAGAGGACGGTCCTCCACTATCGGTCTCCAGTATTGCCATCTCAATCAACAGGCATTGTAGGGATTGTCGTAGGAGTTCGTTGCATTCATCTTTTGTGTGCATCGAGATTTCATCTCCTACTTGCAACTTGTTGTTAGCTTGTACGACTGTGTACTTAGATCTTGATTTGTTCATTCATCCAAAGCCCAGTTCTATGTATTCCATTGAATCCAAGTCCAAGGTTCAACTCACGCTTGAGTCTTATGTGTTGTTTTTGAAAGTTCAAGTTCTTTATTGCTTATGTCAAATTTGGATCCAACTTGAGTTCAATTTGAATTCCCTACTCTCCACATCTTGTTCCAGTTTGAGTTCAAGTAGTGAGCTTGAGTGATCTTACTCAATTCATGTTAGAGTTCATTTGAGTTTGAGTTCTATGTTCGGGTTCCCTGATGTTGCACAGTTCGAGTTCAAAGAACAAGTTCAAGTGCTTGTTCAAAGTCTTCTGGGATCTTTTGAAGTCCTTGCAAGTTCAGTTTCATGTTCAAATTGATTTGAACTTGGCCTTCAGCTTGACTTTAGTTATTTGGGTTTGAGCCTTGATTAATCATTTAGATTTTATTCGTATTCAAGTCCTCAAGTCCACTGTTCCTCGTACAAGTTCTCTGCACATTTAGTTCAATTTATGTGTATTTTTGTTAGAGTACAGGTTATTTATATTGTTGCCCAAGAAGGTCTTCAAATTGTTCAAGTCTTTGTACATTTCAGTAAATATTTCGGCAGCACCCCGGCATATCCCTCGTTTGGGGGAAAATAGGGGAGCTGGGCCTTCCCACCACGCTACTCGAGCGTGTATAGTAGGTGTCCTTAGACACAGCGGGCATACAAATTTTTATCCCACCACGCTACAAGAGCGTGTATGGGGCCTCCAGCAGTACCCGTACAGCAGAATAACAGTGACGTACCAGAACAGCAGTGACTCCCCACCACGCTACAAGAGCGTGTATAAGGCTTACCCACCTCGTCGTATGCTTCGCACCGGGCTCCCTCCTACCGTGCTACAAGAGCGCGTATAGGTGATTCCCCGGTCCGCTGCAAACGTCGAGAATGGGATTTTGGAACATTATACCTTTCGTAGCAGTGTCGTCGGCGATGTCGGTGTCGAGGTCGAGGTCGAGGACCGTCCCCAACCACGCTACAAGAGCGTGTATAGGGCTTACCCGCCTCGTCGTATGCTTCGCACCGGGCTCCCTCCTACCGTGCTACAAGAGCGCGTATAGGTGGTTCCCTGGTCCGCTGCAAATGTCGAGAACGGGGTTTAAGTTAGAAATGTATACCTTGAAGTCCGGCGGACTGGCGGCGATGGCTCGTGGATCGAGGTATGGGAAGGGAGGCATGTTTTTTTTTGAATTAATTATAATTAATATTAATTAAGAAATTATTTTTAATTATTATAATTAATTATACTTAATTAATATAATTAATTAAAGTTTATTAAAATTAATTAAAATTATTAATTATAATTAATTTATAATTAATTAACTTTTAATAAATAATAATTAATTAAAATTAATTAATAATAATTAAATTTATAAATTATAATTAATTAAACTTAATTCTAATTAAAATTTATTATAATTAATTAAATTAATTATAATAATTTAATTAAAATTAAACATAATTAATTATAATAATTATAATTAATTAAAAATAAATAAATGTAATTAATTAAAATTAATTAAAGTAATTACAATTAAAAAAATAATAATAATTAAAACAAATTTCCTCTCTCTCCCTCCCAACTCTTTATGTTCGGGATTTTGGCCGGAGAAGCGTGCGAGCAGGGAGAAAGTTACCTTCACTTCCAGTGAGCTCCTTTGCTTGCTTCCGATCAAAATGTCTTAACTTTCGATCTAACATGGAGGGACGACGTCGATCGAGCGTGCAAACGGGAGAAAGTTACTTCACTTCAAGCGAGCTTCCCGTCGTTCCTCCGATCAAAATGTCGTGGCTTCCGATCCTACAGGCAGGGAGAGTCGTAGAAGGAGCAATGTCGGACAGCCACGGAAGAACTGAATAAGCACACGAAAGGTAGGGAGTTATCTTCACAGCGAGCAAGCTCCTGTATGGCTTCCGATCAAAATGTTGAAGCTTTCGTTCCGACAAGAAGGGAAAGTCGTCAATGGTGCGGAGTCGAACAGCTACGTTGGAGTCGAAGGAGCGGAAGGGAGAAAGCTATCGTCGCAGCGAGCTAGCTCCGGTCGTGGCCTCCGATCAAAGTGTGTAGCTTCCGATCCAACCTAGAAGGGAACGTCGTCGCTGGGGCAAGGTCGAGCGAGAGAGGGAGAGGGAAATTGAGAGTAAGAGAGCCTGAGCTCTCATTTCTTCGGTCTTTTATGAGGCAGAGGAATCGTGTGAAGTCGTGTATAGACCCGTCGTTGACGCACGAAGCTGTGATGCTGGATGTCCGAATGCAGGATTTTCGGGATTTTGCGATCGTGTGAGTCGGCGCCGGACGTCCTCACTGGTACGCAAAAGAATTTTTTTTTATTTGCTTTTGGCTGCCGTATACAAGTCAACATCCGCCTTTATAGCTCCACCTCCCACAAATGATGGTGGCTTCATATTTTGGAATAATTTTAAATTCTTGTCCATCACAGTGCTTCCACTGCCTCCTGCTTGAGTCTGAGTATTTTTTATCATCTGTGTCATAGCCGCCATCATTTGAGTAAAAGAATCCGAAGTAACATTAATGCTACTGCCTTGAGGCTCCACTACTGATGGCAATTCCCTCCTGACCTCTCTAGTATTGCCATCAGTGGCATCAGGTTCCTCAGCCTTGAGACATAAATTAAGAAAGCAATCTAAGCAATAAATAGCACAAGCACATTATACCTACTCTAACCTATACAATCCTCCTATCGGCTCTTTCATAAAAATCAATATCCTCAAATCCTTTGCTCTGATACCACTCTTGTTACGACCCGGCCCGGTTAGCTCGCAAGTGCGAGGAGGGAACAGAGGTCAGACGGAAGAAGAGATAAGTTACCATATCATAACATTAAATCATCCAACATAAATTAACTTCTTTACTATAAAAATGGAAGAGCCACTAATGCAAATCCAAATAAAATTTATGTTTCCATTGATATTTCAAAACAGATAAGTACATAAAGAGTTCTTCCAAAAGAGTGGATCCGAAAAAACATATAACTCTCTCAAAATCTATACATACAACCATCTATCAACAAAAATAACAAAACTCAAAAGAACCTGCCGCCCGTCGTCTCCCTACGAAGGTAAGTGCGCGGTGGTTGGTCTTCCATCTATCATTTCCTAGATCCTTCTAAAAAGTGTTCTCACAACGAGGGTGAGTCATAATTCAATAGGTGCGAATGGAATTCAAATAAATTTAGAGCCAATAAAAGGAAACTATAACATACTTTAGTATTTTAACAAAAGAATCATTAACAAATACCAAGTTTTGCTCAAAGAGATGCATATCTTCTTCCTCAACCTTCAAGTTCTTATTCCTTTCATAACATTTTCATTTTTCCTTTAACATTTTGCCTCACATGATAGTCTCAAATGCATATAACATGAATATGAAATATTCATATTAGTTTAATATGTAAATATAACACCCGTCTCGGGAGTATCATTTGTACTGATCAGGTACATAAAATTTGGTCATTTCCTTTATCATTGGTTCATAGGAATCATCCTTTACCATGACTCATAAGAGCCTCCTTTACCATGTAATACTCCCGCGTCTACATGCACATATACTTATTACTTATATAATCATAAGAGATGCTTTATGTAAACCATTTATAAACTAATCAAGTGTATGTTTCCTTAGGGATATGCATGCTTGATATGCTTATGTGTGTTTTTGCATGTAAAAGGAAATATATGTATAGTAAGAGTAGAGAAATGAGCATGAGATCCATTCATGAGTTGCACATTCGCATAAAAAGAACCTTTGCATTTGCTTCAAGTGTCCATAAACTTACAAGGTAAAATGAGCCATAAAAGTTTCATAATGAGCATAAAAGAAATTGTCATTTTGTGTAATTTTATGAAAGTAAAGTTTTCTAAATTTAGAAGAACATCCATTCCACCTACCTCAATTCGTGCCCCTCTTTCGTTTGTCCGATCAAGTTCTTTCCTTCCAAACGGTTAAAATCTATAAGGGACATACAAGAAAATGCATAAGTAACTAGTCCCCTCACAATTCTCTAAATCCTTAATCTAAGTAATATAGAGTTCAACCTAATGTCTTGTATAAGTTTCAATTCAAACCCTTTCCACAATTCATGATATCTCTCACTCATATCCTCTCTAAATTAGGGTTTAGTCAAAACTCTTAGGTTTTAAGCATGCCACACCTCTCCTTACATTCAAAACATAAAAAAATATCTTCAATTTTCGGAATTTATTAAATCAAAAATTAGGAAATCTTGTATTTCAAGTATAATCCATAAATTAGCCTCTAAAATCCTCCCTAAAACAAATAAAAACGATAGGGATTAAAGATATCATGATTGGGGAAGAACCCTAAATCTCTCTTAAAACTCTCCAAGCCTTAACAATGCTTAGGGGTACTTTGAGTAATATGAGACTTTCCTAATTTTTATTTTCTAAATTATGCAAAATTAAATATGAGTTTAATATATCAAATTTTTTAGAATTTTGTGTAAAATTTTATATAATATTCCCGTCGAAATCCGACAACGTTGAATTTTTCACTTAAAACTCGTCGCGGCGCTTTGATAAGCGTGCGAGGTCTAAAACAATATTTTTCGGGTTTTATAATTCTCCCTTCCTTACAAAAACTTCATCTCCGAAATTTACACAACTTCTAGTTGCAAAATAAACCGTCAGCTTCCATTTCATTAACATAAACCTCAACATTGAAACAGAACAAACTAAATATCTGAAATATCATAACAAAATAATCTGATCAGTCCCAAAACATCTGACATAACATAACAAGATAAACTAGTAAATCCAAAACACCAAAACATCAGGTTTATCATTACAAGTCACAAAAAAAAAAAAAAAACTATAAAGCCATCTCAATTGTTATTGTCAGCATCTACAGATTCATTATGCTCTTGCTGAGTCAAAGTGTAAACTTGCGGTTTGACATTCTGCCTGGATTGATTTTGCATTGAACTTGTAGCTGAAGGTTCTATCATCTTTTGTTTGCTAAAGTTCCTCTATGAAGGTGCTTCAACTTATCTCATTTCTCCTGAAGTCTTCTGAGCCAAAGCAACACAATATTTTGCTATGTGTCCAGGCTGATGACACCAATAGCAAGTGTTGGAACCAATCAGACATTCACCTTTATGTAATCTGCACACTTAGCACAAGGTTCAGTGACTTTACTTACAGTTGCATCACTGCCTCCATTAGAACTAAACTTGGGCTTCTTCCCATTTGATCCCTCAATCTGATTGCTTTGAATATCCTCTTCAGAATTTTTTCTTTTCTAAAAATCTCTTCTCCTCTGAGTACTCTACAAGTCACTCTCAATTCTTCTTGCCCTCTCAACCAAGGTAGCATAATCCTCAATACCAAAAGGGATTAATGCCTTTCTAATGCTATCTTTTAAGCCCTTAGAAAGCGATGACATTTTTCTTCAGCATTGGGGATTAAATGAGAGGTATACCTAGAGAGCATTGTGAACTCAGCCTCATACTGTGTAATGGTTTTATCGCCTTGCACCAATCTATTAAATTTATCTTGCTTTTGTCTTCTAGCAGACATTGGTACATACCAGTCTCTAAATACCTTGACAAACTCCTCCCAGGTCACTTGACTACTAGGTCTTCCTCCAAAAGTCTATTGTAATTGACTTCTCCACCATCTCTCTGTTTCCCCATTGAAGGTATAGGCAGCTAGGTAACCCTTCTATCTTGAGGGCATATCATTCCTTTAAATATCTTCTCTATTCTCATTAACCAGTCCTTCGCCTCTTTGGGTCCACCTCCTATCAAAGATGGAGGCTTCTTGTCTTGGAATAATTTCAGGTTTTTGTCCATCGGAGTGCTTCCACTGCCTCCAGCCTGAGTTTGAGTACTCTTTATCATTTGGGTCATAACTGCCATCGTCTATGCAAAAGATTCCATAGTAGCATTGTTGCTACTATTCGAAGGCTTTGCTTTTACAGGTATTTCCCTCCTAATCTCTCCCGTAGTGCCATCAGTGGCATCGTTTTCAGGGTCCATGGCTCTGAGATATAATGCAATGAAACAAAATTAGCAGTCTATAACACATACCCTATACCTTAACTAACATAGAGAATCATCCTATTGACTCTTTCATATTGATTAATATTCCTAAACCTTTGTTCTGATACGACTTTTGTCACGACCCTGCCCGGTGAGCTCGCATGGGCGAGGTGGGAACAAAGGTCGGACAGTAGGTTAAATTATCTAATCTCTAAATCTATCTTCATAATTTGAAAGAGCCTCTAAAACATCAAATTTGAAAACTTACAAATATAAAGCTCAAATAGATTCATAATTACCTTTCCTCAAGAGCTCCTCTCCTACGATAAACATTGCCAGCCCTTCTACTCATTTTTGATTAATTTAAGCTTACCTGAAAAATGTTAACAACTATAACTTAAACAATGTGTATGAGAATGAGATATTTTTGTGAATGAGAATGAGATATTTATGTGTTGCGTATATTTTTTTTCTTTTTATTTATTTATTTTTTTATGTCTTGCGTACATGAATGGTCATATGCATGCTAAGTTAATGAGGGTAAAATTTTATAGGACAAGTGATTTCTTAATGCCGTCGAATAGAAATATCTTCAAAGTAGGTTCCGAGAATAGAATGGTCACCTTGTCAGCCCCCATTTCATACAGATGCAGTACCATGAGATTAAACACCATAGAGATGGAGGTCATTCCCTGTCATATATTGACTACAACCTGCAAATGAGAATTGAATTTGCTCAATAACTTAAACAATATGCAAAAGCTTTTACTTGTTTTTCTAATTCATTGTCTTGTGTTGTCCTTATTATGCTGATATTTTGTATGCTGTATATTTAGTAAGTATTTCAATTCTTATATTCTCTATCTTGACATAATTTTGTTATGTTTGGTCTGTGTTCTCTTATGCCTGTCATGACATTATTTTGAGTTTATAGAATTCTTTTACATTCAACGAAGTTTATTGTTTGATCAAGGGTGTTAGAGGGCTGCTCTATTTTAATTATATGCCACAACTGGTGGACTCTAATGATAGGTTTCCAAAATTTGCTTTATATTCATTTGGCATAATTTGGAAGTTCTACAGCCATATTTCTTTTCTTTTAGGGGGTCGTATTCTGGCTTTCTTTCATCACAAAATAACAATATTCTTTTAGATATACATTTATTTCTTGCCACTTTCAGCAGAGCTTGTACATAGTGAAATTTTACTGGCAGGTGAAATTTTACTGGCAGGTTACCAGCAAAACAAAAAAAGCGATTCTACGAAGCTTGTCATAAGTGCAGTAGCGACAGTTGGTGCTTTGTTGTTAGTGGCTCTGATGTGTTTCTGGGGATGCTACCTTTACAAGAAATTTGGCAAAGAAGATGTCAGAAGTCTGGCAATGGATGTTACTGGAGGTATCAATTTTGTGTTCATACAAAGATACATTTGCTTCCTTTTTCAATTTTTATCATCCTCTCAACATTTAGTCATAAAATTTTCTATTATTTAATATATTATTGTTCATCATTTTCAGGCGCAAATGTAGTAATGTTTCATGGGGACTTACCCTACTCATCAAAGGAAATGCTTAAGAAACTTGAAACACTTACTGAAGAAAATATTATTGGTTCTGGTGGATTTGCTACTGTATACAAGCTGGCTATGGACGATGGCAATGTTTTTGCGTTGAAAAGGATAATGAAGACAAATGTTTCTTTTGACCGTTTCTTTGACAGGGAGCTTGAAATTTTAGGCAGCATTAAACATCGTTATTTAGTCAATCTACGGGGTTATTGCAATTCACCCTCGTCAAAGTTGTTGTTATATGACTATCTAGCTGGTGGAAGCTTAGATGAAGCACTACATGGTGTGATATGTTTTCCTAACTGCAATTTTTTATCCATCATATTTCCTGTCAGTGATTTGCTTTCTTTTCTATTATAAAACAATTTGAAACTTCGAGATTAGAAGACACTTATTTGCATCATGCTACGAACTTCTTTGCTTTACACCAGTTAAATGACCGAACAAATCGTTTGTCTTAGATTTTTAAGGATTTAATTATTGAGTTGTTGACATTTTCTAAACCCTAAACTTTGGTTATTAAGTAAAATTTGGTCGATGAAGTAAACATAGAGCTTTCTTTTTCACCTAGATCAATTAGCCAGAGTTGGCAGCCATTTAAATGAATTTCACTTGTTTATTGAAATTTCTAAATAATTTTATAATATATCTTGCAAAACATGAAGAAAAAAAATGGATTTTTCTGGCTGGATCCTTAAACAAACCTAGCCTTGCCACTTCATAGGTTGCAATGCTCCCTTGCTTTCCTTTTTTGCCGGTTGGAGATTGACATCTTGTCCTCCCCTTTCATAAAAACAATATTGGATCGTTCCAGCTTCAATTGGCTTTTCAGATGCCTCTCATGGAAAGCATGGTGAGATCCTTAAAAAGTTGTTTTTGCCTTTAGTGAATGAGCCATCACCACTGCAATTCCATTCCATTCTACAAGATAGCTATTCTTTTCAAGATGGTTGGTATACTTATTTATGTATCATGATCTATTGAGATATTGCTTGCTTTGGTCAACATACCTCAAAATTTGCTTTCGTAGAGTAACTTCCCTAGCAATCACCCATTTCACAATATGAGCATGCTTAACTTTAGAGTCTTTATGAAACTCTAACCATTAAATCAAAATGTATCATGATCATTATGAGTCATCATTTAAAAAAGCGTTTAAGGCGTGCACCTCAAGGTGAAGCCTCAATGGTTCGAGCGAGCCTTTTTATTTTTTGCACGAGATGTATGCCTCAAGATAGTTTGAGGCACCATCTCATTTTATTTTGAGTCTTCTTCTTTATAATTACTCGCGACTGATTGGTTGCGAGTATAATTTTAGGGCTTTGTAGTTGCTTTGGTTTCGCCAACTTCATGTGAAGTAGAACTTTCAAAGAGAAGCTCCAATGCTCGAAAGTTGAATCATACAGGAGCACGCAACGAATTCTTCCCTTTCGTGTGCTGCTTTGGCTTCGCCTACTTTGTGTGAAGTAGAGGTCTGAAAATGACATTTTGATAATAGCTTGTAGCGATATTAGATGAGGAGGTTAGCACAACGATAGAGATGGTGGATGGAGTGAAAAAATATAGCTTGATACATGGAGTGACCATAATATCAAATAACTAGTCAAATATTCGACAGAAAAGCATCATTAACTTTCTTGTTATCATGCTGACCTATAAATAAAAAGGGAAAAAATCATGCTCATGTACCTGTCTGAATGTCCGATGAAGCCCACAACATGTCAAGCTCTCCACAACGCACGTCGATGCCATTCTAGTTGTGCTTGAAACAATGATCTCTGCACGACCTCTGCGACCTGCCTTGTTTTCAAAAAGAGAATGGAATGAAATTCTTGTTTGTTATATTCTTCCTCTCACAACCAATCCGCCTCCAGCTCCTGAAACCTCTGTAGAACTCCCGAAGCCATCTCGTCGTCCTACTCTTGGTCCCACGCAGCTCTCACGTCCCAATCCCGCAAGTCTCACATGCATCTTCAAGCTGATTTCCCCCTCGGATTCTCCCTGTTATCAATCCTCAAAGGCTGATTCCCAATTGATCGAAGCCTTCAATCGGCGAACCAATTCTCCCTATGACTGGGATCCTCTAAATCAGTTGGTTTTTCCATCAAATGACATCACTAAATTACGATCATGGTCAGAGCTCGTATGTTTCATAACGACTTCAAATCATTGAGCTATGAATCAGTAAGATATAATTGACAAGGCACAAAGCTCTCGGTTAGCTATGGTGGATTCAAATTTGTTTCCTTAGATAAATATCCACCCCATGCCTATAAGGTACCTTTGGACGAAGCAATCCATGGCTGTCGATAACGATCATTTTGTTAAGTTGGGTCGAATATCTACTTTGCCTAAATAGACCATGGCCCACGATGGCCCAGGATGATGAACCATGGGATAGTGTCTTGTTTTAAATCCAATATGCTTTTGAAAATTTGCCTTGGAACTTATTAGTTAAAACTCTCCTTGACAACCCAAAATGAAGAAGAAAGAAAGGGAGGTCCGCAAAGAGCCTGGGGCACAAATTTTTGGAGCCCACATAACTATTTTTATGGATCTGTACTTGTGGGCTCCGAAAATTCGGCCCCGGCCTCCGCCCGTTTTTTCTTTTTTATTTGGCGAGGTAGTTTTAACGATAAGTTCCGGGGTAAATTTTGGAAGGCATATGGGTTTGTAGATAAGACACTATCCAGAGATTTCGCCCTCATTTTGTGAGGACTTTATGATCTGAGTTCTAGTTTCCTATAGGCGCAAGCCCCTATAGTTAATTACCCCCCCCGATAACGAGAGAGAACTTTCGATTAAGGCTAGTAGTCAATCAGATACGTATATGATACGTGTTATCTGGCATATAGTAGCAGCATTGGGTTTGGAGATTGGAAATTGGGTTTGGAAAGTTTGGATGTTGGAGGTTTGAAAAGTTTGATATTTAAAATAGAAATTTCACCATCGTGCACTTAAAGCGGATGGTGGGGGAATGGATGATAGACCCGATCAAGATCCCATGGTTTTGTCGTCCCGGGCCATCGTGGTCCCTAGTCTATTTAGTCAGAGGAGGTAGTCGACCCAACTTGACAGAAGAATCCTTGTCGGCATCCATGGGTTGCTTCGTCCAAGTGAACCTTGTAGACCTGGGTTGGATGTTTGTCTAAGGGGACAATTTTAAGTCCACCTTAGCTAACAGAGGGCTTTGTGCCCTATCGATCATATCCGATTGATTCATATCTCAAGGATTTAACGCCACTAAGGAGCGTATTGGCGTTGGTCATAAACGGTATTTCGTGGTGCCATTTGGCGGCAAAACCACTCAGTTCAGAAGGCCCCGAGTCATAACCGTTTATCCTGCGGTGCCATTTGGCAGCAGACCGCCGGTCAGAGGACACGTACCACGTCCTTATCGGCAAGAGACTGTTTGAGAATGGATCTTAGTAATATTTTCGACTAGGCATTTGACTCTTTGTGAGCTGGAGTAGTTTTAAATTTGTCCACCTCAGCAAACTGTTGCGGAGGGTGGATGGATTTTGCTTTAAGTGGGTTGATGGATTTATTTCAATTTTGAAATATTTTTGGGATTTTTGAGATTTATAGAATTTTCTGGGATTTTGGGTGGAGCTTTGGAATATTTAAAATGGATTTTAGATATTTGGGAGATATTTGATTGGGAGCCCCTCCGGTTGAGATTGTATTTTCCCCTTTAGTGTACCTATGTGTATATAAACTATTGTGCACGTATGAGGGTATTCTTGAAATAGACACCTTCTGTCTGCTTGTACGAATGTTGCAGATCCGGTGGAGCGAATTAACAGCTTTTGAATGGAGTTGTTTGCTACTTCGTACAGGTAGACTGTCATGCACTACTCGTTGCTTTCTGCAGGTGGATCGTAGTGCACTAACTAATCTCCTGCTTTGCATTGAGTTCTTTGTATGTTGATTGGAAGAATCTCCTATATTTGCTTGCATGCTGACTGATATCGATTGTGGAAGGATTATGTGTCACTTTGAACTTGATGTTTGTGTATTCATCTAAAATTCCTTCCTTCTTCGTGGTGGAATCATTTGCTTTTTCTTGTTCTTCGTCAACCTTCGTTTGTGGGTTAGCTGATTATTGAGTGTTGGAAAATTACTAAACTCATCATATGATGGTTATTATTGTCCACGAGTAGGTCATCGTATTCTTTACAACTATTGTTGATCGTTAATGATGGATGAGCCTTGTTGAACATCATACATCTTCCACTGCCATGTGAAGATGGTTCAAATGTTGTGTAGCAAGCTTTCTTAATAACATGCTCATCCTAATCAATGTGACGACATATTGATATTTCAATGAAATCTCATGTCTTGAATCTAACCATATTATTGTACTTTCCAATCAACTTTTTCTTATGGATAGATTGCATTCATTGTGTGTCTTCCATTTCAATTACTGTATTCATCTTGCAAACATAGATGATCTGAGTCTGGCTCATGGATGATTTAAAGGTCTTATAGTATCATTGGCGATCAACATTACAACAATATTTAAAGAGAACTTTGAATCAATCATTGACAACTAAATTACACTCTTCTGTCACTTCGCTTTGATCATTTGTAGCCGAGACATGTTCAACTTTCTCACTCACATTTATTATGGGTTGAATATGTTTGCTCAAATAAAATTTATGCCAAAGCTTGTAGTGAATTTGTGCCCAATTCCTTTGTTTGAATGAGATTTGGATAGGTCTTCCACCTTTATCTTGAGCTTGTTTTTTTTATAACTCACTCAAGTCGGATCCTTTATGACTCATTCAAGTCCACATTAAGTTTCTTTGCATTTTGTTCACTTGGGTTTAAGTTGTGACATGTTCCTTTGCATTTGCTTGAATATGGGTCCAAGTGATCCAAGTTCAAGTTGTTCAAATCAAGTTCAAGATTTATCATTTGAGTTAAAATTTGTTCATGCTCAAGTCCCACATGAGTTCAAGTCATATGCAAGTTTGGCTCAAGTTTGAATCAAAGTCCATTATCATTTGATATGAATCAAGTCCATGTCCTTTGCAGTTTGTTCAAGTCCCATGAGTCCTTGTAAGTTCAAGATTGAGTCTAAGTTCAATTCTTGCTTGAGTTCAGTCCAATTTCATTTTACTTGGGTTTAATTCTTTATTAAGTCATTTAGATCTTGTCCAAAGTCTAGGTACAAGTCCTTCGTTATTCTTGCATGTCATTCGAGTGCAATCAAGTTCAAGTCCCAAATTGTTCTCTTGAGTTCAAATGAGATCCAAATGTAGCATTGCGTTCACCCGAAATTTCGGCAGCCTTCCTGCGTCTTCCCCGTTTAGGGGATAACTACGGAAAACTGGGCCTTTCCCACCACGCTAAGAAAAGCGTGTATGGTAGGTGCCCTCTTTCGAGGACACCGCGGCCGTGTAATTTTTGATCCCCCACCACCCTAAGAAAAGCGTGTATGGGTGTTTTGCAAAAAAAGTATTTTTTTTAAAGTATTTTACAAGAAAAGCAGTTATTTTCCCGCAAGAGGGTACTTATGAGTATCCCCGCCTCGTCGTGCGTATCTCACCAGGTTCCCATCCCACCACGCTATGAAAAGCATGCATAGGCGGGGAAATCCGTGGCGATACGAACTTCGAAGAAGGGATTTAGGTGATTACCCGCTTCGTCGCAAGCGTCGAGACGCACGTCCTCCCACCACGCTAAGAAAAGTGTGTATAGGTGGTCGTTTTTCCTCGACGTATGCGATGAAATAAAGTTCTCGGAGTTCTACTGTTTGGAAGTTATACCTGGGCGGGGTCGGCCTGGATCTGGGGAGAGAAGCATTTTTCTTTTCCTTTCTTCTTTATTAATTATAATTAAATAATTAATTACAATTAATCATGCTAAGTAATAATTAATTAAAATTAATTATAATTAGATTTATTTAATTATAATTAATATATGATTAATTAATAATTAATTAGAATTAAAAATAATTAAATTTAATTAATTATGATTAATTAATGTTTAATAATAATTAATTAGAATTAAAAATAATTAATTATAATTATGGTTAATTAATTAAAGCTTAATTCATGAATAATTAATTATTAATTATAATAAGATAATAATTAAGCATAATTCAACTTAATCAATTATGCTTAATAATTATTAATTATAATTAATCATAATTAAATTTAATTAATTAATCATAATTAATTTATAATTAATAAAAATTTATTTTAACTTAAAATAATTAATTATAATCAAGTTTAATTAATTTTAATAAATAAAGATGAAATTATATAGAATTTAGGATTTGTTAAATGCCAACAACACGATTAAATCCCTCATTTTTTTTTTATTTGGCACAAATCAAGGGTTTACCAAACCCTTTGGTTCGGCGGTTTCACGGGATTTGGCTCAAGAAGCCTGCAAAGGGAGAAAGTTACCTTCACCGCACGCGAACTCCTGTTGTTGCTTCCAGTTAAAATGTCGTAACTTCCGAAACAACAGGAAGGAACCTCGTCGCTGGAGCCAAGCCGAACAGCCACGAAGGGATTGGAGAAGTAGAGGGCGGCGGGAATGGAGGTGGCTCAGGTAAGGAGAAGACTCCTCTCTCTCTCTCTCTCTCTGCCGACGGGAGGTCTTGAGCTGCCACTTGGGTTCGGGATTGAGAGATGATCGGGTAAAAGGGTTCGGCCGGAGCTTTGCTTGGGTCGGTGAAGACAGATCAGACAGAGATGAGAGGGAGGAGGTCGGGAGCAGTTCAGGAAGCAAAGAGCGGCGATGAGATCGGGAGGGGTCATGCGAGAGGAGTTCGGGAGTAGAGAAGCAGAGCCTTCGGCTTCTATTTAACGACGCAAAATGAGTACTCTTCGATGGAATCCCTGCAGGAATCGCGGAGACAGACATGAACGACGCTGCATCTACAGTATTTCAGCGAGATTTGAGCAGGATTTCGGGATTTCAGTCGGGATTTCGGGCAGATATCGTGGATCCCATGGATTACAGCCGGCATGCATTCGTTTCATTCAATTTTGGATATTATATGGAGGTTAACAGTACTTTTGAAATATGTTGATATTTTAGCTTTTGTGAAATATGCGTAACTGTTTTTTCAAATGTTGGATGAGATTGTTAAGATATCCGGAGAGACATGTGGTTCAAGTTATTATAGATAACACAAGTGCCTATATAGCTGCGGGGAGTTTACTAAAGGAAAAAATGAAGCACCTTCATTCGACTTCATGTTTTGTACACAATGTTGATTTAATGCTCCAGAGATTGAAACATTTGTGACAACATAAATCTATTTTGTTGAAGACAAAAATTATCATTAGCTTTAAGCCCACATCTTTTTGCTTTAGTAATGGATGTTCTTACTAGACATTTGTAAGAGTATGTACCTTGATGTATGCTTTTTGCTGATGATAATCTTCTTGTTAATGAGACTAGAGAGAGTTGAAGGAAAAATTAAATTATGAAGATCAACTATAGAGTCTAAAGGTTTTCATTTGAGGAGATCTAAAACCGAATTCATGGAGTGTAATTTTAGTAATAATAGATTTAGTGGGGGGATTGTGACTTTGGGCGATCAAGACATTAATATGAGTGCATGTTTTAGATTCCTTGGTTTTATTGTTCAAGTTGGGTGGTTGAAGTGGAGGAATGATTTAGGTCTCTTCTAATAGACAACATTCTGCACCCCCTACAATGCTTTTTGGTGCAAAATGTTGGACATTAAAAGGGAAACATAAAATTTAGTGTTGTATTGATGAGGGTGGTCGGTGGATGAGTGGCTTCACTCTTAGAGATAGAATACGAAATGAGGGTATCCATGAAAAGGTTGGAGTAGCCCAATGATAGATAATATTAGAGAGAGTCTTTGGACACATAAAATATCGGCCTCTTGATGACCTGGTTAGGAGAGTAGATTTATTAGATTTGACAAACATTAAAAAAAAATAGATGTAAACCTAAAAAGACTTGGTTAGAAAATATTAGAAATAATTTTTTTTAATTAGATTTAAATGAGAATTTGACTTTTAATATGACACAATAGAGAAAAAGAATTCATGTGGCCGTCCCCACATATTGGGATAAAGGCTTGATGGTGTTGTTGTTGTTGGTGATTTTGTTTCAAGTTTATGACTTAGGGGTGATTTGATTTGTTGGAAAAGGAATGCATAGTAAAATAAAAATCATTATAAAAGGATTGTAATTTATTTGAAGTGTTATGAATTATTTATATGAGTGTAAAAACAAATGCAGTTGATTTTTTTTTTTTTTGTTGACTTAAAATGTTATGTAAAGCCCAATAATGATGATGGCTAGTTGTCGATGGTGGAGGTGGTTGTGCCAACTGATGTCGAATGGAAAATAGTGGTGGCAGTGTTGGATGGTGATCGACGATTGAGGGTGGTTGGCGGCATTGGGTTGTAGTGATAATGGTAGAGAATTTTTTGTGTTTTAAATTGACCAAATATAATGATTTCTAAATACACCAAAATTAAACTAGAGGGTGAGTATCAAATACTTCAAAAAATTTATTATGTATTTCTTTTACTTCAAAGAAAACACTAATATTTTCAGAATCCTTGTATTTGGAATACTTTACACTCCTTTTACTTTAAGGAATTGTTTAGTTGCCTGAAAAGAGAATGCAGTGTAAAAGGAATACAATCTAAAAGAAATACTTTGGTGTCATTTGGATGAGTGCAAAAGAAATGCAGGACTTTACTTTTTTATGTTTGATTTGAAGTGAATTCTATGTAAATTGTAAGAAGGTTGTGACTGGGATGGTCGGTAGTCGGTGAAGGGCGACGGCGATGGGGCGGATTAACTTCTCCTACCTCAGTTAATTTCTATTTAGTTCTCCCTTTGAGTTTTATATAAGTGCTAAAAGAATAGTTTTTTTTTGAATCTCATCTCTTGATGTCCTCACTTAATCTTAGGTCACAGTTATCATTATGTTTTAGCTTTGTAAACCTACATGAATTATTGATTATCATCACAACCCAACTTTCTTAAAGTGATGATAACTATTTGAATGCATGAAGTTCATCATCGAAGTTGATATTTACCATAGTCAATTGACTTTTGATCATATTGAACATGTTGATATGCTCTCCTATAGAAATGGCTTATCTCATCTTGAGATTAAAATGTCTTCTCATTAGATATACCTTATTCATTGGAGATGGCTTTTCTTTCATGCTTGATGAAGCTTTTATCACTTTAGCTTTGATCTTCTTATGCAATATGTTGAAGGCAGTTTTTGCCTTTACATTAGCTGTACAACTCCTAACTCTTATATATCCAAGAGATTGAAATCTTCTTGGCTCATAGTAGACGGCTTTGTTTCCAAAAAAGATGTAATTATTATTTGCTATGAGTACTTGATATGCATCATCCGACATCTGAAATCCTCGCTAAGTAGTCAATATTTATTTTTTCATTCCATAACATCTACTCCCACATTTTCTGTAGAACCTCAAAATCTAACTCCCAATTATTGGGGAGAGTTGTGTGTGTGAT
Organism: Dendrobium huoshanense; assembly: GCA_016618105.1. Taxonomy (NCBI): domain Eukaryota; kingdom Viridiplantae; phylum Streptophyta; class Magnoliopsida; order Asparagales; family Orchidaceae; genus Dendrobium; species Dendrobium huoshanense. The sequence continues at coordinate 19,763,776 of CM028345.1, forward strand.
AGCAGTATCAAACACCAAAATGAGAAATAATGTGCTATAAAAATCACTAGATAAAAATTCTCTCCTTTTTATCGCAATTCTATTTCTTTATTTTTCTTTTTCTCTATGCCTCTTCTCTTTTTATTGTTATTTCCCCTTTTATCTAGTTGTGTAGTACATAAAACAGCCGCCTGAACAATATTTTGTTGCATGAGCCTAACCTGAGCACACCTCTAACTTGGCTACCAAAATGCTGGTCACCTCCTCTAATCCTTGCCTTTCTTTCTATCGGCGGTTGCTGCACATGGCTTCTCAACATAGGCAATCTTGATGATTGTAGTGAAGTAGGGATCTACCTTCAAAAGAATGACGGTAACTCTTTGTTCGTATCCAGATGGTCAGTCACTACCTTTTATTGACCGACTTACAACTACTGCACTCCATCTGTCGCTAATGATCACTTGGTATACAATTCGTTGGTTACAATGCTAGCTATTGAATGCTTATAAATTGCTCACCCTCGACTTAGTTAACTTGTGTTTCTAGCCTAAATTATCATGATCTGGCCCGGATACCCGAACTAACTAGGCAGAAAATGATGTAGGCAAACGGGGGGTCAAAATATTTTGGATTGTAAAATTGGTGAGCTACTAGTTCTCTACTTAAATCTAGCTCATTAATGCTCATTTATTAGATTCTTCCCCCTTCACTTTGTCTCTTTGGTTTCTTCTTTGAGAATAATAAGTTGGCTCTTGGGATTTCTCCTTGGTTGTTTTCCTGAGAGTCTCTTCCTCTTCCCCTTGTCTTCTTAGTTTTTCCTTGGGCTGCTTGATGTTTTCGGTTTCTGCTGGCTGTTGCTGTTCCCATGGTCACTCCCTCTCAGTTTTACCCCTCCTGACTGTTTTTCCGTGAAGTGCTGCCCTGTTTTCTGTGCTGGGTCTTCGGGTCCCTTGCTGGCTGGGCTTCCCGTGGTTGCTGGTTGAGTTTTCTGTGGCTTTTTCTGGCTGTTTTTGTGCAGTTTTTGTGGGCTGTTTGTGGTGTTTTCTTGCCTTCCTCTTCCCCTTAAATGGTTGTGCTTCACGTGGCTTTCCTTGCTGTTTTCTGTGCAGATTTTGGGGGGCTGTTAGTGGATGTATTTGGCCTGATTTTTAGGTGGTTTTCAGCTGCTTTTGTGGTGTCTTTTGGCCTTTCATTTCCATTATTTAATTGGATTTAATAATGCAAGAAAAAATTTGAGAAAATGCCTCAAATTTTTGCGAGCAAAATAAAACTCTTCCTAGGATAAAAAGATACACAAAATACTCAAAACTAAACAAAATATGACAAATTGACAAATTTTAGCTTTTATAAAATAAAAGACGTACAAACTTTGACACAAACACACACAATAAAGACACCTAAACTTGCATTCCTTGAGACGAAAGATACAGGTGAGGTGGTCACTTGCGGATAGAAGAAGTAGGTCAGAAGCCGAGACGAAGTAGAGGAGGACAAGCTCGCAAGCTTTTCCATGAAGCAGAGGAAGAAGAATTGGAACAAGCTCACAAGCTTTTCCAACAAAATCCTCAGGTTTACATCTCCAAAAATAACTCACATAACTAACTTTTTAAGCCTCAAATCAGCCCTTATATATAGGAAGAAAGGGGGAAACCAAACAGCCATTTACCTCTCTTCAAACCAATAAAAAAGAGGGAAATGAAAGGCCAAAAGACACCACAACATCCCACAAAAATCTGCACAGAAAACAGTGAGAAGAAGCTACGGGAAACCCAGCCAAAAGCCACGGGAAGCCCAGCCAGCAAGGGAACTGAAGAGCCAGCACAAGAAACAGGGAAGAGCTTCACGGGAAAATAGCCAGGGGATAAAACCGAGAGGGAGTGACCACCGTAACAACAACAGACATCATAAACCAAGAAGGAAAACATCTCAAAACTGAGAACAACAAGCAGCCCAAGGCCCTAAATCGAGAACAGCAAATAGCTCCAAATCGAGAACAGCAAAGAACCCCAATCCGTGAACAGCAAAGGCTCCAAACAGAGAACAGCAAGCAGCCCAAGGTCAAGAAGAATTTAGATGGTTTGACCCCCCCCCCCCTTCCCCTCCCAATTGCCTACATCAATTAGTGGTATGGTGGCGGTTTGGCTCCCCTTTCTTTACCTATATATAGGAGATATTTGTGGCTGTTTTAGAGTTTTTAGAAGAATATTGCGATGTAATTTTTGGGAGCCTAAACCTGCGGGTTTCATCGTGGAAAAGCTCCAGAGCTTGTTCCATTCCTCTTTTCTTTTAGGAAAGCTTGCAAGCTTCTCCTCCTCCGTCTTGGCCTCTTACCTACTTCTATCCGCAAGTGACCACCCCACCTGTATCCTTCTTCTTAACATTTGGCAAGCAGTTTTAGGAAAGTCATTGTGTCTTTATTTTGTCGTTTGTAAGCGTCAAAAGTTTGTAAGTCTTTTATATTATAAAGTGAAGTTGTTTTTTGGTTCAATTGTCGTATTTTGTGTGCAACTTCTATTTCCTAGGAAGCTTTTTATTTTGCTCGCAAAAATTTGGGGTTCTTCCCAAAATTTTGCATCAAATTTGGTATAAGAGCTTAGGTTTGTGTCTTCCTAGGTTTGTGTCTTCTTAAGTCATGTGTCTTTTTTAAGCAAGATGGATAAACATCAAGTGGAAAGTAAGCAAGAAAGTAAGCTAAAAGATTTTGAAGAATCTATTCTTATAAGCCAATGGACCTCGCCACAAGAAAGTTCTTCTGACCCGACACAGATCAAACTACTCAGGAGTCAAGAACAACTGCAATTATGTGACAAGAGATTCAAGTCCAAGATGTGTTCGCTTCTAGCAAAATTTGAACGAGAAATGGAAGCCATCAAATGAAAGTATGATATTCTAATCCAAGAATCTGAAATGCAGGATCTCTAAAATTTTGAAGCTTCCTCATCAGAATATGAGCTTTTTTAAGTGGGGGAGAATTTGATGTAGGCAAAAGGGGGGGGGGGGGGTCAAAACATTTTGGATTGTAAAATTGGTGAGCTACTAGTTCTCTACTTCAATATAGCTCATTAATGCTCATTTATTAGGTTCTTGATGCGGGCAAAAATCCGGGGGATGGGGCACCCGAGGACCTCCGTCGGCACAAAAGGAAAGGGAACGACACGACGCGCTCAAAAAGGGGAGAATATGACTAGCGGAAGAACAAACTCTTACATTTCAATCTAAGACAGACTTAGAAATTAAGACAAACAAACCGACAACTACAAATTGTAATTAAACGACTTTCCAACTCAAATCGAAATCAAAGACACCCTAAACTTGCTTCACTTAGAGTCGGGATACAGGTGGGGTGTAAACTTATAGAGAGACGAAAGAGGTTAGAAGCCTGAGAAGAAGGGTGGAAAGAGCTAGCAAGATTCCTGGAGGGGATGAGAAAAGAAGATGGATAAAGATCGCACGCTACTCCAAGCAAATCCGCAGGTTATAGCTGTAATATCAAGATCTGCTCCAGGATCGTCCAGGACGATCTGGGACGATCAGTTGAGAATTTGCTCCAGAATTTATCCAGATTTGTTCCAGGTGTTTTCCTGTAGGCATCGTCTAGGCCGATCGAGACATCGGCCAGGCCGATTGGCACTGTTCAAAATATCGGCCGGAGCATAGCCCTGGGAGCCATCCAGGACGATCAAATTGGTCGGATCGTCCCGGGACGATATGGCGATCGGCCGAGCCGATATGAGTTTTATAAAGCTAAAATCAGTCGATTTGAAGAGAGAAAAATCAGATTTTATAAAAATATCTCTTGAGGAGAGAGAAAGACGAAAAGCTTTTTGGAAAAGTTGATTTTCGGGCGACGCGGAGCGTTTTCGTCCGACGAGACTTTTCAGGATATTACTGTACGCAAGGTAAGGCACATTCCGCCTTTCTCAATTTTCAGAACAGTCGTGTTTGGCGGTATTTTCTGTCCGAATTTTGTTTTCGTTAGCGATTTTCGTCCGTATCTTTTGATTAGTTCAATTTTTACCGTGTAAATTTCTGTATATTGTTGCCGTGCCGGGTGTGCACGTTTTGACTATATTTTGAAGATTTTTGTTCGGGTATTTTTGATTCGACTGTGTTTTTAGTCGACTGGATTTTTCTGTGAACTTGGAAATTCTCTGTGCAGTAGCATAAATGTTCTGAAATGTTGATATCTATATTCTGTGCAAATTTGGTAAATTGTTATTTTCAAGAAAATTGTGTAAATTCTGTATACTGTCGTTGTGCTGCCCGATTTTTGGGTAATTTCTGATTTGTCTGGAATTCTTCTGATTTGATATGCTATCTGTATATGCTATAAAAAGGGAGTTATAAGGGGCCTGGATCCTATGAGATTCAGTTAGTGTCTGGGAAATCTGAAATGAGCTCAATATGAAATCTGATATTTGTTATGTTCCGGATCCGATGAAATCTGTTTAGGTGTTATAAGCACTATATATGTATTCTGGTGCTATAAGCACATCTGTTCTGGTGCCGTGAGCACAAAGGGAGGCATAAGGGGCCTGGATCCTATGAGATTCAGTCAGTGTCAGGGAATTTAGCTATGAATTAAATAATATCTTATATCTGATTCTGATATGATTTTGATACGATTTTGTTCTGTTTCGATATGATCTGAACTTCTGATTATGTACAATTTCTGATTTCTGTACGATTCTGCTTCTGTTGATTTGATATGTCTGATCTGTTCGATTTGATATCTGTCCGATTCTGTTCTGATTTCTGTACGGATTTGTCAGATGTATTGGTTTTGAGATTCTGAGAATTTTGATTGGAGGTTTGTTGCTTTGCTGAGTTGTTGAGCTCACCCTTGCTTTCTAGTGGTTTTCAGGTTCTGGGAAAGGGAAGGAAGTCCAGGAATAGATTTCAGAGTCTGATCAGTATAGGTATTGTTTTGTACCTTTTGATTTTTGTACAGTCATGGCTTTTCTGTTCTGTCTTTCTTTCTGTCTAAAAGCCATGTATTGTATTTGTAGAAGATTGTTTTGAGGAAAAGAAAAGATAGATCTTTTGTTCCGCTGCATTTGATGTTTTTAGTAGCTCTGTGTTTGGATGTTTTGTTTAAAATGTTTGGAAGAATCAGTTCTGAAGCAAATTCCAAAGCCAGATCATGGTTAGATATTTAAAGTCGCGGCCCGGTGCGAACGGGATCCGTCTCGTCTCGGGTCGGGTCGTGACAATAGCTTCCAAAAATAACTTATCATTCACTATTTTAAAACATGACAAACCCCCCTCCCCCCCATATTTATAGGTATGAAAGAGGGAATACAAAAGGACGACATTGAATTCACACAAGAATCCAAGCAACAGAAGCACGGAAATCCCCCCATGCTTTTCACAGAAAAATAGCCCAGCCCAGAAACCGAAGGAGCAACCAGGGGAACAAAAGGAGCCGCACGGAACTGAGGTGCCAAAGCCACGGGAAATCCCCCCCCCCCAGCTCGAAAAACCAACAGCCACCGTGAGAACCAAGGGGCCATGCACGGAAAACAGCAGCCCACCGTGGAAGCCAAGGAGCCATGCATGGGAAACAAAACTTCTTGGAATTCCAAAAGCCATTTTGGAATTCCAAGAGACAAACTTAATTAAAGACATAAAAATTACATTTAATTAAAGATAACTATGAACTAAAACTTAGCTAATAATGAGCTAACCCTTACTTGAATAAGTGAACTAAAGATCAGCTCATAAATGAGCTAAATTTCAGCTCAAATTTGATTGACCTTATAAACTCGAGGGAAGCCAAAAATCAAATTATTTTGGGGTTGAGTTGACCCCCTCTTTGTCTACATCAGACTCCCGTTCTTGAGAACTCATCTTCCGATGAGTTAGCTTTTGGTTCTCTTAATGAGGTGAATACTGTCAGCTCTTTGATCTTATCTTCAAATTTTTTTAAAATTTCTTCCTGCTCTTTCTCGAACTATCTTTGTAGATATCTCTTCCACTTCTCAAATTTTTGATCACGTAAGAACATGTGATATTGAAGCTTTTATAAACGGTCTTGAAGTGGATCTGTTGAATAACCTTCTATAGGAATCCATTTGTCCAACGGATGAGGAACATCAGGATTATCTTGATTGATTTCTTCCACGAATGAAGCCATTTTTTGTTATTTTCCATTTTTTTTAACTTACTAAAAAAAAACTCAGAAAAAACTTCTTCTATACTTAGACTCACAATACTTTCAAGACTCACACAACAAGACTTGACTTGACAAAACAAAACTTGACAACCAAATCTAAAACCTAGGATTTCCTAACTTACTCTGATATCAAATGATGCGGGCCAAAAATCCGGGGGATGGGGCACCCGAGGACCTCTGCCGGCACAAAAGGAAAGAGAACGACATGACGCACTCAAAAAGGGGAGAATACGACGAGCGGAAGAACAAACTCTTACATTTCAAATCTAAGACAGACTTAGAAATTAAGACAAACAAACCGACAACTACAAATTGTAATTAAACGACTTTCAAACTTAAATCAAAATCAAAGACACCCTAAACTTGCTTCACTTAGAGAAAGGATACATGTGGGGTGTAAACTTGGGGAGAGACGAAATAGGTTAGAAGCTCGAGAAGAAGGGTGGAAAGAGCTCGCAAGATTTCCGGAGGGGATGAGAAAAGAAGATGGACAAAGCTCGCAAACTTCTCCAAGCAAACCCACAGGTTATAGCTTCCAAAAACAACTTATCATTCACTATTTTAAAACATAACAAACCCCTCGTATTTATAGGTATGACAGGGGGAATACAAAAGGACACGATATTGAATTCACACAAGAATCCAAGCAACACAAGCACGGAAATCCCCCCATGCTTTTCACGGAAAAACAGCCCAGCCCAGGAACTGAAGGAGCAACCACGGGAACCAAAGGAGCCGCACGGAACCGAGGCGCCAAAGCCACGGGAACCCCCCCCCCCCCCCCACCCCAGCTCGAAAAACCAACAGCCACCGTGAGACCAAGGGGCCATGCACGGAAAACAACAACCCATCGTGGAAGCTAAGGAGCCATGGCATGGGAAACAAAACTTCTTGAAATTCCTGGCTTTTGGAATTCCAAGAGACAAACTTAATTAAAAACATATAAATTACATTTAATTAAAGATAACTATGAACTAAAACTTAGCTAATAATGAGCTAACCCTTAATTCCATAAGTGAACTAAAGACCAGCTAATAAATGAGCTAAATTCTAGCTCAAACTTGATTGAGCTTATAAACTCGAGGGAAGCCAATAATCAAATTATTTTGTGCTTGAGTTAACCCCCCCTTTATCTACATTAGTTCTTCCCCCTTCTCTTTGTCTCTTTGGTTTCTTCTTTGTCTCTTTGGTTTTTTCTTTGAGAATCATAAGTTGGCTCTTGGGATTTCTCCTTGGCTATTTTCTCAAGAGTCTCTTCCCCTTCCCTTGTCTTCTCGGTTTTCCCTTGGGCTGTTTGCTGTTTTCGGTTTCTGCTGGCTATTGTTGTTCTCGTGGTCACTCCCTCTCGGTTTTATCCCTTCTGGCTGTTTTCCCGTGAAGTGCTGCCCTGTTTCCTGTGCTGGCTCTTCGAGTCCCTTGCTGGCTGGGCTTCCTGTGGCTACTGGTTGAGTTTTCTGTGTCTTTTTCTGGCTGTTTTCTGTGCAGCTTTTGTTGGCTGTTTGTGCTGTCTTTTGGCCTTCCTCTTCCCCTTAAATGGTTGTGCTTCCCATAGCTTTCCTTGCTGTTTTTTGTGCAGATTTTGGGGGGCTATTTGTGGATGTATTTGGCCTGATTTTTAGGTGGTTTTTCAGCTTTTGTTGTGGTGTCTTTTGGCCTTTCATTTCTATGATTTAATGGGATTAGTTAGTAGTATGGTGGCTGTTTGGCTCCCTTTCTTTACCTATATATAGGAGATATTTGTGGCTGTTTTAGAGTTTTTAGAAGAATGTTATGATGTGATTTTTGGGAGCCTAAACCTGCGGGTTTCATCGTGGAAAAGCTTGAGAGCTTGTTCCATTCCTCTCTTATTCTAGGAAAGCTAGCGAGCTTCTCCTCCTTCGTCTCGGCCTCTTACCTACTTCTATCCGCAAGTGACCACCCCACCTGTATCATTCTTCTCAACATTTGGCAAGCAGTCTTAGGAAAGTCGTTGTGTCTTTATTTTGTCGTTTGTAAGCATCAAAAGTTTGTAAGTCTTTTTTATTATAAAGTGAAGTTATTTTTTGGTTCAATTGTTGTATTTTGTGTGCAACTTCTATTTCCTAGGAAGCTTTTTATTTTGCTCGCAAAAATTTGGGCCCTTCCCAAAGTTTTACATGTATCAGAAAATAACAGTCGGACGGTTATTATAATTACTACAGTTACATATAATAGTAATTTCTAACAATCCACAAACGCTGAAGAGCCACTAATAAAAAAAATTCTGTCAAACTACTAATAAATCTTCCTCATTCTTAACATTTACATAAACTATAGATTACCTGCTTGCATTTGTGCACTATTTTCTGTAGACGTATTTCTCTTCTCTTTTAGCCACTTCTATTTGTTAGGAGACTTACCTGAATGTTTATTTTAATAGGTTGAGTTTACATGGTAAACTGGGTAATTATACCTATAACATTGAAATTTTAAATACATAAAATGAACATACTCATTTGGCTTTCTTATCTTTTTCTTTTGCATTTACACACACACACACATATATATAATTTCTATTATATTTCATATATAACAGTTAGGTATGCAAAATAAAATATACATGTTTCTTTGTCTTTCTTCTACATAATTTACTTCTCAATATATTTCATTTGTCCATTTTCATTATATATTTATTTTATTTTCATTTTCATTAGTATAGGAGCACTGTATAAATGCACCTAAAAAGGTAAAACCATTTTCATTTTCTTTTTCATTTCCATTTTAACCTGCACGAATAAATTGCTTTCTTAGCCAGCATCATATGGGGGTGAACTCCTATAATTTGTATGCATATACATTTTCCATCTTTTAATGCTTCCATATCAGTTAAATTATAATTAAATATTTCATTTCTATTAGATTTTGTAGTAATCTATTTAAAGTACATTTCTATTAAATCATAAATTTTAATAATTCAGTCAATCTCAAGTTGATTATACATTGAACATTTAAATATTTTATTCATATAACAATAATTCCATAAAATGATAATTTACAATTCCATTTTTTTTAATTCTATCCATTAATGTAATTCCTGTAAGACATAATGATTGCAATATTTAAAAGAAATTATAACATGAAAGAAATTTAATGGAATAAAACACTTAATTTATAACTGCCCACTTTGTTTTTTTCAAATTCTCGATCCGTGGAAATACCTTATGAAATGCAACTTAAAGACACAAAATCACATAAATTATTATGATCTATAACTTTTATTAATGTTACATACATATTTTCTTAATGAAGTCTTTCCTCAAAATCTCTTTTTGAAGATCCTTTATTGACTTCAACAATTCGACTTCATACCTTAGATTAATCAAATCCTCTACTGTTCCAATTATATTAATTCCCTTTAAGTATCATTAATTAACTTTGATGGAATTCTCAAAGCTCAAAGTAATAGTAATAATTGTCAAATTCAAACTTGTATCTTTTACCTCAATTATTCAAATCTTTCCTATCTTATCTTTGAAATGAAGATTTCATCCACTAGATTTCTTCACACATGAACATTCTTCGAACTAAAATTAGATACTATTATTTCTACGTCAAAATAATTTCTATGTAATTATTTTCCTAAATTTGAAAAAGAAAAAGAATAAGATATTTGAAATCACTTACAAAAGAAGTCTTCTCAACATCATTTTTTCCTTTCTTCATCAAAAATTTCTTCCTTTGCCTTCAGACTAAATATAGACTTACCTTTAGGTTTCATTCATACTGGAGATTTCCAAATAGTATAATTAAAATACATAAACTTACCTTCTTTTTCCACTTTCTTCTTCTTCTCTGTTGTTTCCTCTTGATTGAAATTTTCTCTTACACTTTCTTCCACAGGAATGAGTGAAATATAGATATTACTCAAGAGGAGTCATTAATTTCTCATCCACTAGATTTCTTCACACATGAACATTCTTCAAACTAAAATTAGATACTATTATTTCTACATCAAAATAATTTCTATGTAATTAGTTTCCTAAATTTGAAAAAGAAAAAGAATAAGATATTTGAAATCACTTACAAAAGAAATCTTCCCAACATCATTTCTTTCTTTCTTCATCAAAAATTTCTTCCTTTGCCTTCAGACTAAATATGGACTTACCTTTAGGTTTCATTCATACAGGAGATCTCCAAATAATATAATTAAAATACATAAACATACCTTCTTTTTCCTCTCTGTTGTTTCCTCTTGATTGAAATTTTCTTTTACATTTTCTTTCACAGGAACGAGTGAAATATAGATATTACTCACGAGGAGACATTAATTTCTCCTAACGAGGAGTCATTAATTTCTCCTACGTATGTGATCCTTCGCTAGAACTACAAATTGGCTTGTCTGGATCGTGCACGCACGCGGGCGGCTTCTCTGGATCGCAACTCTGTTCGGTTCTGCATGTTATTCGCTTATTGTATTAAGCATTCAAATGGTTTGTTGAACCAGTTATTGCATCAACTACTAGAGAGTCGAAGCTTCAGAGATGGTTTCTTTCGTTCGGTACCATAATCTTAGTGAATCAATGGTAGGGGTGTAAAAATGGATTAATTTCAGGTCGGGTTCAAGTCCGACCTGAAATTGACTTAACCCGAATCCGGTCAACCCGAATATGATCTGTTTAATTGATAAAAATAACAATGTTACACTAACAAATAAAAGAATTTAATGGAACAAATATTAAATGAGTCATTTTCGGGTCAAAATCAGGTTGGTAGATCAACCCAAACCCGAATCGTTAATAAACAGGTTGGAATGCACAACCCGAACTGACCTATTTATTAAGCGGGTCAACCCTAACCCGACTTTTTTCGGTCGGTTCGGGTCGGGCCATTTATTGATACCCCTAAATGTGGTTAAATAAGAGTTAAAGGTTTGTTCTTTAAGGGAGATAACAAGCACATTGCTATTGTAGGCTGAGTTTTTGAAATTGCAGTGAACATTTATTCATCACAAAACATGGCAGAGCGTCATCTCAGATTCCATTATATCTTGCTATTCTTCTTATATATACATTTTTTCTCATTGGCTAACTCACGTGTGACAAGAAAGCTAGTCAATCTGGATAGTTTTCCTTATGAGGTATGACTCTTTTTACATGCGATAACCCTATTTTCATTCCTCCGAGAGAATTAGAGGATTGGTAGCTGAAGCCATCTTTCCTGAGAATGATTTATTGATGATTGTGGGGAGGAAAGGCTGCTGTTAGCTTTTTCCTTGTCAGTCAGTAATAATATGTTAACCTTCATATAATATCCAATGAAGAATAAAGATGAAATGCATACCTGCTCCAATCCATCGGGTCCACGAATATTACCGGATATCCCACATACCTCGGACTGTCGAAGGATCCCCGAAATCGTGCGAGCTGCTCCGATTTGCGATCAAATCCCGTCGAAATCCCTGCTGGAGCCGCTGGACTCGCATCTCTTCCCGCAAATCCCGCTGTGCTCGCGTCTCATCCCGGGATTTTTGCGAGAAAACCTGCGACAACTCCTCGATCGAGCGCCCAAATCTCCTTTAAATACCGACCCAACCCCATGGCTTTCGGCTGCTCCTTCCACGCTCGATTCCACTCCCCATTTCACGATCTCCCTTCTACTCCTCTGTCCGATCAAACCCAGCAACCCGACACCTCTCCTCCTCCCTGCTTTCGACCTCCAGAGCCACGACCGAAGTTTCATAAGCCCGAAGGCCTCTTCATACCGAGCTCTTGCTACTCCCGTCCTTGCCCTATTCGCAAGCCGTCGGTAGAGAGAGAGAGAGAGAGAGAGAGAGAGAGAGAGAGAGAGAGAGAGAGAGAGAGAGAGAGAGAGAGACTTCTCTCTTACCTTGCCAAAGCCAAACCTCCAGCTCAAGATCCACGTTTGTCTCCTCCTCTATCCCGCCGAGACCTATCCGACTCCTTCCAGTCGAGCGGCCGAACTCCCTCTCCCTAACTCCACTTAAAACCTAAGCCCAACTCACCCTGCTCACTCCAACTCAGCCCGACTCAGTCAACTCAGCCCACTTAAACCTAAGACTTCCCACTCAGCCCAGCTCACTCACTGACTCACTCCCACTCAGCTCAACTCAGCCAACTCACTCAACCTACCCCTACCCGATTTGAGTCTTAGGTATATATTTTATATTTATTTTATTTATTACTATTATTATTAATTATTTTTAATTATAATTAATTTATAAAATAATTATAATTTGTTTTAAATTAGTTATAATTTTTATAATTTGTTATATTAATTCTAATTAATCATAGTTAATTAACTATAATTAGTTATTGTTAATTATAACTAATTATTTTAATCATAATTAATTAATTTCAATTATAATTATTTATTATAAGATAGTTATAATTAATTATAATATATGGTTAATTATAATTAAATCTTTATTAATTGTAATTAATGATAATTAATTATCATTAATAATAATTAATTATTTTAATTATAATTAATCTATAATAATAATAATAATAATAATAATAAAGAAGAATGATTCTTTTCTCGACACTTGCAACGGGCCGGCAAACCCCCGAGGTGCTCACGTAGCGTTTAGGGTGGGAAACCGGTGCGAGGCTCGCGACGATTTAAGGATTCCTCTTCAAAGCTTGCAACGAGCCGGCAAACCCCCGAGGCGCTCAAGTAGCGTTTAGGGTGGGAAACCGGTGCGACGCTTGCGGCGAAGGGGATAAAAAAAAAATGTGTTTTTATTTTGTTAAATTTTCATATAAGTACCCCCGAACGCCCACGTGGTGCAGAAGGGGGAAATCTGTGTTTTTACTAACGACTGTTTTCTTCTTATAATCAACAAACATAAAAACCCTTAAATGCTCACGTAGCAGGCGGGGATAAAAAAATACGTTCGCGACCGCGGTGTCATTTTTGACACCTACCTGAAGCGCTCACGTAGCGTCGATGGGAATGGTTGCCTCTTGGTTTTTCCCCTAAACGGGGGAGACGCCGGGAGGTTGCCGAAATTTGGATTGAAAATCCAAGGACTTGAACAAAAAGAGCTTGGACTTGTGGACTTATTTGAACAAAATGAGCTTTAAATTCAAATGAATTTAAAAAATATAAAAGAATTTGGTTGAAATCAAAAGAACAAATGCAAAAAAATTTGTACTTAAAGATTGTAGTTTGGAACAACTACAAGGACCACTTTGAACTTGGCACAAGGACTTTTCTTGAACTTGGAAGAACGATGCAGAAGATCATAAGGAACTTAAAAATGATCTTAATTTGAATCTAAGTGAATAGTAAACTAAAACAAGAATTTGTGCAAGACTTGAGTTGGACTCAAGTTGACTTGAACTTGGACTTAGACTTGATCGAACTCAAATGAATGAGGAGAACTTGAACCTGCCAAGATCACAATGAACTTTATTTGAACATATGAAAACTTCATTTGGACTCAAACTTGATATGAGCATAGCATAAATTTGAGACTAATTGAATTTGTAATGACTTGAATCAAGTTTGAATTTTGAAGCAAGGTTCCAAAATTTTGAATTGGGACAAATGCAAAGAACTTGATATGAGTCATATGGGCCTGGAACTTGAATGCACAACAAATAAACACATTCATAAGTGCTAAATCTTGGTTAATATGAAACTTATGCCAAGACCTCAAATTAATATGATTTGCTCATGAGCAAATATGACACTTCCAAAAAAAATCATTCTTTATGATACAAGCCACGGATAATGATTAAGGATTTCACTTCCTGAAGAACAATCAAAATGTCATTGGAACTATCCCTCCAATCAAAATACAAGTACTAGTTAAGAAGTATGAACCATTCCAGATCTCACACATACAAATTCTTGGTGAGATTAGGGAAAACCCTACACCTCATTAACCATCAATTACAAACAAATAAGAATGATGTACGAGATATTGCAATAGTTTTTCAATCAAAACTAGTGGCGGAGGTGTTGATTGCAAGCAAAGAATAATAAATCAAAGTGACTCAAACTCTTGAATTAAATTAGTATGCATGCAATGATCAAATGGAGAGTATGATAACATGTCTATGACAACAAAGTGAAGCTTCATACAGATATTTAAAGAAAAATTTTCATACCAAAGGGGTTGTAGATATCAAAAGGGACGATGATTGTTGAAAGCATTCTGAAGTCACTTCAAAAGATGAGAGAATCATCATGCATATAACAAGCAATATGTTGTGAAATTTGACGAATACGGAAGATGGTGATAGTTACAACTCAATGTAGTCTAGATCAACATGCAATTACATGAGCAATATGACTGCAAGTGGGCACATAACAGCCTTCTTTTGCCTACAAACAAGATGTCAAACAAATACACAATGAATGAAACACATCCACGAGCAAAGTGGAGAGATCGCAAGGAAAATAGTCCACCAATACCACAACAAAGTTCATAAAGAGTACGACAAATACAAGCTGCCACGAGCTTCTGTTGGAGCCCTGCTATGAATATCACATATCATCTACAAGCAACATGCAAGATGACTACAACAAGTGTGAGTATCCATGGGCCACTGTGGAAGACTCATAATACACCTAGTATATTGTCCACAAGCAAGATGCAAAGTGACTACATCAACTGCAAATGCATACGAGCTGTTATAAGAAGTTTGTTGAACATACAATAAATTGTTTGTGAGCAAATACAGAAGCTCTGCGACAGATGTAATCATCTACAGCTAAGGCAGGAGATTAGTTAGTGCACTATAACCCGCCTATGAAAATCAACAAGTAGTGCACGACAGTCTACCTGTATGAAGCAGCGAACAATTCTATCCAGAAGCTGCTACGCCACCGGATCTGCAACCTCCATACAAGCAGACAGAAGGCGTTTATAAATATTCCAAAAATACCCCCTGCACGTGCACTATAAATTGTATACACATAGGTACACTAAAGGGGGAAAATATAATCCAAACCCGCATGGGCCCCGACGAGCGTGTTATTGGTACACACGTGACGTCTAGGGATGCTGTGCGGGTTGACAAGTGAATTCAAGTTCGAACCTGATCCTTCTATACGGGTCAATAGAAGTCGACAGGGTTCGAACCATCAAACAAATATGTGGTCGTGGCGACCAGAATATTTGTTTTAATATATTCATATTAGGCCTTCAATGCCTACCACAATATGAATTCACTAATAAAGGCACGAAGCCTACAAAACCCGATCCTCTGTCGACAGCCCAACAGAGTTGACAGGGTTCAATCAATAAAAGAGAAATGACCCCGAACACCTCGATGATGGCCGTGTTGAATACAGATCTCAACCGGAGGGGTTCCCAAATATTTTCAAATATCTCCCAAATATCCAAAGTTTTATTTCAAATTTTCCAAAGCTCCACACAAAAATCCAAAAATGCCAAAATCCAAAATCCCAAAATTTCAAAAAAATATTTAAAATTGAAACTATCCATCTCAACGCTTAAAGCAAAATTCATTCACCCTCCGCAACAGTTTGTCGAGGTGGACAAATTAAAATAAACTTCAGCTCACAAAGAGCGAAATGCCTGGTCAAAAATATCACTAGGATCCATTCTCAAATAGTCTCTTGCCAGTAAGGACGTGGTACGTGTCCTCTAACCGGCAGTTTTGCCGCCAAATGGCACTGCAGGTAAACGGTTATGACCCGGGGCCCTCTGAACCGAGTGGTTTCGCCGCCAAATGGCACCACAGATAGTGGTTATGGCCAGAGCTAATACGCTCCTTAATGGCGTTAAATCCTTGAGATATGAATATGATATGATCGATAGGGCACAAAGCCCTCTGTCAGCTAAGGTGGATTCAAATTTGTCCCCTTAGACAAACATTCAACCCCGGTCTACAAGGTCACCTTGGACGAAACAACCCATGGCTGATGATAAGGATCCTTCTGTCAGGTTGGGTCGACTATCTCCTCTGACTAAGTAGACCAGGGACCACGATGGCCCGGGACGACGGAACCATGGGATCTTGATCGGGTCTATCATCCATTCCCCCACCATCCGCTTTAAGTATAAGATGGTGCAATTTCTATTTTGAATATCAAAATCTTCAACTTTCCAAACATTTCCAAATACCCAAATCTAGACTCAAAATCTAATTTCCATATCCATGCTGCTACTATATGCCAGATAACACGTATACTCTACGTATCTGATTGACGACTAGCCTTAATCGAAAGTTCTCTCACGTGATCGGGAGGGGTAATTAACTATAGGGGCTTGCTTCTATAGGAAACCAGAACTCAGATCATAAAGTCCTCGCAAAATGAGGGCGAAATCTCTGGGTAGTGTCTTATCTACAAACCCATCTGCCTTCCAAAATTTACCCCGGAACTTAGTTCGTTAAAACTCCCTCGCCGAATAAGAAAAGCGCGAGCGGAGGCCGGGGCCGAATTTTCGGAGCCCACATAATAATAATTAAAAAAAAAAACTCAATAAAAGTTATTGTCCTCAATTTCATATAGAAACTCCAATGATTATGGAATGAAGGGTTCACTATGAGGATTTATTTAATTTTCAGTTAATTAAAATTAGCATCTTATAATTATTGTTTCCCATATTTTTTAGCATCATTTTATGCCATGGAGGAACTGTTTGTCATAAAATCAAAAATGTATGGTTTATATACTTGAACAAGTTTGGGAGCTACACTAGCTTGTTTCCTATGGAACATCTTTTAAGGGTTATTTAGTTGG
Organism: Dendrobium huoshanense; assembly: GCA_016618105.1. NCBI lineage: Eukaryota > Viridiplantae > Streptophyta > Magnoliopsida > Asparagales > Orchidaceae > Dendrobium > Dendrobium huoshanense. Next base: position 19,780,631 of record CM028345.1, read on the forward strand.
ATGTTTTTAAAATACATATATTTTAGAAATGTAGTGTAATTTGAATACACAAATTTTAGAAATATGAGTTAGAAACTAGTGAGTGCTAGTAGTGGCAAAGGTAGACAGGATGTGGTGGCCGTCGGTGGTAGCTGTGGTTGCAGATTGGATTGGTGATGCAATGTATTTGGAAATCATTCGAATTATGCGATTTTGGAATACAGAAAAATTTAATGAATGGTTTAGTCAAAATTTATTTTCATCAAATCAAATATCTAAATTTCCTAGACTTCTGCAGTTAGAATACACTACAATCGAAACTTCTCCAACCAAACGGCCCCTTTGTCATTTGGCAGCTTCTTAAAATTTAGCTTTGTCATACTTTCCCATCTTATGGGAATTAGGCTCATTAGTGTAATATATTGTTTCTGTAAAGTTTCGATTGAATATTGTTAAGCTTCTGATATAGTCAATTCTATATTTTTTGACTTACGATCATCAAAGCATTTAACAGAAAAATCGGAGCAATTGGACTGGGATGTCCGCCTTAATATCATATTAGGGGCTGCAAAAGGTCTTGCATACCTGCATCATGATTGTTCACCGCGAATCATACATCGTGACATTAAGTCAAGCAACATATTACTTGATGGGAATCTGGAGGCTCGTGTATCAGACTTTGGACTTGCAAAACTATTGGAAGATGAAGAGTCTCATATCACAACAATAGTTGCCGGAACTTTTGGTTATCTGGCTCCAGGTGACTTGCAGAACTGATAGTGTCGGTTTTTTTTTTTTTACGCAACATATCAGGCTTTTTTAATGCAATTCTAATTCTTGAATTCCTTTATTTGCATTGTAACTTTATTTGACTTTTCATTAATGCCTGCAAAACCATATTACTTTTTTTTTAGAACTGAATTGGTTTTATTTTGTTATTCATGCATCCTTCTCTTTTGTTTGATACTGGCCTTTGATAATTTGTATTTGATAATGGTGATGTTTGCTTCTTGTGGTATTTCTGTAAGAATCTTTAACAATTTCCTGTTGTAGGTATCTTGTTTAGAAAAATTAATGGTAAACTATGAGAAATAGTATAGAAATCTGCTAGCATTTAGGCTTTCTTTTCCTTATTGGCGAGATATGGAGCAGCAAGTTTCATGAATAAGGAGACTAAAGCTGTAATACCCGAAACGACGATCGTAGGTCGTTGCACACTTTTCGATGCGTCGCGATGAGACTTAAGTGAAATTATCGAAGTTAATATTACCCCTATTTGTTTCTCAAGTCAAATTCACTTAAGGGCAAGAGGGTCATTTACAAAACCTAATTTCTCTAAAATGGCAAAACCGAAACCCCCTCTTATTTCATTCGGCCAAACCGAGAGAGGGAGAGGACAAAGGGCGGACGGACGGCAGGCTAGGGCTCGACGAAGGCTTCTCCGGCGGCATTTTTCCGGTGAGGAAATTAGTCCAAATCGAAGAGAACGACGAGTGAAGTCTTAAGGTATGATTGTTTTGAAGCAAATCCTTCTCTATCTCAAGATTTTTGGAGATGAAGTTTCTAGGATTTTTCAAAATTCTTGTTTTCTTTCAAAATTTCTTTACAAAAACTCTAAGGAAGTATTAGAGGAATGATTTAACGATGAAAACAAAACTTTTGGAGGATGAAATTTTAGAGTTTTTTTCCCAAAACCTAATTTCTATTAAGTGCTTTTACAAAAATTGTTTCTAAGGACCTTGGGAATGAATTTAAAACAAAAAATTTGATTTTGAATGTAAATATAATTTTTTGTAAATGCATACTTTATTTAATCCGAAAATAACTTAAATAATTATTAAAATACATGTAGGAATAATTTTAACTTACTAAAATCATGAAATTGAAGAGTTATGATTTTTCTGAAAATTTAGGATTTAATTAAATTTGAAAATTAAGATTAATTTATTTTAAATTCATTATGTGCCTTAAGAAATAGTTAAGGGGGAAACGATGGGTTTTAGTTTAGAACTTAGATTCAACATTAATGAAGATTGAATTATGTGACATGTCTCTTTTATAAATTTTCATAGGTTGTGATCGTTAAGGTGAAAGTGCTGTGTCGAATCGACACTTTGAGGAAATACCGTGCTTAATAGAGGTAGGTACTTGTATTTAAATTAAATTCATGTCTCAAAATTCTCAAAATTTTCTTTTATGTTAAATAAAACATGTTTAGTTTATAAATATTCTATTTCATGCAATTATCACATGTTTGAGTTTTTTTTTATGTTATTACACAAGAAGGATGTTATATTTGCTTATTTTTCTTCTAACTGAAATTTTTAGATAGACATGAGAACAATTATGCATGAAACGAATTAAACAAATATATATAAAATTCTGAATAACTTAAGCCCTATGAGATCTATTATGATAGCATGTGCATATTAATCCGGAAGTGCCAAATTGGTAATGGGGTTTTACGGAGCCAAATAGTAAAGTGGCTTGCAAAAGCCAAATGGTAATGGAGTTTTTTGGAGCCAAATGCTAAAGAAAATGATCAAAAGACTGTGTACCTGATCAGTACAAACACTATTACTTCCGGGATGGGTGTATAATTTATGAATAAGTATTTTATACATACAAATGAAATGCTATGATGAAAAGAAATATTTAAAAAGTTTATTAAGAATAAAAATGTTTAAGGAAATATTTAAAAAAACTCTTGTTTGAAAAGGTTATCCAATTTATGTATGTAAATGTTTGATTTTTAGTTTCTCAAGTATTATGAATGAAAATTTTATGATAAATGTTTTGTTTTTATTTAAGTCATGAATTTTAGATAAATACATATTACTTGCTGAGCGTTGGCTCATCCTACATTTGAAAATATTTTTCAGGAAAAATTATTAAGAAGTGATGGCTACAAGACGGCAGTATACCTACCGTCGTAGAAAACCTCGAGAAGAAGAAAAGATTTTATGTTTTCTGTTGAGTTTTTGATCTGTATCTATTTAGTTAATGAGAGTTTATGTAATTGTTGATGATTTAAGTTTTTGTTGTTGTGTGAGAAGAAACAAATTTGGACAATTATGGTATTGATATTTTCTTAGTGACTCTTTCTTATTTTAGGTGTTGAGGATATTCAAATTATGTTATATAAGTTTATATGAAATGATTATATTTATGTTATGATATTTTTCCCGTACGACTGTCTGCTCTTGTCCCGTTAATCCGGGCTAGTTGGGTCGGGTCGTGACAAAAGTGGTATCAGAGAAAATGTTTAATAATATGATCAATGAAAGAGCCTATAGGATGATTGAATGAGTCTTACAATATGTAGGGAGTATAAATTTTATGAATTATTTCGCCTTATGATTGATGTGTTTTATCTCAAGAATATGGATCCTAAGCAGAATGCCATTGATGACATTAATGTGGAGGAAGGGAGGGAGTTACCAGAATTAGCAGAACCTCAGAGGAATAGTGATAACAACACTATGAAGTCATTTGCTCAGATGATGGAAACAATGACTCAGATGATAAATACCTCCAAATCAGAGTAGTGGAAGTGGAAGTCGCTCTATGGATAAGAACCTTAAACTATTTCAAGATATGAAGCCTCCGTTATTTTCAAATGGTGGACCTATAAATGCTGAGGACTGGCTGATGCGGATAGAGAAGATACTAGAGGGCATGTCTTGCCTAGAAGATAGGAGAGTGACATTGCTATTTATGCTTTTTATGACGAGGCTGAAAGGTGGAGTCAGTTACAAGAGACCTTTGGAGGAAGTCCAAGTAGAGGAGACCTTTAGAGGAAGTCCAAGTAGCGAAGTCTTCTGGGAGGAGTTTGTGAAAGTATTCAGAGGCTGGTATGTGCTTATGTCAGCCAGGAGACAGATGCATGACAAGTTCAACAGATTGGTTCAGGGGGACCGATCTGTTTTTCTCAGTATGAGGCAGAGTTTATAATATTGTCCAGGTATGCCGCTCAACTGATACCAAATGCTAAAGAGAAATGTCACCACTTTTTGAATGGATTAAAGAACATGATAAGGCAGCCACTCATTCCTTTTGGAATAGAAGATTACTCTGTTTTGGTGGAAAGGGCCAGAAGAATTGAGATGGACATGCAAACAACTCAGAAGAAGAGGGATTTTCTGAAAAGAAAGATAGAGGGCAAGTCAAAGCCTTCTCAGGTTGCTCAGCCTTCTCAATCTGGGGTGTCTACTTGGAAGAAGCCCAAATCCAGCAACTCTGTCAGCAGTGCTTCAACTGCTACATTATGTAGTAAGTGTGGGAGAATGCGTAAGGGAGACTGCCTCTCAGGCACTAATACTTATTATTGGTGCCATCAGCCTGGACATATGACGAAGTCTTGCCCTCTTTTGGGACAGAGATCTGCTACAGAGGTCAGGTCAGGCAACAATACTCAGAGGACAGCTGGTAAACCAAGAGTCATGGAGTCTACAGCTTTTGTGCCTTCTCAAGGTCAGACTTGTCAGAATGTTTAGCCTCGAGTCTATGGATTGTCCCAGCAAGAAGCTAAAGGGTCTCCTAATGTGGTTACATGTGTGTAATTTAATTAATTGCAATCAATAAATTTTTTATATGATATGAATGGATATGAAATGAACGAATAATGAATAACATATTTTATAATTGAATATTGTAACTTGTTTATGATTATGGATAATCCTTATGCGTGATAAACCTGTTAGAATTCTATTTGATACTGGAGCGTGACACTCCTTTATTTTAGAAGAGTTTGTTAGATCTGCAAGCTTGCTTTCTATAGTTATGATTAAGTCACTATCAGTTTTAATGCCTAATGAAAATCATATGGAAGCTAGGCAGAAATGTCAAATAGATTTGATGATTTGTGATAAGAGCTTAGAGGCGGATCTGATTGTATTACTTCTATCTGAGTTTGATGCAATCTTAGGCATAGATTGGTTATCTTGCCATTTTGTGACTATAGATTGTAACAAAAAAGAGATTAAGTTTTGTATGCCAGGAGAGGAGAAATTCAAATTTTAAAGAGATAGAGGGGTAACGGCTGTGATTGTGTCATCCTTGAAGGCTTTTCAGATGTTAAAGAAAGGAGATGAAGGCTTTTTGACCTATGTTAAGGAAGAGAAGATGGAAGAATGAGAGCTGAAACACATTCCAATCGTTCGGGAATTTTTAGAAATATTTTCAGATGATCTACCTGTCTTACCTCCAAGTGGAAAAATAGATTTCTCTATTGAGTTAGTGGCAGGAGGTGAACCTGTTGCTAAAGCTCCTTACAGAATGACAATTAAAGAACTTATGGAGTTGAAGGAGGAACTGCAAGAGTTGCTTGAGAAGGGTTTCATCAAGCTTAGTACCTTCCCTTGGGGTGCTCCTATACTGTTTGTGAAAAAGAAAGATAGAAGTACGAGGCTCTGTATAGATTACAGAGAGCTGAACAAGTTGATAGTGAAGAATAAGTATCCTCTCCCAAGGATAGATGATTTGTTTGATCAGTTGGAAGGTGTTTCAGTATTTTTTAAGATTGATTTGAGGTCAGAGTATCACCAGCTCAGGATTAGAGAGAAAGACATTACAAAGACTGCTTTTAGTACTAGATAAGGGCATTTTGAGTTTACAGTGATGCCTTTTGGTTTGAAAAATGCCCCTGCAATGTTTATGGATCTCATGAATAGAATCTTTAAGCCCTCTTTAGATCTATTCATGATACTATTCATAGATGATATACTTGTTTACTCCCCTGATGAAGAGATGCATGCAAATCATTTAAGGGCAGTATTGCATACCTTAAAAGGGAATGAATTGTATGCTAAGTTCTCTAAATGTGAATTTTGGTTGAAGAGTGTAAAATTTTTGGGGCATGTGATCACTGATGGGAAGATAGCTGTGGGTCAGCATAAGGTGCAAGTAATAGCAGACTGGCCAAGACCAGCTACAGTGACTGAGATTAGGAGTTTTTTGGGATTGGCAGGCTACTACAGGAGGTTTGTTGAAGGTTTTTCACAGATAGCTATGCTACTATCCAGCTTGACTCAGAAAGCAGTAAAGTTTCATTGGACATCTCAGTGTGAGGAAGCTTTTTAGAGGTTAAAGCAGTGTTTGATAACTGCTCTAGTGCTAATTATTCCCCCAGGATCAGATGGATTTCAGCTTTGCAGTGATGCCTCACATAAAGGGTTGGGTTGTGTACTGATGCAAAATGGAAGAGTCATTGCCTATGCTTCTAAGCAATTGAAGAATCATGGAGGAAATTAACCGACCCACGATTTGGAGTTAGCTGTTGTAGTTTTTGCTCTAAAGATTTGGAGGCATTGTATGGAGTTCGGTGCAAAGTTTTTACTGACCATCAGAGTTTGAAGTATATCTTCACCCAGAAGGAACTGAATTTAAGGAAGAGGAGGTGGCTAGAACTCATTAAAGATTATGAGTTGGACATTCAGTATCACCCGGGTAAAGTAAATGTGGTTGCTGATGCTTTAAGCAGAAAGAATTCACGTAGTGCAAATTGGATGATTACACAGCAGCATGAATGGATTAGAGAATTGGAGAAGTTAGAGATTTCAGTGTTTCAACCCAATGATGCAGAAATTGTGAGGTTGAATCAGACTATTATCCAGTCAACCTTTCCAGAAAGGGTACAAGAAGCTTTGCCACATGATGCAGATTTTAAGAAGATATTGGATATGGTCAGTGTGGGACACACTAAAGACTTTGAGCTTGATGATGAAGGATTACTTCGTTATAAAGGTAGATTATGCATACCAGATGTGGATTATTTAAGAAAAGAAATCCTTCAAGAAGCTTATTACTCTAGTTACACCATTCATCCAAGCAATAATAAAATGTATCAGGATTTAAAGGAGGTGTTTTGGTGGCAAGGAATGAAGAGAAGTGTGGCAGATATAGTATCCAAATATACTTTCTGTCAGATGGTTAAAGTGGAACATAGAAACCAGAAGGATTTCTACAGCCCTTACCTGTACCTTAGTAGAAATGGGAAGACATTACTATGGATTTTATGGTTGGTTTACCCAGGTCCAGAAGATGATGTGATGCTTTGTGGGTGATTATTGATAGGTTGACTAAGTCTGCACACTTTTTACCTATCAAATAGTCTGATCTAGATGAGAAATTGGCAAGCCAGTATGTTGGAGAGATGTCAGATTACATGGGGTATCTAAGTCTATAGTCTTAGATCGGGATGGAAGATTCACTTCCAGATTATGAAATAAGGTTCAGGAAGCTATGAGTACCAGGCTTACTTTCAGTATAGCTTTCCACTCTCAAACAGATGGGCAGTCAGAAAGAACAATCTAGACTTTAGAAGATTTGCTCAGGTTATGTGTTCTGGATTTTGGTGGTAAGTGGGAGACATGTATCATTGATAGAATTTGCCTATAACAACAATTTCTAAGCAAGTATTGGTATGATATCTTATGAAGCCTGGTATGGGAGAAGGTGTATGACACCTTTAAGCTGGGCTGAGACAGGTGAAAGGAAAATTATTGGTGCAGATTTGGTTGATGATGCTACAGAAAAGATTAGGTTGATCCGAGTTAGATTAAGGGCAGTACAGGATTGACAGAAGAAATATTATGATGTCAAACACCGATCAATTGAGTTTGATGTTGGAGAGTTTGTATTCCTCAAAATTAGTCCAATGAAGGGAGTGAAGAGATTTGACAAAGTGGGAAAGCTGAGTCTAAGATATGTAGGTCCATTTGAAATTTCAAAAAGGATTTGTAAAGTGGCCTATAAGTTGATTCTACCAGCACACATGAGTGGAGTACATAATATATTCCACATCTCTTCTTTGAGGAAATATATTTCAGATGAAACTTAGAAGATCAGTATTGAATCAGTTGATATTCAGCCGTATTTGACCTTTATAGATAAACCAGAGCGAATTAATGAGTATGATGTTAAGCAGTTGAGGAGCAGAACAATTTCTTATGTTAAGTTGCTTTGGAAGCACAGTTCACAGAAGGATGTCACTTTGGATGAGTCAGAAATGAGGGAGAATCACTCTCATTTATTTGGTTAAGGTATGACATTAATATATAAAATTGTTTTTAAATTTCAAGGATGAAATTTTTATTAGGAGGGGAGAATTGTAATACCCGAAACGATGATCGTAAGTCTTTGCACACTTTTCGATGCGTCGCAATGAGATTTAATTGAAATTTTTGAAGTTAACAGAATTTGATGGAAATAATTTTATAAAATCCTACGCAAAATTCTGATCGTTTTGATATATAAGACAAATTAAATTATGTGTATTTTGGGAATTATAAAATTCGGAAGATTAGAAATACTCATATTACCCCTATTTGTTTCTTATGTCAAATTCATTTAAGGAAGGACAAGAGGGTCATTTGCAAATGTTCTATTTAAGGGGAAAATGATGCGTTTAAGCTTAGGACTTAGATTCAGCCTTGATGAAGATTGAATTATGTGACACGTCTCTTTTGTAAATTTTCATAGGTTGTGATCGTTAACATGAAAGAGTTGTGTCGAATCGACACTTTGAGGAAATATCGTGCTTAAGAGAGGTAAATACTTGTATTTAAATTAAATTCATGTCTCTAAATTCTTAAAATTTTCTTTTATGTTTAATAAACATGTTTAGTTTATAAATATTCTATTTCTTGCAATTATCACATGTTTGAGTTTTTTTTATGTTATTACGCAAGAAGGATTTTATATTTGCTTAGTTTTCTTATAACTGAAATTTTTAGATAGACATAAGAACAATTATGCATGAAACAAATTGAATGAATACATATGAAATTCTGAATAACTTAAGCCCTATGAGATCTATTATGATTGCATGTGCATGTTAATCCGGAAGTGCCAAAATGGTAATGAAGTTCTACGGAGCCAAATGGTAAAGGGGTTTGCAAAAGTAAAATGGTAATAGGGTTCTTCGGAGCCAAATGCTAAAGGAAATGACCAAAAGACTGTGTACATGATCAGTATAAACACTGGTACTTCCGGGACGGGTGTATACTTTATGATTAAGTATTTTATGCATATAAATAAAAGGCTATGATGAAAAGAAAAGATGATGAAAGGAAAAGTTTATGAAGAATGAAAATGTTTAAGGAAATATTTAAAGAAACTCTTGTATAAAAAGGTTATCCAATTTATGCATGTAAATGTTTGATTTTTAGTTTCACAAGTATTCTGAATGAAATTTTTATGATAAATGTTTTATTTTTATTTAAGTCATGAATTTGAGGTAAATACATATTACTTGCTGAGTGTTGGCTCATCATACGTTTGAAAATATTTTTCAGGAGACATTATTAAGAAGTGATGACTACAAGACGGTAGTATACCTACCGTCGTAGAGGACCTCGAGAAGAAGAAAGGCTTTTATATTTTATGTTTTATGTTGAGTCTTTGATCTGTATCTGTGTAGTTTGTGAGAGTTTATGTAATTGTTGATGATTTAAGTTTTTAGTAGTTGTGTGAGAAGAAACAAATTTGGACAATTATGGTATTGATGTTTTCTTAGTGCTCTTTCTTATTTTATGGGTTGAGAATATTGAAATTATGTTATATAAGTTTATATGAAATGATTATGTTTATGTTATGATGTTTTTCCAGTACGACTATCTGCTCCCGTCTTGTTAATTTGGGCTTGTCGGGTCGGGTCGTGACAAAAGCAGAATGGAGCAAACGGAAGAACAGGAAAGTACTTTTAGAAATGTGCTACATTCATGTTAAGTCCCCTCTTTCTTACGGTGTTTTTTTTATGTATATAATATGTTATAAAGGTTGTTTTTTTCATACTGAGGTCAGAGAAAGTGGTGTTAGCCTTACACATGGAAGGTGTTAATTTTGGTATTTGTTATGGGTTTACGGTATGGATGAATTGAGGAGAGAGAGAGAGAGAGAGAGAGAGAGAGAGAGAGAGAGAGAGTTGGTTGCATCTATTGACCTCTGCAACTCAAACTACGCACAAAAGGGACGAAAATGTCAAATCAAACAATGCGCGGGTTAGCGCGACGCATCACTTAAAGGGTCAAATAACCTCTGAATGCCAAACAAACAATGACTTTGGATCAGAACATCGAACTCTGCTAGGTCGAGACTCCTCGCAGTCGAAACGGATAAGATCAGTCGAAAGGGACGACCGACACTCAAAATTAAAGTGCGACGCTAGTCAAATGACGTCTGATTGCAGAATAGACTTAGTCATTATGTCCGGAACATCGTCGGCATTCAAAAAATATATATTTTCTTGTTCAATTAGGGTCGTCCAGGGTGGTGGCATGCGTCCTAAGGAGAAAGCACACATATCGAGGGAAATAAACCTCAACGTTGTCTAAATGATGTTTGTTCATGAAACGGACTACATCGTTGCAACCACAATATCACAAATACTCAAGAACTACATTTTCTATGTTCAATTTGGATCATTTTGATTGATGTCACAAATTTCTAGACAAAACACGTATATCGAGGAAGAGAGGTCTCGACGCTGCCCAAACGAAGTCTGATTGTTAAATGGATTTTGCCATTGTGTTTAGAATGCCCTATATATATAAGGAAGACAATCAATTTGTTCAAACTAAAACATGTGAGGAGGTTGATATGATTCCGAGGCAAAGCATGAGTTTTTAGGAAAAGGTCACTCGACAATACCCAAATGACATCCGATCACAAAACAGACTTCATCATTGTGATCAGAATGTCGACAATAGCCTTAATGCACTATCAATTCGTCCAATTTTGACTGTTAGATGAATTATATACGTTAAACGAGACAATTGACACACAAATTGAGGAATCATACACAACTCGAGATGATTTTGACTTGATTAATGAAATTATGTCATTTCCAAATTAAGGCATTAATGATATATCACCAATTCAGCCATTTTCTTATTAAATTTCTAATATAAAAATAGATGCCAAAACAGGGAAAACTTAAATGCTAATTAATACCTTACCTTGTTCTTTCAAAGTCAAAATCGCTTCGTCTCTGTCGAGTCTCCTCGCAGCTTGCTTCTGCCTAGACCAAACAATTGGCCGCCTCTTCATTGAAACGAAATTAAAACCTGCTTCATTGCTTCCTGCAAAGACCCTTTTTCTCTTCTTCCACTCAATACTAGCATGCAGCAGCCCCTCCACACTCCATCCGACCTTTCTTCTGCCTACGCCAAATCCTATCACCACCTCTCGGATCCACAACTTTGTTAGACTGAACCCCTACGTCTGTCCAACTTTCTCTCGGCCTAGGTAGCAGCCAAAATCTCCCTCTGATCTCCACAAACTTGCAACTGCCAGCCGAACCTTCTCCAGGTTGAGATCTGCAGCCAGCTCTAATCCGAAACCACCTGCCCGTCCAGGCCTGTGTCGTTGAAAGTCCCATTTCTAGGCTTCGTAAACCAACCCAATCAGATCATTCTTCCACTTCCCTTCGGTCAACACCAGCCGTAAGTCTCCACCTCTTAACCTCTCGTCGATCTCCTCAAGCATGTCAACTTGACGTCCAGATGACGGTCCGACTTCTTCCCTTGCATGCGATTGGCTTCAATACCGACCAGCCAAGCTATCCTTCCTGGACGCTCGGACCTTGCCGGCGCCTATCCCGAACTCCTGATCCTGTTCTTCTCCTCCCTCCCATTATATTACAAAGCGCATGTCACTTTATTTAAAGGTAGTAGGTGGCATTGCAGCCTGTCTTTATTGAGTTTGCTTTCAATGAGTCCTTTTTCTCTTCCTTTCTCCGCTTTGCTGATGAGCACAGTGAAAAGAAACGAGGATAATTATTGACCTTAGTGTTATACCCAAAGAAGAAAAATGAGGACTCAAAATCATACCAGGAACCTATCGGATCCAAGAATCCCGCTGGCAGAGTCGCTCCCGCAAATCCCGCTCCCTACCTCGATCCTCGAGTCAACACCGTCAAAGCCCGCGAAGGTATGAATTTTCTAAACTCAGATTCTCACTTCCGTTATGTGCGGCGGACCAGAAAACCGCCTATACACGCTTTTATTGCGCGTGGTGAGATGAGACCCCGGTCCGACACCTACGACCAGGCGGGAATCGCCTAAGCTCTATTTCGGCGTTCGTAGCGCACCGGAAAACCACCAATACACGCCTTTATTGCGCGTGGTGGGAAGGGACCCCGGTGCGGCACCTACAGCGAGGCGGGGTCACTCATAAGTACCCCCGAGCGGGGGGAAAGCAAACTGCGCATTTTTAAACGTGCCACCGTCAAAGCCCGCGAAGGTACGGATCTTCTAAACTCAGATTTCTCGCGTCGTTGTTTGCAGCAGATCGGAAAAACTCCTATACACGCTTTTATTGTGCGTGATGGGATGGGACCCGGTCCGATGCTTACGACGAAGCGAGCAATCGCCTAAACTCTACTTCGCCTTTATTGCGCGTGGTGGGAAGGGACCCCGGTGCGGCACCTACGGCGAGGCGGGGTCACTCATAAGTACCCCCGAGCGGGGGGGAAAGCAAATTGTGTCATTCATAAGTACCCCCGAGCGGAGCGAAAGCAAACTGTGCATTTAAACAGGTACCGTCAAAGACCCCATACACCCCTTTATTGCGCGTGGTGGGAGGAACAAAAAATCACGGCCGCGGTGTCCTCGTCAGAGGACACCTACCATACACGCCTTTATTACGCGTGGTGGGAAAGGCCCAGTTTCTCGTAGTTTTCCCTTAAACGGGGGAGACGTCGGGAGGCTGCCGAAATTTCGGGTGAAATCATACCTGGACTTGATTGAACTCAAAGAACAATGGTGGACTTGTGAACTTGATTGGACCAAATTGACATAAAAGAATTCAAACTCAAATGAACTAAGTATTGTGGACATAAACTCAATTTAAACATGAACTTGGACTCTCATTTGAACTTCAACTTGCCACTTGAACTTGAAGTCATTATTGGACTTGAGTTAGAACGAGATCTTGAACTCAAATGAGTTTGGCGCGAGGAGCTTTGACTTGGACATGAACATGACAAAGGAGTTAAATCAAGATAGCTTGAACTTCATCATGGTGGACTAAGCTTGAATTTGAATAAAATATAAAGGATCCAAAATGAAACTAAGAAATATTGGGCTTGGTTCTAAATGAAGCATTTGAGTTGAATCAAGCTCAAATGAATGAATGGACTTGACTTTGAACATTCAAACTCAAAAGACTTGAACAAATGATAAAGGACTTGATGGCTTTAGACAACAGTGCACTTTCATGAAGAAGGAATTTTGTGATGAATACAGAAGCTCGTACAAAGCCAAAGTTACTCAAGTGTAAATAAACACTAGGCTCCAACAAATGACAACGATCAATGACATAAAGTTTCCCATGAAGATCAAGAGTCCTCATGTAAATGTCAACTAGCAACAAAGCAAAGATCTGCAATACATACAATCTTTCTATGAATACAGATGTATGTATAACATGCCACCCAGAGGTAGATGCAGAAAGACTTCAGTAAATGCAGTGTCCTGAAGTCAATTTCAGTCTGTGAAGGAATATATCTACCTACCTAGATGCAGCAATAGCGGATGTATTGAAAAGACCAAAAATCACAACAAAATGCATGGAGAATACGACAAGTACGAGCTTCTACAAACCAAAGCAGGAGACTCGTTAGTGCACTACGATCCGCCTACAAAAATCAACAAATAGTGCACGACAGTCTACCTGTACGAAGCAGCGAACAACTCCATTCAGAAGCTGCTACGCCACGCCACCGGATCTGCAACATTGGTACAAGCAGACAGAAGGCGTCTACAATTATTTCAAAGTATCTCTGCACGTGCACTATAAATTGTATATACATAGGTACACTAAAGGGGGTAAAAATAATTATAAAACCCGCATGGGCCCCGACGAGCGTGTTATTGGTACACACGTGACGTCTAGGGATGCTGCGTGGGTTAACAAGTGAATTCAGGTTCGAAACCGATCCTTCTATACGGGTCAATAGAAGTCGACAGGGTTTGAACCATTAAGCAAATATAAAGTTGTGGCGACCGGTATATTTGCTTTAAAACATTCATATTAGGCCATCAAGGCCTACAATAATATGAATTCACTAATAAAGGCACGAAGCCTACAAAACCCGATCCTCTGTCGAAAGCCCGACAGAGTTGACAAGGTTCAATCCATAAAAAGAAATAACCCCCAAACACTCCGATGATGGCCGTGTTGAATGCAGATCTCAACCAGAGGGGTTCCCAAATATTTTCAAATATCTCCCAAAAGTCCACACAAAATCCAAAGCTCCACCCAAATACCCACGAAAATCCAAAAATCCACAAATTCCAAAATCCAAAAAATATTTAAAATTGAAATAAATCCATCAATGCACTTAAAGCAAAATCCATCCGCCCTCTGCAATTGTTTGCCGAGGCGGACAAATTCAAATAAACTCTAGCTCACAAAGAGTCAAATGCCTAGTCGAAAATATCACTAGGATCCATTCTCAAACAATCTCTTGCCAGTAAGGATGTGGTACGTATCCTCTAACCGGCAGTTTCGCCGCCAAATGGCACTGCAGGTAAACGGTTATGACCCCCTCTGAACCGAGTGGTTTTGCCGCCAATTGGCACCACAGATAGCGGTTATGGCCAGAGCCAATACGCTCATTAATGGCGTTAAATCCTTGAGATATGAATCAATAGAATATGATCGATAGGGCACAAAGCCCTCTGTAAGCTAAGGTGGATTTAAATTTATCCCCTTAGACAAACATTCAACCTAGGTCTACAAGGTCCCCTTGGACGAAGCAACCCATGGCTGCCGACAATGATCCTTCTGTCAGGTTGGGTCGACTACCTCCTCTGACTAAGTAGACCAGGGACCACGATGGCCCGGGACGACGGAACCATGGGATCTTGATCGGGTCTATCATCCATTCCCCCACCATCCGCTTTAAGTGCTAGGTGGTGAAATTTCATATTTTAAATATTAAACTTTTCAATGCTTTCCAAATTCCCAAATCCAACCCAATTTCCAATTTTCAAATCCCAAACTCATGCTGCTACTATATGCCAGATAACACGTATTATACGTATCTGATTGACGACTAGCCTTAATCGAAAGTTCTCTCTCTTGATCGGGAGAGATAATTAACTATATAGGGGCTTGCGCCTATAAGAAACCAGAACTCAGATCATAAAGTCCTCACAAAATGAGGGCGAAATCTCTGGGTAGTGTCTTATCTACAAACTCATCTGCCTTTCAAAATTTACCTCGGAACTTATTTAGTTAAAACTCTCTCGCCGAATAAAAGAAAAAGCGCGGCGGGGAGGCCGGGGCCGAATTTTCGGAGCCCACAATAATAAAGTGAAAGAATCTTCCTCTAAGGAAAGTGCAGAGCTTAAAAAAAAAACTTTATTCATTTGTTATTAGACAAGTTCTGTTATATGTTTATTGCACTCACATGACCCATTATGTTATGGCCAAATCCTGACGTCTTTTTGTGCACCTATGTGAGATCTCATAACACTTCGCAAAGTACATTCTGCTACACTACAGCTATAGCCCACCATGTGTCCAAATCCCATCCTATTTATTTTGCTCCTATTAGTGGTTAATGATTATTCCGTAGTGGTGGGTATTTACATTATACTTATATATGTGTGTAAATAAGATTCTTATTACATATAATGGTCACTACTATTATCTGTATTGTTAGTATAATGGTCACTATTATTATAATATCCTTGCTGAATGATGATGCTGATTATTTATATCATTACTATTGTTTGCCATTATATGTAAAAAAAAAGAGGGGGAGTGAGATTTAAAAAAAAATAGAGGCTTCCAAAAAAAAGGTAAAAAAAATGAATAAAAAAAGAAATCTACAAAAAGAAAAGAAAGTTAAAAAAAAGAGAAAATATGTGGTTTGTGCATTTTTACTATTATCAGATTGTGCGAATTATAGATGTATTAAGTTAATGTGTCATACTTTAAAACTTTGGGAGCGAGTTATGGAGCATAGGTTGCGGCGTGATACTAATGTTTCTCAAAATCAATTTGGATTCATGCCGGGTAGGTCGACTATGGAAGCCATACATTTATTAAGAGGTTTGATGGAGAAATATAGAGAAAATAAGGAGGATCTACATATGATATTTATTGATTTAGAAAAAGCATATGATAAAGTTCCAAGATAAGTGTTATGGAGAGTTCTTGAAAAGAAAGGAGTCAATAATGCTTATATTCAAATCATTAAAGATATGTATGCAGGAGCTATTACTTGTGTTCAAACACAAGGTGGATTGACCAAGTATTTCCCTATTTCGGTTGGGTTACATCACAGATCAGGCTTAAGCCCATATCTTTTTGCTTTAGTCATGGATGTTCTCACTAAACATTTGCAAGAGGATGTACCTTGATGTATGCTTTTTGCTGATGATATTCTTCTTGTTGATACGACTAGAGAGGGAGTTGAAGGTAAACTTGAATTATGGAGGTCAACCTTAGAGTCTAAAGGTTTTTGCTTGAGTAGATCTAAAACGGAATATATGGAGTGTAATTTTAGTAGTAATAGACCTAGTGAGGGGATTGTGACTTTGGGCGATCAAGTCATTAATAAGAGTACACGTTTTAGATATCTTGGATCTATTGTTCAGAGTGATGGTGAAATAGATGGTGATATTATCAGCAGAATTCAAGTTGGATGGTTGAAGTGGAGGAATGCATCGGGCTTATTATGTGATAGAAATGTAGCCCTCAAACTTAAGGGAAAATTCTATAAGATGGTAGTGAGGCCTACAATGTTTTATGGTGCCGAATGTTGGCCATTAAAAGAGATGCATAATACTAAGTTAAGTGTGACAGAGATGAGGATGCTCAGGTGGATGAGTGGCTTTACCCTTAGAGATAGGATATGAAATGAGCATATACGTGAAAAGGTTGGAGTAGCTCCAGTAGAAGATAAGATTAGAGAGAGTCGCCTTAGATGGTTTGGTCACATAAAACGGCGGCCTTCCGATGACCCGGTTAGGAGAGTAGAGGTATTAGATTTGACTTATGTTAAGAAAGGTAGGGGTAGATCTAAAAAGACTTGGTTAGAAAATATTAGGAATGACCTTTCTTTATTAGATTTAAACAAGAATTTGACTTTTAATAGGACACAATGGAGAAAAAGGATTCATGTAGCCGACCCCACGTAGTGGGATAAAGGCTTGATGTTGTTGTTGTTGTTGTTGTAGAAATCATTAAATACTGAAAGTCTCATCGAATGGTTTATAATAAAATTCTCATTAGAACATCATCATCTGCAACCACTATTATCCAATGACATTCAACATAGATGATTTCATTAGCCTTTGTATTGTTTGCTGCACAAATATTTTTTAGAGCGAGATTTAAAGTGTGCACAACATAGGGTGTCCAAAATATTTGGGGATAAGTTTGCTCCACCAATAATTCTGCAGCTCTACATACTGGTGCATTATCTGTAATAACTTGCACAACATTTGAAGACCCAATCATGACTATCACCTTTTTAATCAAATTGACAGTGAAATGTTTATCCTTGTATTCTTCATCATAATTCACAGTTTTAATGAACATTGGATAATTATCTGTAACGACCATGAAATTAATAAGGGGTCCTCTTTGAGGATCTGTCCAACCATCACACACAAAACTAACACCTTTTTGTTTCCACACTCCTTTTGTTGGTTCAAGCAATGTCTCAATATGTGCTATTTCCCTTTCCAATAATTTCGATCTTAATGCATTATAGCCAGGTGGAACATATCCTGCAAGGTTATTGTTACATTAAAAAATGAATGCATTTTTATAATGAAGATTCCTTGCAAGGTTGAAAGGAAGTCCCGCTGAAAAAAACTTCATTGCTATTTCACCATCCAATTCCTCTCGCTGTTGCAAATTAAAAGCCTTCTCTAAAGGACTACTGACAACTCTTTTTCTTTTCTTTGTTTCACATCCTTCACTTCTAAATGATAAAGCTTGATCAACTCTCATAGATGAGGAAGAAGTGTGGGATGAGCCATGAGTAGATAGCAAATGTATCTCTTTAGGGAGTGTCCTTTGGATCCTAGATTCAACTTCATCAACTTGTCTGTTCAATTCAATCAACTGCGCCGTAGTAATCTTATGACACATTTAATTACATAGCCATAAATCTTAAGTAGATGTGTCTTCATCCTAGAATAAGATCCTTTGTAGGTGCCATATAATAATTGCATTTGAATGACACATTCCCTCTTTCAAATATTTTTCCTAATTTTGTAACATGAATCCATAACGGCTTATCAGTTTCTACAGATGACTCTTTTGAACCTTCACCTAATGCACTCCCGCCAGCAGCAGAGTTCATTTTGCTTTAAAATACAATGGTGTAACAAACCAATCATACATATGAATATATCAAGTTAAATTGATATGAAGTGAAATCAAAATATCCCAATAATAAGACAACATGAATACAATAATATACGGTCTGTCGGGGGTCCAAGGGGGCGTTGCCCCCTAGCATGTACCGAGCGATACCGATCATGTACTGAGCGGTACCGAGCATGTACCTAGCGGTACCGAGAATGTACTTGCTCGGTACCGAGCATGTACCTAGTGATACTTAGCGGTATTGAGCATGTACATTAGCTTTTTCAACAATGAGGAGAAGAAATGGCTAAATCCACTTACATATCTAGGCTCTCTTGCGCGCAAAAGGTGCTCTATTTGGCCTTGATTGTGAACTTTGCCTCGGCTGACCAGAGAAATCATGCAGGAACGAAGGAATGGGAAAGACGAGCTCTGCTTGGCCTCCGCTTCAGCAGAAATGATGAAGGAATTGGAGGCGAAGGCCGGCTCGTTTGGCATCGGCTGCGAGCTAGCCCGATCCACCCTAGAAGATTTCTTTCGTAGATCGAAAAAATAGGGCTTCTCGTTCGTGGAAAGGCTAAATAGAACAAACAATTTTATCATTTAATAACCGGACACGTGTGTCGGACACTCGTGTCCGATTTTAATTTTAAATTTTAAATTGCGACACTCCAATGCCATGTCAGACACGTGCCCATGCAATGTCGGACGCATGTCCGTGTCCGGCACGTGTCCGACACTGCATACCGTCTTTAAGCGGAGTGTCGGTGCATTATAGTCTACAAGGTACCCTTGGACGAAGCAACCCATGACTGTCGACAAGGATCCTTCTGTCATGTTCGGTGTACTACTTCCTCTGACTAAGTAGACCAGAGACCACGATGGCACGGGACAACGGAACCATCAGATCTTGATCGGGTTCATCATCCATTCCCTTCCCCCACCATCCATGTTAAGTGCAATATGGTGAAATTTCTGTTTTAAATATCCAATTTCCATATTCCTAAACTCATGCTGCTACTATATGCTAGAGACCATGTAGTCCTACGCATCTGATTGAGGACTAGCCTTAATAGAAAGTTCTCTATCGTGAACGGGAGGGTTAATTAACTATAGGGGCTTGCGCCTATAGGAAACCAGAACTCAGATCAAAAAGTCTTTTGCAAAATGAGGGCGAAATCTCTGGATAGGATCTTATCTACAAACTCATCTGCTTTCCAAAGTTTACCCTGAAATTTATCTGTTAAAACTCCCTCGAAAAGCACAACGGGGGAGGCCAGGGCTAAATTTTCGGATCCCACACCATCTTACATGTTTATCCCCCCTGGGTCATGCTAAACCGTGATATTGAGATGAAGCATGTGAAACTTTCAAACTGGGAGAGTGTTGTTAAGTATATCAGTGGTCTCATCTTCAGAGCTGATTGGCACAACATGAATATCTTTGTTGTAGATGTGATCACGGATGAAATGGTAGTCATTCTTTATATTTTTTGTGCTTGTATGGAGAATTGGGTTTTTAGCGAGGGCGATTGTTGAGATGTTATCATGTTGAATATAAGTTGGTTGTGAAAGATTGATGGGGATTTCGCCATTAAATAGAATGCTTTAGGCTTCATGATAGTTTTCTCTGAATATTCACACAAATGTGTATAATGGGGACATTCTTGTAGATGGTAATGTGAAAAGAATAGTCTCATCTTAAATCTTGTCTGCTTGTATGGCTCCATGCAAGCTTTAAATGGTTTTCTTTGTTTCATCTATTTTATTTATGCAATGTCAATGCAATTGAAATAAGCCAAATGAGCAAAATAAGCAGCTATAAATCTTGCAAGCTATGCTTAAGTTTTGATTGTCTTTTTTTTTGGAATAATGATATCTGCAGAATACATGCAGAGTGGTCGGGCAACTGAAAAGTCGGATGTGTACAGTTTTGGAGTTTTGGTTCTTGAAATAATGAGTGGCAAACGGCCAACTGATTCTTCATTCATTGAGAAAGGCTTGAACATTGTAGGATGGGTATGCTTTTACTGCCATTTTAAACAATCTTTTTTGCCTCGCAATAATCTTTATTTTTTTCTGTCATTTTTATTGTATTTTGTAATCATGTTTAGCATTGCTAAATCTCTATACAACAATTCAAATGCGAGTCTTCTTTATGGTTATCTTTTAAACCTCAAGTTCAAATAGTTTACACACTTTTTTCTAGAACTTTGTACCATGTAGATAATGAACCTACTGAATATAGAAAGATGTTATGGGCCATTACTAATAAATTAACAAAACCCTTATATGAACTCAATAAAAAAATGAATTAAATACTCTTAAATCCCACTAATCATTGTTGATTTGCCTGTCATCTCCTAGACAGTACAATACTTTCGCCATTAACCCTCATAAGGATAGCATGAGCTACATCTAGTTCTTTGTCTAAGCAAGAAAAAGAAGTATATTGAGCAAAGTACGGTGCTTTTCACTCTTTTCTGTGACGTGCTATTTCGATTCATCTTACATTTTGCAAGCTTGTTTTCCTTTATTCACTTGTGTTTTTATCAAGTACTTCACAGAAATTAAGAGCCTGTAGAGTGTTGTTCTTCATTATCATTGATGCATAGGTTGCGTTGCAGTTAAATTTCTTGGTTGCGGAGGATCGTCGGAGAGATATGGTAGACTCACAATGTGATGGAGTGCAGCTTGAAAGCTTGGATGCTTTGCTCTTAGTTGCAATTAGGTGTGTGTCTTCCAATCCTGATGATCGGCCAACCATGCATAGAGTGGTGCAGATATTGGAATCAGAAGTCATGACTCCATGTCCTAGTGATTTCTATGACTCCAGCTCAGATTGAAAAAAATGAAAGTCTTCTCATCACGTTATAGCCGAGGCTTCATTGATTTTCTTTATTTGTTTTTGTTCTGTCTGCATTTTATTCTATATGTTTATAGGCAACAACAGCTTTGCTGCTGTCATTTAGTTCCATTATTCTTAACTACGTAGAATTTGTCACGATTTCTTCTGCTTTCCAGCACTATTGTTTATTTTGAAAGTAGTGCAATGGTATCCATCAACATTAACTACTACGTAGTTGCAAAGCTTTTGAAGCTGGACTGCTTACGCTGAAATTAAATTTCATCTGTGACAGTTGTATCAACGGAAATTGAATCTGTTTTTGGTTGGATTGAGCTTATGGAATGAAACTAATAAACCAATAAACTAATCAAGTTTGACTTGATTCAAACTTGAATATAATTAGGACTACATCAAGTAAAATTAGCTTGAGAGTGATCAAAATTTGTAAACTGTTACGTAGGTGGTTATTTTTGAATTTAATAGACATACGTATTCATCTGATGAATTTTTCTTTGACGAATGACGGATTTTATTTTAATTGTGCTTGAATTGAATTTGATGAGTCGTGTTTGGCTAGAATTTAAATTGAATCAAGCAGATCTATAGCCAAATCTACTTTACTATACCTGTTGCATACTAGAATATACGCGGCGATAGAGTTAGAAAGTTTCCGTCTCAGCGTTGTACGGATATCTAGCACACAAACAGGAGAGAAATAAAAATACTAGGATTTTTATGTGGAAAATTCTAGAAGGGGAAAAACCACGGGGCCACACTCAGTTGAAAGAGTTTCACTTGTGTTTACTTGAGGTACAAGAGGCTGACTTGTCCTTAAAATTTAGGACGATCAGATTTCAATGCTTCACTTCCGGATTGAAATTCAGTTACATACAGGTTGTGTATTTGAGATGAATTCAGAGTCACTTAGAATTTCGGCATCACTTGGGCGTCTGGTAGAATTCCGGCGTCACTTGGGCGTCTGGTAGAATTCTAGCGTCACTTGGGCATCTGGCAGAATTCCGGCGTCACTTGGGCGGAGTTTCGACATCATCGGAAAGTCGGGTGGAATTCTGGTGGCGTCCTGTGGAAGTCGGGCATAATTCCGGCATCCCGTAGAAATCGGACAGAATTCCGGGCGGTGGTCGAGGAGTTTCTTCCCTCCTATCCTTCTTCTCCTCTTCTTCTTCTCTTTTTCTTCTTGCTTGGGTCCTCTCTCAAGAGAAATGAGGGGTCTATTTATTGATTTCTGGACTGGCATGACCTGTAAATAGGTGAGTGATCAAGGGTAAATGGGGAGTGGTTGGATGGACGGCTGATATTGAAACCCTTGATTGTGTACCGTTCGTCAGACATTTGAAGGTCTTAAATAATGACTATAAGCACGTTATGTTTGGAAACTGTTTGGTAACTCAAATTGTGTTTCGAACTTTCCAACAGCGCTTCGGGTCCTTTGATTTGGACTCATTTGGGCTCGAATTGAGTCGAATTTGGTGTCGTTGGGTTCGTATTTCTGAGACGCTTAGTTTGACTATAAGTTTGCTAAAATCGGAGTTCAGGTGATCTCGGATTTAATTTTTGAAGTTTCCAGCTTGATTTTGGCTCAAGATTCGTGCCCGATCAAGATAATTTTTTGATGATATATCAATACCAGAATTTAATGAGTCAATTTTGTGCTAGGTTTATTCAGCTCGAGATTGGATCATTTATGACACTTAAGGCGCCTGGAATGTTGAATTTGCTGGCAAGTAGAATCATTCTATCCTATTTGTACATTCGCAGCACTCTTCTATTAATGTTGTCGTGAATTCATTATGCTTGAAGCCATGACTGAATCTTTCAATGGAGGTAAATGTTACGAATTATTCATTGTTGAAACTATGGTACTGATTTCTGAAGTTGCTAACACAAACATTTTTGCATATTCTTATATTAGTTTATTCTGTGTTAAATATAATTGTCTATTATTAATAGTAATATTTTGGACCAAGTTGCATCCTCTCTAGGTTTATTTCTTGTAATCAATGAGGCTTTTTTATTAATATCATGATTATTGAATATCTTATCCATGACGATGAATGTAATGGCGAAAATATAGTAGTTAAGTTGATATCTACAAAGAGCTTATGACAGAATCCAATAAAGCTTTGTATGTTATTCATTATACTTTTTATGTTTTTCAAAGCAAGAATCTCATTGATTAAAAAAATTACTGAAAATTGATGATTTTTCACTTTTGTGAATGGAAAACTTGCATGCTTTTTGAACTCTCCAAATCACTTTAGATAAGATGAATCTCCTTTCTTCATGCCTTGCTGTGATTGTGGTTGTTGAAGCTCTTTGCTCATTCATCCATGGCATATAATGATGGTGTATGAAACCCAAGAGAGGCGGGAGGGTGAATTGGACTCTAAAAAATATTTAAATTTTATTAAAGTTTAAAACCATCGATAAGAAATATTTGTAATTTTATATATTTAGAATTTTTAAATTTACGAGTAACATAAAATACCAAGGTTGTAAAAATCGGGTCGGACAACGAACCGGAAGAGGGAGAGGTTCACGGTTCGACCCTGGTTCGAGACCGGACAACGAACTGGAAGAGGGAGAGGTTCACGGTTTGACTGATTCGACCGGTCGAATCGGGGTCGAACCGTATGACGTAATAAATAATAATATTATTAAAAATAAATAAAATAAAAATCATATAATATAATTATATGAGCATTTAATAATATTTATAAAAATTTATACATATAAATATCATTTAAGAATAATATATTTATAAGAATAATACTTAATATAATATATAAATTTATAATATAAAAAATGTATGATCACTAATATAATATAAATAATTAAATATATGTTCATTTAATAATATTTATAAATCTAAAAATATATATAATGCAAAATTATAATTATAAATATCATTTAAAAATAATATATTTATATATTTATAATTAAATATTTTTATATGAATAATATATAATATAATATAATAATTTATAATATTAATATTTATAATATAAGTATTATAATATATATTATAGCAAATTTATAATACATAATATCTAAATTTATATCCCAACTAAGAAAAAAAGTGAAGCCCAAATAACCCAAATAAGTCCAAAATCACATTCTAAACTAGTCATGCAAGTTTTTTAGTTCCACATCATAGGGGAAGTTTTAGGATGTTTTTTTGAACCCTATATAAGGTGAGAACTACACTCCTTTTACAAAATAATTTATGTGAGATATTTAAAATAACTTGCATGTATTATGATGAAATTAATCATCATATTTGATAAAAATAATTTTTAAAAGTTTAAAAAAATTTAATAAATTAAAATATATTTTTAAAATTTTAATTAAAACAAAATAATTTTTTTTTATAAACCGACCGGTTCTTTCCAAACCGGACTGGTTCAACGGTTCACCGGTTGAACTACCGGTTCAATCCGGTTTGATCCGGTTCGATGTAGAGCCGGTTTTGAAGCCTGATCGGATTGGCCACCAGATCGGTTCACGGTTGAACCGGCCGGTCCTGTCCGGTTTTCAAAACAGTGTAAAATACTCCAAAAAACATATAAGAGCAAAATAAAGTTCTTTTCCCGAACCAAACTTGAAAATGTAATAATAATTTATTTCAGAAATTATTAAAAAAAATTATAAACATATATTGCAATTTCAAAAATTTTGTTTTTTCATAAAATCATAGTCATTATGATAGCACAAATAACAAATATTTTTAGAGTTAAGCGCATGCGAGAAAATTAAAATATATATATAAAAAAATTATAGATTTAGTTATCGTGATTCAGCTTGTAGGTTTACATTCACTCATATTTTTTACTCAAGCATTTTAGTATATCTCTCTCTTCTTTTACTCTATTAGGGTGGAGAAGCCTCTTTTTTCTCTCAAGAAATAGAGAAATCTATTACATCACGACTAAAAAAGTGCACTAAACATAACATTGGATTATGGCTATGTAGGATGAGCCGAATGAATCCACTAAAAATAATGTATGAAAATTAGTGTTTAGGCCATATGATTAGAGTGTGATTGGAATGAAATGGGTGCTTAAGGATAAATTGAATGACTCTTTATCAGTTGTAAGAAATAAAGCATGATTAATTACTTAAGGCTATAATTAAATAAAATTCATATACTTTGAAGAAACCTTTGCACCAGGTTCAACAAAATAGGTTATTAGAGACTTAGGGTACTATTAGCCTTTACATGTTTTAGAGGCTTCCAATTGTATTAGATGGATTTGAAAATTGTATATTTAAATAGAATAATGAGGAAGACATGTATGAAGAGCAATCACATAGGTTTGAGAACCTTGAGTATAGTCTGATAGACTTAGTACATTTTTATTAGAGAAATCAGTTGTCAAAGGGACAATATAGACCATACTATTCATCTAGAATATAGTAATAAATATTTTGTTTGTCCAAATTTATGTAGATGACATTTTTTTTATTAAACAAATGATGAATTATGAGAGGAATTCTCATCAACAATGAAAAATGAATTTGAGATGTGGGTGAGTTGAAATATTTTTTAATGATTTCGTGTTACATAAAGGAAATATGGGAGTTTCTTGAGACAAATTAATTGTATCAAAGAGATCATTAAGAAATTTGATATGGAAGGATGCAAAAGTATGAAAACCGCCATGAGCTTGATTATCCAATTAGATAAGGATCACAATGACAATCCCATTGACCATAAGAAGTATAGGGTATAATAAGATCACTATTATGATTGACATAATAAATTTAACGTTTTGTTTAGTCTATGCTTATGTGTTAGGTTTCAATTTGATCCTAAGGAATCATATATAATTGCAGTGAAAAGGATTTTATGATATCTCATATAGACACTAAGTCTAGATATCTTATATTATAGAAATAGTATGAATTTTGAACTAGTATGATACTTAGATTGATATTTTGAAATGTGCAAGATTGATAGGAAGAGGACTGTAAGAACTTATTAGTTTATTTGACATTTCTTAGTTTGATGGTCTAAAAGAAAATAGAATTCAGTGGCCTTATCCACTATGGATGTATAATATATATATGTAGAAAGTTTTGTTTCCTAAGTATTATAGTTGAAACAAAAATTTTTATTTTATTTTATTGGTGGACACCATTCTTATCATGTGAGATAATACTCATGTGATATGCATCATAAATAATCCAAATCAACATTCTCACACTAAGCATATTGATGTTAGACACCATTTCATTAGAGATCACGAGTCAAAGTGAAATGTTAATGTTTAATTTGTTGACACTGAGAAACAATTTGCAGGTATATTTGCAAAACCACATCATTATGAGAGGTTTAACACACTTAGGAAGAGATTAAGAATAATTGATTTGAGTTCATAAATCATTCGATTTGCTTGTATTTGTGTATATTTTATGTGCCTTATGTTTATTGTTTTTTGTGTTTGTCTTTTTGTTTCAACTTATGCTTTTATGATTGTTCTTTATTGTTGTTACTATTATTTGCATGAATTTGAAAGGGTATGATCATTAGAACAATATCAAAATTCCTTCAACTTCATGTTATATGATGCATAATCATATTGTACGATACATATAAGCTAGCACACATTCCTAGGTAGAATAAGGGTAAAATTAATTACATGGAATGATTTGTGTAAATTATTTGTATTGTATGATAAGAGCAATTAGTACAATACAATAAACTTAGGATTGTATAACTAAGGTCAATAATTATGAATTTTACTATTGTATTATGATTGAAAAAGTCTTCATATTACATTATTCAGATTCATACCGTATGAGATGATTGGTCGAAAGACGATTATGGATAGGCATTAGGACAATAAAAAGGTGAAAATCACCCTGTACAATCATGACTATAATAGATAATTTAACTAGGTCAATCATATGTTAATCGATATGACAATTTGTACTCTTTTAATTGTATTGTACGATGTATGATTGAACAAAGGCTATAAATATGGAGCTTTTTTTCATTTCAATTCACACCTTCAGCACTTCCTCATCTTAGTGTGAAGTAAATCCACACATTCCTATGGCTAGCAAGAGAGGATGAATTATCAGTAGCTCCCCACCATAAAGAGTTGAATTGTTTGTTATTGATGATGATGTTGGATCATATAAAAAATGCCAAGAATTATCTATGATAGACTCGAAAGTATGAAACCAAGAACAAATAATTATTAGGTACTATACTTGTTCATAGGCACCACCCTTCAGTTTCTTATCTCCTTAGTCTTTCCTTACCACATTGAGCTCCTTTTAGTATTATTTACAAATCTTAGGATCCCTAGTAATAAGGCCACCTAGAAATCTTTCGTTTGTAGGTGTTAAGTTATAATCATCGATACATACCAACATGAACACTTTTATGTTTCCAACACCTATGTCAAACCACATGACATTGCAAATAGCCTAAACTACAATTGGACTAACATTAACTTAACACTTAGAAATATCCCACTGAACCGTCACAAACCACTGGTTAACAAATTAGTGTTAAAAGCATCAACAGTCCTAAAGCTTGTCAAAAGCAAAACCTAGCACTGGGACATATCATAACATCTAAAAAATAAATACAGCCTCACATATCCATCATGAATAGATCAATTTTCCTCTTACTTCATAGACCATAAATTTTATCATATATATAGAAAGAGGCATAAACTGGCACATATTGGAAGAATTGGTTATAATAAAAGTTTAATAGAAGACTAACAAAATAACATGCAATATAAATTTGCTTTGGATAACAATAACAAATCTATTAAAGAAAATACTACTAAAAGAATTTTTTTAAACTTTATATTATTTTTTATTTTTAAATATTTATAGCAATAGAATTACTAATAATTAATTCAAAGAAAAATTTCTTACTAATAATCAAACCATACAAAAGAACACAATCATAATAAGACCTAATAAAAAATATTAGAAAAAAAAATTGCATGAAATAAAATGCATAAAAGAAAAAAAGGAAGAAAAAAAAGAAAATTATAATTTTTATAGATGTTATGTCAAACTCGAACTGCATCCACTCTCCGAGGTCGTTCTCTTTGGAAATTTCACTAGTAAATGCTCCTACACTCAGCAAGGTAGAGAATCCCTTCACCATTCCTAGGTGGAGAATTACTTTCATAAGCACTTCCTCTCAAAAAGCTTAAACACTCATCTCACAATGGTGGAGAAGCAGCTTCCTCTTTCTGATCCATGCAATGGCACAGATGTCTCTCCCTTAGCCTCCTTAGCTAGTCACAAGTCTTTCACCTAAAGACATGTTCCCTAGAGGTCCTCTTTAAGAGCTACAAAATCATAATCCTAAGGACCCAAGGTGCAAGTCAATAAGAAAAACCATTTGACTTTCTAACACACCCCTTGACTTCAAAGAATAATCCCACAACCTCACCTTCTCTCTCTCTCTCTCTCTCTCTCTCTCTCTCTCTCTCTCTCTCTCTCTCTCTCTCTCTCTCTCTCTCTCTCTCTCTCTCTCTCTCTCTCTCTCTCTCTCTCTCTCTCTCTCTCTCTCTCTCTCTCTCTCTCTCTCTCTCTCTCTCTCTCAAGTGTTTTGGATAATCTCAAAAGAAAGAAGACACTCGTACCTATCCAAATATCTCTCTCATAGGAAAAAATATCTCATGCTACTCACTTGCATCTCCTCTCTTTATATGAGAATAATTAAGTTGGGCTATATAAATAAAATCCAAAATCTAAATTCTATTGTAATTATTATAGTATGAAGTGTGTATCATACTTTATGATCAATTAAATACCCTTTTCCCCGAGTTTTGTAAGATTGGACTGTATCCAAAGTAATCATATAGTATGATCAACTTTATCAAATAAATGATCATCAAGGATGAACCAAGACTTATCCACCACATGTTTTGTCAAATCATATAAAATGATTTGGATCATGCAATATAATTGCCAATCAATGTTTGACCCTGATTCAATTGCATGATTAATACTCCAAATTGGATTAAACTTATTAATAATCATATAATAAAAAATCTTTCATAAAGTATGATTAGTTCAAAACTCAAAATTTTAAATTGCCTAAATTTGATAACTCAAATTCAATAGGGGATTTTAGCAAAATAAATGATCGTCCTCTATGACATGATTAGTTAGGCTGGAAAATAATTTAACTAAGCACTTAATTTAATTTTTGAATAAACATATCATACAATATAATTAGGGATCATACAATATGATTTATTAGAGAATTCAAGTGTTTAATTTTCATCCCCAATTGTGAGTGTGTGCTCAGTTGTCTTGCCAATACACTTTATTATATAAATGAGTCAAGAAAAACAAATTTATAGATACATGTTACAAGTTTAACTAGACTCAACACTATAATTTCTTAAGTTTTCTTCTTTGATTGAGTTGTATGAATGTTTTACCTAAACTATTAGTAGCATTTTAAAGAAATAGTTAATAAATATAAAAAAAAGTTAAAAAAGGGAAAATAATGTTTAAAATCATAAAAATATCAGGTCGGGCTCCCTAATTTCAATTAACTTTCCTATTTTGTTGATGATATATATTATTGGCTTGATTTTAGATTTTTAAATTAGTAGTAATTACTTGCATCGGTCTCCCCCTCACTCCATGCTTTTTTTTATAGGAAAATATTTTTTTTAAAATTTTTAAATAACATAGTAAAAATAAATATATCAGTAAAAAAAAAAAAAAATATGAACATTGATTTTGCATTAAAACTTCAAACTGAGTAGAAATAACATCAACTAGTATAAGCAAAGAATAACTAAACATTTGCTATTATAATCAACTAGAACCACCCCCTCTTTTAACATCGCCTAAAAGAGGAGTAAACTCAAAGTGAAAATACACAAAAAAGGAAAATACAAAATAGTAAAATACACAAGCATCACTCAGCAGAGCGTCTATGAACAGGTGGTTATGGTGGTTAGAAGTAGAGGTGAAGTGAGGTGAATTGGTCCTAAAGCCATTCACAATTTGCCTCACACCATTGCTATAACTAATGCGACTTTTTTTGTGGACTTTTTAATATGATTGTCGACCTTCATCTCTTGGTAGGCAAAATGCTTAGTCTAAACATCTTAGGCATAATGATAAAAAAGATGAGGAGAAGGTTGTTTCGGTGTTCTCCTTTCTTCTTCTTCTTCCTTAGAGTTAAATACGGTGACCCCAGGTGCTACCCTTCATATGTCACTATAGATTATATGGAAGGTGTGATATATGAAGAAAGTGGGACAATGATCAGGTGGTGCAGGGTAGGTGAGATCATACTTAGATTCTAAAATTAAGGCTATGACATGCCATAAGGACAAATTTTTCTTTTGATAGGAGCGAGGATTTCTAATAGAGGTGAGGTTCTCAATGTATATAATGATCCTGTTTCCAGCATTTAATTTCATGTTAGTCATATAAAAATTGGTAGCAATCAAGAGTAAGGCAGTGATATTTATATGATTTTTAGGTTTAGTGATCACATTATGCTAAAGGACGTGTTGTAAATACATGAATTCAGCACCATGATGCTATTGACTGGTGTTAGTTTAAAGTCATTATATTTTACGACTTGTGCAATATCATGGGGTGCTTATCCAATGTTGGATAGTTGCTACTATTCATATAGATCATCGACAATACACTACAGGAAAAACGTCATTTTCCGACAGACATTTTCGCCGGAAATTGGCCAAAATCCGTCGGAAATTAGCATTTCCGGCGGATTTCCGGCGGAAATATCTCCGCCGGTTTGACGCGCGTCGAAAAAGGCCTTCCGGCGCATAATAATTCGCCGGAAACAATTCCGCCGTATTTCCGACGGATTTTTCGCAGGAAAATTATTTCCGGCGGATTTTTTTTTGCGCCGGAAGTTAAAAAAAATAAAAATAAAAATAAGTACAAATTCTAAGCATCACAACCTGCCCATAGCTCTGATTTCTTATCAGCCCAGCCGGCCCGCACAAAGCCAGCGAGCCCAGGTGCGCACAAGCAAGCCCGCCTAACAGGCCCGCGGTCGTTTCTGCCTTCGGCAGGATTCGAACCTGGGCCTACTCTCTCTGCGCGCGTGTTCTGCAGCCACCATCTACCATCTTGCCCTTAATTAAAAACTGTAAATAAGTTATACTTTAATTTATTTAAGTTATAACTACTACATATTAAAAGTAATAATTATTTTAAAAGTAAAATTTTTAAAGATAAAAGAAATATAATTTAATTTAATAATAAATAATTAAATTAGTTAATTTAATTTAACAATAAATTATTAAATTATTTAACTTAATTTAATAAAAATAATCAATAATTAACTTAAAATTTAAAATTTAAAATTAAAATTAAAATTCAATAAGTAACTAAATTGTTATCGGTAGAAACAAAAAATTAAAAATTAAAAATTAATTAACTTAAAATTAATTAATTAATTCAATAATTTAAGTTATATTTTAAAATAAAAATTTTTTTATTTTTAAAATCCGTCGGAAAATCCGCCGTAAATGCCTTCGAAAAAAATCCGTCGGAAAATCAATCAAAAATCTTGTCGGAAATTTATTGAAAAAAATCCGTCAGAAATCCGCCGGAAAATCCGCCGGAATTTGCGACGAATTTATTTCCGCCGGAAATTCTGTCAAAAATGAGCTGTTTTCCTGTAGTGATAATGGTGAACTGCTACTGGAAAATAATAGATTATATAGTAATGCGATCAGCTATGATTATAAGATTTAAGAAAATTTTAAAGAGCTCTATATGGTAGGGGAAAGTTATATAATTAAGAAATTTTAGGGTGGTGGTATCGAATAGCTCTATTACCTAATACAACAAATTTTCCACATCAAGCACCATAGAGTCTGTGTTAGATGCAATTTTATATTTCTCATAAGCTATCTAATCCTCTTTACTTTGGAACCAAAATTTGGTGTGTTGAAAGCCTAACCTGCCTCGCTTGCTAGTTGATGGGGTGTAATGTGTGAGCACATATGGTGCTGTGAATATGTGTATAAGATATGCTTTGGGATGAAATATGCTTAGATTTTCTTTGATATGAGTCACACACTAAAGACACAAGTGTACGTGTCATTCAAATAATAAATTAATATGAGAGAGTGTCGATCCCATGAGGAAGTGTTATGCTAATATACAAGTAAACTAGTATTGCCTGTTACAACTATAATTCTTATCCCAATGAATGAAAAACATGGTTTAATTTTGTAACTATAGAGAATTATAAAAGAAAATATAAGATATTAGGTGATAAAATATTTTGTAATAATGAATGTGAAATGCCCAAATTTTCCTAATGAGACTTTATTTTGTTAATGTGGATAGGACCACTTGCATCCCTAGATCTCTATCGAGATTATGGTGATGTAAAGCGAGGTTTATAAATTTCCAATAATAATTATATATCCATAAAACCTAGAAGGAATATCCTATGTCAAGGCATGTAAATATTCCATTTTAATACTCCTATTTATTTTAATATTCCTACATCAAGGTAATATATGACACTAATTTTTAACTACACACATGACCACTATATGCATTAAATTAAGATTGAGAGATATTGAAAACAATCATTTTTCATTCAAAGCATAAAAGTCTACATTAGTATTAACATTATTTTCACATTATTATGCAAAACTATGGAATTAGCCAAACATGGAATGCTAATAAAATAATTCATATTTTATTACTTCCATAAAAGAGAAAATACAGGAGTAAAAATTATTTTATATGTTATCTAGATAGTACAAATGCAATCTTCCCACTCCTTGCTCCTATGAATGTCTAATTGCTTACAAAAAGATAAGCTATCAATTCCAAATATGGTATCCTTCTCTCCATTGGCCTCCCATAGAATTTACTCTTAAGGGGTACTACAGTCTACACTCAACTAGAAAGAAAATATAATAGAACTCTAACAGAACTCATTGAAGAACTATTTTTTTACTAAGTATAAAAATGAACTCAAGAACCACATTACTTGACATGGTTGTTATGCGGTGTTATAAAAGGAACTAACACCTCAGTATATTTGGGATTGCTACCCTACTATGTTGCATTGACACGATGCTCCTATTAGTTAAATCAGTGCGTTGCTTAGCTGATTTGGCATGGCTTCATCTTTTATCAATTTCTCCACTATAGCATTGTAAAAGTTGAGTGATGTGGATCTGGCATTATAGCATAGTGAAGCTTGGTGCTTCGATGCTCAAATTATTGAGACAGCTGATCTAGAGCTGATTTGCGGTGCTACGATGCTCTAAAGCAAAATGATGCAAACTTTAGATCTACTAGGGCATTAAATTAATTATTATTTTCATTATAATATAGGATTTTGAGCTTATAATTTTGATGATAATGAACACCATTGGATTTCTATTTTGGTTTTACTGATATTAATATTGGATATTTATTTTATGCACACTAATAGTTCAAGTATGTTTTACACCATGGAGAAGGATCATCTTGAGAATGGGTAGAATAAGTTTGATATTTTTACATTTCTTGAGTTGTGAGGCCTGTAACATACACACACACACACACACACACACACACACACACACACAAACCAGTAGGAAAATATAGTAATTTAATTTTAATGATGATCGTACTATAAGATATGTATTGTACTATAAAATATAATTAAAATGGGGATAATTAAGCATGTAGTTGGATTAATTTAAATTAGAACCACATTTAGTAAAAGTCAAGATTCTTGCTACTAATCATGATTTAGGAAATATTTTAAAATTCAAAATACAAACTAATCATGCTCTATGATGTCAATAATACTCTTTGATATCAACAAATATTTCCTAAGTTAATCCTATAATAAGGTAATTGAATCAGGATTAATTGATCCTTATAATCGTACTATGTGATGTCTTTTAGTATACTGTACGACTTGATTTTCTCCAAGGATGATATTTAATCACCATCGATTGTGCTAGATAAAAATCCTTTTATATGATCCTTAACTCATGCTAGATGACCCATTCAAGAAATTGAACTAATCATGCATGACCTCTTTCATCATATAATACTAACTAGATAAATTAAGCTAATCATATTGGATGATCATTAATTGTACTACACGATCAAAATTGATAGAGCTAAAATTATAGTATTTTTTTAGATCTATTATTTAAACTCTCATTAGACTTTATAAGAGGTTTTTTTTTTTTTTGAATTCCTTAGGTTTAGTCTTTTGAGAGAAAGCTTGAAGAGGGAGCCTTTAGCTTGGGAGAGAAAGGTGAAGTTTGGAAGAGAGGGAGAAGATCCTTATGGGGTTAAGGGAGTGTTAGAGGGAGTTTCATTAGGTTGTTCCTACGAACTTGCACCAAAGTTCCTCCATGCATTGAGGTGTATTTTGAGGGAAGCTTTAGGAAGAAGACTCCTTTTGTATTAAAGTGCCCAGTTACTTTGCCATACTGGGAAAGATGAAAATGATTTGGTTCTCTACCTCACCAAGAGGGTGAAAAAGATTCCAGATTCTTTGCCCCACTAAGAGGGTGAAAAGGATTCTAGGTACTCTACCTCACCAAGAGGGTATAAAGTATTAGGTTTGAAAGTAAGAGCTTCTCCGCCTTGCTGTTGGTGCTAAAGGAGAGTCACTAAAAATTTAGTGCAGTACCCAGAGAGGAGGACTTTAGGGAGTGGACGTAGGTCATTATTTAAGTGAAATACTATAAATTTTCTAGTGTGCTTGTTCTTTTATTTCTCACTTTTATTCCTCTTTTTTAATTTCATGTATATTATTTTCTTACAAATCTGAGTTAAGAATATTGGGATTATTTTTTATTTAACTTTTATTAAAAAGAAAAATAAGTAAAACTCGAAAATAAAAATGGGAAGAAAATATATTTTTATATTTATTATTCTATAAAATAAAAAAAACATTTGATTTTTTATATCGTTAGCTTCTACATTATGAGATCTATTTTTGAACTTCAATTTTGAATTTCATTTAAAATCTCAAAGTAGGTTGAAAAAAATATATTAAAACACCAATTCAACCCCCTCTTGGTGTGCCTCAGGCAATTCAAGTAGGTCTAACAACCTACTCTTGAACTTTGAATTGGTATCAGAGCGGGTCTTAGAATGAGTGATCTAAAAATCCTTGATAAAAGATCAATTGACACACCTTGGGAATAGAAACACTATGGAGGGTTTTTTAATAACCCGTCCTCCATTTTTTGACAACATTCTGTTTGATTTTCAGAAAATTCACATGTCTACATTTTTGCAATCTATTGACTATCTCATGTGGCACATAATTCAAGTAGGATATATACCTCCATCTCATATTGTTAATGGTATCAAGGAAGAAATTCCTTTTAATAAATGGAGTTATGATGATAGAGACTTTGGACAACAAAATGCTAAATGTCTGATCTAATTTTTCTATGCACTTAAATTATAATATTATATGAGATTTCTACCTATATTAGTGGCAAAAAAATTTTAGATAGATTATGTATTACTTATGAGGGTACTAATGAAGTTAAATAATCTCATTTAAATATTTTGTTGTATGAGTGTGAACTATTTCACATGAAACCAAATGAAGCTATCTCAGACATGTACAATAGATTTACTTAGATAGTGATATCTTTGTATGCTTTAGGACGAGAATCATTAAACTCAAAAAGGTTAATTAAATTATTCATTGTTTGCTTGATAGCAATGATGTAAAATTCACCACTATTTCTAAATCTAAAGATTTAAATGTTTACTATATTGACAATCTACTTGGCTCTTTCATTACTTATGAGTAAAATGTGAACCAAAGACTTTTGGATACATGTGATAACAGAATAGAGAAGACTATAGTGCTAAAGGCCAATAAAATGAATAACTATGGCTTAGAAGATGGTGGGAGTGAAGAAATAGCTTTAATAGAAAGCCAATTCAAAAGCTTCATGAAGCACAAGCACAAGTTCACCTTAATAGGAGAAAATATATGAATGATAAAAGTAATTAGTTTTATTCTAATATAATTTGCTATTAGTATAGGAAGCTTGGACATCTGAGGTCTGAATGCCCTAATCTTAAGATCCATCTTGTGAAGGAAAGGGGTGAGGATAATACTAATAAAAAAAGGGGGAATGGAAAGAAGCAAAAAATCTTA
Organism: Dendrobium huoshanense; assembly: GCA_016618105.1. NCBI lineage: Eukaryota > Viridiplantae > Streptophyta > Magnoliopsida > Asparagales > Orchidaceae > Dendrobium > Dendrobium huoshanense. The sequence goes on from CM028345.1 coordinate 19,816,965, forward strand.
ATAGGAGTTAGAAAAGGAGATAACAAACTTGTGCTTAATATCCAATGATTTAATTATTAACTCTAATCAATACAAGATTGTGAATTATCCTATGATGAGTTGTTTACTATTTCTAAGAAAATTCATCACTCATATAAAAAGCTAAAGAAACTACATGCTAATTTAAAAAAATTGAATTTTCTGATCTAAAATGTGAGCATGATTTGTTAGTTAGAGAGTATGCTGATCTTAAATCTGAACATATATCATTAGATAACAAACATGCATCATTGTTAGATGAATTTGATGATTTGAATAAGTAATATATTGAGTTAACTAAGTCACATGACTCCTTGAAAGCTGAGCATATTGATTTTGAGGAATCATACAAAGAATTAGAAAAACCTACATTGAAATTGGATAATAAGAAGCTTGATTGACTACGTGAATTAGCTACTTATGATTGTTTATTGAAGAAAATAAATGCACTTTAATAAAACACTCGTGGTCTTATGCATTCAAAGTAACATTCAAGGACACAACATACATTACATATCCCTAGGAAAAGACATAACACCCCACATAGATTATGAATCCATTCCATAGGGTTGGGTTTTACTCTTGTGGCATGTTAGGACACATTGCATGAATTTGTAATGTACACTTTAAATCACCCCTAGTTTGGAAGCCCAAAGTATCATCACAATATAACATACATAGCATGCATATATGGAAGCATAAGGTGGGATCCAAACCCACTTTGGTCCCCAAATATGATTTTTGATTAAGTATGTAGGCGTGCTCTTAGAAGAGGTCCAATGAGAGCAAAAAGAATCTTGATTATATGAACAACTCATAATTGGAAATTTGAAATATTTAATGTTGTTGAAGACTAGGGATAAAGGTAAAGCTACATGAGATAGTTACATTGCTAGAAAGGTAACATATACAAATATTATTTGTAAAGATGGTAAATTATCAAGTGATGAAATAATCTTTAAATCTTATAAGCATTGTTCAACTATAGTGATGATTTTAAGGTTAAACATATTTTTATAAAAATGTTCACAATTGGTTGAAATTTTTTTAAATAAAAAAATTTTATCAATCAACTATTAATAAACTAATTTGAATTGCAATGATAATATAACTCGTGATCGAATGTTTATTAGTGCTTTGAAAATAATTTTTCTGAGTGACTCATTTTTAAAAAATATCTTTAATATGTATTATTTTCAAAAATGATTTATGATAAGGTTTATGTTAAAAAAAAACATTAGTTGTGTGCCTATTTGTATGCTCATGGTGGTATTTGGTTATTTATTTTTATTTATTTATTTATGTGTGATATGTGTTTTATTATTTATGTAATTATTTAATATGTGTTTTTCCTGATCTCCACACTCTTCTTTGCATTTATTCAAATCGTACTATATAATACAACTTGTATTATACAACTTAACAAGTCATCACACAATCTCCCAAATAAAATTTCAATGGCAAAGATCAATTCAATTATCATGGATCATGCTGTATGACTAAACAATTCATATGATATGATATATATGATATTAACCATTAGACAATTTAATTTTTGCCAGTATGATATTAAATTCAAATCATAAGGTATGAACACCTGTTCTTTTTGTATGACCTCCTTGCTTAAAGATCGTACCGATGATTTCTTGGGATGAATAAAATGTCAAAGATCATCTTATACGATAATCAATCATACAATGTGATTTGATGAACTTTTGAGCTATTCGGACTATATAATTTGTCTTACTATGATCGTAGGATATAATAATACTTCATACTATATGATATGTTCTATTTTTACAAAATGAGGGGTAGGACTTCACTTTCATTCACACCTTCTCTTATTAAGCATTCAACTGTAAACCTCACTCTTAGGAACATCCAATTTAATCAACATTTTCCTTTAGTGAGCTCCTTAGTTCAAAATGCCCGTATCATCCAACATATTCTTAGAATTTAAATCCTTCCTAAGGCTGGAGAGATGATAAGCATCACTCAATTATTTTCTATTGTTACCTATTTCTATATGACTGGCACTGACTTTAATGTAGTAGATATGATTATTAGGTACATTAAAAACTTGCCTACCTTAAAGAATAAGAGAACCCAATACAGGCAAATCCTTGAAAGTTCGAGGGAGATTGTAGGCCCCTTGTTGAACTATCCCTAAGTGCACCAAGAGGAGGGAGGGGGGGCCGGGGGGGGGGGGGGGGGTGTTGAGGTTATTTAAAAAAAAAAAGACTCAATTTTTTTATAATGTTTAACCAATATCATAATTTATGAAAAATTCTAGTCAAGTGACAAGCATAAGCGAAGCAAATTAAAAACTTAATTTTCTTTTTTTAGGTTTTATAAAACAAGTACATCAAGAGAAAGTATATATATATATATTTATCTTTTTTAACACAAATTAAATCTAACCAAGAAATATTTAATTAAACTACAATTTGCAGTGAAATTTAAATTCTTGAAAGAAATTGAAAATGGAAAAAAATGGAGCAGAAAAAACTAGAATGAACATACCAAACTTTTATCGTACTTTGATCAACCTTAACCTACATCAACTCCCTCGAGTCCTCCTTTTTGGTTATTGCACTAACTCTATAGTGACTCTCCTTTAGCCCCCACAACACGGTGGAGAAGCCCTTATAAATAAATTCTACCAAAACCAATGTTACAAAGAAACAAAAGCTATGACGCCATCCTGGTAATGATTATGAACCTTTGAAATCATGCTCACACTCCTTGTGATGGCAGATAAACTTTAAAATCTTTCTTACCCTCTTAGTGATGGCGTAGAACCTCCAATCCTTTTCACCCTCCTGGTGAAGGTAGATAACGCACAACCCTTGACCATAAAGTTTTTATCCCAAGAGTAACTCCAAGAACTCACCAAGTCCACTGGAGGAAGCAAGGTGAAAGCTTGCTTAAAGAAATCATGTGAAAACCCCTCACTCTTTTTCTCCCTTAAGCACAACCTCACATTTTCCCTCTCTAAGACCAAGAGCTCTCTCAAGAATTCTCCCTCAAAGTTTCTTTATTAACCAAATATTTTTTTTTCTTGAGACAAGTTTGAATTGATTAAGTACATGGCTTAAAAATTCCCTAAGTTTATAATTAAGCCATCACTAATTCATATAGTACAATACGAATTCATATGATATGATTAGTTCAGAATAAGGGGTTCAAATAGTATGATGGAACAGTCATTCAAATGAACTGTTCAATTTCTACGTACTTATCGTATAGTACGTTCAGATGTTCATACGACATGATTAGTTTAATTTCCTTTTGTTTGCATAGCATGATAACCAGTATGACTGGAACTCTTCTCTATTAATCATCCAGTATAATTTACATTATATTATTTGTTTAGTTCATACATCAAGGGTTTGTCCAGTATGATCAACATCGTAATATATAATTAGTTCAAAAAATTAAGGTCTTATCCAATATGATATTCAGTAAGATCAGATTATGTCTCTATTAGTCATATAGTATGATAAGACATTTATTTAACCTTGATTTGATTGACTAATCACATGGATTACTTTAAGTAAGATTTTAAATATTATATAGTATGATTAGTTCAAAAAGTAATTTTTAAAATACTTAAATCGTCTCGCAGTTAGGGGTTCCTTATGGAAATGAATCATACAATATGATCTACATCATACGGTATGATTTATTCATAAGCATTAATTATAAAATTAGCTAATAAAATTAATTTTTTGTATAACTAATTTTATAGTCAATCTGAATCATATAGAATAATTAGTTAAAAAAAAATTTCAACTCACTTTTCTTACTCTCCTCTCTGTGTGTGCACAGTCACCAATTCAGCATACAACCCTACATGACCAAACTCAAGAAATATAAAATAAATGAAATTAAAAACACAAACTCTTTTGAAAAACATCTTATTATACCCAAACTTGAGCCTTGATCATTCTTGAGCATTATATGATATACCTGAAATGTTAGTACACATAGAAAAATAATATGTGATATATTTTCTAGGAGAAATAAAAATTCATTTTATAATATTTATTATCATCTATTACAAATATAATTTCAAGGTATAAAATTTTGATGATAGCAAACACTTATGTTTCCTTAAGACTGCCTTGCCTACTAATATTTCAGGTCCACAAGATCAACTACAAATCAAATTAGCTCAAGATTGGGTAGATTGAGACTGAGTCAGTTTATAATGTACGACATGTGTCTTTCACATATTCTTGAGTCCTTTATAATAATGTGGGTCCTAATGCTAAGTAACCTTGCACACACACACTTGAGGAATTTTTTTTGATTGATTTAGAGTTTTCTAATTTTGATCACATCATCTTGGATGATCCAAAAATTATTCTGGATGATCAGTTAAAAACAAAAAGTCTAATTAGGGCATCTAGGTTAAGGCAGCCGTCATTAAGCATATCATCCCGGACGATGCTATCATCTTCCTGGATGATAGGATCAAATAAGAAAGAACCAGCCACCAGATCTATTTAGGCATGTTAAATTTTTGGACATCATCCTGGATGATGCAATTAATCTATCATCCTGGATGATTATAGAATCGTCTGTGATGATAAGTTAACAAACCTTAATTCTTCCTGGACAATCCAACATCAGCCTAGTTTCGTTTAGGACGATGTTCTGGATGCTATGTGATGTTTTGAACTAATCGTCTATGTTAGAATAGTTGCTATCTGAATTTTGCAACTTGAATAGTTTTGATGATTTCCTAACAATTTTAGAAGATTTGTATTTGCTCTTGTGTGTACTAACATTTCAGGAAAATCAGACTCCAGACTACGATAACTTCAAATCAAATTCAACATGAGATACTTTGTTAATTTGAAGTTTGCATTTTTTTTTGAATTAATTTTGAAAGGGAGTGATTGTAATTGAGTGAATAAAAAACATACACACACACACATAAGGAGATCATAAAATTTTATACTGATCGTACTGGACGATATCCTATCGTACGGGACTATCAGACAGTTATCTCCTATAAGGCACATGGAATGAATAGGAAGTTGCTCAAAAATTTTTTTCTAAGTCCTATTCGTCCAGGACGAAATTAATTATCGTACCAGACGATTGGTTCTCTGTAAAATTTTCGTCCAGATGAATTTTATTATCGTACATGGCGACTGGTCCTCTGGAAAATTTTCGTCCAGACGAAATTAAAATATCGTCCAGGACGATCGGGTCTCTGGAAAATTTTCGTCCAGACGAAAATAAATTATCGTCCGTGGCGATTGGTCCTCTGAAAAATTTTCGTCCAGATGAAGTAAAGAATCGTCCAGGACGATCGGGTCTCTGGAAAATTTTCGTCCAAACGAATATATTCTCGTCCAAACGATTAACCGACTTAGAACATATTTCAGCAGTTTCTAGAACCGACCTAGTAATAACCGTTCGTACTGGACGAACCTAGTTCGTACAAGACGATCATCTGTACGAAGACATTTCGTACACATATTCAAATAAGGTCGTTTCAGATCGTTTAAGTAAAATTGTCCAGGACGATCCATGATCGTACAGGACGATCCACTGCGTACAGAATTGAACACTTGCAGTTTTTGGGCGGTTTTTCTTGTCTTTTATATAAAAAGTTCAAATTAGACTGCCACCCAATCTTTTTGTCATTTGATCTTCGTGCCTCTTGAGAGAATAGCCAAGGAGAGAGTGGAAGAGAGCATTCAAAGGAGGATTCCTACCACTGGAGCGAGAAGGCTTCACTTGGATTTCAAAGGTAAGAGTCTCTACTTGTGAATTTGGATAACTTCACTCTTTTCTTTCTTCCTTCTAGATTCTTGTGAGAAGATCAGTCAAGGAGATCCGGTTCTCTGCCGACACTTGGAGAGTGTGAACAGCCGAAAGGTTCTCTGCCTACACTTAGAGAGTGTGAACAGTCGTAGGGTTCTCTGCCCACACTAGGAAAGTGTAAAAGGACGACGGTTCTCTACCAACACTGGAGATTGTGTAAAAGGACGACGGTTCTCTACCAACACTGGAGATTGTGTAAAAGGACGACGGTTCTCTGCCAGCACTGGGGATTGTGTAAAAGGACGACGGTTCTCTACCGCACCGGGTAGTGGTGAAAAGAGTGTGTTGTAAAGGCTTCTCCGACTTGCTGTGGGTGCTAAAGGAGAGTCACTATTGGTTTTAGTGCAATACTCAGAGGGTGCCTCTGAGGAGTGGATGTAGGTCTGGTTATAGACCGAACCACTATAAATCTGGTGTCATTTACTTTATTGTTTTTACGTTTTCGAACTTTAAATTTCAGTTTTAACAACTCTGTGGTTGAAAAATATTTTTCTACAAACTTGAAAAGAAATTTTTATTTCGGTTCAACTTAATCTTCAAAGAGGGTTTAATATTTTTAAACTACCAATTCACCCCCCTCTTGGTAGCCTTGGGACATTTACTTAGGCTTAACAACCTAATTACTGGACTCAACAAGTGGTATCAGAGCATAGTTTCAAAATTATAAGTTTGAATTACTTTTTAATTAACGTAGATGGCTACATTTGGAAACCGAAATACACCTGAGGGTTACTCTATCACTAGACCTCCACTGTTTGACAATATTCCTTTTGATTTTTAGAAAACACGCATGTCTACTTTCTTACAGTCACTTGATTATCGCATGTGGATGCTAGTCTAGGAAGGTTACTCAAAACCAACTAGATTAGTTGATGGAGTTAGGGTAGAAACACCCTATGCAGATTGGACTATTGAAGAACGTGACTTAGCACCATTAAATGCGAAATGTTTAAATAGTTTCTTTTGTGCTTTAAAATCTGAAGACTACATGCGAGTTTCCACTTGTAAAAGCGGAAAGGACATATGGGATAGACTTTGTATAACTTATGAAGGGACAAATGAGGTTAAGCAATCAAGACTCAATATCTTGTTACATGACTATGAATTATTTCGCATGAAACCTAATGAATCTATTTCAGACATGTACACAAGATTCACTCAAATTGTCACCTCTTTGCATGCACTTGGTAGGGAATTAACTAATGCTGAAATGGTCAATAAGATTCTTCGTTGTTTACCTACTGCATACGATACTAAAATTACTGCAATTACAGAGTCTAAAGATCTGAACATTTATTCCATTGACAATCTTCTTGGTTCACTCATTGCTTATGAGCAAGGAGTAAGTCAAAGAAAGATTGATGCAGGTGAACCTAGAAAGGACAAGAATATTGCACTAAATGTGGAAGAGTCAGAAAGTGAACACTCACAACCTGAGGATGAAGACGATATTGCATTGATGACTAGACAATTCAGAAGCTTTTTAAAGAGGAAGCAGAAGAGACGTCAGCAATGGAATAGAGGTAAGTATAACAGAAATGACAATGTTTCTAATGAAGTGATTTGTTATGAATGCAGGAAACCAGATCATATAAAAACTGATTGTCCAAAACTCAAAGCCACTCATAGCAAGGAGAAGGTAGAGGAGAAACAAATGGTAAAGAAGGGCAAGAAGAAGTTTCAAAGGGCTTTTTGGGCGGACTCAGCTTCAGACTCATCTGAGACTGAAAAAGAAGAAGAAGTCACCAACCTTTGCTTGATGGCAGATAATGCTGAACAATCAGATCAAGAAGAGGTATGTGATTTAACCTATAATGAATTGTTTGAAGTTTTTGAACACATGCATGATGCATATAAGAAAATGAAAAAGATGCATGCTAGTTTAGTTTTAGAATTGGAAGAGCTTAATAAGGAACATGAAATCCTTAGGAAAGATCATGCTTTAATAGATAACAACCACATGAAACTACTTGATGAATATGATGACTTGAATAAAAATTTTGAGAATTTAAAATCATCCTATGTTGAACTTGAAAAAGAATTTAAAAATTTTAAGGATGAATCTGAGAGCAAGACATATAGAATTAATTATACCAATCAAATCTTGGAAGATATGAATTCATTTTACAAACTCACAATAAGAGCTCTCGAGGATAATAGGAACCCCCCTAAACTTGAAGATTTTACAAATCCTAAATATTATCCTAAATTCATGAAATCCCTTAGAAGACAATCATATGAAAGAAAACATAGGAATATTTTTCCTAATGTTAAATGTAATAATTGTGGATTTTTGGGACATATATCTCAAACCTGCACTTTAAAGATGAAAACTAATTTGGTGTGGAGAACTAAGATGCATAAACCTAGACATATCATAAATGCATCTGATTATAAATTTCATAAAGGTGAACCCAAACTTGTTTGGGTTCCCAGGTCTAACATTTGAGAATTTTGCAGGAGTACTCTCACACAAGACCTCGTGAGAGTATATGGTACCTGGACAGCGGATGTTCAAAGCACATGACTGGAGATACTGCTCAATTCATAACGCTGGAAGCTAGGAGTGGAGAAAAGGTTACACTTGGAGATAATACCACAAAGAAAGTGGTTGGATCAGGTATGATTGGAAATTTGAAAAACTTTTTCATAGACAATGTGTTATTAGTTGAAGGCTTAAAATATAATTTGCTTAGCATAAGTCAGCTATGTGATAAGAGCTATAATGTAAAATTTTTACCTACTAGCTGCATAATATGCCTAAATGGGAAAATTGTTTTAAATGGAAAAAGGGTAAACAATATCTACATGCTAGATTTAAATTGTATTCAATCTCCTACTGCTTTTTGTTTGAAAACTGTTTCTGATGAATCATGGCTTTGGCATAGGAGACTTTGTCATTCTAGTATGAAAAATCTTAGAAGAATTACCCAAAAGAATTTGGTGAGAGGTATACCTAAACTAGACTTTACCAAGGACCATCTTTGTGATGCATGTCAATTAGGAAAACAAGTGAAGTCCTCTTTTAAGTCCAATAAAGATCTTAGGACCAGTAAACCTTTAGAAATTCTACACATGGATCTTTTTGGACCTGTAGGCACTGTAAGTCTAGGAGGGAAGGTATATGGATTTGTTATAGTAGATGATTTTTCAAGATTCACCTGGGTTAAATTTCTTTTTCATAAGAGTGAATTATTTGAGGAATTCAGAAATTTTTCAACTTGGATACAAAGAAAACTAGGATGTGAAATAATTTCTATACAAAGTGATCATGGAGGAGAATTTGAAAATGAAAGATTTAAAAATTTCTATAAAGAAAAGGGGATTGATCACAATTGTTCTGCACCTAGAACTCCTCAACAAAATGGGGTAGTTGAAAGGAAGAACAGAACATTAATATAAGCCGCCCGAGCAATGTTAGCAGAATACTCGCTTCCTAGATATTTTTGGGCTGAGGCGGATTAGCACTGCATGCTATGTTCTGAATAGGGTGAATGTGAGATCAAATTTGAATAAAACACCCTATGAGTTGCTAAAAGGAAGAACACCAAATTTGTCTCATTTGCATGTATTTGGTTGCAAGGTGTTCATACATAATAATGGAAAATCTGCCTTAGGAAAATTTGATCCAAAATCAGATGAAGGAATTTTTGTTGGATATTCAAGTGTTGGAAAATCTTATAGGGTATTCAACAAAAAAACTTTAGTCATTGAAGAAATCACACATGTTATATTTGATGAAAGTGGAAACATGGAAGAGCCAAATATTGTTGAAGAAGAAATTGAAGAAAACTCGCAAAAGATTGATAGATTAAATTTGGAAGAAAATGTGGAAGAAAATTTGGAAAGAGAAAACCCTTTGCCTAGAGATTTGAGATTTTATAAAAACCACCCAAAGGAATTGGTTATAGGTGAACCAAGTGAGGGTGTTAGAACTAGGCGTGGATTAAACAAGGAAGTCAATCATTCAGCCTTTATTTCAACTATTGAACCACTAACATTGATCAAGCACTTTCTGATGAATTTCGGATATTGGCCATGCAAGAAGAGTTAAATCAATTTGTAAGAAATAAAGTTTGGGAATTAACTACAAGGCCAAAAGATCAAAGTGTTGTTGGAACCAAGTGGGTGTTCAAAAATAAATTAATGACTCAGGAGTAGTCATTAGTAATAAGGCTAGATTAGTAGCTAAGGGATATAATCAAATTGAAAGAATTGATTTTGAGGAAACTTTTGCCCCTGTAGCTAGACTTGAAGCAATTAGGGTTTTACTAGCCTTTGCCTGTTTTAAAGGTTTTAAATTATTTCAAATGGATGTCAAAAGTGCCTTTTTAAATGGGTAATTGAGGAAGATGTTTTTGTATAACAACCTCCAGGTTTTGAAAATTCTAAATTTCCAAATCATGTTTTCAAGTTAAAAAAGGCATTATATGGATTGAAACATGCACCTAGGGCTTGGTATGAGAGGTTGAGCACCTTCCTACTTGAAAGATCTTTTGAAAAAGGAAGTGTGGATACAACTCTCTTTTTAAGAAAAATTGGAAAGGATATACTTATTGTTCAAATTTATGTGGATGACATCATCTTTGGATCTTCAAATAAACATCTTTGTGATGATTTTTCTAAAACAATGAGTAATGAATTTGAAATGAGTCTAATGGGAGATTTAAATTACTTTCTAGGATTTAACATTAAGCAACTTGAGGAAGGTACTTTTTTTAGTCAAACTAAATATATTAAGGACATCCTCAAAAAATATGAAATGGACAATGCTAAACCTGTTAGTACACCAATGAGTTCCTCAGTTCAGTTGGATAAGGACCTTAAGAGAAAATCTGTTGATCAAAAGAAATTTAGAGGGATAATTGGATCTTTACTTTACTTGACTGCTAGCCGACCAGATATTATGTTCAGTGTTTGCTTATATGCTAGATTTCAATCAGATCCAAAAGAATCACATTTGACAGCAGTGAAAAGGATTTTAAGATATATTCTAGGAACTCAAAACTTAGGGATTTGGTATCCTAAGTTTAGCTCTTCATTTGAAATTATTGGTTACTCAGATTCTGACTTTGCAGGCTGTAGAGTGGATAGGAAAAGTACTTCTGGAACATGTCAATTCATTGGAAATTCATTAGTTTCATGGTCTAGTAGAAAATAAAATTCAGTGGCACTATCTACTGCAGAAGCAGAATACATTGCATTATGAAGTTATGTGGCACAAGTACTTTGGTTAAAAAAACAGTTGATTGATTTAGGATTAACTATAGGCACTATTCCAATTTATTGTGACAATACTAGTGCTATTTGCATTTCCAAAAATACTATTCAACATTCTAGAACCAAACACATTGATATAAGGCATCATTTCATAAGGGATCATGTATCCAAAGGAGAAATTGAACTCATACATGTTTCAACTGAAAATCAACTTGCAGACATTTTTAGATAACCTTTAGCCTTTGATACCTTCAGTACTTTAAGAACAATGCTTGGTGTTATTGATTTGAATGCCTAAACAAAATGTCTTTGCAACATTGATATTTATTTTGTTTTGTTTTTAATTTTGTGAAATTTTGTGTGTTTTGAATGAATTGTTTTTGGGTCTATGATTTTATTTTATGTTTTCTGTGTTTTTTGAATGTTTAGTTTGATTTTCTTAATTTAAAAATCAAAATTAAAAAAATTGGAGGATATCATCCGGGACGAATCTGGTTTCGTACGGGATGATATGTGAAAGAACAGTTTGCGCGAATTTTAACCTTTTTGAGAGCAGTTTTTAATTAGATTGTCTGTACGATCTGACGATCGTCCAGGACGAAAATATTTTTTTATCAAACGTCGGGACGATTGAATGGAGCGGTTGAGTGGATAAGACAGTTTTTAATATGGACTTCGTCTGTACAAATTTTTTGTTCGTCCAGACGAACAGATGTCGGTTCATTGTAGGGGACGGTTTTCAAGAGACATTAAAACGAGTTACTTTTTGATCGTTTGTACGAAAATATTTCGTCTGTACGATCGGTTAAGTCAAAAAGCCTATACGAAGGGACGCATCGTAAGTTGTGTTGATTACGAAAAGCCGTTACATTTTGGACGAATTGGATCGTCTGTACGAAATAATTTCGTCTAGACGAACGATGATTTTTGTCCAGGACGAATATTTTCGTCCAGGACGAACGTATCGTTTTTCTTTAAATATGAAGGCTTTCTAACTTAACAATCACACTTCCAAACTTCACTTTCAATCCCTTTCTACTTCAAATCGACAATGGCCTTCTCAAGCAAGAGATAAAAGGTGTTGGTGAAGAAACCCAATAGGAATGCCTCAGAGAACTTCCTGTCTAAGGCGAATGAGGAATCCTTTCCTCGTTTTGCATCCGCCAAAATAACTCCCTCTCGCATTTTAATCCAAACTGAGTTAAAATTTTGGGTAATGCACCTCTTAGCCTCAGCCCAATTTCATTTCATACTTTCTCTCATCCACTTCTACAACAAGCAAACCTACCACTATTTCCTAGCGAACATGAGTTTTAATTCCGACCACTCCTCCATTAGTTCTTATGTCTTCAAGCAAAAAGTTGAAATCACAAAGCACGACCTTGGTGCCTTTTTGAACTTAAAAACTGAGGGATATAGAGCCAACACCCTAATGAGTGAAAAGAAATTCGAATGGTATGAAGTCAATAGGGTGATTAGAGAAATTGGTCTAACCTATCATGTTGCTAGAGTTTCTGGAATGACCAGGGATGCCCGAATCATCCAGCATATCCTTCGATCTTCAATCATTCCTAAAGCTGGTGATAGGATTAATATTACCCCTCTCCTTTCTGCTCTAACCTTTTTAATTATGGAAGGTCATCCTATTGTCGAAGCCCAACTTATCATAGATCATATCTATGGGCTTTCAGAAATAGGACATGCAGATTAGAAGAGGAAAAAGAACATCTCATTAGGACATTTAGTCACTTAAATTTTGGAAAAGAAATACAACTTAGTGCATCCTGATGAAGAATACGAAGAGCCTAGTATACTATAATGATGCTTCCTTCAGATTGCTTTTCAAGGAGGAAAAAGGAAAAGCACATGCCAGTGCTTCAGAAGAGGAAGAAGAGGGAGTACAAACTTCTGCTCCTCAGTCAGATTATCAGAATCTGATTGAAAGATTTGATAGATTAGAGACTCACATTGATCAAAGGTTTGATCAATTTGATGCTCAACTTACGCAGCAGCAACAAGACATTGGTAATATTAGAAATCAAGTACATGAAATTAATACCAATGTAATATTGATGGCCTCCATACTTCAACCTTTTTGGCGATATTCCTCCTTCTCCTCCAGAACAGTAGAGATGAATTTCTGTGTGTTTGTTGTATTCATATTTTATGTTTTTATTTTGTTAGTTTCAATGTTAAGTGTTTGTGTTTGTGTTTGTTTTTTCTTTTAAGTTCAATGTATTTTCTTACTTGTTTTTAGATATTATGAAATGTGTAATCCTTTCATTAATATTAATGGATGTTGTACTTGTTTCAAATTTGATTTGTTTTTGGAATGTGGTTAATGTTTATGAATTTCATTAGTATTATTTAATCTTCATAGTGCTTAAATTAGATTGTAATTTGAGATTATCTATATTAAAAAATCTAGTCTTTCTAAATTTAAAAGTTGTTTAAAACTTGTTGTAATTAGAACTTTTAAATTCATGTCTATTCATTTAGACTACATAAAAGTTAATATTACTATTGCAATTTAGATGTTTTCTTATTTTGTATTTCTATGATCAAGTGTTATTTATGCACTTAGAAATATTTGAAATTTTAGATTATTGATTTTGGAAAGAATTGGTCTCAATTACTCTTGAAAATTGTACAAAAAGTAAAAAAAAATCAAAAGGAATTCGCAAAGATTTGCAAAGTGAATAAGAGGCACAAAATAAGCCCAACAAAGAAAAAAATGCACAAAAATGTGCCCCCAAAAATTTTGAAAAAGATGCGCAAAGCGCTACATGTGGTAATTCTCTTCTTTCCAAATTCTTTCAATCTCTTAATTCAAATTGATATTATGTTCATTTATATTCCATTGAACTTTGAAATATAAATTTTTTTTACATCTCTCTTGCAATGATTTTCTATACTTGAATGTCTAAATTGAATAATGTCTTTAAAAATTTCTTCTTACTTACAATGTTATATCACTTCTTAAATTTTATGAATTTCTATGATTGACATAATATTTTTAGTTTAAAATTGCATACCTTATGTCAATCACCATTTAGATTAAATTTTAAAATAAATTTCATATAATTACTTACATTTCTCGTCTATTTCTTCTCCACTTTTTGTTGCTGTCAAAAAGGGGGAGAAATTATTGAAATTATTATGTTTTCTGTTTTGATTATTCTGTTTGCAAGTATTTGATTTTGTGGTTGTTTGTGTTAAAATTTTTGAAAAACAAAAATATTGTTCTTTATGCCTCCTTATTTTAATGTACTCATCAATTCAGGGGGAGTTTAGGAGATAAGAGATTTGTTTAACTTGAAACCATACAAACAATAATTATTTTGCCATCATCAAAAAGGGGGAAATTGTTAGAATAGTTGCTAATTGAATTTTGCAACTTGAATAGTTTTGATGATTTCAAACATTATTGTTCAAATGTGTAGTTATCTCCTAACAATTTTAGAAGATTTATATTTGCTCTTGTGTGTACTAACATTTCAGGAAAATCAGACTCCAGACTACGATAACTTCAAATCAAATTCAACATGAGATACTTTGTTAATTTGAAGTTTGCATTTTTTCTTTGAATTAGTTTTGAAAGGGAGTGATTGTAATTGAGTGAATAAAAAACATACACACACACATAAGGAGATCATAAAATTTTATACTGATCGTACTGGACGATATCCTATCGTACGGGACGATCAGACAGTTATCTCCTATAAAGCACATGGAACGAATAGGAACTTGCTCGAATTTTTTTTTCTATGTCCTATTTGTCCAGGTCAAAATTAATTATCGTACCAGACGATTGGTTCTCTGTAAAATTTTTGTCCAGACGAATTTTATTATCGTACGTGGCGACTAGTCCTCTAGAAAATTTTTGTCCAGACGAAATTAAAATATCGTCCAGGACGATCGGGACTCTGGAAAATTTTCGTCCAGACGAAAATAAATTATCGTCCGTGGCGATTGGTCCTCTGAAAAATTTTTGTCCAGACGAAGTAAAGAATCGTCCAGGACGATCGGGTCTCTGAAAAATTTTCGTCCAAACGAACATATTCTCGTCCAAACGATTAACCGACTTAGAACAGTTTTCAGCAGTTTCTAGAACCGACCTAGTAATAACCGTTCGTACTGGACGAACCTAGTTCGTACAGGACGATCATCTGTACGAAGACATTTCGTACACATATTCAAATAAGGTCATTTCAGATCGTTTAAGTAAAATCGTCCTGGACGATCCATGATCGTACAGGACGATCCACTGCGTATAGAATTGAACACTTGCAGTTTTTGGGCGGTTTTTCTTATCTTTTATACAAAAAGTCCAAATTAGACTGCCACCGAATCTTTTTGTCATTTGATCTTCGTGCCTCTTGAGAGAATAGCCAAGGAGAGAGTGGAAGAGAGCATTCAAAGGAGGATTCCTACCACTGGAGCGAGAAGGCTTCACTTGGATTTCAAAGGTAAGAGTCTCTACTTGTGAATTTGGATTACTTCACTCTTTTCCTTCTTCCTTCTAGATTCTTGTGAGAAGATCAATCAAGGAGATCCGGTTCTCTGCCGACACTTAGAGAGTGTGAACAGCCGAAAGGTTCTCTGCCTACACTTGGAGAGTGTGAATAGCCGTAGGGTTCTCTGCCCACACTAGGAAAGTGTAAAAGGACGACGGTTCTCTGCCAACACTGGAGATTGTGTAAAAGGATGACTATTCTCTGCCAACACTGAAGATTGTGTAAAAGGACGACAGTTCTCTGCCAGCACTGGGGATTGTGTAAAAGGACGACGGTTCTCTGCCGCACCGGGTAGTGGTGAAAAGAGAGTGTTGTAAAGGCTTCTCTGCCTTGCTGTGGGTGCTAAAGGATAGTCACTATTGGTTTTAGTGCAATACTCAAAGGGTGCCTCTGAGGAGTGTATGTAGGTCTGGTTATAGACCGAACCACTATAAATCTGGTGTCATTTACTTTATTGTTTTTACATTTTCGAACTTTAAATTTCAATTTTAACAACTCTATGGTTGAAAAATATTTTTCTACAAACTTTAAAAGAAATTTTTATTTCGGTTCAACTTAATCTTCAAAGAGGGTTTAAAATTTTTAAACTACCAATTCACCCCCCTCTTGGTAGCCTTGGGACATTTACTTAGGTTTAACAACCTAATTACTGGACTCAACAGTCTAGGATGATTGTGAGATCGGCCAAGACGATCTAGTCAATTTTTCATCATCCAGACATCCATTCAGGATGATTTGCTAGATGGTATTCGATGGATTAAAATAATCATATAGGATGATATACTATCATCCTGGATGATATGAATAAATTACCTTCCGATCTTTGCAACTCTTTTTCACTGATTAAGCTAAATTTGTACTAATCGTACTTGATGATATTCAGATAGTCCTGGACGATAAAGTCGGTTTGTTGTAATTAAGAGCTATTCCAAAGCTCTTCTATAAAAGACCTCTTATTTTACCCAATAGTGTATCTTTTGCTGTTGTCTTGACCTGAGAGAGCCAAGAGGAGAGGGAGAGAAAGGGATAGAGAGAGAGGATCTTGTGAGGGGGAGTTTGTGAGGGGTTTCACAAAGTTTGCTCCAAGCAAGGATCCAAGTAATCTTCTCCAATCATCGTCCCTACTTAGAAGTTTGATAGAGGTCCACTTAATCAATTGATCAAGATTCTCTACCTAGTTTAGAAGGAAGCAAAAGAAGTCGGGTTCTCTGCCTACTTCAAGAGGAAGTGAAAAGAGTCGGGTTTTTTGCCTCATCGGTGCCTGTGGAAAGGAGGTTTGTAAAAGCTTCTCGCCTTAGTATGGGAATAAAAGGAGTGAAAGTTCGTTAGGGATGTTAAGCCCTATAGAACTGGCCCAAGGCTAACCAAGAGGAGGTGAATTGATATTTAAAAAAAAATCTTTAGTCAAAGCACAAATACAAACCAAATCACCACAAAGAAATAACATGCCGAAGAAATAAATGCGGAAGAAGTAAAAATAAAAACACAAGGGTTTATGGTGGTTCGGTCAACTCGACCTACGTCCACTCCCCAGAGGCGCCCTCTGAGTATTGCACTACAATCGTGACTCTCCTTTATCCCCCACAGCTAGGCGGAGAAGCCTTTACAAACACCTCTTTTTGCCACACCCGACAAGCCAGAGAACCTTCCTCTTTTTGCTTCCTTTTAAAGTAGGCAGAGAACCTCGATTGCTTGCTGGAACTAACCTCTCCCAAACCTTTTAAGGACAAGAGACTCTAGGGAAGAAGAAGTGGAACAATTCTTGGAGCAACCCTTGTGAATCCCCTCACAAGCTCCTCCTCACAAGATCCTCTCTCTCTCTCCCTCTCTCTCTCTCTCCTTTAGTTTTTCTCAGGGCAATACACCAGCCAAGGAAGTTCAAAAATGTTGAACAAGAGCTCTTAAATAGAAGAGCTTCAAAGGAGCTCATTAATTGCAAGTTGTCGACTATCATCCGGGATGATATTGACATCGTCCTAGCCGATCAGTACAAATCCCATGAGATCGGCCAGGGCATCGCCTTAAATGCAAACTGGATGATTGAAAATTGGCTTGATCGTCCTGGACAATATCACGACCGTCCAGGCCGATCAGCTCAAATCAGAGGAAAATTGTCCAGAGCATCGCCTTGAATTTGTACTGGCCGATATTAATCGTCTAGAAGTAACTAAGGGTTTTTGAATAGTTCGTCCTGGCCGATCCTGCTATCATCCAGGACGATGTGATCGTATCAATCATCCTTAATGACTTCCTTGATTTATCTGATTAATTAAGGCATAATTGTGAATATCGTTCAGGCCGATCCAAGATTGTTTAGGTCGATTTGCTAATGACGGCTTCCTTAATTAAGAACCCCTGATTAGATTTTCTGTTTTAAGCCAGATCGTCCAGGATGATGTAAATATCATCCTGGCTGATTTAAGTAAAAATAGAAATTCTAAGTCTCTCAAGTGTGTGTGTAGGGTTACTTTGCATTAGTCACACCAAAGATTACAATTGACTCAAGAGGAGAAAAATAAAATTATAGACTGACTCAACCCTAATCTACCCCATCTTGAGCTGATTCTGATTTTCATCTGATCTTTGGGTCCTGAAAAGTCAATAGAGAAAAAGAAAAGATTTGTTTGCTATCATCAAAATCATAATCCAAAAATAGATTTGTAATAATCTCCCCCTTTTTGATGATGGCAAACACAAGTAGGAAAAACTCAATAAAAATAACGGTTCATTAAAATTTCAAAGTTAGAAGCATCAATTTTTCTTACCACATCATACTCCCCCTTTTGTCATCATAAAAAGAGGGTCCTAGACACACATAAAAAAAAAAGGAAAAAACACAACATAAACTAAAACAAACTATAAGACAAACTACAGAAAATAGAAAATAGAAAACAAAAACTAGAAAAATGAGGGATCATGATCATCAGATGGAGGTGGTGGAGGTGGCTACTGAACGTAGCCAGCTAGCGTAGTAAACTGAGCATTGAACCAAGCGATGTCCTATTCATGCTGCTGTTGCTGGTGAGTAATATAGCTATCAAAATGGGCTAAGTCCTCTATGCGGTGTTGCTCGTAGCAGGCCATGTCCTCAGAATATTGCTGCTCCTGTGCAGCAACATAAGCGTCGAAGCGGGTATCCCATCGATCAAACCTGTCTATTAACTGATCAAACGGTGAGTGCAGGTGGAGAGGAACAGGATCAGAAACGGGAATGGGAGCAGGAGCCTCCTCCTCCTCAGCCCCCCGAGGTTCCCCATCTCCTGGGTGGAGATGATTATTGTGAAGGAGAAGGAAAGAATTATTTGAGTAGCAAGGAGGCTGAAGGTCATGATTACCAAGATATTGAAGATTATATTTGATTTCAAGAATATAAGCTATGAGATGTCCTAAAGCAAGGTTGGGTTTCCTCCAATGGCCTGGATCGCGAATAGTTGTTAAATGATCAATTTAACGAAAAATCAAGTCAATAGCATTAAAATCTCTTTGGGCCATGATGTAAAAAGTAGTCAGAGAAAGTAGAGGAGTGATGTGGATTCGGTCCCCGGCTTTTAGAATAATGGACGTGCGAAGGACATGCTGGATTGTCCTAGCATCTTTAACTAAAGAGCTAGTCTCTCCAACATGAAAGGGTGTGTTGGTCTGACGAAGAAAATGATTTGCCGTGGACCAATCAAAATCAGGATCTGAGATAATTATATGCAGCTTATTCCCAGTGGTGGATAGCTGTAAAAGATCAGCACAGTCCTGATATATGATCTCGACCGGGCATCGATTCACATAGGAGGTCAGGGCTGTGAAAGTAGGATTTATATGAAGATTTGCATAATACTCTAACAGAAGTTCTGAAGAAAAAGGGACAGCAAGGATAAGAATAAAACAGAGAGAAGTGTGAGCAAAGAGATCCATTACCGGATACGAAAGGTAGACAGAATTGATGGTTCTAGAGAAAGTAATGTCACATTCTTTGTAGCGACGGTAAGCTGCATGATTTTTTGCCTCCCTAAATTGAGGGTCCAGAGTGGCCCTCGAGGAACTTCCAGAAGCCTATCAAACTCGTTTTCCACCAGCTATAATAAGAAACTAGTAAGAAAACACAAGAGAATATGAGGTGTGAGGTGAAAAACAAGGCTGGAATGGCCTGCATTTAAAGAAAATGGCTATATTGTCCAGGCTGATCGCAGAATCGTCCAGGATGATATGGTACAATAATTGCGTACAGGCCGATTGGTCAAAAAGGCGGTTCGATCAGCCAGGCCGATCAGATATCGGCCAGGACGATTGGACACAGGCGATCATCCCGAGGAGTCAAGCTGGATGACCGTTGAAAAAGCAGATCGTCTAGGCTGATTAGCTGTATGGTCCAGGATGATGCTCAATAATTGATCGTCCAGGCCGATTAGCTATATGGTCTAGGATGATGCACAATAATTGATTGTACTGGTCGAAGTTAAAATATTTTAAATCTGTGCCACGTGTATCGTCCAGGACGATTGTCTAATAATGGATCATCCGGGGCTGATTTTAAGGATTTAAACGTGCTGCCACGTGGATCGTTCAGGACGATCTAGTGTATCGGCCAAGACGATGACCATAAATGCATCGGTCAGGATGAAAATTTTATCGGCCAAGATGATTAAAAGAGATTATAATTGAGTTCGATCATATCGTGTAGGATGATACAAGATTGTCCGGGACGATGAGTTACAGAAAGCTCAGAAAAGGTTCAGCAGATAGAATTTTGAAGAGAATTTGTCTTATCGTCTAGGACGATATAAGAATCGGCCAGGATGATGTGACAAGAAATTTGAATCCAAGGAAAAGATGTTGATGATCAAAGCCCTCAAAAATAAATGACTCACAATACAAAGCTAGAAACAACAATAAAAAGGCTAAGAAAACTAGAAAGAAAAAGAAAAATGAAAGAAAGGAAAATTTTTCTTATTTTTGGTTTTTTTTAGCAAAGTATCCATATGACAAATTTCTCAAATAATTAAATTTTAGAGATTCAAAAGATCAAAGAGTTAACAAGTTAAAATCTTAAAAAGGTAGAATATCTGATCTTGTTAATCCCTAGCTCGGACTTCTTTCAGGGCAATAATCGACTTTTTTTAAAAACAAAAGGTCTAACTCAGAAAAACTTTACTGGGTAAAAAGGAATTTGAAATCAAGCCTTTAAAAGCATTAAATAACCAATGAGTTCTCTAAGTTTTAAGAGTTCAGAAAAGAGATAATAGCTTGTATTTAGTGGGCTCATTTTATGCCTCTTGTATCTCTGATTTGGCTCTTTGAGCATCTTGATTTTTTATACACATTTATGTATATATATATTTTTTTCATTTCAAATTGCTTCTTTTCCACTTTCCCTCTTAATTCTTTCAAGCTAAATTCTCTTTAACAAAAACACCTAAAAAGAACCTTAGTTGTGAGTATATACTCCAAATATTAGAGAATAGGAGCTCTCTCTCTAACATAGGGAAGAACAAGCCACAAAACAAAATCATAATCATTTGATAAATGCAATGGCAAGATTTCAATTAACTTGAAAGATATATAAAAACTTTGGATATTATGCACAAGATAGATTATTGTAGCAAGAGAAAAAGAATCTTAGTTTCAAAAATTAGTTGTCAATATGAGATAGACTTTTATCTAGAAAAGAAAATTATGTCACTAAAAGAGGTTAGAGGGAGGGAAACCATCAACGGTGTTTCTCCCTTTAACCGATTTAGATATGATAATCAATGGCTTTAAATCTCCAAAATCTAAAAACTTAAAAAATAATCATATAGAAAACCAATCATAAAAGTAAAGCAAAAACAAAATAATCTAGAACAAAAAGCTAGCACACAACAAAAAATAACACAAAACTAATTAAAAAAATATTTCAAGAATTTATGAAGCAGCAAGTTTAAGCAATTATGAGCTGCGAGCCTCCATATGTCCAATTATCCTATGCTCCCACGAGGTCTTTGGTGAGAGCACTCCTGCAAGAATCAATAGCTGTCAGACTTAGGAACCCAAATAGGTTTGGGTCCCTTCTCATAAAAAGTAGAGTGTAATGAATGTGTGTTATGCGATGAATTATGCAATTTTGGTCTCCACACCAAGTGTGTACTATGGTGAACAGTGTAGGTGTGTGAGATGTGTCCTAGCATGCCACACGAAAAATATCTAACTCCAGGAAAAGGATTTCTTAACTGACTTGGGTTATAATGCCTCTTCTTAGGTTTTAGCTTTGGATTCAAAGTGGGAATCTTCCAATTTCCGTTAAGTGAGTCTAAATCATTTTTAAGCCTCAAGTTATTTTTTAAGGCATCATTATCAACCCTCAAATCTTTTTTTATCTCCTTAGATTTCTTAAAATCAGTTTTAAGTGAGGTGTGTGAAACTTTCAATGCATCATGTTCATCAATCAAATCCAAGTACTTTTTGTTTAAATCATCAAATTCATCAAGTAGAGCCATATGATTTGAATCAATCGTAGAATGATCTTTGAGAATAATTTCATATTCTTTTTGTAATTTCAAAAGCTCTAACTTTAAATTAGCATGAGTCTTCTTGAGTTTTTTGTATGAGGCATGAATTTTCTCACAAATTTCAAATAATTGATCATAAGTTGGTTTACATACCTCTTCATCATCGCTTTGCTCAAGATGATCTTCTCCCATTAAGCACAGGTTTGTGTCTCTTCCTCTGGTTCAGTCTCAGAGGAATCTGATGCAAATTCTGCCCAGAACGCTCTTTGAACTTTTTTCTTATCCTTCATGAACTTGGATTTCTCCTCACCCTTTTCCTTTTCTTTGCTCGAGTGATCTTGAAGTATAGGACAATCGGCTTTCACATGTCCAGGCTTCTTGCATTCATAACAAACAACATCAGAAGATCCTTTAGAATATTTGTTATCCTTACCTTTTCTCCAATGTTGCTTTTGCTTCTTCCTTAGAAAGTTTCTGAATTGCCTTGAGATGAAGGCAACTTCATCGCTCTCAGACCCGTAAGAATAGGAGTCAGATTTGTGTGCTTTCAGTGCCACCGTTTTCTCCTTTTTCTTCTGACCTGCATCAAGATTTCTTTGATTCACCCCTTGCTCGTAAGCAATGAGTGAGCCAAGTAAGTTATCAATAGAATAAGTATTTAAATCCTTAGATTCAGTGATTGCATTGATTTTAGCATCATATGACGAAGGCAAACATCTCAAAATCTTATTCACTTTTTCATAGTTTGAAAGTTTTCTTCCTAATGCATGCAGTGAAGTAACTATCTATGTAAACCTAGTATACATGTCAGAAACAGATTCAGATGGTTTCATACAAAAAAGTTCAAAGTCATGCAAGAGAATATTCAAATGAGATTGTTTTACTTCATTAGTTCCTTCATAAGTGATACATAACCTATCCTAAATATCTTTACTAGTTGAACAAGTAGAAACACGCATGTAATCCTCATATTTTAGAGCACAGAAAAAACAATTCAAACATTTTGCATTCAATTGGGCTAAATCGCTTTCATCGAAAGTCCATTCAGTAAAAGCAACTTCAGTTTTAACTCTATTAATTTCATGAGAAGGTGGAGGATAACCTTCTTTAATAAGCATCCACATGCGATAATCAGTAGATTGTAAAAATGTTGACATGCGAGTTTTCTAGAAATCAAAAGGTAAGTTGTCAAACAATGGAGGTCGTGTAATTGAATAACCTTTAGTAGTGTTTTGATTCCCAAAGTTAGCCATGGATCAGATTCAAAATCTTTTAAGAACTTATTTTATGAAAGAAGCTCTGATACCACTTGAAAGTTCGTTAGGGATGTTAAGCCCTATAGAACTGTCCCAAGGCTAACCAAGAGGGGGGATGAATTGATATTTAAAAAAAAAAATCTTTAGGCAAAGCACAAATTCAAACCAAATCACCACAAAGAAATAACGTGCCAAAGAAATAAATACATAAGCAGTAAAAATAAAAACATAAGGGTTTATAGTGGTTCGGTCAACTTGATCTTTGTCCACTCCCCGGAGGTGCCCTTCGAGTATTGCACTACAATCGTGACTCTCCTTTAGCCCCCACAGCTAGGCGGAGAAGCCTTTACAAACACCTCTTTTTGCCACACCCAGTAAGGCAGAGAACCTTCCTCCTTTTTCTTCCTCCTGAAGCAGGCAGAGAACCTCGATCACTTGCTAGAACTTACCTCTCCCAAACCTTCCAAGGAAAAGAGACTCTAGGGAAGAAGAAGTGGAAAAATGCTTTGAGCAACTCTTATGAATCCCCTCACAAGATCCTCTCTCTCTCTCCCTCTCTCTCTCTCTCTTCTTTAGGTTTTGCTCAGGTCAAGACACCAGCCAAGGATGTTCAAAAATGTTGAACAAGAGCTCTTAAATAGAAGAGCTTTAAAGGAGCTCATTAATTGCAGGTTGCCGACTATATCGTCCAGGACGATATTGACATCGTCCTGGCCGATCAGTACAAATCCCATGAGATCGGCCAAGGCATCGCCCTGAATGCAAACTGGACGATTAAAAATTGGCTTGATTATCCCAGACGATATCACGATCGTCCATGCCGATCAGTTCAAATCAGAGGAAAATCATCCAGAGCATCGCCCTGAATTTGTGTTGGCCTTTATTAATCATCCAGAAGTAACTAAGGGTTTTTGAATAGATCGTCCTGGCCGATCCTGCGATCATCCAGGATGATGTGATCGTATCAATCATCCTTAAGTTTATGTTTTGATTGAGAATTTTTTAAATACTAATTCACCCCCCTCTTGGTTAGCCTTGGGCTATTTATAAGGGCTTAACATCCCTATCGAACTTTCAAGTGGTATCATAGCGGGATTCATAAAATTGAGTTTTTTAAAACTTTTGAATTTCGATCAATGTGTAATTTTAGTAATCGTAATACTGTGGAAGAATATTTTATGACACGATCACCTTTATTTGATAATATTCCTTTTGTTTTTTAGAAAACTTGAATGTTTACATTTTTACAATCAATTTAGTATCGCATTTGGATGCTTGTTAAAGAAGATTATTCACCTCTGTCATCTAAAATTAATGGCATTAAAATTGAACTTTCTTTTACTGAATAGACTTTTGATGATAGGGATTTAGCTCAAAAGAATGCAAAATGCTTGAACTATTTTTTTGTGCTTTAAAATGAGAAGATTGTATGTGTGTTTCAACTTGTGTTACTGGTAAAGAAATTTGAGATAGATTGTGTATTACTTATGAAGGAACCAACGAAGTTAAATAGTCTGAGTTGAATATTTTATTTCCAGACTACAAAGTTTTTTGTATGAAACCTTCTGAATCAATTCTGACATGTATACTAAGTTCACTCAAATTGTCACCTCATTGCTTGCCTTAGGAAGAGAGCTAACTAACTATGAAAAAGTGAATTATATTTTTAGATGTTTTCCTTCTTCTTTTGAAGCTAAGATCACTGTAATTACTAAATCTAAAGATTTGAATACTTATTCGATTGATAACTTACTTGGATCACTCATTGCTTGTGAGCATTGAGTGAACCAAAGATAACTTGATGCAGGTGAGCAAAAGAAGGTGAAAAATGTGGCGCTGAATGCCAACAACATGGATACTGATTCTTCTAGGTCTGAAAGTGATGATGTTGCCTTAATCACGAGGTAATTTAAAAGCTTTCTAAGGAAGAATCACAAGCACCATTAGAAATGGAATAAATATAAGGGTAGAAAAAATTATAAAATTCTTCTCATATTATTTATTTTGAATGCAGGAAGTCTGGACATATCAAAGCTTATTGTCCTACACTTAAGGATCACCCAAGCAAAGAGAAGGGTAAGGAGAAACCCAAGTACATGAAGGACAAGAAGTGGTTCTAAAAGGCATTTTTGGTGGATTCTGCATCTAACTCCTCTGAGACTGAAGCTGAGGAACAGTCAATAAACTTATGCTTGATGGGTGATCATCTTGGTCAGTCTAACCAAGAAGAGGTATGTGAACCAACCTATAATTAATTACTTAACGTTTGTGAGAACATTCATGCATCATATAGAAAACTTAAGAGAACTCATGTTAGCTTGAAATTGGATTTCTCAAATTTATAAAAAGAGCATGAAATTTTAAGTAAAGATCACACTGAAATTGATAACAATCACATGCCATTACTTGATGAGTTTGATGAATTAAATAAAAACCATTATGAGTTAGTTGTTGAGCATAATTCTTTAAAAACATCTTATACCTCACTTGAAACTGATTTTAAAACTTATATTGAAGAATCTGAGTATAGAGAGCACTATTTGAATGTTGATAAGTCTAAAATTACTAACTCGAGGTTTAAAGCTGAATTGAATACACTTGAGAAAAATAAGACTACACCCACACTTGATCTAAAGCGAAAACCTAGGAAGAGGCGTTATAACCCAAATAGATTAGTAAATCATTTTCCTGGAGTTAGATTTTTTTCATGTGACATACTAGGACACATTTTACATACTTGCACTATTCACTATAGTACACATTGGGTGTGGAGACCCAAATTGAATGATTCACAATATAACACATATGCATTGTATTCTTTTTTTCATAAGAAGGGACCCAAACCTGTTTGGGTTCCTAAAACTAATATTTGATGATTTTGTTGGTGTACTCTCACAAAAGACCTTATGAGAGCAAGTGGTACTTGGACAACAGAGGCTTGAGGCTCTTAATAGCATAAATTTATTATTTAATAAATTTTGATTTGCATGTTTACTACTCTATTGCTTATTATTTTTTTTATTCTTTCTTTTTAGTTTTGAGTTAGTCTTTTTTTTTTTTTTTAATTTTTACTATTATTTTGTAGTTGTTTCATTTTTTATGTTTTTTTTATTTGTTAGTTTTTCTCTTTGGTCATAGCTGAATTGATATTTTATGCCTTATTTTTGTTTTTTAAAAATTTGTAGTTAGTGTCTGACATCTCTAAATCTATTAAAGGGAGAAAAACCATTGATTGTTTCTCTTCCTATAACCTTCTTTAGTGGTATAATTTTCTTTTCTAAACAAAAGTATATCTCAAATTAACAACTAGAATTTGTGATTTAGATCTTTTCTATCTTACTACAGTAATCTATCTAACATTTATAATGTTCAAAGTCTTTATATTACTTTCATGTTTTTTCATAATCTTGCAGTTGCATTTATTATATGATTTTAATTATATTTTATGGATTATTCTTCCTTATATTAGAAAGTGAGTTTTTTCTTCTCTATTACCTAGAAGATATACTTATAATTGATAGTATTTAAAAGTTTTGAAAAGGGGTCTAGCTTGCAAAAAAAAAAAAAAGTGGCCAATGACTCTAAATCAAAAGATACGCAATGATGTCAAATTAAAAAATATACACAAAGTGTATCAAAAATCAAAAGATATGCAAAGTGCATCAATCAATTGCTAAGAGGCATAAATTGAGCCCTCCAAAAGCAAGCTCCCTTCTCTTTCAAACTTTTAAAACATAAAAGAACTCATGTGTCACATGATATTTTAAAAGACTTGATTTAAAATTTTGTGATTGTGACAAATTACTTTGGTATATTATTCTATAAGATATATTTTTTTTGAAACCAAGTGTTGAATGGATCTCTTTTGTTTATCTAATTGGTTTTTTTGAGTTAGGTCTTTTATTTTCAAAAGATGATTTTTCCTTGAGAGAAGTCCGAGCTAGGGTTAACAGGATCAGTTATTCTACCATTTTTGGATTTCGATAATGTTAACTCATTGGTCTTACAAGTTTTTAAAATAAATCACATGGTGAATTTGTCATATTTCTGCTTTGATAAAAAAAATAAAAGAATAAAAAAAAACTAAAAAAAAAACTTTGATTTTGTTATTCTTTTTCTTGTTGTTTTTGCTTTTTCTTTTCTGGTTTCTTCCTCCTCCTTTTTGTGATGTCAAAAAGTAGAGTAGTGTTTTAGTTATTTGATCATACTATTTTAACTTCTATTCATATTTTATTTAGCTTTTATTAATTGATTATTTGCCATCATAAAAAAGGGGGAGATTATTATGAATCTGATTTTAGGGAATCAAATTTTGATGAGAGAAAACACTTCTATTTCTCTACGATTGCATTGCCTACTAATATTTCAGGTCCATAAGATCAAACTATAAATCAAACTAGCACAAGATTGGGTAGATTAGGAATGAGTCAGTTTGTAATTTACGAAATATGTCTTTTACAATTTCTTAAGTCCTTTATAATAATATGGGTCCTGATGCTAAGTAACCTTGTACACTCACACTTGAGGGAAAATTTATGACTAATTTAAAGTTTTCTATTTTTGATCACATCATCCTGGATGATCCAAAAATCATCCTAGACGATCAGTTAAAATAAAAACCCTAATTATGGCATCTTGGTCAAGGCAGCTGTCATTAAGCACATCATCTCAGACAATGTTATCATCATCTTAGACGATAGGGTCAAATCAGAAAGAATCAGCCACCAGATCTATTTAGAAAATTTATATTTTTGGACATCGTCCTAGACGATGCATCACAATTATGCCTAAATTAATTTGATAATTAAGGTTTGATTGCTCAATAATATAGTCCTAGTCAATTACAGGAACGACCAGGATGATAAGTTAACAAATCTTAATTCTTCCTGGATAATCAAACATCAGCTTGGTTCCATTTACGGTGATGTTCTGGATGATATGCAATCTGAACTAATCATTTCGGACGATCGTGAAATTGGCTTGGATGATCTAGTCAATTTTTCATTATCTAGACATCCATTTAGGGTGATGTGTTGGATGATATTCGATTGATTGAATTAATCGTACAGGATGATACTATCATCCTGGGCGATATGAACAAATTACCTTCTAATCATCACAAATCATCCTGGCTGATTGAGCTAAATTTGTATTGATCGTTCATGATGATATTCAGATTGTCCTGGATGTTAAAGTTGATTTGTTGCAATTAAGAGCTATTATGAAGCTCTTCTTTAAAAGACCTCTTATTTTACCCAAGAGTGTATCTTTTGCTGCTATCTTGAATTGAGAGAGCCAAGAGGAGAGGGAGAGAAAGGGAGAGAGAGAGGATCTTATGAGGGGGAGTTTGTGAGGGGTTTCACAAAGTTTGCTCCAAGCAAGGATCCAAGTCATTTTCTCCAATCATCGTCCCTAGTCCTTAGAGGTTCGAGAGAGGTCCACTTAAGCAATTGATTAAGGTTCTTGCCTAGTTTAGAAGGAATCAAAAGAAGTTGGGTTCTCTGCCTACTTCAAGAGGAAGTGAAAGGAGTCCGGTTTTCTGCCTCACCAGTGCTTGTTGAAAGAAGGTTTGTAAAGTCTTCTTTGTCTTGCTGTGGGAGTAAAAGGAGAGTCACTGAGTTTAGTGCAATACTTAGAGGAGAGGCACCGGGGAGTGGACGTAGGTCAAGTTGACCGAATCACTATAAATTTATGAGTTCTTAATTACTATTTTTTCACATTTAATTTCCGCACTTTGATTTTATTTGTGGTGAACCTTAGTTTAAGTTTGTGTTTTGATTGAGAAATTTTTAAAATACTAATTTACCCCCCCCCCCCTCTTGGTTAGCCTTGGGCTAATTCATAAGGGCTTAACATCCCTATCGAACTTTCATCATCAAAATTATAAGTTAGAGTTCCTGGATTATAATAATCTCCACCTTTTTGATGATGGAAAACCTTTTCAGTTTGAAATGCAAGTTAATGTTTTTTCTCCAAATCTCCATCCCACTAAGTGGTATAATTGAAAATAGGGACGAGATAATTTTTAATTGACATATTTTGAATTTTTGTATATTTTTAATACTTTTATGCTAAATGTAAAAGTAAAAGTGTAATGTAAATATAAGATGCATAAAATGAACTACATAATAAAGATGAATAAACAAATACACATACAACACAACTATTACTCCACTTTAAAAAAAAAGGAGGATCAAATACAAACATAAGAAAAAAATTTAAAATAGAGAAAAATAAAAAAGCATAAAGCACAAACACATATCCTAAAAGTAGGAAGGCCCTTTATCAGGTTGTGGTAGATGGAAATATTTATGAAAAGATTAAAAATGTTCACCAAACCAAGACATGTCCACTTTGTGTTATTGATACTACTACTGAGTATGGCTATCCATTTAAGACTCTAATAGATCAAAATGTTATATCAACTCCACATTGGGATAAGGGTATTATGCTAGTGCAGGTGTTGGAAATGGCGCTGGTGTTGGCTCTAATGTAGGTGTTGCTACAGGACGAGCTTGCACCAAAATCAAAATAAGATTGTTCTTCTTGCTCATGGTCCTCGGGATGATGAAAATTTATATGGAAGAAGCTGGTGGTGTAGAAAAATTAGAAATGATTAACAATAATAGGATATTTATGCTCATATTTTTTTCCTAGGATGTAGGCAATGACATAACCAAGAGTAATGTTTAACTTCCTTCTAATGGAATAAAGAATAATAGGGATAAGATTTTGAATGTAATCAATGATCATTTGAGCTTTATAAAATTGTGTTTTAGACATAATAAAGTACACAATTAAGGAAAAAAGTGGGGTAATATTTATCAATCTCCAACTTTAAAAATGATTGAGGTTTAATGTGTTGCGAATATGAGATTATGGATTAGACTTTTGATGATAACAAATATTTATATTTTTCTACGTCTGCCTTGCCTACTTACTTTTCATGTCCACATGATCGAATGCAACTCAAACCAGCTCAAGATTGGGTAGATTAAGGTTGAGTCAGTCAGTAATATTTTTCTTTTTCTTGAGTCAATTATAAAAGTGGTTCCTGATGCTAAGTAACCTTACACACACTTGAGGGATTTTTTTTTGTGTTTTTTCTATTTTGAGTACATCGGGCTGGACGATGTTCATATCAGCCAGGACAATCTTAATAAAAATAGAAACCTTAATTAGCAAATCCGGGTTAAGCAGCCGTTATTAAGCACATCGTCCTGGACAATCCTTGTATCAGCCCAGACGATAGGCTCAAATCAGAAAGAATCAGTCGCCATGATCAATTTAGGTATTTTTTATTTCAGGACATCGGCCAGGATGATCTCTATATCGGCCTGGATGATCTCTACATCGGACTAGATGATGCAGCAAAATTATGCCTAAATTAATTTGGTAATTATGAAAAGCAATTAAGGCTGATTGATCTGATCACATCGGCCGGACCAACCATGAGATCAGTTGGAACGATGTCTTGGATGATTGACATCAGCCAGCATATATTTCGGGCAATATTCAGAATGATTTTACTCAGATTTGAACTAATCGGCCATGACGATATTGTATCGTCCTTGACGATGTAACCAATTTTCTTCTGATCGTCCCAAATCAAACTCAGCTAATTGAGCTTACTTTATACTGATTGGCTAGGATGATATTCTTATCGTCCTGGAAAATAATGTCGGTTCTTAAAATTCTATTTAAAGGACCTAAATTTTTTCATGCAAAGAGACATTTAGCTGCTATCTTGACCTGAGAGAGCTGAGAGGAGAGGGAGAGAGAGAGAGAGAGAGAGGGAGAGAGGGGGAGGAACTTGTGAGGAGGAGTTTGTGAGAGGGATTAACAAAGGTTGCTCCAAGCAAGGTTCCAAGGTGTCTTCTCCAGTCTTCGTTCTTCGTCCTTAGGGATTCAAGGGAGGTAAGCTTCAGTAATTGGTCAAGGTTCTCTGCATGCTTCAGGAGGAAGCAAATGAGTCGAGGTTCTCTGCCTGCTTCAGGAGGAAGAAAAAGAAGTTAGGTTCTCTATCTGCTTTAGGAGGAAGCAAAAGGAGTTGGATTCTCTGCCGGCTTCAGGAGGAAGCAAAAGGAGTTGGGTTCTATGCCTCACCGGGGTTGGCAGAAAGGAGTTTTTGTGAGGGCTTCTCAGCCTTACTGTGGGAGCAAAAGGAGAGTCACTTTTGTAGTGCAATACTTGGAGGGCACCTCTGGGGAGTGGACGTAGGTCGAGTTGACCGAACCACTATAAATTTGGTGTGATCTTTCTTATTTTTTTTCGCATTTATTTTTTTTGCACTTTGATTTCTGTGGTGATTTTGGTTTGTGATTGTGCTTTCATTATAAGAAGATTTTTTAAAATACCAATTCACCCCCTCTTGATTAGCCTTGAGCCAGTTCATAAGGGCTTAACATCCCTAAAGAACTTTCAAGTGGTATCAGAGCGGGATTCATAAAAATTAAGTTTGAAAACTTGTTGAATTTTGATCTATGACTAACAACGATAATCGTAATGCAATGGAAGGATATTCTATAACACGACCACCTTTGTTTGATAATCTTCATTTTAATTTTTGGAAAACTCGTATGTCTACTTTTTTACAATCGATTGACTATCGTATGTGGATGGTTATTAAAGAAGGATATTCTCCACATTCTCGTGAACTTAATGGAATTAAAAATAAAGTACCTTTTACTGAATGGACTTTTGATGAAAGAGATTTAGCACAACTAAATGCAATGTATTTAAACTATTTTTTCTGTGCTTTAAAATATGAAGATTACATAAGTGCTTCTACTTGCTCTACTGGAAAAGAAATTTGGGATAAATTGTGTATCACCTATGAAGGCACTAATGAAGTTAAGCAATCTCGTTTGAATATTTTATTGTATGATTATGAACTTTTTCATATGAAACCTAATGAACTGATTTCTAAAATGTATACAAGGTTTAAACAGATTGTTACTTCATTTCATGCATTAGGAAGAGAACTTACTAACTGTAAAAAAGTGAACAAAATTTTAAGAAGTTTGTCTCCTCTTTTGATGCTAAATCACTACAATTTCTGAATCTAAAGATTTAAATACCTATTCGATCGATAACTTACTTGGTTCACTCATTGCATACGAGTAAGGGGTAAACCAAAAAAATCTTGATGCAGGTGAGAGGAAGAAGGAGAAAATGATGGCACTTAAGGTGAATGACTCAGACACTAACTCATTCGGGTCTGAAAACGATGATATTGCCTTAATCACAAGGCAATTTAAGAGCTTTCTAAGGAAGAAGCATAAGAATCATCAGAAGTGGAATAAAGGTAAGGGTAAAAAAAATTTTAAAATTTCTAATGATATAATTTGTTCTAAATGTAGGAAGCCAGGACATGTTAAAACTGATGGCCTACACTCAAGTCTCACCCAAGCAAGGAAAAGGGTGAGGAGAAAACCAAGTCCAAAAAGGACAAGAAGAGATTCCAAAAGACGTTCTAGGCGGATTTTGCATCATACTCCATTGAGACTGAACCGGAAGAGGAGATAACAATCTTGTGCTTAATGACATACAATAATCTTGGTCAAAGTGACCAAGAAGAGGTGTGTGAACCAACTTATGATCAATTATTTAAAATTTGTGAGCACATGCATGCATCATATAAAAAACTCAAGAAAACTCATGCTAGTTTGAAATTAGAATATTTAAATATACAAAAAGAGCATAAAATTCTTCTTAAAGATCATTCTACAATTGATTCTAATCACATGGCTTTACTTGATGAGTTTGATGCATTAAACAAAAAACATGATGATTTATCTGATGCTCATAATTCTTTAAAATCATCCCATGCTAATTTAGAAAAATAATATAAAAAAAATTAGAAAGTCTAAAAGTTTTTAAAAATAAAACCTTCATTTCATGCATCACATAAAACATATTACCATAGATTAGTGCATCCTTTTCCTGGAGTTAGATATTTTTCTTGTGGCATACTAGGACACATAGCACACACTTGCACCATTCACCATAGTCCACATTGGGTTTGGAGACCCAAGTTTCATGATTCACAGCATGCACTGCATTCTACTTTTCATAAGAAGGAACCAAACATGCTTGGATTCCTAAATCTGACATTTGATAATTTTATAGGCAAGCTCTCACAAAAGGCCTCATGAGAGCATGTGATGCCTGGACAGCAGATGCTCTCAACATATGACTGATGATGCCAATCAATTCATTTTGCTGGAGACCAAGACAGGAGGCAAGGTGACTCTTGAGACAACACCACCAGGAAGGTGGTAGGAGCAGGTATAATTAGTAATTCCAAAAATCTTCTGATTGAAAATATTTTGCTTGTAGATGGACTGAAACACAACTTGCTCAGCATCAGCCAACTTTATGACAAGGACTTTGTTATAAATTTTTTGGCAAATTCATGTATTATTAGCTTAAATAATAACACTGTTTTGTAGGGAAAGAGGATCAACAATATTTATATGCTTGATTTAAATAACATTGAAAGTGCTGCTTCATATTGCTTAAAAACTTCTGTTCATGATTCATGGTTGTGGTATAGGAGATTATGTCATGCCAGTATGAAAATCCTTAGTAAAGTGACCCAAAAAGACCTAGTTAGAGGAGTCCCCAAGCTTAGTTTTCAAAAGACCACCTTTTTAATGCATGCCAAATAGGAAAGCAAGTCCACTCCACTTTTTACTCCATTAAGGACATTAGCACCTCTAGACCTTTAGAAGTCCTTCACATGGATTTATTTGGACCCATTAGCACAGCTAGCTTGGGAGGGAAAGTCTAGTTTTGGTGATTGTCGATGACTACTTGAGGTTCACTTGTACTAGATTTCTATCACATAAATTGAGTCTTTTGATGTGTTTAGAGCCTTTTTCTCTTTGATTCAGAAAAAGCTAGGTTGTGAGATCTTGACCCTCCACAGTGACCATGGGGGAGATTTGAAAATGAGAGATTTGGAGATTTTTGTGAGGACAAGGGGATTAGCCACAACTTATCAGCTTCTAGGACACCGCAGCAGAACGGGGTAGCTAAAAGGAAGAACCAGACCTTAGTGAAAGTCGCTAGAGCCATGCTTGCTGAGTATTTACTTCCAAAATACTTTTGGGCTAAAGCGGTTAACACAGCTTATTATGTGTTGAATAGGATAAATGTTAGAGCCAAATTAGATAAGACATCCTATGAGATCCTTAAGGGAAGGACACCCAATCTTTTCCACCTTCATGTCTTTGGTTGTAAGGTTTTCATTCACAATAATGGGATGTCTCACTTAGAAAAATTTGACCCAAAAACTAATGGAGAGTTCTTAGGATATTTTAGTGGTTGGAAGTCTTTTAGGGTGTTTAATAAGAGAACTTTGGTGGTGGAGGAAACTACTAATGTAGTGTTTGATGAGTCTGATCCTCGAAAGCCTAGAGTTTAGGATGATGATGATGTTGGAGAGATTACCACTGGAGTAGAAAACATAGAAAAGAGGATAGAGCACCAGAACACTGAAGGAGTAGGAGAGGTTACCCAAGGAGTAGAAAATATAGATCTGGAGGAAAGGGTTGAACCTTCACACACTTGGCTTAGAGATTGGAGATACTCTTTGAGTAACCCTAAAGATCTGATCTTAGGAGACTCTTCTGATGGAGTTAGGACTAGACATGGACTTAGGAAAGAAGTGAACCACTCTGTCTTTTTCTGAATGACTAAACCCACCAACATAAACCAAGCCCTTTCTGATGAGTTTTAGATCTTAGCCATGTAGGAGGAGTTGAACCAATTTGTTAGGAATGATGTTTTGGAGCTTATAGAAAGGCCTAAGGAACAAAGTGTAGTTGGAACCAAGTGGGTCTTTAAGAATAAGGTGAATGATTCTGGAGTGGTGGTTAGGAATAAGGCAAGATTAGTGGCTATGGGGTATAAACAAATAGAAGGGATAGATTTTGAGGAGACTTTTACCCCTGTAGCTAGATTGAAAACCATTAGAGTGCTATTAGCCTTTGCCTGTTATAAGGGATTTAAGCTTTTCCAAACGGACGTTAAGAGTGCCTTTTTAAATGGAGAAATAAAAGAGGATGTGTTTGTAGAACAACCCCTAGATTTTGAGAGTTCTTAATTTTCAAATCATGTTTTCAAATTAAAAAAAGCCTTATATGGATTAAAGCAAGCACCTAGAGCTTGGTATGAGAGGCTTAACACATTCTTACTAAAAAGGGAGCTTGTTAAGGGTAGCGTAGACACCACCAAATTCCTGAGGAAAGTAGGAGATGATTTACTCATTGTTCAGATCTATGTCAATGATATACTTTTGGATCTTCTAATAAAAGGCTATGTGATGACTTTTCTAAAATAATGAGTAAGGAGTTTGAGATGAGTTTGATGGGAGAGTTGTCCTACTTTTTAGGGTTTAGTATAAAACAAATGAATGATGGAACCTTTTTGAATCAATCAAAATATATAAAGAACATATTGAAGAAGTATGAAATGAACTAAGCCAAACCATTAATACTCCCATGTCCTCAGGAATTTAGTTGGACAAAGACCCAAATGGAAAATCAGTTTATCAAAAGAAGTACAAAGGGATGATTGGATCTCTACTTTAACTAACTGCGAGCTAACGCGATATAATGTTCAGTGTTTGTCTTTGTGCTAGATTTCAAGCTGATCCTAAGGAATCCCACCTGACTGCAGTTAATAGAATTCTTAGATACCTTTTATGGACCCAAAACTTAGGAATCTAGTACCCCAGGTACAACACTTCTTTTGAGATTATTGGATATTCTGATTTTGATTTTGCAGGATATAAGGTGGATAGAAAAAGTACTTCTGGAACTTGTCAATTCATAGGACAATCTTTAGTCTCTTGGTCTAGTAGAAAACAAAACTCTGTTGCTCTTTCCCCTGTTGAAGCCGAGTACATTGCTTTAGAAAGTTGTGTGGTCCAAGTCCTTTGGTTAAAATAGCAAGTACTGGATTTAGGATTACCTTTAGGCATAATCTCAGTTCTTTGTGACAATACTAGCTTCATATGCATTTCTAAGAATCTTATCTAGCATTCAAGGACTAAGCACATTGACATAAGGCATCACTTTATTAGAGACCATGTGACAAAGGGAGACATTGAGTTACACCATGTGGCGACTAAGAATCAACTGGCTGGCATATTTACTAAACCACTGGCCTTTGACACTTTTAGCACTTTAAGGACCAGATTGGGTGTGATTGATATGAATGCATGAACTTGATCTCTATTGATTTTTTATCTATTATCTGCTGATTACTTTGCTTTATCATTTGTTGGATTTTTTGTTGTTTATTTTTTTTATTTTATATTCTCTTTGTTTTTTTGGTACTTTACTTTTTCGTATGCCTTAATTTGTTTTTTCTAAATCATCGTTGAATTGATATCATATGCATTGTTTTTATCTTTTTGAAAATTTGTAGTCAATATTTTACATCTCTTAATCTGCTAAAGGGTAAAAATACCGTTGATTGTGTCTCTTTCTCTAACATATTTTGGTGGTGAAATTTTCTTTTCTAAACAAAAAATCTATCTCAAATTAACAACTGGATTTCACAATTGAGATTTTTTCTACCTTGCTACAGTAATCTATCTTATATTATAATAGTTAAAGTCTTTATGTTACTTCAAGATTTCTTGTTATCCTGTTAATGCATCTCTCATATAATTTTTTTATTCTATTTTGTAGTTTGTTCTTCTCTATATTAGAGAGTGTGTTTTTTCTTCTCTAATATCTGGAAGATATACTCACAACTAAGAATATTTAAGAATTTTTGAAAAACAATCTTGCTTGTAAAAAATAATGAAGAAAAAAGTGGCCAATTATGCCAATAAATTCAATATTTGGGATTACCTGTAGGCACAATATCAATTATGTGTGATAATAATAGTGTCATATACATTTCTAAAAATCCTATCCAATATTCTAGAACCAAACACATTGATATAAGGCATCACTTTATTAGGGACCATATTAGTAAAGAAGACATTGAGCTACACCATGTAGCAACTAAAACATAACTGGTTAACATTTTTACTAAGACTCTAGCATTTAAAACTTTTAGCATCTTAAGGTCCATATTAGGTGTCATAGACATAAATGCATGAACTTGATGATTACTAAAATCTGAGATTTTAATTTTTTGATCTTTCTTTCATTTTTGTTTACCTGTTTTGCTTTTGTTTTTGTGTTGACATTTTGTCATATTTTGTTTCAATGTTATTTTGCCCTTCAATTTCTGGTCACTACTGGAATGAAATGTTTACCTTGCTTTTATTTTTAAAAATTTGTAAACAACTAGTGACATCCCTAAATAAATTAAAATGAAACACCATTGATTATTTTCTCCTTCTTTAACTCCTTTAGTAGTTTAATTTTATTTTCAAACAAAAAATCTATTTCAACTAAACAATTGGAATTTGAAATTGAGATCTTTTCTATCTTCTTATAGTAATTTATCTCATATGAATAATATTTAAAGTCAAGAAATCACTTTTAAGTTTTCTTGATCATGTTGTTGGATTTATCATATGAATATTATTCTACTTTGTGGTTTACTCCATCTTATTTTAGAGAGTGAATTTTCTTCTCTATTATTTAGAAAATATTCTCAGAATTGAGAGTCTTTAAAGGTTTTGAATGGGAGCTAGCTCGAAAGAAAAAAAATGACAAAAGGTATAAAATGAGCCCAAAAAGAAAATTTAAAAAGATGCATAATGATCACAAAAAATTTGAAGGTTACATAAAGTGTATCAAAAATTAAAAGATGCACAATGTGCGCCAAATAATTGACAAGAGACACAAAATGAGTTCATAAGAAATCAAGCTCCCTTCTCTTTTAAATCTTTAAATCTTAGAAGATTTCATGTATCACTTGATATTTTCAAAGACTTGATTTTTAAAACTCATAATCGTGACAACTTACTTTGCTATATTATTCTATAAGATATTTTTTTGGAATGAAGTTTTGAATGGATCACTTTTCTTATCTGATTGATTTTTTTGAGATAGATCATTATTTTCAAAAGATGGTTTGCCCTGTAAGAAGTCTGAGCTGGGATTAACAGGATTGGTTTCAACCATTTTTTAGGTTTCGGTGATGTTAATTCATTTCTTACAAAATTTTTAATCCAATCACAAAGGAAATTTATCAATTTGTAGTATTAATTAAAAAAAATTAATTTTTGATTTTTATTATTTTGGGTCAGGGACATTATATTTTTTTTACTTATTTTTATTAAGTGTTTTTTTTTAATTTTATTTTTGGGCTTCTTCTCACAACTCTATTCATCCTTAAAATTTTCATATTTGTTCACATCATCCTCAACATATTTCTATCATCTTAAATGATATTTCTATTATCCTAGATGATATCATCAATTCATCCTTCATCATCCTTCTGATGGTGATCTAACTTTATTATTTGAGATCATCCTGGATGCTCCACATCATCCGGGATGATCTGATCAAATTCTACCTCAATTATTAGTGATCATCCTAAAAGATCCACACAAAAAAAATGGTTAAATGTCTTAAATTTGACCGGTATGGTTCATTATTGCTAATCATCTTGGACAATCCACCTAATCATCCTGGATGATACTTTTCTTCAATGGTCATCCAAAATGACTCCTCGAGATAATTACCAGTGTCTAATATCCAATGATGTATGATCATCCTGGATGATAGGATTTCCTTTTTGACCAATCATCCTAGATGTAATAAATTTTTTTGATTATCCTGGATGATCTTGTGATTGTTCTAGATGATGTCCCTGACCCTATATATAAATATATGAATTAAACAATTTTCTTCATTACCAAATCCTTCAATTCTTTTTCCTTTTCACTCAAACTCTCAAGTCTTTCCAATGGCTGGTGGGAAACATTCCAAGATGATAACTGGAATCTCCTCGAGGGCACCTGTAGACCCTCGATTCATTGAGGCAATAAATCAAGCTGCCTATATTTGCTACAAAACTATTGGAATTATAACTTCCAAGATTGTCCATCCGTGCACCCTCACTAGTATTAGATCTATTCACCCACTCTACTCTCAATTTTATTTTGTCACTTACTTTCCCCTTTAATTTTGAACTCCTCTACAAGTTTTTTTCTAGAATGAGGATTAATGCTACATACATTAAATTCTAATCCTATATTCACAAACAGCCTATATAAATCTCATACTAGGACTATCACAAACTTTTCAAACTTTCTACCACTAGAGACAAGCTTCATATCTTGTCTTTAGATCCTAATTTTAACTAGAGTTTTATCAATTAATTCCTAAGAAACACTAATGCCACCTTCCATGATGGTGCCTCAAGTTCCTTTGTAAAAGATGAATGCTAGGATAATTCAACATGTCATTAGAACTTTGTGACCCTAAAAGCTATTGACCATGTTCTATCACTCCCTACTCTCTATCCCTATATATTACATAATGACACATATAGACATAAATGCCTCGGATCTTATATTTGACTACATTAAGCTCTTGACTAGTATTAGGGATCTAGGACACAAAAGAAAACCCAATTTGTCCTTAGGACAAATCATAGCTTTTATGCTTTAAACAAAATACTACCTCCAATATCTTGCCCACCAAACTTTCAACCCTCCTTTTACAAAATTAGCTCCTTCCATGTCTTTCACAGCACTCATCTCCATCCGAAGGATGTGGATGCTGCGAGAGCTGAGGAGGAAGCTATTCTTGAACCTGTTCCTATTCACCAGCAATTATAGCTGGATCAACTAGTGGAGAGGTTTGACCAGTGGGTGGCCAGGTTTGACTCCTATGTTGTTGCACAAGAGCAACAGCATGCGGTAGATATTGATCATTTAAATGTATATGTATCCCAACAACATTAGCAGCATGACAAGGATATAGCCTGATTTAGGGAGCAGTTTGCTTCAATTCACAATTTCATTCAGCCACCACCACCACCTCCTTCACTTGATCTTGGTCCTTTGTACATGTAGACTACTTGGCATTTTTGCGTGTTGTTTTGTAATTGTTTCTATACTTTATTCTATTTAATGGTTATTTTTCTATTTCCTCCTTTTTGTGATGTCAAAAGGGGGAGTAATATTAGTGTTGTATCGTTTGCTTTTTTTAGTAAAATTTGCTTATTTTGCTAATTTTGTTCTCCTGTGTTTTATGTTTCATTTTTTCTTTATAAATAAAAAAAGTGTGATTTGAAATATTCCAACGATAATGTTTGCCATTATAAAAAAGGGGGAGATTGTTGAAAATCTGGACTCAAGTTCTATGATTTTGATGATAACAAATATTATTGTTCTTTGACTACTACAATACATGCATATCTATTTTATTTGACCTGCTCATTAACCTTTCTGGTCCATATGTTCATTTGGAATTATCAATCAACTCAAGATTAGGTTGACTAGGATTGAGTCAGTTTATAATTTCCATTCAAATGTAACTTTTATCATTTCTTTAGTCAAATGTACTTGGATGGATACTGATGCTAAGTAACCTTGCACACACACTCAGGGGGAGAAATTCTTTAGGGTTAAGGTTTTCTATTTTTGATCGCATTGTATAGGATGATTTTCAATCATCCTAGATGAATAATTAAAAATAAAAATCCTAATTAGAACAACTAGATTCTTAAACTTGCTTAAGCAAATCATCCTCGATGATATTTCCATCGTCCTGGATGATGTGCTCAAATTAGAAATACTCAGCCGTTAAAGTCATTTAGGAAAGACTTCATTTAAGAATTTTATTCTAATCATACAGGATGATCCCATATCATCCTGGTTAATCCCTATAATCATGACTAAATTAGTCCACTGATTAAGAAAAGTAATTAAGGTTAGATTAATTGATTATATAGTCCTGGATGATTAGCGGATCATCGTGGATGATTAGTACAAAAAAGCTTAGTTTTCTCCTAAATCTCTTAGATGACTCAAACTATATGCTGGATGATAATCACTTATTTTGAACTAATTGTACAGGATGATCTAAGCATCATCCTAGACAATAAGTTATATTTCACCATCATACATGTTTTTTCTCCTAGATGTCTAGAACTATGAGCTAAATGATATTTATGATTTTGAACTTATTATATAGGATGATGTCCACATTTTCCAAGATGATCAGAATAAATAAAGTGTTTTAATCATATAGCACACCCAGATTTTCCTGGTTGGAAGGGCTGAAATATACTGATCGATAGGATGATTTGTCAATTGTACTGGATGATCTTAAATGGCAAGTTAAAAATTAGGGCATTTTTTCAGGCCTTCTTTATAAGATATATTAATTGCTAAAAAGAGGATCTTTTACTATTATCATGACCTGAGAGAGCATAGAAAACGATAGGGAGAGCTTGAGAGAGAGAGAGAGAGAGAGAGAGAGAGAGAGAGAGAGAGAGAGAGAGAGAGAGAATCTTATAAGGGGGAGTTTGTGAGGTGTTCACAAAGGTTGCTCCAAGCAAGGATTCAAGTCGTCTTCTCCAGTCATCATTCTTTGCTCCTTGGTGGCTCTAAGGAGGTCTTCAATAGCATTAAATAAAGGTTCTCTACCTGATTTATGAGGAAGTAAAAGAACTTGGGGTTCTCTACTTACTTCGGAAAGATGTGAAATGAGTCAAGGTTCTTTGCATCACTGGGTTAATAGGAAGAGTTTGTACGGGTTTCTCTACCTTGCTGTTAAATCAAAAGGAGAGTCACTATTATTTTAGTTCAATACTTGGAGGAGTGGCTCCTGAGAGTGGACGTTGGTCAAGTTGACCGAACCAATATAAAATATGGTGTATTCTTTTTTCTTATTTTTTGCACATTATTTTTACTAGAATTATTTGCATAGGTGAATTCTCTAATTAATCATTTTGATTATTGGTTTAATTTTTTTTTACTGTAAGATATAAAAATATTTTTTTAGTTGATGAAAATTTTTAAATATCAAATTAATCCCCCTCTTGGTTAGCGTTGAGACTAGTTCATAAGGGTTTAGCTCCCTTCAAGAACTTTTACTTTGTGTCAGTAAAAGCATCACTATGATAATGAGAGTTTACGGGAAACTTACTATCATAAGTCATATGTACCTGCCTCACATCTTGCTGCAATTCACCATCCTCAAAGATACAACCATCTTCCACATCAGTTTTACTACTCAAGTCACTACCCGCATTACCTTCCACCATATAAATTTGGCCATCCTCCTATGCATTTATAATATATTTAATAGGCACATTATTAGAAAAATTTTTATTTAACATCATAAAATCCATATCAGGCAAATTTTTATTAAGAGCACAATGTGTATTAGATGAAGATGAAATAATATTTTGATTAGTAGTAATAGCAAACTTTTACTCTTCCATATTTTGACAATCATTAGCTAGCTAAAGAAAAGTTAAGACATCATCAAGGGAGGAATGTAGTTCATTATGGATTATGGCAAATTGTATTGGGTCCTAAATAACATTATGCACATTAGAAACATCACCCTCAACCACAACAGGAATAAATTCCTCAATAGTATTCTATATTTTAGGAACATTACCCTCAACCATAATAGGATTAGAAATCACAATATCATGATCAACCGAAGAGACAACATTTCCATGCAATTGTTTGGATGATTCCTTCTCCTTTTGTAGATGAGGATGAAACCTATAACACTCATTTAACCCATGACCATGCATCTTACAATGAGAGCAAAAAGTGGGCAAATTTTCAATTTCATCTTTTTATAAATACCCAGTGAACTATGAACAAATCAAAATCTCATTAGGATGTTTTTTAGAAATATCCAACTCAACTAAAATAGAAGCCACAGATGGCCTAGAGATAGACGTAATAGCTTGCTATGTCTGCAATGACCTAACAAGAATTAATACCAATCCAAATAAGATTTGAGAATTAAAAAAATGAAGTGTTAAATTTGGGAAGGAGATCCACATAGGGGAAATAGGGGATTCCTCACAAACATCTAAATTCAGTGTCCATTTGAGTAATCTCATTTTATAAGCTTGAATGTAGTAGGTTCTCCTTAAAAAAATATGACTATAATCTATATCATTACTAAGTTGAATTACAATATGTCGTAGTTCCAGCAAGCCGATGTGAAAATAGTTGGAAATCTTAAGGTTAATGAAAAACTTACATATAACATTCAAATTAGGGCAACGAAGAATAAACTTGCCAACCAAAGTTAGTGCAAAAGGAGCGGCTAGCTACGAAACAAAAGAGTCATTGAATATCAAAGCCGAATAGCCTTTAAAAGAAGTTTGCATAAATTGCAGTTTAGCAGAAGAAGATGAAGAACCCGCCAAAACCTTCTTAAAAGACCAAGATTTACCATCAAGAATTGAAGAAGATGCATGGATAGATGATGTCGGGTACTTCATCTCCCAAAACCAGCTAACGTGAAAAAATACCTCAAAACAAATCTTAAGAAAAATGGAGCCAACAAAAAAGGAACAAATCATAGTAAAACATCTAAACAATCGACAATAGAAGTGAAGAGAAATGAGCCCAAAAGAAAAACCCTAGATCTCCTCCTAGATGCCAGAGATTACAATCCACTAATGATACTCTACTGATTAGATGACAACTTCATATAGTAATGGATTCTAATTCAATGGTGGATAGGGCTACTGAATTTTTCTTTCTACTAGACCAACAAACTAATGATTAGCCTATGAATTAATAGGTTTATGAGGTGTTTTTTTATCTACCATACATCCTACTAAGATAGAGTCTTAATATCCTATGCTTTGAAAGGATGAGCTATGTCAATGAAACTAGATACCTTGGTTTTGGGTTTCGAATAGGTATATAAGGATTCTTCTAGTAGAAATTAGATGGGGTTCTTTAGGATCAACCTAAAATTTAACATAAATATATATACTAAGTATGATATCAGGTATACTGGCAATCAAATAAAGAAGTGATCCAATTATCCCTCTATATTTCCTCTAATCAACTAATTTTCTATTGGGATCCTTATCTAATTGAATGGTAGATCTCATGGGAGTACTGTTTGCCTTAGTATTATCCATCTCATATTTTTGAAGGATATCTTTGATATATTTTGATTGGCTAAGAATGGCCCATCATTCCTTTGTTTCATATTAAATCCAAGGAATTATGTAAGTTCCCCCACATACTCATCTCAAACTCCTCACTCATTATATTAAAAATTCATAACAAAGGTTTTTATTTATTGATTAAAAAAGTATATCATAGATATAAATTTAAATAATGAGTAGATCTTCTCCAAATTCCTTAAGGAAAAGGGCGGCATCTAACTACCCTTAAGAAAGGGGTTATCTAGGAGGAATGTACTCAACCTCTCACACCAAGCTCTAGCTGCTTGCTTCAATCCATATAATATCTTATTTAATTTGAATACATGATTGTGAATTAAAAATTCTCAAGACCTAGGGGTTGCTCAACATATACATCTTTCTTAATCACCCTATTTAGAAAGACACTCTTAACTTCCATTTGATATAACTTAAATCATCTAATGTAAGGGG
The DNA here is from genome assembly GCA_016618105.1 of Dendrobium huoshanense. Classification (NCBI taxonomy): domain Eukaryota; kingdom Viridiplantae; phylum Streptophyta; class Magnoliopsida; order Asparagales; family Orchidaceae; genus Dendrobium; species Dendrobium huoshanense. The sequence continues at coordinate 19,861,839 of CM028345.1, forward strand.
AAAATGGTTTTCTTAATATCAATTCCCTCAATTTGATTGTACCCCTTAGCTACTAATCTAGAATTATTCCTAATCACTTTACCATAGTAATTCATTTTATTCCTGAAAATCTACTTAGTTCCTACAATGCTATGGTCCTTAGGTCAGCTAACTAGTTCCCAAGCATCATTCCTAATAAATTGATTTAATTCTCCTTATATAGCTAGGGTCTCAATTTCATTGTCAAGGGCTTGATCTATGTTCATGGATTTTAACATAAAGATTAATGTAGAATGACTAACCACTTTTCTAAGTCCATGCCTAGTTATAACACCTACAGATGGATCTCCTAGGATTAGTTCTCTAAGGTGACTAGATGAGTATCTCCAATCTCTAGGCAAAGGCTCTTGAGGTTTTACTCTATATCCTAGGTCAATTGTGTTTACCCCTTGGGTGACCTCTATTTCTTCTTCTTCTTCTAACCTAGGCTCAAAAGGTTTATCTGATTCATCAAGTATGAAATGGGTAGAATCTTCTATTAATAAGGTCCTCATATTAAAAATTTTATAAGATTTACCTACAGATGAATATCCTAAGAATTCTCCATTAGATTTGGGATCAAAGTTTTATTTGTTATAAATTAGAATAACACTACAGAAAATTCATGTATTATTGGAAAATTTTCCAACAAAAATTTGTTCATTTTCTAATGGATTTGGATGTTTCTAGTGAATTTTTTGTATAAAAATTTTCAATGGCAAAATGCGCGCCAAAAAAAAAATTCTAACCAATAATTTTTATGGTGAAATTTATTTGTAGGGATAATTTAAAAAAAACACCATTGGCAGCTGCCTGCCTTTGTTGCTGTACTTGCCCGACCAGTTGCCCACTTCCTGTCCTGCCCAGGCTTTTCCAGCTAACCACCTGTGCTTCTTAGGCGCTACCCGGCTAGCTCCCATGTTGCCAGGCTTCTTACCCCTCTGCCGGTCCACACTACCTAGGCACTGCCCAACTTCCTTGCTCGCTCCTATATTGCCCGCCCTGCTCTCACGCACTACCCGAGCACCTTCCCTGTTTCCATCCTATATGTTTGACCATCGTCAGATTTAAACACAAGTTTTCAACCCACCACTCGTGTGCACCATTGTACTTAAATATAAAATGTGTTTATAATTATATTTTATTATACTTAAATAATATTAATATAGAAATATAAAATTAAAAATTAATTATAATAAAATATAAAATTGATTAAAATAAAATATAAAATAATATTAAATTAAAATAACTTTTTAAAGTAATGATTAATTATAATAAGTTATTAAATTAATAAGTAGTTAAATTAATAATAAATTAAAATAAATTATGATAAATTATAATAAACTATAAAATTAAAAATAATTAAAATAAAATATTAAAAAAGTTACTAAAAGGTTTTTAAAAACATCAAAAATAAGTCATAAATTAAATCTACTAGAAAATCTTTAGGAAAGGCTGTTTGAAGAATCTGTTTGAAATATTTCATCTATTATGTTCAAAATTTTGACAAATTTTTTTTCACTAAAAAAATCTATCTATAATAGGCTATTTTCTTGTAGTATAAAGCATCTACAGTAAAAGACATGAAAGTGAGAAAGTCTGGATGGTATACCCTTAAGGAGCTCATAGGTTTTTTTATTTAACATGAATCTAACCTTAACCCTATTCAAAACATAATGAGTAGTATTTGCTATTTCTGCCTAAAAATATATTTGGAGAGAATATTCAGGTAACATGGTCTTAGCAGTTTGTACCAAGTCTTATTCTTCCTTTCAACTATTTCATTGCTCTAAGGGGTCGTAAGAGCAAAATATCTATGCTCTATGCCTACCTCTTGACAAAAGGATTGAAACTTATCATTTTTAAATTCCCCACCTTGATCTCTATAAATAGTCTAGATCTCACATCCTAATTTTATCTGTATCCAAGTGAAGAAGGTTCTAAATACTTAAAAAAAAGATTTTTTCTTCAGTCCTAGGAATCTAACTCAAGTGAATCTAGAGTAATCGTTTATAATCACAAATCCATATGATTTCCCTCATAGACTGGTTATACTAATGGGTCATAATAGATCTATATGAAAATTTTCTATTAGGTTAGAGGTGATGATGTCCTTAATTGAATGAAATGAAGACTTAATTTACTTTCCTAGTTAGCAAGGATCACAAGAGTGGTCCTTAATGAAATCTAACTTAGGTATACATCTAACTAAGTATTTCTGGGTAATCATCATAAGGATCTTCATGCTTGCATGACATAGTCTCATCCATAGCAAGGATTCATTATCAGTGGTTTTGAAACACAAGGAATAGGAGTATTCAATGCAATTAAATTTAAGCATATACTCATTATTAACTCTTTTCCTTCTAGAACAAATTTGTCATTTAAACTAATCATGCACTTTATGGTTAAAAAATAAATGTCAAAATCCTTTATCGCACAATATACTAATGCTAAGTAGATTAGTATACCATCCAAAAGTAAAATATCCTCAATGATAAAATTCTTTGAGTATCCAATTATACCTGAGCCCACAACTTTTCTTGGGGGTGTTATTTCCCAATGTGACCATACCTCCTAACCTAGTCTCCAGCATGATGGAATGCTTCATATCTCTAGACATGTGCCATGAGTATCCACTATCTAGGAACCACATACTCTAACTAGGACTTTTGTGAGAGCACTCCTATAAAGTAAATAAATGGATAGATTTTGAAACCCAAGTGCGTTTGGGTTCCACCTTGTGTTTTAATGAAGGACTTACATACATGTTATACTATTATGCATTTGATTTAGGCCTCCACACTAAATGTGTCCTATGATGTATTATGCAAGTGTGTGCTATGTGACCTAGCATTCAATAAGAATGATACCTAACCACTGGAAAAATATTTACTATTTTATGATAGAGGTTGTGCCTCTTCCTAGGGGTAGGAGATGCAAGCAGTAATGTTGGGTTATACCATTGTGTCGATATAGCTTGTTGTTTACTATGTTGAAGTGCTTATACTTTTGATTTTAGGAACTCATTTGCACTTTTAATGCTTGTAACTTTAATTTTTAATACACGCTCATTATAATCTTTTTAAGTTACAAAAGCTTCTAACTCTTTGTAAGAATCTTCTAACTCAAGATGCTTTGATTTCAAGGATTCAAGTGCATTAGTTAGGTCAACATGCTTATTATTTAATGTGTCAAACTCATCAAGTAAAGTCATGTAATTTTTATCTAGAGAAAAATGTTTGACTCTTAGGTTATCATGCTCTTTTATAAATTAGAAAAATCAGTGTTTGAGCTAGCATACATACAACTTCTTGAGCTTCATATATGAATCATGAATTTTTCAGATATAATAAAAATTAACATATGATAATTGACATACCTCATCTTGATCTGACTGATCAAGACTATCATTATCCATGAGACTTAAGTTTTTTACCTCCTCCTCTGCTTTCTATTCAAATGATTCTGAGGTGGTCATCCAGAAAAGCCTTATATGTCAATTGCTTCATCTTTTTAATCTTTTCCTTCTCTTCGCCCATCTCCTTGATTAGGAAGTTTTCAAATTAGTGCAGTCAGTTCTCAAGTGGCCTAGTTTCCTGCATTCAAAATAAATTGTGTTGCATGATTCTTTAAATTTTTTACTACTTTTACCTTTACTCCAATACTGATGTGTTTTGTTTTTTTTTTTAATTTGAATTGTCAGGTCATTCATGAAATACTATCATCCTCTTCAGCTACATACCAATCACTATTCGAGTCAATTTATTTCAAATCCACATTTTTCTCATTTTTCTTATTATCTGCATCAGATAATCTCTAACTCATGCTTTGCTCCTAGGCAATGAGTGAGCCAAGCAAGTTATCAAAAAAGTACACATTAAATCTTTAAATTCAAAAATTATAGTGACCTTAACATCATAAGAACTAAGTAGGAAATATAGAATTTTTTTAACCATTTTAGAATTGAAAAATTATCTACCTAATGCCTACTGGGATATCACTATGTGAGGAATAAAGTGTACATTTAAAAAATTCTCTTGCTAGCTTTCATGCAAAATAGTTCATAGTCATGTAATAAAATGTTCAACCAAGATTCTTTAAATTTTCTAGTACTCTCATATGTGATGCACATTCTATCCCATAATTTCTTCCCTATAGTACATGTAGACTCTCTTGTAATCCTCAGTTTTTGATGCATAAAAAAATAACTCAAGTATTTTGCATTTAATTGACCCAGCTCTCTATCCTCATTAATCCAATTAGTAAACAGGAAATCAGTTTTGACTCCTTAACTATACTTGATGGAAGTGAATAACAAGTTTGAATTATATGCCAAATTCTAAAATCAATAGATATAGAAATGTACACTTAGATTTTCAAAAAATAAAATGGAATATTTTCAAACAGAGGTGGACAAGCTATAGAATAACCCTTCACTATATTCCTATTTCTAAAATGCACCATAAGGTCTTTACTTGGGAATTTTAAAATTATAAATTTTAAGACCCACTCTGGTACAACTTGAAAGTTTGGGGGAGGTAATAAGAGCTCATTTAACTATTCCTAGGTGCACCAAGAGTGGAATTGATTTGGTTATCTTCAAAAATACTCAAAAAAAAAAATATTTTTATTTTTAACCAATATAACAATTTTTGAAAAATTCTAGTCAAGTGACTGACATAAGCTAAAGCAAATTAAAAACTTGATTTTCTTTTCAAAAGTTTTGTATCACAAATAAATAAATAAATAAATAAATAAATAAATAAATAAATAAATAAATATATATATATATATATATATATATATATATATATATATATATATATTCTTTTCTTTTTTAACACAAATTAAGTCTAACAAAGCAAGATTATTAATTCAACTATAGTTTTCAATGAAAGTTAAATTCATGCAAGAAATTAAAAAAGTAGAAATAAAGAAGCAGAAAAAAAAAAGAAATAACACACAAAAATTTCATGGTGGTTTTGTTAAGCTTAACCTATGTTCACTCCCTCAAGTTGTCCTCTCTAGGTATTGCAATAACAATATAGTGACTCTCTTTTAGCCTCCATAGACAGATGGAGACTCCCTTAATAATCACTTTCACTAAACCCAATATGGTGTAGAATGGAAAACTATGTTACCCTCATGGTGATGGTAACAAACCTTTAAAGTTTTTCTCACCCTCCTGATGATCATAGAGAACCTTTAATCCTTTTTTACCCTCTAGGTAAAGCAATAGAACCCACCCTTAACCTTGAAGCTTCTTCCCCAAGAGAAACACCAAGAACTCAATAAGGTCCCTAGTAGAAGAAAGGTGTAAGCTTGCTTGGAGAAACCATGTGAAAACCCATCTCACTGCTCGCTAACACACAACCTCATATTCTCCCTATCCAAGCCTAAAATCTCTCTAAAAAAACCACCCAAAGAGATCCTTCAACAACCAAAGGTTTTTTTTTTCTTGAGATAAGTTTGAATTGCTCATGTACAAGGCCTAAAAAAACCTAAGTTTTCAATTAAGTTGTCACTATTTGTATAATATGATATAGGTTTGTATAGTACAATTAGTTCAAAATATGGGTTCATCTAGTATGATGGAATAATTATTCAAACAAATTGTTTAATTGCTATGTGCTTATCATACAGTACGATAAGATGTTCATTTGATATGATTAGTTTAATTTCTTTCTATTCATATAGGACGATCACTGGGATGATTGGAATTCATCTCTATCAAACATCTTATATAATTTACATCGTACAATACATTTGGATCAAACATCAAAGGTTTATTTAGTATGATCAACATTATACTATATAATTAGTTAAAAAATCATGGTTTTGTCAAGTACGATATTCAAGTCGATTGAATTTCATCTCTATAAATCATACATTACAATCTATATCATAGAGTATGATTGGTCATATTTATTAAATTTTAATATGATTGACTAATTACGTGGATTAATTTATGTATGATTTCATGTATCATACAATACAAATAGAATCGTACCATATGATTAGTTTAAAAATTTATTTTCAAAATACTTAATTCTTATGTAGCTAGGATTTCCTTATAGAAATAAATCATATAATACAATCTACATCATACAATATGATTAATTCATAAGTATTAATTATAAAGTTAGTCATTAAAACTAATTTTTTGTATAGATGATCATATAGTACGGTCTAAATTATACAGTACGATAAGGTCTAAAAATTTTCAACTTACTTTTCTTACTCCCTTATTTGTATGTGCACGGTCGCCAATTTAGCATACATCTTTATATGACCAAACTTAAGGAATATAAAATAAAAGAAATTAAAAAATGTAGACTCTTATAAAAAATATCCTATTCTAGCCAAACTTGAGCCTTAATCATTCTTGAGTGATGTATAATTTCCCTAAAATATTAGTTTACACAGGAAAATAATATGTGATATATATGCTGAGAGAAATAAATTTTTAATAAATAATATTTGTTATCATCAAAATCAGAAACTAGGGATCCTAGATTTCAATAAACCATGTACTTGGACATACCACTATATATATATTGCATATTAAATATTGCTTTATATGCCCTGCACATGCCAATCACCTCCCTATTTTTTCACACCATTAGTTCCTTTCTCATCAATTGTTATGATCGTCGCTGAAGGGTACATCCTACAAAGGAGGAGCAGGAGTATATGAGGAAGGGGAATATTGACAGAGTCACCAACTCAAGTATTAACTCCTACACTTACACCATCAAGTGAACCTACATACCCGCCCCATTACTGTAAAACATTTATTAAGAGATTCGATCAATTGGAGACATGCCTTGATACTCACATTCAATAATATCAATAATAAGAATTATATAAGTTGGTTTGGTGAGGTGTTTGCATCCATTCATCGATACTTTTAACCACCTCCAGAACCAGCTAATTAGGGACCTTCCTATAAGTAGTGCGTTGTATCTTTCTAAATTGTTTGTATTTATCTCCTTGACAGTTACCGTGATTGTGTTATTATTTTTATTGGTGTTAGTTTATTAATCTCATTTTTGGTGATGTTAAAAGTGAGAGTAGGAAGTTGTTGGTATATTATTTATTTTATAATTTGGGTGTTTGTTTGTCCCTTGCTTTTAGTTTATTTTATGTGCATTTTAAATATATATATATATATATATATATATATATATAATTTTTTTAAAGTAATTCACTTAGTTAAGGTGAGATTATTAGGAAATTCAAAATAACTTATAATTTTAACCAACAAAATTTGCCATCATTAAGAAGGGAATTATTATTTCAATTCGGGATCCCAAGTATGTGATTTTGATAGTTACGAACATTATTTAGTTTGTATTCTCATGATATTATTATTGGAATTTTTTGTGCACACTAACATTTCAGGTACATCGTCTGCTGTATAAAAGTCTCATATGAAGACTAGGTAGAATAGGCTTGATATTTTTGCAAAGAATTGTTCTTCTACACTCCATTCAATGGAAGGAATGTTTGTTTTAACTCCATTAACTATATGCGATGGTATAGAAAAACCTATTTGGATCATATGCCAGATTGAAAAACCAATAGACCATAAAAAGGTTATGTCATTAGCTTCCACATTATAAGATCTGGATTTGCGTTTAAGTTGTGAATATGGATTAAACTTTCAAAAGAGATTTTTGATTTTTTTTTTTAAATGCTAGTTCACTACCCTCTTAGCATTCCTTGGGCATTTTAGGCAGGTCTAACAACTCACCTTTGAACATTTAATTTTATTTTAGGCTCCGTTGTTTTGATTTTTTAATTTAGTGCTGAAGAGTTGTCGACAATTCGGTGCTATTAGTTTGAACGTTGTAGGACTAGCACAACAATTGTGATTTTTTTCTTTCTTTCCAAGCATTTCCTCCAGAACATCAACTAAAAATAAAATTTTTACCTATGAATAAGATAATAAAATACTCTAAAATTTATATTTAATAATTTTCCTTACTTAAACTCTTGCTTTTCTTCAAATAATGTTGTAATCAACTATTGATTAACCTAGTAACCCTTAAAATTAACAATTTAAGATTATCAAAATGTAAGAAAATACTTTATCATTTAGCTTTAATTTAGAATGATTAAAGTTATGCAATTTTATTTTTTATTGATCACAAGTAATTATCCTAATCAATCATCGTTATTATTAAATGTGTAAGTGTAATTATGACTACTAATTTTTAGATATTAATAATATGTCAAGAAATTATTTGTGCTTTTAGTTAAATTTGAAATTCATTAGTCATCTGTCTTATATATTAGTTTAATTACATTTTCCAATTTGATTTAAATATTAAGATACTTTTGAGAAGTAAGCATTATCAAATACCAATTTTTTAAGTACTCATCTTCTTTTTCTTTTTCTTGTTTTCTTTTGATTTTCATATTTTTTCATATTTTTCATCTTTTGTACATTAATAATGATTTTGAACATCTGATTGCTCTTTTCCTTCTAGTAACCCTAAATTGAATTAATGCAAAGATATTGGTAAGATCACTAATTCCATATTTAAGTTTATAATAATTTTCATAATTTAATCTATATGCATCCTTTCTCTACACTCAATTAGTTAATATTTTAATCATTAATCTGTGCTTATATGCATAAGTTTTATGTTCAAAGTAAGACATTAACATAGATGATTTTCATTAGTTAATTATAATGAATTTTAAATTTACAATTATGGTTTTTTATTCATCCAAATCATTACCTAAATTATAGTATTATTCTTAATTTTAAATAATTTTTCATTTATATTTTTATTAAGACTAAATAAGCAATCAAAGTGCAAGCACTATGTAGAGGACATTTTTAGCAGTTAAGCAATTATGGGGATTTTATGAAATGTAAATTGAACTATCACAATAATAACATAAACAAATCATTATATATGTAAATCACACTTATAATAAATAGAACATAAACAAATACTGAAAATAGACTAAAAATGCTCCTTCAATCAATTTAAACACATAGTCTATGACGATCAAAATGTATTGGAATCCATAAATTGTAATCTAGAAAAATTAAGCAACTCAATTTGAAAAATATAAGTTGAAGACATTTTATTTCTTCTAGAAATATTGCCTATTGTTTTACATTGATCACATTTCTTGACATTTTTATTAACATTTTAAAATACTATTGGCCAATAAAATCTCAATTGCAGTATCTTAGAAATAATCCTAAAACTTCCAAAATATCCTCCATAATATTAGTCATGACACTATCTAATTATTAATTCTACTTCATCCTTAGAGATATATTTCCTAATGATTTAGTCATTACAAGTTTTTAATAGATATGGCTCATCCCAAAAATAGTATTTAGCATCATGTAAAATTTTCTTTTCTAAATGAAAAATAAATAAAAAAGAAGAACACCACTAATAATAAATTTGACAATATCAATTACCAAGGCAGTCTACTCAAATGTAAAGCAAATTGTTATTCATCAAGAAAAAAAAAACTGTTTATATGAGTTTTAGTAAATGCATGTTCTCTTGGTGGTTTTCATATTTCCTATTTATGTTTTGCAGATGATTTAATTTTTTTTTTACTAATACTTCTCTTAATAGCATGTTCTCCTAATTACCAAATTTTTTTTACCAATACTTCTCTTAATAGCTTCCCACCACTTGTTAATTTAATAAAGGTAATTTCAAAGTTTGGAATCATCTTTGCAAAGTTAAGTGGGCTGTTGAGCCATCTATTTGTTGGGGTCTAGGTGATGGTAATAATTTTTTTTGGGAGGATCGTTGGTTGGGTGGCCATTCTATTGATTCTATTATTAATTCTTCCTCCAATGCTTTTATGAAAGTTAATTATTTTTCCACTGATAATGGTTGGGATGAGGTGAAGCTTTCTAATGAGTTACTTAATTTTATTACACAATAAATTTTACATATCCCTTTAAACATCAATGGTATGGATGTTCAGCTTTGTGCTTTTTTTGAAGATGGTTCTTTAAGATTAAAAGAAGTCTGGCATTCCTTTAGAGCTAAGAAAGAGGTTTCTAAGGTTTGCAAGATGATTTGGCATAAAAGTATTCCTTCTATGATTTCTATCTTTGTTTGGTGTAATTTTCATAACTTTATTCCTATGGATGACAATTTGATTAAACATGGTTTTATCCTTCCCTCTAAATGCCAATGTTGCTATCATATAGATAATATGCATCATGTCTTTATCTCTGGTCCTTGTGAGGTTAAGGCTTGGATTTATTTTGAGGATTTATTTCACATAAACTATTATAAAACTAACATTTCCATTAAATCCTTACTTAATTGTTAGTTTGTTAATACTAAAGGTCATATCAGGAATGTTATCCCCTCTCTTATCCTTTGGTTTTTATGGTTCAAGGGGAATAATTTTCGCTTTAATGGTGTCGGTATGAATCATAATAGAATTATTCAAATGTTAAAGATAAGATTAGGGATCTTTTCTCAACTAAATTTCTCTTGTTGATGAATTTCAAAACTCATCTTGTTAATGAGGCTGCCTTTGGGATTAAGCTGGAAGTGCTGGTTAGTCTGAAGCCCCCACAGGAGTGTTTCTTAAATGAAACCTCCTAGCAATTTCTTTAAGGTTAATGTGGAGGCTATTAATACTATGCATATGATGGCCTGTGTTGGAATCATCAGGGATTCTAATGGTAACTAAATTGTGAGTTTTGCTGGCCCTTGTTTGAATTGGGATGTTAATATTGCTATCATGTTTACAATCAACAATGGTTTAAAGTTCTGCTTTCTATTGATTGCAATAATATTATTGTGGAGGTTTCTGCTTCTTATTTATATGAGTCTATTAATTTTAGGAATGACAACATGGAAAAATAGCATTAATATAAAATAGTGAGGATATACCCCTTTCTTAAAATTAATAGACTCATATATTAATGCTATTTTTTCTATTATTTTGCCTATTATCTCCTGGTGTAAGTTCCAAATCTAAGAGAATAAAATCAACATGGGAGATTAACTTGTCTTCCTAAATAAGAACATTCTCTATCACCCCCTTTGGATAAGTAAAAGATCTATCCACAAAATGAAAGCTGATAGTGGTGGGTTGAACCTCTCCAACATATAATCTCTTAAAAATTGATAAAGGCATCCGATTAATGATAGATTCTAAGTCATTAAAGTAATTCCATAGAATTATCACATATAGTCATAGGAATAGTAAAACTATTAGGATCCTTCAACATTTTAGGAAGCTTCTTTTGAATAATAACACCACACTCCTCGATTAAAACTATAAGTTTAAATTCTCGAAGCTTCCTTTTCTTATTAAAAAAATCCTTCATGAACTTAGCATAAGTGGACTTTTGTTCTAAAGCATTAGAGATGGGTATCTTAATGGTTAAGTTCATGAATACTTTTAAGAACCTAGATAATTATTTATCAAAATTTCTTTTAAATAAACACTACAAACTTCCTAATTGATCTCTTAGTTTCATTCACTAGTTCAGGTTGTTGGGTGAGGGGTTTAGCTACTAAAGGCTCATCTATACCACTATTCTTTTGAGTTTAATTTTTATCTTTATAAGGATCTCTCAAATTATTCCCACTTCTAAGCTGAATAGTATTAAAATGCTCTTCCAATTTGTTATCTTCCAAGGTAGACTAGTCTTGATATGATTTATTATTGATCAAACTTGTAAGCTACCCTATTTAGTTTTTTATTTTTCTAAGGATGATAGCTTAATTTTATAGTTTAGTTCCTAACTAAATTACCACCTCTTCCAAGGGAGTTTTTCTATCACCAAATGAGTTATTTTGGCTAAAAAAAGAGGGACAACGCTATAGCAAAATGAAGTTGGGTGGCATAATGCTATATTATTTAAAGATTATTAGAGGTTTCTTAAGATTATTACAATTTTCCCCTTTGATTGATTGACTTGCATTCTATTGATTATTGCCACCAATATTATGTTTAGATCAACTAAAATTAAGGTGGTTCCTGTAACCAAGATTTTAAGTATTGGAATATGGATTATTTTATCTTTCAATCAAATTAATATTCTCACTAGAAATAAATCATTCTTTTCCAATTACAAAGGTAATCCTGATCCAGAACTAACTTTAAAGCATCCAACTTTTTAGATATAAAAGCTATACGAGCAGTCAGAATAGATAGTGCACTTGCATATTAATTGAAGATTTTTCTTTCTTTTGCAATTTTTATAATAAAAAAAAGAACACTAGATACAAGTAGGATTAAATATGTAACTATTTCAATAACATAGCTCAACTGGAAATATGCACATTACTTCCCCAATAATGGTGAAAAAAAACCTAACGAGGTGCAACGAGTGTGAGCACATATGGTGTTATGAATGCATGTACATGATATACTTTGAGTTGAACCATGCTTATATTTTCTTTGATATAAATCACCCACTAAATATGCAAGAGTACATGTTGATCATGTAATAAAGTGATATGAGAGACTATCAATCCCTTGTGGAAGTGTTCTACTAACATGAAAGGAAAGTAGTATTGCCTACTATAGTTATAATGCTTATCTTACTGAACAAAACATATAGGGTTTGGTTGTCACTATAGAGAATAAAAAAAGAAAAGATAATATAACTGGTGATAATAGGTTTTTGACTAATGAATTTAAATTAACCAAGTTTTCATAATAAGATTCTCTTTTATTGTTGTGGATCGAACCATATGCATCCCTAAATCTCTATTGAATTTATAGAGATGTAAAAGGATGTTTATGTCCTTTCTATAGTGATTGTATCTCCATAGAACACGGAAAGTTAAACATCCTATATCTAGGCATACACATATTCTATTTTAATAATCCTATTTATTCCAATATTCTTCCATCAAGGTAATATATTACACTAGTTTTTAAGTACTTACATGGACATTATATTTATTAAATTAAGGTTGAGAGATACTGAAAACATCCATTAATTATTAAAAAAAATAGTCTATATTCGTACAAACATTTTATTCACATTATTAGCTCAAAACTATGGAATTAGCTAGACATGGAATGCAAAGAAAATAATTCAAATTTTATTGTTTGCATAAAAGTAAAAATACACTAGAAAAAGTTATTTCAAATATCACCCAAATAGTAAAAATACACTCTTCACACTCCTTTCTCCTCAAAATGTCTGATTTCTTACAATAAGATTGGTTATCAATTCCAAAATATATTATCCTTCTCACATGTCACCTCCCTTAAACTGTAATCTATGGGGACAATGTAATCTAGACTCAATTAGATAGAAAATATGATAGACTTTGATAGACATAATTGAATTTTTTTATATTAAGTACATAAATGTACTTAGGGGCAATGGCACTTGACATTGTGGTGCTGTGACATTATAGAATGAACTAACAACTCGATGTTATTGGGCTTGCTTTACTACAATATTGTGTTAACTCAGTGTGTCTATTGACTGTACTAGTGTGACCCTTAGTTAATTACAATCACTAAGGAGCACCCGTTCTAAAGCTGCTACAGAAAATTTATCTATGAATGATTAAGTTCCTTATTTAGAATGTTAAGGGCTTTGGGTGTCCTTCTTCTAGGACTAGGGTTAAGAATTTTACCATATCCATAATATCTCTTTTTTTAAGTCATATTAAAAGCTTTAATATCTTATGCTAGATTGTTGGCTACTAATCAATTTTTTAGCTTTCATAAAAGTTTTTCTAATACTTCTAATAAGATTTGGGTGCTTTGGAAAAATCTTGTTGTCATTGATGTCATTAGAAACTTTACTCAAGTTATGCATTGCCATATTGAGGTATTATAATTTAAGTTATTTTCTTCTTTTGTTTATGCTTCCTCCTCTCGGATTGTTAGAAGGTCCCTCTGGGAGAAACTATCTATTTTCATTCCATGGTTTCTTTACCTTATCTTGTTGGTGGTAATTTTAATACTATTTCTTCCCCCTCTGAAAGGATTGGTGGTGCTACATTGTCTATTAATCTATGAAGGATTTTAATAACATGAATTTGGACTGTAATTTACTGGACATTATTTTCTCTGATAATAGTTTCACTTGGAATCATAGTAATTTATGGCAACAGTTGGATCATGTGCTTTTTAATAATCTTTGAATTAATAATTTCATTAGTACCCATGTAGAGCACCTTTATAGAACCCTTTTTGATCATTTACTCTTCTGATTGGTAACAACATGACTCAAACCTCTACTCTTTCTAGCATTAGATTTCAAAACATGTGGCTCTTATATAGCTCTTTTTAACAATGGTTCATGAGAATTGGCAAGCTCCTTTACACCCTGACAATTCTATTCAAGGCATGAATAAACTTTTGATGAAACATAAAAGGCTTTAGTGGAATAAGCTTATCTTTAAAAATGTTTTCACTAATATTTTGGATGTTGAAGATTTGGTTACTTTGAGGGACATCAACTCTCAGAATAATCCTAATGATCATAACTTTAACCTCCTTAATGATGCTAAAATTGCCCTGTTCAATTTTCAAGCTCAAGAGGAGGTTTATTGGAAAATAATAAGCTTCTTTTAAACATATTATTGATGGTGATAATAATACTACGTACTTCCATGAATTATTCAATAAGAGAAGAACTAAGAATTACATTCATAAGATCTGTTTACCAGATGTTTCTTATTTATACGATGGTGAGGATATTGCCAATTCTACTATGGATCACATTAACAAATTTTTAACAAAGAATTTTAAGTTAACCCCATTGATTTTCCTCATCTTATAGCTTATCTTTTAAGGGATTAGGACAATATTGTCCTTATTCAACCCCCTACCTGCAAGTCGATCACTAATATTATCCTTTCTATGTATTTTTATTATGTAGCCGGCTGTTATGGTTTCACTACTAATTTTTTTCAAAAGGCTTAGAATTTTATTGGTGATTATTTTTTATGTTATCCTCTAATTATTTGATGTTGATCACCTTCCCAAAATTTTTAGGTCTACTTTAACTATTCTCATCCCTAAAACTAATGTTATCACTTCTTGGGATGATATCAGGCCCATAAGTCTCTGCACTTTCTTTAACAAGCCCATTTCAAAAAATTTTATAGAGCATTTACTCCTTTGTTTCCCCATCTTATATCTCCTTATCAAACTAGATTTTTAAGGGGCGATCTATCTAATATAATATCTTACTTCCCTAGGAGTTGATTCATTATCTTGATGCCATGGTTAGAGGAGGGAACATTATTTTAAAATTGGATGATGTTAAAACTTACGATAACATTAACTGGAGTTTTCTTTATAATATCATTTTGTTATTTTTTTAAACTTGGATTTTACTAAGCTCATTCAAAATTGCATTGAAGGTTGATATTTTTTGGTGATTGTCAATGGTAAAAGTAATGGGTCTTTTAAATCCTCTCGGGGGTTTAGACAAGGTGATCCTAATTCTCCTGCTCTTCCTTTTATATGCAGAGTTTTGATCTCTTAAAGAATTATCATAATTTTACCAATAGGACTCTCAATAGCTTTTCTATATATCATTTAAGTTTTGCTAATGTCATCATTTTTTTTACTAATGGTTCTCAAAATATGTTGCGTATTCTTATGAGATTTTTCCATAACTTTGAAAATATCAATGGTTGTTTCCTTAATAATAATAAGAGCTATTTTTTGCTTCTAAAAATTCCTCTCAAGATTAGATCAATAATATTGTTGTTGTTACTGATTTTTGGCATAATTATGTTCCTACTAATTATCTGTGGGTTCCTTCTTACAAAGGTAAGAAGAGGTTTTTTCATTTTAATGATCAGTCATCCTCTGTAAAAAATTTGTTAACATCTTGGTAATTCAATATGTTAATTTATGGAGGAAGGCTCACTCTGATCAAAAGTGTTTTGTGACCCCTCCCTATTTACATTATGCAAACCATCTAACCTACTTGTGTTATTTGTAACCATTTGGAAATACTTTTTAGAAAGTTTTTTAAGAGTACCTTTACTTATTTTAAAATTCTCTGTTCATCTTGGATTAATAGCTTTTGGGTGCTTGAGGAAGGTGGTTTGGATTGTATGCAGATGACTGATTAATCTTATGATTTTTCCAATAAGCTTTGGTTTTAATTCCATTCTAAATATAGTTTGTGGGCTAAGTTTCTGACTACTTAATACTATATTAACAAACATCATACTATTTATTTTTTTAAGTAGGGTGACTCGAAGGTTTGGAACCAACTATGCAATGTTAGATAGGTGGCTAAAAATTTAATTCAATGCTGTTTAGGTTAGGGAAACATTATCTTTTGGCAAGATCTTTGGTTAATTTCCTTTTCTATTAATTTCTTGCTAACTCAACCCCAACTCTACTTCTACTTTTAAAGTTAGCTCTTTAAGTTTTGAGAACTCATGGGATTATAATAAATTGGCTAAGGTGATCCAAGAATGTGTCATTAGTGTTATTATGCATTTCCCTCTTAATTTTGAATATGATGATTACTTATTATTTAAACTCTTTAATGCTGACAATTTTAGCTTGAAAGAGGCTTATAACTTTTCTTGTACTAAAAAATTAGATTCTTTGGTGTTTTTTTATATTATTTCATAAAAGTATCATAACTTTCATTACTATTTTTATATATACAATTATGCATATGTATATTTCCACTGATGAAAATCTCATGTCTAGAGGCTTTATTTAATGTTCTAAATGTCAATATTGCTATTATGTTGAAATTATACACCATGTTTTTATTTTTGGTCTTATTGCTACCAAAGTGTGGATTTATTTTGATAATCTCTTTGGTTCTAATCTCAATGGATCCTCTAGCATTATTGATATGCTTAAGCTCTGGTTTACCTATTTGAGAGGTCACATTAAGAACGTTATCCCTGTGCTTATTCTTTGGTTGTGATGGCTTGGTCATCATGACTCTATTTTTAATAATGTGTGTATGAACCATTGTCATATTATCACTAAAATTAAAGATAAAGTAGTCATGCTTTTTTGTGTTAATCTTTTGGTCATTAATTTTTTTTCAATTTATTCTACTATGACTCAAAACTTAGGACTTTTATTGGATGTTAGTAAGACTTTTAATGATCCTAAGTTAGTATTGCAATCTAGGATCCATAGTCTCTAATTTTGATAATAAAAAATATTATTGATTAAATTGATATCTTTTTAATTGAATATTTTAGATATTTATTTTATCTATATACACAACATTATATGTAAAACATATAATGCTCAAGGCTACTAAAAACTCAATACTGGGTAAAATAGGAATGTCAAGTAAACCAAGTCTGTTGCTTTATTTTCTTTATTTTTTATTTCTTGAGTCTGGCCATATAAGAGTGTATGCAATAGGGTGACCATGCAAAGACATGGGGAGTGAGAAAAAATTCAAAGTTAAAATTTTTTGTACTAATAATACTATACAACTTATAATCATATTGTATGATAATTTATAGAAAGAATGATCTTAATGACTAATTAAATAATTCAATTTTATGAACTAATCATATGGTATGATCTAGATCATACAGTACAATTTGTTAATATCTAAAAACCCTAGCCGCTAGATAAAATATGTAAGATATTCAAAATTTGATTTTTGAACTAATCATATTATATGATATGATTCATACTATTTAAAAATTTGGATTGTACTGTACAATGTGTTCAAAATGTGGAATAGTTTGTTAGAATAATAACTTACATCATACTGGATGGGCCTAGTTTTTGAACATATCATGTTGTATGAATTCCAATCGTATTGTATGAACATTGACGATGAATATGAATTTTTAGGGTTTCTTGAAGCCAAATACTTAAGTAATATTTTTATAATCTCTTTGAAACACGAGAGGATTTTGTAACTTCTAAAGGTATTCTTGACTTCTAAAGGAGCTCAAAGAGAGGAAATTTTGAAAGAGATCCAAGGTTTGAGATGAAGGCGAAGGTGAGGTTGAGCGTGAGGAAGGAGTGTGAGGGGATCACACAGTTACTCAAGGCTAGCTATACCCTTTCTTCTCCTATGGCCTTGGTGAGATCTTAAAAGCCCTCATCGAAAAGAGGCTACTAAGTAAAGTCCGCAAGATACTCCCTAGAGAGAGAAGACTATGATGAAGTATTGAACTTTTCTAGAAAGAGAAAGTTAGAGAGTGAAGCTCCCGAAATTTGAATTATTTTTTCAAAATTTATCTTAATCTTTACATTGGTGGGTTTTCTGCTGGACATGGAGGATTAGACGCCTGCCATATTTGATGGCTATAATTCATCGCCTGCCACTCGTGGCATTTTGGTTCAGTCATCCTGTCTCAGCCTATGATTTGTCTGAAGTTCATTTGCTCTAATGCTCTTCTGGTTATTAGAGAACCAATTTGTATTCAAGTTCAATCCTCAACTCTGATTATAGGAAAACGAAAGCACATTATAAAAGAGTTTAAGGCGAATACTCCTCATGGTGTTCCTAGAATTAATAATGTTAAATCATCTTCCTCTGACATTATGTTATTCGTTAATAGGTTTGGTAATGCTAAAGTAATTTCCATTTCTGAAGGTACTCAGTCTGTTCAAAGGAAAAGTGTTGATCCATCAACTATTTGTGATATTTCTTTAAAGAATTGGCAAGGTCCTATTTTAAAAGAGGGAACTCATGTTGCGGATCTATGATTTTGATGATAGCAAACATTCCTTATTTCTTTACGATTGCCTTATGTGCTAACGTTTCAGGTCCACACGATCAGACTGCAATCTGGAACCAGCTCAAGATTGGGTAGACTAGGTCTGTGTTAGTTTGTAATCTTTTTCCTTTCTTGAGTCTGTTGTATTTGGTGTGATATCTGATGATTTGTAACTTGGAAGATTTTTTGTTGTGCCCTAAAAGATTACTATTTTTGGTAAAATCGTCCGGGATGATATTTATATCGTCCTAGATGATCTGACAAAAGTAGAAATCCTAGTTAGGGCATTCTCATTAAAGCAGCCGTCTTTTTGGAAAACACATCGTCCTGGATGATTTTGTATCGGCCAGGATGATCGGCTCAATTCAATAATAATCTGCCACCATATCTACTTAGGAAAATCTTATTTTTGGACATCGTCCCGGTGGATCGTCCTGGACTATAAAATATCATCCCGGATGATCCAGAGCAATTTTTCCAAAATTTCTCACGCAGTTTTGGAAAGCAATTAATGTGGATTTCGTCCGGGCTGATCGCAAGATCATCCGGGACGATTAGACATCGTCCAGCTTCATTTTAGGGCAATATTCAGGACGATTTTCCTCATATTTGAACTAATCGGCCAGGACGATTTGGCTATCGTCCGGGACGATAATGGCGGCAACTTGCATTAATGAGCTTGTTTTTAGCTCTTCTATTTAAGCTATGACATGACACTTTGTAAGTGTCTTTGGCAGCCATTGTAGCTTCGTTCTTGTGGGGTAAACTTGAAGAGAGAGCTTGAAAGGGAGAGAGGAAAGGGTGGAGTTTGAGAGAGGGAGAAGATCCTGTGAGGGGGGACTCAAGGGAGTGTGGAGGGGGTTCCACACAGTTGCTCCGGCGAACTCGCACCTTAGTACCATCGGATTCAAGGCTTGTCTCGAGGTAAGTTCACCAAAGAAGAAGTCTCTTTGGTGTCAAAGGACCCGGCAACTCCGCCGCACCGGGAGAGGTGGAAGTGATTTTGTAAGAGCTTCTCCGCCTAGCTGTGGGGGCTAAAGGAGAGACACTTGTGTTAGTGCAATACTTGGAGGGTGCCTCCAAGGAGTGGACGTAGGTCAAGGTTTGACCGAACCACTATAAATCCGGTGAGTTCTTTCTTTATTACTTTCGCACTTTTAATTTCCACATCGTTGTTTTTCTATGTGGTGATATTGGTTTTAGTTTTATCTTTGGTTTTAAAGTTTTCCAATTCACCTCTCTCTTTTAAATTAGCTTGGGCCAGTTCTATAGGGCTTAACATCCCCATCAATCTTTCAACTCAATTTGCTGTTAAAGAGATGATTAAGCAGCATCCTGGAAATCCTTGGTCAAAGCATCCCTATATCAAAGTTAACATATTGGATAATGAATCCTTCCTGTCGATGAATGGTTATGCAGTTAAGCTATTTGAACTTAATGTTAAAGCCAATTCGAAGAAGCTTCAATTCTCTATTGTCATGAATGTATTTGGTAGATTTATACTTATAAAGGTGATAACATATGAGTTGAGACATCAATGGTCTTAATTTTGGAAGTTGGTTTGTGAATGGCCATTTTATTGGACTTGATAAATGGAACCCTAATTTAATTCTAGAATATCTTAAGGGACTATCCTCTCCGATCTAGATTAGGATGCCCAATCTTCCACTTTATTGTTGGGATGAAATCAATGTGTTGATAATATCTTCTTTGATTGATAAACCCCTTTTGATCGATGATGACATCTTGCAATGGGGAAGGAGGGAGTTTTCTAGAGTCTGCATCCGAGTCGAGCTTGACAATAAACTTCCATTGGGTGTTTGGGTGGATGGGGTAAAAGGAAGATTTTTCCAAAAAGGCGGAGTATGAAAAAATCTCATCCTTTTGCTTCAATTATGGAAGGATTGGATACTTGATTGATTCTTGCAGTTTGATTGTGAAGGAAGGAGATATTGTGGGTATAAGAAAGTATCCTGTACAAGGTAAAGATATTGATGGAGCTCTAGCTAATGGTACCCGGGAGGTTCTACTTATGAGCCTTGGTTATTGGTTAACAACAAAAAATAGGATAAGAAATGTGGGTTACTTGAAGAAAGATTTTGTACAAAAATCTGGAAGTGTATTTAAAGCTCGGGTTAAGAAAGTTGTGCCTGTTGAGATGGACAAAACTCTTACTGCTATGGCAATGTAAATGCCTATGAGTGGGAAAGAGGTTCAAGATGAATCTAATCAGTTCTATAAGAACATCAATCCTGTAATTGAAGCTATTTTAAATGCTCAGGTGAATGAATCTCTATCTTATGGAATGGATAAATCTAAAATTACTGAGGAGGTGATTTTGCCTTTTATTGGGATAGAAATTAAAGATGTAGCTAATCTGATCCTTAAGAAAAGTAGTGAGGAATTAAAGAATTCTGACAAGGATTCTGCTCAGGACGTTCCAATGATGCCTGGTATACAACTTTGCTCTTTTCCTAAATCAAATTTTTTTGGAGATAACCATTTTAAAATACTAAATATAATTTGGGGGGAGGAGATTAATTTAAACAGAGCTGGTGAGTCTGTTAGAATGGATGTGGAAGAAGACAAATTGGTGGATTCTGAGGATCCTGTTAATTATTCAAAGAAGGATGCTTTGGCTATTTTCAGCAAAGATGATTCCATGGATACCAAGAGTGATGGCCATGTTTTCTTGGGTAATGTTGTGTCAGCTGTGCACAAACCTAATCTTCTTAAGGAACTTAGGTCTCTTGGGCATTTGAATTCATCTTTTAGGCAAAGCAAGGTGAATTTGATTAAAAAGAGGAGTAGCGGTCCTTCCTCCTTCATGATAAAATGAGTTCCTTAGCCTTGAAATTGTATGGGGGCTAATAAGATGGATGCCTCATTGTATTTGAAAGAATTTGTTAAAGAGTGGGATGCTCTTTTTGTTGGTATTGTTGAAACTAAGATTTGATCCATTACTAAAGATGATTTTTATAAAATCATGGGAGTAGGTTGGATTTTTCTTCTTTTCCTGTCTAATGAGATGTCTGGAGGAATGTTGTTGTTATGGAGGTCTGATTTGGCTCTTTTACTTAGTTGGAAACATCTGCTAAATGTGTTGTTGGAGAGCTAAAGATTTTTAATAATGGATTATGGGTGGTCTCTACTATATATGGTAGCATAGATTTGTATGGTAAAAGGATGTTGTGGGATTGTTTAGAGCTGCACTCGAGGTCTGAGGTGCCTTCTATGGTTGGGGGAGATTTTAACTGCATCCTTTCTCAAGATGATAAAATGGGAGGAAAGAAGTTCTGTTTTTACCAAGGACTTTTTAGGATGAAAGATTTTATGAACAAAAGTGATTTACATGATGTGGGGATTATTAGACCAAAGTATACCTGGTGCAATAATAAGAATGGTAGTGCTCGTATTCATGAAAGAATTGATAGATGTTTGTTGAATTACAAGGCACTGGAATTGATCCATTAGGCTTTAGTTAGGAATTTGGCTAGGGTCGCTTTTGACAATTGTCCCATTGTATTGAAAAATTTCAACTCTACCGATTGTAGCAGCAGACTTTAGAGATTTGAAGATGTATGGTTGTCCTATCCGGCTGTAGCTTCGGTGGTGAGTAGATCATGGAATAAACCGATTATTGGTGATGCTATGGAAATTTGAAATAAGAAAAATTTAAGGGTTCTGAAAGCCTTGTACTTTGCGGCAAATTAAAGCATCAAAAATTGAAGATCTTCAGTTGGAGGAATCGATGGGTCAGAATGTTTTAGTGGATAAACTTCTTCTACTCAAGTCTAAAATAAATGAATTCAACTGCACTCTTGCTCGATTGAGTACCTAGTGGAGGCAAAGGGCAAAGGTAAAATGGTTAGGTAAAGGTGACACAAATTCAAGTTTTTTTCAAGCATGTGCTAATGGACGTAGGAATGGTAATCATATCAAGCAAGTGAAGGATAATATGGGTTGCTGTTGGAGGATCCCGAGGTTATCAAGGAGATCTTTTTTAAATTCTTTAGCAACAAGTGGAGGCCTAGAGAATATAGTTTAAAAGGCTGGCCATCTAATCCGAATTCATTAAGTTAAGGGGATTGTGATATCCTTAATGCTGATTTCTTGTTAGAAGAAGTGGAGGTTATGGTTAATGATCTTGGAAAAAATATTTCTCCTAGTGTTGATGGTATCTCTTACTCATTCATCAAAGCGTATTGGAAGATGACTGGTACAGATGTTTGGAATTATATTAATCTCTTCTTATCTTCGGGTAAGATGTGCTCTAAATGGAAGGATACTACGATATTTTTTATTCCTAAAATCAGCATTCCTCTAGTTCCTTCCAACATTCGTCCTATTAGCCTATGCTTTCCATTTATAAAATTGTTGCCAAAGTTCTTTTAAATAGAATATTGAAGGTTATTCATTATTTTTTTCTGATGTTCAAGTGGCTTTTATTAAAGGGAGGACTTTATCGAATCATGTTCTTCTTTCCCAAGAACTATTTCATAAATTTAGATTTTCTAAATCTAAAAAGGTTTGGTTGCAATTAAAGTGGACATGGAACAAACATATGATAGTATGGCCTGAGATACTCTTATGCTAGTTTTGGATTAATTTGGATTCCTAAAGAAATTTTCTAACCACTTTATGGAATGTGTGGTTGACCCTGTGTTTTAGTTCAAGTTAATGGGGTTGGTTCTAAGTGGATTGAGGCTAAAAGTAGTTTTAGACAAGGATTTCCACTACCGCCTTATTTGTTCATCTTATGTTCTTAACTTCGAACTAACGATTTTTAAATCAAGGGAAGTAAATTAGGTTTAAAAGTTGTACCTTTGACTCCTAAATTTTATGATTTACTATTTGCTGATGATATTCTAATGTTCTTGGAAGCCAAAGTTGGATATTTGAAGAAAATTAAGAAAATTATTACAGATTACTATCGTTGGACGAGAGAGCAGGTGAACATTCATAAGGCGTCTATTCTATTTGGCCATTCTATGGAAAGTTAGAAGAAGAGCTATTTCTAAGATTATGGGATTTAATGATGTTAAAGAGATGCATTACATGGTTATTAAAATTATTTTGAGAAGACTGATTGCATTAGACTTCTTTAATCTTTTGGAGAACTTTGCTTTAAAATTGGATGTGTGGGGTAATAAGATCAACTCCCTAGCTAGGGGATTGGTGCTTTTTAAATCGGTGATCCTCTTAATTACATTGTTTTATTCCACCCATTCTCTAGTTCCTTTGAGTATTTCGAGAAATTTTGATAAGATGTGTAGGGAGTTCTTATGGAACAAAAAAGATGGAGGTCATGGTTTACATTTTGTTGCTTGGGAGGAAATTTGTAAACCGGTGTATGCTAGAGGCTGTGGTATTCACTCAACCATTTATTCTGTGCAACCTTTGAGAGCAAAGTTTGCTAGTAATTTTCTTAACCATCTAGATTATATTCTTAATAAATCCTTATATGCAAAGTATGGAATAGGCGTTTGGCGTGATGTGCCTAGGGCTAATGCTTCTTTGAGTTTGAAGATATTACTAAGTGGAGTGAATGCTATTAGACCAATTGTGAGGTAGAGAATTGCTTCTGGTTCTTCTGTTAACATTTTAAGTGATATTTGGGCACTGGATAGAAGTTTTGATAGATGGCCTACCTTTATTCTTATGGAGGAAACAAACTTTCATCCTTTGGTGAATTTTGTTTCTGATGGATCTTGGAATCAGGTGGAGCTGTCTAAGTTCTTTGGAAAGGCTCTGATTGAAGTCATTCCTCATATCAAGATTTGCTTAATGATTTTAAATGATGATCTAAAACTATTAAATAACTTCTCTCGTAAATAAGTTTCTTCTTTGGCCTTTTGTTTGAATGTAGATGATTCAGTTTCGATACAGAGTTAGAAATGGTTGAAGAATTTAAAACTTCACCCTTAAATTGACTACTTCTGGTGGAATCGCTTGAAGAATGCAATTCGTACTACAAACTTCTTACTGTATAGGAGATTGTTAAATAACAACCTTTGTCAGAGAGGGTGTGAGTCAATAAAAGAAGTTGAGCATGTTGTAGTCAAATGCTTTAAGTTAATTCAAGCTATTACCTTGGAGAATAAATGGGGCATTCTTATTCAAATTTTTTCATCATTGCAGGATTGTTTGGATAATCTGAGAAGGTTAGCAAAAGTGAATCCTCCTATTACTAATTTATATTGCTCTTTGCTTTTTATTCATGGAAGACTAGAAATAAACTTATACATGATGGCCATGAGCTTGGGTTGGGCTTCATTGTGTTGAAACTTGTTCAATATGAATTAGGTTATCAGACCTAAGCTTATGATGAATGAAATTCTTAAAATCAAAAAGAGAAAAGCCAACCCAGCTATACTATCTTGCGATAGTGGGGTTAGAGTGAAGAGGGACCATCAAAAGATTTCTAAGAACATAAAACCAGCAACTAGTAAACCAGCGGCTAACCAAGAGGGGGTGTGGATTGGTAATTAATAAATTTTCCCTCTTTTTGAATTTTAAACTGAGAATAACTTTAGTGAATGTTGTAGAAAAGGTTTTTCAACCACAAATTAAAAGTTAAAAAAAAAATAGCGGAAAATAAAAAGACACAAGATTTATAGTGGTTCAATTAAACACGACCTACATCCACTCTCCGGAGGTACCCTTTGAATATTTCACTAAAACCACTAGTGACTCTCCTTTTGCACCCACAGCAAGATGGAGAAGCCTTTACAAAACTCTCTTCCACCACTAGCCGGTGCGGCAGAGAACCATCCTCTTTTTACATTCTTCAAGTGTTGGTAGAGAACTGTTTGTCCTTTCACACTCTCCCAATATAGGCAGAGAATCCATCGTCCTTTCACACTCTCCCAGTGTAGGCAGAGAACCCTTCGGCTGTTCACACTCTCCAAGTGTAGGCAGAGAACCCTTCGTCTATTCACACTCTTCAAGTGTCGGCAGAGAATCGGATCTCCTTGATAGATCTTCTCACAAGAAATCTAGAAGGATAAGAGAAAAGAGTGAAGTAATCACAAATAATAAGTGGAGATTCTTACCTTTGAGAGCCAAGTGAATCCTTCACGCTCCAGTAGTAAGAATCCTCCTTCAAACACTCTCTCACACTCTCTCCTTCACTCTCCTTTCAGTTAACACCAAAATCAGTAGGAAAAAAGATTACAAGATAGTTTTAAGTGAACTTTATATATAAAAGACATAAAAAACTATCCAAAAACTGTTGACTTTCAAGTCTGTACACAGTTGATCATCATGGGTGATCGTGATTTCATCCTGGACAAATAGTGTATAAATGTTGCGTACGATCTCTTTTGTGTATTGGGATGAGTTGACTTCGTACACGATCATCATCCCGTACGAACTATGTTTGTTCGGTACAAATAATTATTTTAAAGCCATAATAAAATATAACTACAAACGATCCATATGTCAAAAGAACATAGAATATCATCTTGGGATGAATGTTTATGTTCGTCTGGATGAACATCACAAACTTTGAAACCCGAGGACATCGTCCTGGAATGAACTGTCCATTTCATCTGGACAAACAATACAAACTGATAATCTAGAGGAGATCGTCCAGGGACGAACTAGCAATTTTGTCTGGATTAATAGTTTAGACTGAGAATCCAGATGAGATCGTCCAGGGACGAACTAGAAATTTTGTCTGGACGAATAGTTCAATCTCATAATCTAGAGAAGATCATCTTGGGACGAACCATCCATTTCGTTCGGATGAATAGTTCATTGTGAGAATCTAGAGAGCATCGTCCAGGGACGAATAGGGAAATTCATTTGGACGATCAGGACTTAGAAAAATTTTCTCACTTCTTGTTCATTCCATTACTCTTTTGAGGGGATAACTGACCCGATCGTCCCGTACCAACTTGGTTCGTCCTGTATGATCAGTATGATTTTTTAAAGATCTCCCCAAGTGTGTGTGTGTGCTAAGCTACTCAATTGCAATAATTATCTCTTAAACTCAATACAAGCTTCAATTTACAAACTATCTCATGCTGACTTTCATTTGAAGTCTTCTTTAGTCTGAAGTTCGATTTTCCTGAAATGTTAGTCCTCACAAGAGCAAAAATAATTCTTCCAAAAAGTGTTAGGAGAAAATAAAACTTAAAATAATAATATTTGGAATCATCAAAACTATACAAGTTGCAAGAATGTAAAACATGCGAATAACAACTTTCTTAATGATCTCCCCTTTTTTATGATTGCAAAACAATTATTATTTCTTTCATTTGCAACTTCTAAGAATCTCCTAAACTCCCCCTGGATGTATTAAGCATGTGAAAAAAAGGGGCATTTGAATCATAATAATTAATTTTTTTAACACACACAATCAGAACATATGATTAAATAAACGATACGACAAAACAACAAGAAAATAACTCAAAAAGAGAAAAAAATACAAATGCTATGATAAAACTTCGATGATAAAACTACGATAAAATAAAATAAAACAAACAATATTTCTCTCCCTTTTTGGCAACAGCAAAAAGAGAAGAAGAAAAATAACAAAAACAGAAATGTAAGAAGTCATATGATAATTCTTTTATAATTGTTCCTTGAAAGTGATTGAAATAAATTTGCAAATAAAATCAAATCATTTGGCAAATAGAATGATTCATAGGATTTAGGAAGAGATATAACATCGATAGTAAAGAAGATTTATCAAAGACATGAGTCAATTTAGACATTGAGATAAAGAATATCATTGCATAAAGGATGAATATAAATTTATATATTTCAAAATCATGCAGAAGATTAATTTGAATTAAAAGATTGAAAAATTAAGGAAAGAATCTGAACAAGATACAACTTGTGGCGCTTTGCGCATCTTTTCAATATTTGTGGGACTTTTTTGTGCATATTTTTACTTGTGGGCTTATTTTCTGCCTCTTTTTAAAATTGCGAATCATAGCACATTCTTTTGATTTTTGTGCGTTGGTATATTTTTAAGTGTATTCTCAATCTTTCCAAAATCAATAAACTAAAATTTCAAATTTCTCTAAGTACAATATTATTTATATTGAATATAGAAATGTAAAATAAGAAAACATCACAATTTGTAATAATAATATGAAAATTTAAATTAGTTTAACAAGAGACATGAGATTGATATTCTTAATTACATCAAGTTATAAGAACAACTTAAATTTAGAAAAATTAGATTTTCTAATGAATTTAATTTTTGTATTGCACTTGAAGGTATAACACTTGTAAGATAATTTTTTTTAGAGATTTTCATATGGGCTAACTCATATTTCAAAACAAGATGAAAAGTAAGATAAGACACTTATATTGATATCATAATAATGATAATTACAATCAGAGAATTGATATAAATACAACTTAAAACTAAAAGCTAACATATAAACACCTTGCATCTAAAAATATGCAAATGTGATAAATTAGGTGTTCTTCCTTTTCGCAACTCATAGGGTGTTTTATTTAATTTTAATCTCACATTCACCCTATTTAGAATATAACATGCAGTGCTAACCGCCTCAGCCAAAAAAATATTTAGGAAGTGAGTATTTTGCCAACATGGCTCGGGTGGCTTCTATTAATGATTATATTTTTCCTTTTGATTACCCAATTCTGCTGAGGGGTTCTAGGTGTAAAAACGTTGTGATCAATTTCTTTCTCCTAACAAAAATTCTCAAATTTTTCATTCTCAAATTCTCCTCCATGATCACCTTGAATAGTCATACTTTCACATCTTAGCTTTCTTTGAATCCAAGTAAAAAAGTTTCTTAATTACTCAAATGATTCACTCTTATGAAATAGAAATCTAACCCACGTGAATTTAGAGTAATCATCCATAATCACAAATTCATATATCTTCTCTCCTAGACTTACAGTTCCAACTAGTCCAAAAAGATCCAGATGCAAAATCTCCAATGGTTTACAAGTTCTAAGATCCTTATTGGACTGAAAAGAGGACTACACCTATTTTCCTAATTGACTTGCATCATAAAGGTGGGCCTTAGTAAAGTCTAGTTTTGGTATACCTCTCACTAGATTCTTTTGGGTAATCCTCCTGAGGTTTTTCATGCTAGAGTGACAAAGTCACCTATGCCAAAGCCATGACTCATCAGAAATAGTTTTTAAACAAAAGGTAGTAGGAGTTTTAATGCAATTCAAGTCTAGCATATACACATTATTTACCCTTATACCATTCAAAACATCATTTCCATTTAGGCTTAATATGCAGCTAGTAGGAAACAATTTTACATAGTATCCATTATCACATAGCTGGCTTATACTTAATAAATTATGCTTTAAGCCTTCTACAAATAACACATTTTTAATGAAAAAATTCTTAAAATTTCTAATCAAATATGACCCAACCACCTTCTTTGTGGTGTTATCTCTAAGTGTAACCTTGCCTCCACTCTTGGATTCCAGCGATATGAATTATGCAGTATCTCTAGTCATATTCTTTGAGCATCCACTGTCCAGGTACCATATGCTCTTACGAGGTCTTGTGTGAGAGCGACCCTACAAAATTATCAAATATTAGACCTGGGAACCCAAACAAGTTTGGGTTCTCCTTTTGGCAATTTATTAATAGATGCATGTATGATATATCTAGGTTTATGCATCTTAGGATTCCACACCAAATAAGTTTTCTTCTTCAAAGTACAGGTGTGAGCTATATGTCAAATCAATCCATAATTATTACATTTAACTTTTGGAAATGAATTCCTAAGTCTTCTACTATTCATCTATCTATTAAGGGATTACATAAATTTAGGATACAAAATAAGATTAGTGAAAACTTCAAGTTTAGGGGGTATCCTATTATCCTCGAGAGCATTTATCTTTAATTTGTAAAATGAATTCATATCTTTCAAAATTCGATTTGTATAATTGATTCGATATATTTTGCTCTCTGATTCATCCTTATTATTCTTGATTTTAATTTAAAGTTCTGCAAAGGATGTTTTTAACATTTCATGATTTTTATTCAAGTTATCAAACTCATCAAGTAATTTCATGTGGTTGTTATCAATTAAAGCATTATATTTCCTAAGGATTTCATGTTCCTTTTATAATTCTTGAAATTCTAAGATCAGACTAGTATGCATTTTATTTAATTTTCTATATGCATCATGCATGTGTTTAGAATTTATAAAAAGTTCATTACAAGTCAAGTCACATATCTCTTCTTAATCTAACTGATCAAGATTATCAGCCATTAAGCACATATTAGTGACTTCCTCTTCCTTTTCCATCTCTAACGAGTCAGAAGTTGAGTCTGCCCAGAAAGCTCTTTGGAAACTCTTGCCCTTCTTCACAATTAGTTTCTCCTCTACCTTCTCCTTACTAGGAGTCGCTTTGAGTTTTGGGCCATCTGTATTAATATGTCCAAGTTTTCTGCACTCATAGCAAATAACATCATTTGAAACCTTGACATTTTTATTAAATTTACCTCGATTCCATTGCTGGCGTCTCTTTTACTTCCTCTTCAGAAAGCTTCTGAATTATCCAGTTGTTAGTGCAATGTTGTCTTCCTCCTTAGGTTGTGAGTATTCACTCTCTGACTCCTCCACCTTTAGTGCTATGTTCTTCTCCCTTCATGGTTCACCTATATCAATCTTTCGTTGGCTAACTCCTTGCTCATAAGCAATTAGCGATCCAAGAAGATGTTCAATAGAATAAATATTTAGATATTTAGACTCTGTAATTACAGTAATTTTAGCATCATAATCAGTAGGCAAACAATGAAGTATCTTATTAACTATTTCAGCATTCATTAGTTCCTTACCCAATGCATGTAAAGAGGTGATTATTTGTGTGAATCTTATGTACATATCAGAAATGGATTCATTTGGTTTCACGCGAAATAATTCATATTCATGCAATAAGATATTAAGTCTAGATTGCTTAACCTCATTAGTCCCCTCATAAGTTATACAAAGTCTATCCCATATGTCCTTTCCACTTTTACAAGTATAAACCCACATGTAGTCTTCTGATTTAAGATCACAAAAGAAACTATTCAAGCATTTGGCGTTTAGTTGTGCTAAGTCACGTTCTTCTACTATCTAGTCCACAAAATGTGTTTCAACTCTAACGCTGTCAACTAGTCTAGTTTGTTTTGTATACCCTTCCTGAACTAAGATCTACATACAGTAATCAAGTGACCGTAAAAATGTAGACATGCGTGTTTTCAAAAAATCAAAAGGAATATTGTCGAATAATGGAGGTCTAGTTATAGAATAACCCTCAGGTGTATTTTGGTTTCCAAATATAGCCATCTATATTAATCAAAAAGTAGTCTAAACTTATGATTTTGAATCAAAGCTCTGATACCACTTGTTGAAACTTTTTCAATATGAATTAAGTTGTTAGACCTAAGCTTATGTCCCAGCGGCTAACCAAGAAGGGGGGGGGTGAATTGGTAATTAAAAAATTTTCCCTCTTTTTGACTGAGAATAACTTTAGTAAATTTTATAGAAAAGGTTTTTCAACCACAAATTAAAAGTTAAAAATAAAAACAGCAAAAAATAAAAAGACAAAAGATTTATAGTGGTTCAATCAAACATGACCTACATCCTCGCCCCGGAGGCACCCTCCGAGTATTGCACTACTGCCAGTAGTGACTCTCCTTTTGCACCTACAGCAAAGCAGAGAAGCCTTTACAAAACTCTCTTCCACCACTACCCGGTGCGGTAAAGAACTGTCATCCTTTTATACTCTCCAAGTGTTGGCAGAGAATCGTCTATCCTTTCACACTCTCCCAGTATAGGAAGAGAACCCTTCATCCTTTCACACTCTACCAGTGTAGGCAGAGAACTCTTCATCTATTCACACTCTCCAAGTGTTGGCAGAGAATCGGATCTCCTTGACAGATCTTCTCACAAGAGATCTAAAAGGATGAGAGAAAGAGTGAAGTAATCACAAATCACAAGTGGAGAATCTTACCTTTGAGTACCAAGTGAATCCTTTACACTCCAGTAGTAATAATCTTCCTTTAAACACTCTCTCACACTCTCACCATCACTCTCCCTTCAGTTAACATGAAGATCAGTAGGCAAAAAGATTACAAGACAATTTTAAATGGACTTTATATAGGAAAGACACAAAAAACAGTCCAAAAACTGTTGACTTTCAAGTATGTACACAATTGATTGTCCCGGACGATCATGATTTTATCCTGGATGAATAGTGTATAAATATTGCGTACTATCTCTTTTATGCATTGGGATGAGTTAACTTCATGCACGATCATTATCCCGTACCAACTATGTTCGTTAAGTACGAACAATTATTTTAAAGCCATAATAAAACATAACTACAAATGATCCATATGTCAAAATAATAGAGAATATCATCCTGGGATGAATGTTCATGTTCGTCTGGATGAACATTACAAACTTTGAAACCTAAGGACATCGTCCTGAAATGATCTGTCCATTTCGTCTGGATGAACAGTACAGACTGAGAATCCAGAGGAGATAGTCCAAGGACAAACTTGTAATTTCGTCTGGACGAACAATTCATACTGAGAATCCAGTGGAGATCATCCAAGGATGAACTAACAATTTTGTATGGATGAACAGTTCAATCTCAGAATCCAGAGAAGTTCATCTTGGGATGAACCGTCCATTTTGTCTGGACGAACAGTTCATTGTGAGAATCCAGAGAGCATCATCCAGGGACGAATAGGGAAATTCGTCTAGATGATCAGGACTTAGAAAAATTTTCTCACTTCTTGTTCGTTCCATTGTTGTTTCGAGGGGATAACTAACCTGATCGTCCCATATGAACTTGGTTCATCCCGTACGATCAATATGATTTTTTAAAGATCTCCCCAAGTGTGTGTGTGCTAAGCTACTCAATTACAATCATTCTATCTCAAACTCAATACAAGCTTCAATTTACAAACTATCTCATACTGAATTTCATTTGAAGTCTTCTTTTGTTTGAAGTTCGATTTTCCTGAAATGTTAGTCCACACAAGAGCAAAAATAATTCTTCCAAAAAGTGTTAGGAGAAAATAAAACTTAAAACAATAATATTTGGAATCATCAAAATTATACAAGTTGCAAGAATGTAAAACATGTAAATAGAAACTTTCTTAACACATTGTTTGTAATGCTATTATCTTTGCATCAATCTCCTTTAATTTAATATGTTTTTGGATCACTGGGCTGCTAACTAGTCTACACAACTGATTTCCTCTTTTTGGCATCCCCTCTACTCGGATGGATTATAGTCAACAATTATGTAACTTTACTTCATTCTAATGAAGCTGAAGTTGGTGGTTTTTTTTTTTTTTTTTGAGAAAATGTAATATTGCATTAATTAATAAAAAAAAGTACAACCTAATACAAACTAGGTAGAAGAAGCTAATGGTTCCTTTATTAATATAAAAAAGAACCTTATTGAAAATAAATTTGTTAATTTTAACTTATTATAAATGATTTGAAACCCACTATTTCCTATTTTAAAACTATTGAGATGCAGGGGATACCAAAGAATTAAACAACCTTAGGGTTGATTAGTATCCCAGAGTTCCCATCCAGTTGGAGAATAAGACTTAGTAATGATCCCATAATCAATTATAAGAAGTCTAAAAAAACAAATTTGAAGAAAAAAGAAGCAACAAAATCTAAAAAGGAAATTACATTTTAACAAAGAAATCCAAAAATCACTTAATAATATCATAGAAAGATATTCCATAAGCTTTTCCCAATATCCAAAGTCAGGAATCAATGAAAGCATAACTCCAAACCTTTTGATAATTGCTCCATCTTCAAGTATTTCTGCACTTTGATGTTGTCAACTGGATAACTATCAATCATATTTCATTAGATAAAAGAGAAGAAGAACCCCTTATACCGTTCTTCACTTTCAGTTCAGCCATCTTCCTTCTAGGTAGCTCTATCAACGGTCCTAATGCTTGTAGTTCTTTGAACAAAATGTGCTTAGATCCTGAGGACTTACTCTCCTTGACAACTTTTTTAAGAGAATATTTCTTAAAATTCAAATTAATTGCCGACAATGGAGAAGAATTTCTTAATAAGTCTATATCATTTTTTATTTCAGGTTTAGAAGCTGAAATAAATTCAGTATAATTGCTGGAAGCAGCCGCCATTATTTCCTTTTGAGAATCTGAATTGTTGAAAACGAATTCTGGTTTGTTAGATTCCTGAAATCCAGCAACCTGATTAGAAGTAATTGCAGCCTTAGAAGGAGTCATAATTGAATTTGTCTCCTTCTCAAACTTCTCCATAACCACCTCCATCGTTTGAGGAATTTGAATGATCAAATCCTCAGATATCTTAGCCATATACGATGGACCAAGAGCATTTAGTCCAGCTGTATTTGATATAGAAAAATCTGGATTTAACTCCTCAACAACCTTATCTGCCTTCATACTTTATGTTATTTCAAAAATAGAATTTTGAATTCCTGAAATGGAGCAGTTTTCTTTCACGGTTTTAGCCAAGTCATCCTGATTTTCAGCATTATGTGTTGAATAAACACCTTCAGCTCTTACTACCTTTCTTTCCTCCACCATACCCGGATTTTTGAATTCAGATTTTGAATTCAAATTGTAGATGGTCTTCAAGTTACCTCCATCCCCGTGAGCCAAATTAAATTCAGGATTTAAAATCTGAATTTCCTTATTTAATTCTTCATGAAAATTCTCCTCCCTTTGAGGGATTTGAATTTTTTTTGTATCAGAATTAGCATGAAGTTCGGTTGGAAGTTCACCTCTAACTTCCTTTCCATCTTCTACATTGTTTTCAGCAAACTGAAATTCAGAACCAGCAGAATCTATTTTCCCATCTCCTTCAACATCTATCATGCCAACACAACCATCTATTGGTTTCTCCATGGTTGAAACCTTTTTAAAATAATTTTTCTCAGGAATAATTCTTCTCTTATTTTTGAACTTCACATGCATCCAAGGTCTTAAAGTATTATCAGATTGTAATGGATTTAAAGGAATATCTTTGACAATATGATTTTGATTCTGTGTTGAATTGGGACAAACATAATCAATATGCCCAATTTTCTCACATTTGAAGCAAAAAGAAGATAGATTTTCATATTCGAACTTTTGAAAAAATCTACCATGAATCCCTTCCACCAAAATTCCAACAGGGAGTTTAGAATTCAAATTAACTCGGATGCAAGATCTAGCAAACTCTCTTCTTCCCCATCTAAACATATTAGCATTCAATAAAAGAGGAGTTCCAATTTTTGAAACAATTCTAGTGATATTGGATTCAGCCCAACAATGTAAGGGCAAATGAGGAAGACGAACCCAAATTGGAGAAGAAATTCCATTCAAAGAATAACGAGAGAATGTTGGAGACCAAATGTCTAAGCCAACCACAAATCCCCCTACAAGCCAAGGCCCCCAATTAAGGACTTCTTCCATGGCTTCATGAGTTTGAAATGAACAAAGAAGCCAATCTAGACCAAGCAATGTAATATGAAAACCTCCAAATTTTTACCATTGCTTTCTTAATTCAAAAGAACACTTAGACAAAGGGTAATCTTTCCTAAGAATTTTAACAACCAAGGAATTGTTCAAAATTTGAACATTAGAATTTTCCTTATCCTTTGTCAAGAAAGACAACATTTTCATCTCCAATATCATCTTTTATTTCACAAGGATTTATTTTAATGTGAGGTTTTTTAATCCACACATTTGGGGTATCCAATTTTGAAGAAGTAATAGGATCCTTCTTCAAAATTTCAGCAAAAATTCCTACAGATGAAGATGCTTCCTTATCATTTGCTCCAGCAATGATAGCTGACCAAGTCTTTGGCTTATCGTTAAAAAAGGAAACGATTTCCTTACCTTTGCCTGAAATTGGCAATGGCTTTCCGTTCATTAAGGAAGATTATCAAATAATGGATGGTGGATGCTAAA
Organism: Dendrobium huoshanense; assembly: GCA_016618105.1. Lineage (NCBI taxonomy): Eukaryota > Viridiplantae > Streptophyta > Magnoliopsida > Asparagales > Orchidaceae > Dendrobium > Dendrobium huoshanense. Next base: position 19,897,470 of record CM028345.1, read on the forward strand.
GGAGATCATTATAGAGGGTGATAACTTGAATATCATAAAATATTTATAAAACTTGATTGTCAAAGATGATTGTGTAGTTCATAAATACGGATGGGAGGGCTTCTCTTTTCTTAAGGATGTTGGAGATTTTTTATTTCATTTTTCAAATAGAGAATGCAATAAGTTAGCTGACTTTTTTTCTAACTGTGCTTTGAAAGGTGATTTTTTGTGGGAAGGTTTGGATTGTAATAAGATTCCTCCTACTTTCATTTCATTGATAAAGAAGGATTGTGTTAGGCTTTCTATCACTTAATATATTGTATTAGATTTCTTTATTTTAATTCATTTTGCAATTTTTCAAAAAAAAAAAAAAAAGGTACTCTACCTTCTCCGAGAGGGAACAAATGATTTGAGGCTCTTTTCTTGTGATTAGATTCCGGTTCTCTACCATCTCTATTGGGGAGAAAAAGAATTTAGGGTTCTATGCATTCTCCAAGAGGGAGAAAAATGATTAAAGGTTTGTTACCATCATTGGGGGAGGTGACATAGCTTTCGGCACTCTGCCTCATTAGGTTTCGTAATAGTGAGTCTATAAAGACTTCTTTGCCTTACTGTGGGAGAAAAAGGAGAGTCAATTTTAGTTAGTGCCATTCTTAGAGCGGAGGACTCCGGGGAGTGAACATAAGTCAATGTTGACTGAACCATTATAGATTTTTTGGTGTGCTTTTTCATTTTATGCATTTTACTTTTCACACTTAATTTACGTGATAGCTTCTTAATGAAAATATGAGATTAATGTCGCATTATACTAATTAGAACTTCATCATCATTATTGAAATTATTGTGAAATTGTTAGCTTCCGCATCGGAAAATCAAACTATTTATTTCAAATTTTTGAAAATTTTATAAAAAGAGTAGTATTCCTACTTATGAATTTCTAAATTACCAATTCATTCTCATTCTTGGTGCACCTCATACTAGTTCTTTGAGGTTTAACTACCTTTTTGAACTTTTAAGTGGTATCAGAGAGTGTTTCAATAACAAGGTTTTGGAAAACTTTTGATAAATGATTAAGGGCGCATTTTGGTAATCGAAATACTGTTGAGGATTATTCAATAGCCCATACACCTTTATTTTGACAATATAACTTTTGACTTTTCAAAAATTTGCTTGTCTACTTTATTGCAGTCTATAGATTATCGCATGTGGAGGTTAGTCCAAGAAGGATATTCTATACCTTATCATTTTGTGAATGACATTAAAATTGAGTTACTGTTTAATGAATGGATTAATAATGATAGTGATTTAGCCTAACTGAATGTAAAATGTTTAAAGAATTCTCTTATGTATTGAAATATGAAGATTATATGCATGTATTAACTTATACTGTTGGAAAAGATATTTGGGATAAAATTTGCATAACGTATGAAGGAACTAGTGAAGTAAAATAGTCTAGGTTAAATATCTTGCTTCATGGCTACAAAATATTTTGCATGAAACCTAGTGAATCAATTTCTAAATTGTATACTAGGTTTACAAAATTATTGACATCCCTACATTCATTAGGTAGAGAACTTACAAATTTAAAAAAAGTCAATAAGATTCTACGTTGTTTACCTAGTTCTTATGATGCCTAGATAACTACAATTACTAAAACCAAAGACTTGAATGTTTACTCCACTGATAATTTTTTCGATCACTCATTGCCTAATAGCAAGCAGTGAGTCATAGACAAAGAGATGAAGGAGAGAACTTTAGCACTAAAAGAAAATGATTCTGATAGTGAAAATTTGTAGAGATGGAGGATGATGACATCGCCATAATAGCATTGTAGTACAAGAGCAACAATATTAGAGAAAAAGTAAATGCAACAAAAATGGTAAAATTTCTTCTAACATAATTTGCTTAAAATGTAGGAAACTAGGTCACCTTCGAATTAAATGTCCCAACCTGAAGACTCACTCGATTAAGGAGAAGGGTGAAGAGAAGAAAAAGTTCAAGAGGGGCAGACAAAGGACATAAATAGCTTTCTGGGTAGACTCTGACTTTAAATCTTTATAATCAAAAGCAGAGGAGTTAACAAACATGTGTCTTATAGATAATGATTTTTTTCATCAATCAAATCAAGATGAGGTATGTCAACTTTCCTATTATGAATTACTCGTTATTTTTGAAAAAATTCATGATTTATATAGGAAGTTGAAAATGATGCATGTTAATCTCAATACTAAATTATCTATTTTGCAAAAAGATAATGCTACTTTAATTAAAAAGCATTCTAATTTTGATAATGATTACGTAACCTTTGAAAGTTTGATGGGGATGTTAAGCCCTATGAACTTAGTCCCAAAGCTAACAAAGAGAGGTGAATTGGATAATAAAAAGGATTCTTTAAACAAAGAAATAAAATCACAAACCAAATCACCACAATGAAAACCAAGTGCAGAAATTAAAATGCGGAAGCAATAATAAAAAAAGAACACACCGGATTTATAGTGGTTCGGTCAAACCTTGACCTACGTCCACTCCTTGGAGGCACCCTCCAAGTATTGCACTAAATCGTGACTCTCCTTTAGCCCCCACAGCTAGGCGGAGAAGCCCTTACAAAATCACTTCCACCTCTCCCGGTGCGGCGGAGTCGCCGGGAGTCTTCTTCTTTGGTGAACTTACCTCGAGACAAGCCTTGAATCCGATGATACTAAGGTGCGAGTTCGCCGGAGCAACCGTGTGGAACCCCCTCCACACTCCCTTGAGTCCCCCTCACAGGATCTTCTCCCTCTCTCAAACTCCACCCTTTCCTCTCTCCCTTTCAAGCTCTTTCTTCAAGTTTCCCCCACAAGAACGAAGCTATAATGGCTGCCAAAGACACTTACAAAGTGTCATCCCAAAACTTAAATAGAAGCTCTCAAAACGAGCTCATTAATGCAAGGTACCGACAATATCGTCCAGGACGATAGGCATATCGTCTTGGCCGATTAGTTCAAATTCAGCTCAACGACCTGGGACGATTTGGGATGATCAAAAGAAAATTGGTTACATCGTCCTGGCCAATCTCACGATCGTCCAGGCCGATTAGTTTAAAACTGATTTCAATCGTCCTGATCATTGCCCTGAATACAAGCTATCCGATGTAGATCGTCCAGTTCATCGTCCTGGCCGATCATATGATCGTCCCGGATGATGTGATCGTATCAATCAACCATTAATGCTTTCCAAAGATACCAGATCAATTTAGGCATGATTGTGTTAGATCGCCCTGGACAATAATAATATCGTTCTGGCCGATTTCCTAAAACAAAGAATTCCTAAACTGATTATGGTGGCTGAATCTTTCTGAATTGAGATTATCGTCCTGGCCGATACAGGTATCGTCCAGGCCGATCTGTTGACGACTTCCTTAATGAGGATTCCCTAATTAGGATTTCTGATTTTGGACAGATCGTCCAGGACGATATAAATATCGTCCCAGCTGATATTACCAAAAATAGAAAACTTATAAAGAACAACAGGAGATCTTCTAAATTACATTCCAACTGGTCCCACACCAAATACAACAAACTCAAGAAAGGAAAAAGATTACAAACTAACTCAGACCTAGTCTACCCAATCTGGAGCTGATTCCAAATTGCAGTCCGATCGTGGGAACCTGAAATGTTAGCACATAAGGCAATCGTTGAGAAATAAGAAATATTTGATATCATCAAAATCATAAATCATAGATCCACAACAATCTCCCCCTTTTTGATGATGGCAAAACATTTCAAATTAAATTTTCAAAAAGAGCAAATTTTTCCTAATCTCCCCCTCACTAGAGTAACACTTTTAAAAAATAGGGGAGATGAAAAAATTTTTGTTGTTTTTAATTTTTTGAAAACAATATACAAATACGATAACAATACAAAAATTCAACAATACGTTCTCCCCCTTTGACATTATCAAAAAGAGAGGAGGCACAAACAAAAACAAAATGACCAAAAGACCAAAAACATTTCCTGATCTAGTGAAAAACAAATATTTTTAAAATGAGAAAGTTACCTCTTGGTTTTAATCAAAAAATTTAGTAGAATTGGATTGACAACGCATAATTAAAAAAAAAGGTTAGAAAATCAAGAATTGATAATCCAAACTCAAGTTCTTTAAAAAGGCTCAAAAACTTTTTAATTCAATATCTAAATCAAGAAATAAATTAGAGAAAAAAACAATAATTTTTGAAAACTCCTTTCATAGAACATATCTAATAGAAGATCAATGCACGAATTGTTGAATCAAGAATTAAAATTTTCAAAGTCAAGTATCGTAAGTATCAAGGGTTTTCTTAAGCTTTTTAAGAAGTATAAGAATGGTAAGCATTAACTTTTTGTGGGCTCATTTTATGCCTCTTGACAATTTGTTGGCGCATTGCGCATCTTTTGATACACTTTGTGTATTCTATATTTTTCAATTTGGCGCTTTGCGCATCTTTTATTTTTGGCATCATTGGCCAATTTTTTTGATTATGCTACCTTTCTGAAATCTTAAATACCAAAAGTAAACCCATACTATTGATAAAGCAAATTTCTTGATTAAGAAAATTTTGAATTAAATTCAACAACTTGCAAAAGATTCCTATGCGATAAATAAAATATAGGGAGATAAAAAATTTTAGTTTCAAATACCAATTTAAAAGATGAAAAAGAGTTTAAATCAAAAGTAGAAAAACCTCTTTTAGGAAACATAGTTTGAAAGTAAAAAACATGAGTTTCCTTCCTTTGATTGTTTTTAGATAAGTCAATCACAACTTTTACTAAAGGTTTCAAGAAAAATTAGGAAGTAAAATTTTCATTTTTAGAAAAGTGAGTGTGTGTGTTGATGAGAGAAAAATTTCACAGAGACAAAAAGGAATGAAAAAAAAAAAACACAAAACGAATAACATAAAAACAAAAAACACAAATAAAAAAGAAAAAAAAAACAAAATCACAACACAAAAAATATGAAAGGCTCTTAACCATTATCTCTCTCCTGGTCCGATGCTTCAGAGACCAGATCTGCCCATGAGATTTTTTGCTTTTCATTATTTCCCCAGTTTAAATTTAACTTCGCCTTACCCTTTTCTTTTACAGGGAGAATTCTTAAATTAGGGCACTCATTCTTCATATGTCCAGGTTTCCTACATCGAAAGCAAACAATGTCAGAGGAAATATGTACATCCTTACCACTTTTACCTTTCTTCCTCTTTTGCTTATGCATTGGTGAGCTTTGTGATTTGCTTGACAATTCATTACTATCGTCACCAACTAAGCTTCCTCTTTCCGTATCTTCGGCTTTTAGATAGATCGTCTCACCTGCATCCAAAAGTCTTTGACTCAACCCTTGCTCGTAGGCAATGAGTGAGCCAATCAAACTATCAATAGAATAATCATTCAAATCTTTTGATTCACAAATAGCAACAACTTTAGCATCGAATTTTTCAAGTAAACAACGAAGAATTTTGTTAACTTTTTCAAAATTTGAAAAATCTTTTCCTAATGCATGCAATGATGTAGTAATTTGAATAAACCTTGTATACATGTCTAAAATTGTTCAAAAGGTTTCATAGAAAATATTTCAAAATCATGAATTAAAATATTCAACTTGTATTGCTTAATTTCACTAGTGCCTTCGTATATGGTGTGCAATTTATCCCAAACTTCCTTACCGGTAGTGCACGTGGATATTAACATAAAATCATCAGAATTTAAAGCACAGAAAAAATAATTTAAAGACTTTGCATTAAATTGAGCATCCATTCGTTCATCCCTATTCCATTGATTAAAAGGAATATCAGTTTTAATTCCATTAACAATACGTGATGGTGATGAATAACCAGTTAAAATCATATGCCACATGCGAAAATCAATTGATTGCAAAAAAGTAGACATGCGAATTTTCCAAAAATCAAATGTAATATTTTCAAACAATGGTGGTCTAGTGATTGAATATCCTTCTGCAAAAATACGATTAGAAATATTAGCCATGGATCGAAATTCAAAAGTTTTTAAAAACTTATTTTATGAAAACCGCTCTGTGAAATTTCGATGGGGATGTTAAGCCCTATGAACTTAGTCCCAAAGCTAACAAAGAGAGGTGAATTGGATAATAAAAAGGATTCTTTAAATAAAGAAATAAAATCACAAACCAAATACCAACAATGAAAACCAAGTGCGGAAATTAAAATGCGGAAGCAATAATAAGAAAAGAACACCGGATTTATAGTGATTCGGTCAAACCTTGACCTACGTCCACTCCTTGGAGGCACCCTCCAAGTATTGCACTAAATCGTGACTCTCCTTTAGCCCCCACAGCTAGGGGGAGAAGCCCTTACAAAATCACTTCCACCTCTCCCGGTGCGGCGGAGTCGCCGGGTCCTTTGATACCAAAGAGACTTCTTCTTTGGTGAACTTACCTCGAGACAAGCCTTGAATCCGATGGTACTAAGGTGCGAGTTCGCCGGAGCAGCCATGTGGAACCCCCTCCACACTCCCTTGAGTCCCCCCTTACAGGATCTTCTCCCTCTCTCAAACTCCACCCTTTCCTCTCTCCATTTCAAGCTCTCTCTTCAAGTTTCCCCCACAAGAACGAAGCTACAATGGCTGCCAAAGACACTTACAAAGTGTCATCCCAAAACTTAAATAGAAGCTCTCAAAACGAGCTCATTAATGCAAGTTGCCGACAATATCATCCAGGACGATAGGCATTTCGTCCTGGCCGATTAGTTCAAATTCAGCTCAACGACTTGGGACGATTTGGGATGATTAGAAGAAAATTGGTTACATCGTCCTGGCCGATCTCACGATCGTCCAGGCCGATTAGTTTAAAACGTATTTCAATCGTCCTGATCATCGCCCTGAATACAAGCTGTCCGATGTAGATCGTCCAGGTCATCATCCTGGCCGATCATGTGATAGTCCCGGACGATGTGATCGTATCAATCAACCATTAATGCTTTCCAAAGATACCAAATCAATTTAGGCATGATTGAGTTAGATCGTCCTGGACGATAATAATATCGTCCTGGCCGATTTCCTAAAACAAAGAATTCCTAAACTGATTATGGCGGCTGAATCTTTATGAATTGAGATTATCGTCCTGGCATATACAGGTATCATCCAGGCCGATCTGTTGACGACTGCCTTAATGAGGATGCCCTAAATAGGATTTCTGATTTTGGACAAATCGTTCAAGACGATATAAATATCGTCCCGGCCGATATTACCAAAAATAGAAAACTTATAGGGAATAACAGGAGATCTTCTAAATTACATTCCAACTGGTCCCACACCAAATACAACAGACTCAAGAAAGGAAAAAGATTACAAACTAACTCAGACCTAGTCTACCCAATCTTGAGCTGATTCCAAATTGCAGTCCGATCGTGGGAACCTGAAACGTTAGCACATAAGGCAATCGTAGAGAAATAAGAAATGTTTGCTATCATCAAAATCATAAACCATAGATCCACAACAACCTTGCTTGATGAATTAGAAATAGATGGGAGAGAGCATACATTAAAAATTAAAATAACCATTCTTGAAAGTGCAAAAAAACTTTTAGAAGAGAAACTAACTACTATTGAGAATAACAAACCACCATATACTGTTGCAAATCTATTTTTCATGTCTTATGTTTTGATGATTGACAAACACTGCTTTTCTTGGAAAGCTTGTTGCTTCTAACTTTTCAGGAATCGACGATCGGACAATCAAAAAGGAGCCAAGTTCAGGAATGCGTAGGTTTAGGGTTGAGTCAGTCTGTACTTTTGTTTTTTTTACCTTTTGAGTCCTCTTGTAATAGTCTAAAAGATTGATGCTTTGTAACCCTTCACACACACACTTGAGAGACTTAGAAATTCTGTTTTTACTCATATCGGCCAGGACGATTTCTTTGATCGGCCTGACCGATCAGCTTAAAACAGAAAGTCTAATTAAGGATTCTTAATTAAGTCAGCCGACGTTAACAGATCGTCCTGGACGATACGTGTATCGGTCAGGACGATAAGCTCAAAACAGAAATAAGTAGCCGCCATAGACAAGTATGGTATACCATATCTTTAAATTATCGGCCAGGACGATCCTCGTATCGGCCTGGACGATATTAATGATTTATGCCATAATTATTCAGGAAATCAAGGAAGTAATTAAGGATGATTGATACGATCATATCGTCCTGGACGATCGCAAGATCGGCCAGGACGATCTAGTCAAAAACCTTAAGTTACTTCAGGACGATCAATATCGGCCAGCCCGTATTCAGGGCTATTGTCAGGACGATTTTCCTTTAATTTGAACTGATCGGCCAGGACGATCGTGAGATCGGCCTGGACGATCAAGCCAATTTTCAATCGTCCAGCTTTACATCCAGGGCTATGCTCTGGCCGATCTTCATTGATTTGTATTGATCGGCCAGGCCGATATCCATATCGGCCTGGACGATATTGTCGGCAACTTGCAATTAATGAGCTCTTTTGGAGCTCTTCTATTTAAGAGCTTCTTGTTCAACGTTTTTAATGATCTTTTGGCTGCTGCCTTGACCTAAGAAGGCCTTGAGGAGAGAAAGAGAGAGAGAAGAGAGAGAGAGAGGATCTTATGAGGGGGAGCTTGTGAGGGGTTTCACAAGGGTTGCTTCAAGGATCTCTCTACATCATCTTCGTCTAGAGTTTCTCATCCGTGGAAGGGTCGGTAGAGGTAAGGAGCTTTGCTTTTAGTTCTGGTTCTCTGCCAGCTTCAGGAGGAAGCAAAAGGAGATAGGTTCTCTGCCTTGCCGGGGTGGCAAAAAGGAGGTTCTTGTGAGGGTTTCTCCACCTAGCCGTGGGGGCTAAAGGAGAGTCACTTTTTGTGTAGTGCAATACTTGGAGGGTGCCTCCAAGGAGTGGACGTAGGTCGAGGCGACCGAACCACTATAAATTTCTGTGTTCTTTTTCTTGCTTCCGCACTTTTAAATTTCGCATTATTTTGTGGTGTGATTTGGTTTATGTGATTTTATTTCTTTGTTTAAAAAGAAGTTTTTAAAATACCAATTCACCCCCCCCCCCCTCTTGGTTAGTTTGGGACTAAGTTCATAGGGCTTAACATCCCCATCGAACTTTCAAGTGGTATCAGAGCTTGATTCGAAAATTAAAGTTTGAAAACTTTTTGAATTTGATCAATGTCTAACTTTGGGAATCGCAACACTACGGAAGGGTATTCTATTACCCGACCTCCTCTGTTCGATAACCTACCTTTTGATTTTTGGAAAACTCGCATGTCAACTTTTCTACAATCTACTGATTATCGCATGTGGATGCTTATTCAAGAAGGTTATTCTCCACCTTCTCGTGAAATTAACGGTTTTAAAACTGAAGTTGCTTTTACCGAATGGACTTTTGATGAACGAGATTTAGCTCAACTAAATGCGAAATGTTTGAATTATTTTTTCTGTGCTTTAAAATCTGAGGATTACATGCGTGTTTCAACTTGCAAGACTGGTAAAGAAATTTGGGATAAATTGTGCATTACTTATGAAGGCACTAATGAAGTTAAACAATCCCGTTTAAACATTCTCTTGCATGACTACGAACTTTTTCGTATGAAACCTCATGAATCGATTTCTGACATGTACACTAGGTTTACTCAGATTGCTACTTCATTGCATGCACTAGGAAAAGAACTTTCGAACTATGAAAAAGTTAACAAGATTTTGAGATGCTTGCCTTCTTCTTATGATGCAAAAATTACTGCAATCACTGAATCTAAAGATTTAAACACTTATTCTATTGATAACTTGCTTGGCTCACTCATTGCTTACGAGCAAGGGGTGAATCAAAGAAATCTTGATGCAGGTGAGAAGAAAAAGGAGAAAACAATTGCATTGAAGGCACACAAATCGGATTCTGAATCTTCCGGGTCTGAAAGTGATGGAGTTGCCTTCATCACAAGGCAATTCAAAAGCTTTCTAAGGAAGAAACAAAAGCATCATCAAAATTGGAGAAAAGGTAAGGATCATAAACATATTAAAGGATCTTTTGATGTTGTTTGTTTTGAATGCAGAAAGCCTGGACATGTGAGAACTGATTGCCCTAAGCTTAGAGATCAATCAAGCAAAGAAAAAATTGATGAGAAAGCAAAGTCTAAGAAGGACAAGAAAAAACAAAGGAGCTTTTGGGCAGAATCTGGTACTGATTCTTCTGAGACTGAACCAGAGGAAGAAACTACAAACTTGTGTTTTATGGGAAAAGATCAAATTAATCAAGAAGAGGTATGTGAACTTTCATACGATCAACTTCTTGAAGTTTCAGAAAAAATCCATGCATCATATAGGAAATTAAAGAAAACTCATGCTAGCTTGAAATTAGAATTCTTAAATCTACAAAAAGAGCATGAAATTTTGATTAAAGACCATCAAACAATTGATTCAAATCACATGACTTTACTTGATGAATTTGATGAGTTAAATAAAAATCATGGTAAGTTAGTTGAAGAGCATGATGCATTGAAAATATCACACACATCTCTTGAATCTGATTTTAAGAAGTCAAAAGAAATAGAAAAAGATTTGAGGATTGAAAATGAAGTTTTAGAAAACACAAACTTGAATATTCAAAATGATTTAGAAGCATGTAAGAAATCTAGGATGACTTCTACTTTTAATCAATTGCCAAAACCTAGAGAGAGGCATTATAACTCAAATCACTTAAGAAATCCCTTTCCTGGAGTTAGATGTTTTTCTTGTGGCATGCTAGGACATATCTCACACACTTGCACAATTCATCATAGTTCACATTGGGTATGGAGACCTAAGATGCATAATCCACAGCATACAACACATGCATTGCATTCTTCTCTTCATAAGAAGGAACCCAAACCTGCTTGGGTTCCTAAAACTAACATCTGATAATTTTGCAGGAAGTCTCTCACAAAAGACCTCGTGAGAGTATGTGGTACCTGGACAGTGGATGCTCTCGACATATGACTGGTGATGCTAGCCAGTTTGTTGTACTAGAATCCAGGACTGGAGGCAAGGTTACTCTTGGAGACAACACCACCAGGAAGGTGGTAGGAGCAGGTTTAATCGGAAATTCCAAGAACCTTATGATTGAAAATGTTTTGCTTGTAGATGGATTGAAGCACAACTTGCTCAGCATCAGTCAATTCTGTGACAAAGGCTTCATCGTACAATTCTTCACGAATTCATGCATTGTAAGTTTAAGTAACAACACCATTTTGCAGGGAAAAAGGGTAAACAACGTCTATATGCTTGATTTAAATAGCATTGAATGTGCTGCTTCTTTTTGCTTAAAAACTGTCATTGATGATTCTTGGTTGTGGAACAGGAGGCTTTGTCATGCAAGCATGAAAACCCTTAGGAAAGTGACCCAAAAAGACCTAGTTAGAGGTGTCCCCAAACTTAAGTTTACAAAAGACCACCTTTGTGATGCCTGTCAACTAGGAAAGCAAATTCACTCTTCGTTTCACCCCATAAAGGACATTAGCACCTCTAGACCTTTAGAAGTCCTTCACATGGATTTGTTTGGACCCATTAACATAGCAAGTTTGGGAGGGAAAGTCTATGGTTTTGTGATTGTTGATGACTACTCGAGGTTTTCTTGGACTAGATTTCTTTCTCATAAAAATGAGTCTTTTGAGGAGTTTAAAACTTTTTCTACTTGGATTCAGAAGAAGCTAGGGTGTGAGATTTTGACCATCCATAGTGATCATGGGGGAGAGTTTGAAAATGAAAAATTTGGAGATTTTTGTGAGGAGAAGGGGATTAGCCACAATTTTTCAGCCCCTAGGACTCCTCAGCAGAATGGAGTAGCTGAAAGGAAGAACCGGACCTTGGTGGAAGCCGCTAGAGCCATGCTTGCTGAGTATTCACTTCCAAAATACTTTTGGGCTGAAGCGGTTAACACAGCATGTTATGTGTTGAATAGGGTGAATGTTAGAGTCAAATTAGAAAAGACACCCTATGAGATCCTTAAGGGTATGACACCCAATCTTTCCCACCTTCATGTCTTTGGTTGTAAGGTTTTCATTCACAACAATGGAAAGTCTCACTTGGGAAAATTTGATCCTAAATCTGATGAAGGAGAATTCTTGGGATATTCTAGTGTTGGGAAATCTTTTAGAGTGTTTAACAAGAGAACCTTGATGGTGGAAGAGACAACCCATGTAGTTTTTGATGAGTCTGATCATAAGAAACATGGAGTAGATGATGATGATGTTGGAGAGATTACAAGTGGAGTAGAAAATTTGGGGAAGGGGAGTGAGCACCTAAACAATGGAGGAGTAGAAGGAGTCACCCAAGGAATAGAAACTTTTGATGAAAGGGGAGAAACTTCACACACTTTGCCTAGAGATTGGAGATACTCTACTAGTCACCCCAAGGATTTGATCTTAGGAGACCTTTCTAGTGGAGTTAAGACTAGACATGGACTTAGGAAGGAGGTGAACCACTCTGCCTTTATCTCTATGACTGAACCCACCACCATTAACCAAGCCCTCTCTGATGAGTTTTGGATGTTAGCAATGCAAGAAGAGTTGAATCAATTTGTTAGGAATGATGTTTAGGAACTTGTGGAAAGACCTAAGGGACAAAGTGTAGTTGGGACAAAGTGGGTATTTAAGAACAAAGTGAATGATTCAGGAGTGGTGGTGAGGAATAAAGCAAGATTGGTGGCTAAGGGGTACAATCAAATAGAAGGGATAGACTTTGAAGAGACTTTTGCCCCTGTAGCTAGATTGGAAGCTATTAGAGTGCTACTAGCCTTTGCTTGTTATAAAGGATTTAAGCTTTTTCAAATGGACATCAAGAGTGCCTTTTTAAATGGGGAGATAAAAGAAGATGTGTTTGTAGAACAACCTCCAGGTTTTGAGAGCTCTCAATTTCCAAATCATGTGTTTAAATTAAAAAAGGCTTTGTATGGTTTAAAACAAGCACCTAGAGCTTGGTATGAGAGGCTTAGCACATTCTTACTAGAGAGGGAGTTTGTCAAGGGGAGCGTAGACACCACCCTTTTTCTTAAAAAAGTTGGAGATGATTTACTCATTGTTCAGATCTATGTTGATGATATACTCTTTGGATCCTCTAATAAAAATTTGTGTGATGATTTTTCTAAAACAATGAGTAGAGAGTTTGAGATGAGTTTAATGGGAGAATTGTCTTACTTTTTGGGGTTTAGCATAAAACAATTGGAAGATGGCACTTTTCTAAATCAAACAAAATACATAAAAGACATTTTGAAGAAATATGAGATGGACAAAGCCAAGCCAATTAACACTCCCATGACTTCTAGTGCTCCGTTGGATAAGGACCCAAGTGGTAAGTCTGTTGATCAGAAGAAGTACAGAGGTATGATTGGATCTTTACTTTACTTAACTGCAAGCCGACCTGACATTATGTTTAGTGTTTGCCTTTGTGCTAGGTTTCAAGCTGACCCTAAGGAATCCCACATGACTGCTATTAAAAGGATTTTTAGATACCTTTTGGGGACACAAGGATTAGGGATTTGGTACCCTAGACATAGAACTTCTTTTGAAATTATTGGTTTTTCTGACTCTGATTTTACAGGATGCAAGGTGGATAGAAAGAGCACCTCCAGAACTTGTCAATTCATTGGACAATCCTTGGTCTCTTGGTCTAGTAGAAAGCAAAATTCTGTTGCACTTTCCACTGCTGAAGCTGAATACATTGCTCTTGGAAGTTGTGTGGCACAAGTTCTTTGGTTGAAACAACAGGTATTGGATCTAGGATTACATGTAAGCACCATCTCAATTTTTTGTGACAACACTAGTGCCATATGCATCTCTAAAAATCCTATCCAGCATTCAAGAACTAAACACATTGACATTAGGCATCACTTTATTAGAGATCATGTGACTAAGGGAGACATTGAGTTACACCATGTGACAACTGAAAACCAACTGGCAGACATCTTTACTAAACCACTGGCCTTCGACACTTTCAGTTCTTTAAGGACCAGATTGGGTGTGATTGACATAAATGCATGAAACCTTTTTTAGCTAAATTTTTCTTTTTTTTTGTTACCTTCTTTTTCCTTTTCGTGTACCTTAGTTTTAGATCTTCACTGATATAATATCTCTTGTCTTGTCTTTAACAATTTGTAGTTAATATGTTTTCATCCACTTAAACACCTAGATAGTATGAATATCTTGTGATTGTGTCTCTTTCCCTAACGTAGTATTAGTGGCATAGTTTTCTTTTCTAATCAAAAGTCTATCTCAAAATAAAAGATTGTTTATGAAACTAAGATCCTTTCTAAAGCTTGCTTAAGCAAATCTATCTTGTATTTACAATGATTAAAAGTTTTTTTTGTCACATCATGATCCCTCGTTACTCTTGTCTTCGATTATTAATCCTGCTTGTGGTAATTCTTCCCTATGTTAGAGAGAGAGCTCCTATTCTCTAATATCTGAGAAGATATATTCACAACTAAGTTTTTTAAAAGAGTCTAAAAGGGAATCTAGCTTGCAAAAATAAAAAAAATTTGGCCAATGATGCCAACAAAAGAAGCGCAAAGACGCCAAAAAATTGAAAAATCTATAAAAAGATGCGCAAAGCGCCACAACATTGACAAGAGGCATAAAATGAGCCCACTCAAAAGCAAGCTACTCTCCCTTTTTATATCTTTTAGAACCTAGAAGTTTTGATTCTCAAAGGCTTGATCTCGATTATCGTTCGATTGTGACAAATCTACCTCATTGTTTTATGGAGATACTTTCCTTATGCCAAGTGGTGGGTAGATTCTTTTTCTCATATCTAATTAATTATTTGAGTTAGGTCATTGATTTCAAAAGACGATTCTACCCTAAGACAACGATTTTGGCTAAGGGTAAACCATGAACGGATATTCTCCTATTCTATGGATTAAATGAGATTGGTAACACGTTAACTCACAAATTTTTAAATCAATCACATGAAATACTATATCATTGATGTGCCTTGTTTAAAAAAAAAAAAAAAAAAAAAAAAAAAAAAAAAAAAAAGGGGAGAAGTTTATGAGGAGAACCTCTTTTACTGTGCTTTCATGTACCCTCCTTTTTTGATATGTCAAAAGGGGAAGAAGTTTATGAGGTTATTTTTTCGGTTGCTATTAAATCTTTTTTTAGTGTTTTGCCATCATCAAAAAGGGGGAGATTGTTGCAAATCTATTTTTCATGTCTTATGTTTTGATGATTGACAAACACTGCTTTTCTTGGACAGCTTGTTGCTTCTAACTTTTCAGGAATCGACGATCAGACAATCAAAAAGGAGCCAAGTTCAGGAATGCGTAGGTTTAGGGTTGAGTCAGTCTGTACTTTTGTTTTTTTACCTTTTGAGTCCTCTTGTAATAGTCTAAAAGACTGATGCTTTGTAACCCTTCACACACACACTTGAGAGACTTAGAAATTCTGTTTTTACTCATATCGGCCAGGACGATTTCTTTGATCGGCCTGGCCGATCAGCTTAAAACAGAAAGTCTAATTAAGGATTCATAATTAAGTCAGCCGACGTTAACAGATCGTCCTGGACGATACGTGTATCGGCCAGGACGATAAGCTCAAAACAGAAATAAGTAGCCGCCATAGACAAGTATGGTATACCATATCTTTAAATTATCAGCCAGGACGATCCTCGTATCGGCCTGGACGATATTAACGATTTATGCCATAATTGTTCAGGAAATCAAGGAAGTAATTAAGGATGATTGATACGATCATATCGTCTTGGACGATCGCAAGATCGGCCAGGACGATCTAGTCAAAAACCTTAAGTTACTTCAGGACGATCAATATCGGCCAGCCCGTATTCAGGGCTATTGTCAGGACGATTTTCCTCTGATTTGAACTGATCGGCCAGGACGATCGTGAGATCGGCCTGGACGATCAAGCCAATTTTCAATCGTCCAGCTTTACATCCAGGGCTATGCTCTGGCCGATCTTCATTGATTTGTATTGATCGGCCAGGCCGATATCCATATCGGCCTGGACGATATTGTCGGCAACTTGTAATTAATGAGCTCTTTTGGAGCTCTTCTATTTAAGAGCTTCTTGTTCAACGTTTTTAATGATCTTTTGGCTGCTGCCTTGACCTAAGAAGGCCTTGAGGAGAGAAAGAGAGAGAGAAGAGAGAGAGAGGATCTTGTGAGGGGGAGCTTGTGAGGGGTTTCACAAGGGTTGCTTCAAGGATCTCTCTGCGTCATCTTCGTCTAGAGTTTCTCGTCCGTGGAAGGGTCGGTAGAGGTAAGGAGCTTTGCTTTTAGTTCTGGTTCTCTGCCAGCTTCAGGAGGAAGCAAAAGGAGATAGGTTCTCTGCCTTGCCGGTGTGGCAAAAAGGAGGTTCTTGTGAGGGTTTCTCCACCTAGCCGTGGGGGCTAAAGGAGAGTCACTTTTTGTGTAGTGCAATACTTGGAGGGTGCCTCCAAGGAGTGGACGTAGGTCGAGGCGACCGAACCACTATAAATTTCTGTGTTCTTTTTCTTGCTTCCGCACTTTTAAATTCCGCATTATTTTGTGGTGTGATTTGGTTTATGTGATTTTATTTCTTTGTTTAAAAAGAAGTTTTTAAAATACCAATTCACCCCCCCTCTTGGTTAGTTTGGGACTAAGTTCATAGGGCTTAACATCCCCATCGAACTTTCATATACCTTAGAAAATTTTCATAAGCCCTCAACATAGCATGCATCACATAAATGTAGGAAGAGGAACCATGACCAACATATGTTAGTAAATACATTTTCTTGTGTTAGGTGTTACTCTTATGGCATGTTAGGTCATATAGCCAAAATTTACCCAATCCACCATACAGTACATCTAGTGTGGAGGCTGAAATTGCATTAATCATAATATAATATGCATTCATCTCATTCATTCAAGCACAAGGTGGAACCAAAACTCACTTAGGTTCCCAAATCTAACCTTTGAATGACTATGTAGAGTTACTCTCATAAAATGCCTAGTTAGAGTATGTGATACTTAGATAGTGGATGCTCTAGGCAAATGAATGGTGATCTGAAGCAGTTGATTATATTGGAGGTAAGATCAGAAGGGAAGGTGATAGTAGGAGACAACACCACTAGGAAAGTGGTGGGCTCTTATATAATTGACAATGCTAAAAGCTTTATTATTAAAAAGTTTTTATTTGTTGATGTTTTAAAGCATAATTTTCTGAGCATTGGTCAACTATGCGATAAAGGTTTTGATAATAACTTTATTTCTAAAAAATGCATAATTAGTTTAATTGAAAAACTTATTTTAACAGGAAAATAAATGAATAAAGTTTACATGCCAAACTTGAGGTACATGAAAAATTCTAATTATATATATTTGAAAATAATTATTGATGATTCCTGGCTATGGCATATGAAACTATGTCAAGGATCATGAAAATGCTTAGGAAAAAAACACAGAAAGGCCTAGTTAGCGGCATAACTAAGTTAGACTTCACTAAGAACCACCTATGTGATTCCTGCCAACTAGGAAACTAAGTCAAGTTTTCATTTCATTTGAATAAGGACTTCAACACCTCTAGGCTGCTGGAAATTCTTCATATGGACCTAATTGGACCTGTCAATACAACCAGCCTAGGAGGGAAGACAAATGGATTTATAATAGCAGATGACTTCTCTAGATTCACTTGAGTTAGATTCTTAACACATATGAGTGAGTTATTTGAGGAATTTAAAACTTTCTCCAATTTGATTCAAAAGAAATTAGGATGTGAAATTTTAACCATTCATAGTGATCATGGTGGAGAATTTAAAAATGATAAGTTGAATCATTCTATCAAGAGATAGGTATAGGACATAACTTTTCTGACCCTAAGATCCCTAAGTAGAATTTAATAGTTGAGAGAAAAAATAAAACCTTGGTAGAAGTAGATAGGGCAATGCAAGTTAATTATACTCTCCCTAATTACTTTTGGGCAAAAGCAGTGAATACTGCTTGTTATGTTTTGAATAGGGTGAATGTTAGATCCAAGCTGAATAAGATTCCTTATGAACTACTTAAGTGTAGGACACCCAATATTTTCTAATTTCATGTTTTTGGATGTAAACACCTTATCTTAATTAATGGAAAATCACCCTTAGGATAATTTGATCCGATGTCTGATGAAGGAGTCTTCTTAGGTTATTCATTTATAAGGAAGAACTATTAAATCTTCAATAAGAGGAACTTAGTAGTAGATATGTCTACCCATGTTGTGTTTGATGAATATGATAGGAAGTCTAAATCTATACCTGAAGAGGAAGAAGTGGAGGTCATTTAAGGGGTAAAAGTCATTGCTATAGGAGATAGAGTAGAACCACAAGAGCCTTTGCCTAGAGATTGAAGTTATTATTATAGCCATCTTAAAGAATTAATCTTTGGAGACCCATCTTAAGGTACTATAACTTGGCATTAACCTAGGAAGGAGGTAAGTCATTCTATATTTATCTCCATGAGAGAACCCACTAATACAGATCAAACCTTATCTGATGAATTCTATATCCTAGCAATGCAAGAAGAATTAAATCAATTTGTTAGGAATGATTTTTGGTAGTTGGTGAGTAAACTTAAAGGCCAAAGTGTTATAGGAAGCAAAGGATATTTTAAGTATAAAATAAACTATTCTAGCTTGGTAGTAAGGAATAAGCTATGTTAGTACCTAAGGGGTACAATCAGATTGAAGTGAATGCTTTGAAAAAAAATTTGCCCCTGTAGCTAGACTAGAAGCCATTAGGGTGCTCTTAACCTTTGCTTGCTTTAAAGGATTTAAGCTATATCAAATGGATGTTAATATTGCTTTCTTAAATGGGGTAATCAAAGAGGATGTATATGTCGAGCAACCCCCAAGTTTTGTGAACATAAAATTTCTAAATCATGTATTCAAACCAAAGAATGCCATGTATGGGTTCAAGAAAGCACCTAGAGCCTGAAATGAAAGGATGAACACATTCTTTCAAGATATAGCCTTTATTAAGGGTAGTGTAAACACAACCCACTTATTAAAGAATGAAGGAGAAGAATTACTCATAATGAAAATCTATAATTATGATATACTGTTTTGGATGAATAAATAAAAATCTTTTTGACAAATTCTAAAAAACTATGAGTGAGGAGTGTGAGATGAGTATGATGAGAGAGCTGAATTATTTTCTTGGATTTATCATAAAGTAGATTGATGATGGAGCATTCTTTAGCTAATCTAAATACATCAAGGAAATTCTTAAGAAATATGAAATAGTCAAAGCTAAAAATATAAACACTACCATGAGCTCTACCTTAGAGTTACATAAGAACCCAAATAGAAAGTCAGTAGATCAGAAGAAATATAGAGGAATAATTAGATCACTTCTTTACTTAACTAATAGTAGATCATATATTCTATTTTGTTTTTATCTCTATACTATATTCCAGACTAATCCAAAAGAATCTCAATTGACTATTGTTAAGAGAATTCTTAGATATCTCTTACAAACCTAAAACTTAGGAATCTAGTATCATAGGAATTGCACTTCCTTTAAACTCATATGATAATCTAATTCAAACTTTGATGGATGTAAGGTTGATTGGAAAAAAACTTCTAGAACCAACAAATTTTTAGGATAATCTTTAGTCTCCTAGTCCAGAAGAAAACAAAACTCTGTAGCCCATCTACTACTAAAGTAGAATATAAAGTTGTATGGAGTTGTGTTGCATAAGTCCTATGGATTAAACAAAAAAACTTAGATCTTGGAGTACATATTGGAAGTATTCAAATCATGTGAGATAACATTAGTGCCATTTGCATATGAAAGAAACCTATCCAACATTCAAAAAACCAAGCACATAGACATTAGGCACTTTTTCATTAGAGACCATGTGACAAAAAGTGATATAGTGCTACATCATGTAGCTACTAAAAATCAATTAGCAGATATATTTACTAATCCTCAAACCTATGTTACCTTTAACACCTTGAGGACTAGAATAGGTGTTATAAACATTCATGCTTAACTTAGAAAAATCAAACTTTGTTATCATTTAAAATCAACAATTTGTATGTGTTATATTGTATGTGTTCTTTTATTTGGGGTTTATTGATTCATGAGTTGTAATTTTTTTTAAAATTTTAAATAAATTGGTGTTTTCTTATCATCACACACATACTCTTCAGCAGAACAAAAAAAAAAGAAAACCAAAATTTTCTTATCAAACCATAAGATCCATGATTTGTACTAAACTATATATCCACTTATTTATAAATGACAACCATTAGCCAAACCAAAGTACAAATGAGTTTAATTATTGTTGATCAAATTGTAGAAACCACCCTTCGTACTATATTAAATTGGTGTTAGAATCTTTATGACAAATTCAATATGGTCGGTATGATTGTTTTTATATTTTATATTATACAAACCGCCATTTGTACTGTATGAAACACATGTTAAAATCTATTAAGATGAATTCAATATGGTATGCATGATCATAATTACCATTTATATTTTTCGAACACTAGTTCAAACTATATGATGGATTTAGTCAAATGTCATTTAGATGACTCCTCTGGACGAACAAAATTCCTTAAGATCATTAATTATAATACTAATTATATTATATGATTTGACCAGCTTTTTCGATAAGTCATCCAGAAAATTTAATTCCCCTAATCATACTATATCATATCAATTCATACTATATGATTATCTTTAATTCTATAAATTGGAGGGTTTCTAAGCTTTTAATCCATTCAAAATATACCTTCTCTCAGTTCTTATATTCATATCCTAGAATCCTCGAATGGCCGATGGAAGTAAATGTGGTATAATGACCCAAGGGAGCTTCTCCTTGTTGTGGATCAATGGTTTATGATTTTGATGATAGCAAACATTTCTTATTTCTCTACGATTGCCTTTTGTGCTAACGTTTCAGGTCCACACGATCAGACAACAATTTGGAACCAGCTCAAGATTGGGTAGACTAGGTGTGTGTCAGTTTGTAATATTTTTCCTTTCTTGAGTCTGTTGTATTTGGTGTGGGATGTATTGATTTATAACTAGGAAGATTTCCTGTTGTTCCCTATAAGATTTCTATTTTTGGTAATATCGACCGGGATGATATTTATATCGTCCTAGACGATGTGTCCAAAATCAAAAACCCTAATTAGGGCATCCTCATTAAGGCAACCGTCATTGATATCGGCCTGGACGATACATGTATCGGCCAGGACGATAATCTTAATTCAGAAAGAATCAACCGCCATAATCAATTTAGGAATTCTTTGTTTTACGAAATCGGCCAGGACGATATTTATATCGTCCAGGCCGATCTAACTCAATTATGCTTAAATTGATCTGGTATCTTTGGAAAGCATTAATGGTTAATTGATATGATCACATCGGCCGGGACGATCTCCTGATCGGCCGGGACGATGTCCTGGACGATCTACATCGGACAGCTCAAATTTAGGGCGATGATCAAGACGATTGAAATCGGTTTTAAACTAATCGGCCTGGAAGATTGTGATATCGGCCAGGACGATGTAACAAATTTTCTTCTGATCATCCCGGGCTGATGAGCTGAATATGTACTGATCGGCCAGGACGATATACCTATCGTCCTGAACGATAATGTCGACAACTTGCATTAATGAGCTCGTTTTGAGAGCATCTATTTAAGCTTGGCATGACACTTTATAAGTGTCTTTGGCAGCCATTGTAACTTCGTTCTTGTGGGGGAAACATGAAGAGAGAGCTTGAAAGGGAGAGAGGAAAGGGTGAAGTTTGAGAGGAAGAAGATCCTGTGAGGGGGAGGAACTCAAGGGAGTGTGGTGGGGGATCCACACGGTTGCTCCGGCAAACTCGCACCTTAGTACCATTGGATTCAAGGCTTGTCTCCAGGTAAGTTCACCAAAGAAGAAAATCTATTTGGTGTCAAAGGTCCCGACGACTTCGCCGCACCAGAGAAGGTGGAAGTGATTTTGTAAGGGCTCATCCGCCTAGCTGTGGGGGCTAAAGGAGAGACACTTATTTTAGTGCAATACTTGGAGGGTGCCTCCAAGGAGTGGACGTAGGTCAAGGTTTGACTGAACCACTATAAATCTGGTGTGTTTTTTCTTATTATTTTCTTCCGCATTTAATTTCTGCATTGTTGGTTTTGATTGTGGTGAATCTTGTTTTTGGATTTAAGTTTGAGTTTTGTTTTAAATACTGATTCACCTCTCTATTTGTTAGCCTTAGGCCAGTTCTATAGGGCTTAACATCCCTAACAAACTTTCAAGTGGTATCAGAGCAAGTTTTCATAAAATAAGTTTTTAAAAGCTTTTGAATTTCGATCCATGGCTAATCGTACTATTGCAGAAGGATATTCAATCACCAGACCTCCTTTATTTGAAAATATGTCATTTGATTTTTGGAAAACTCGCATGTTTATTTTCTTGAAATCAGCTGATTTTTGCATGTGGCATATGATTTTAACTGGTTATTCATCACCGTCACAAATTGTTAATGGAATTAAAATTGATATTCCTTTTTGTCAATGGAACAGGGAAGAACAACTCAATGCTCAATTGGATGCAAAGTCTTTAAATTGTTTTTTATGTGCTTTAAATTATGATGATTTTATGTTAATATCCACGTGCACTACCAGTAAGGAAGTTTGGGATAAATTGCACACCATATACAAAGGCACTAGTGAAATCAAGCAATCCAAGTTGAATTTGTTAATGCATGATTTTGAATTATTTTCCATGAAACCTTATGAAATGATCTTAGACATGTACACCATATTCATTCAAATTGTAAACTCATTTCATGCTTTAGGAAAAGAATTTTCAAATTTTGAAAAAGTCAATAAAATTCTTCATTGTTTACTTGAAAATTTTGATGCCAAAGTTGTTGCTATTTGTGAATCAAAAGATTTGAATGATTATTCTATTGATAATTTGATTGGCTCACTCATTGCCTACGAGCAAAGTTTGGGTTAAAGACTTTTGGATGTAGGTGAAACTATTGTTCTAAAAGCTGGAGATACAGAAAGAGATAGCCTAGTTGGTGACGAAGGCAATGACGTGTCAAGCAAATCACAAATCTCACCTAAGCATAAGCAAAAGTGGAAAAAAAGTAAAAGTGGTAAGGATGTCCATATTTCTTATAACGTTATTTTCTTTCAATGCAGGAAGCCTGGACATATGAAAAATCAATGCCCTAACTTTAGAATTCTTCCTACGAAAGAAAAGGGCAAGGCGAAGCAAAATTTAAACAGAAGAAAATAATGAAATGCAAAAATCTCATGGGCAGATCTGGTCTCTGAAGCATCGGACCAGTAGAGAGAAAATGGTTAAAAGCCTTTCATATTTTTGTGTTGTGTTTTTCCTTTTTATTTTTATGTTTTTGTTTTATTTATTCTTTGAAATTTTTATTTTCGTGAAAGTTTCTCTCTGATCAACACACACATTCACTTTTTACAAAATGAGAAATCTACTTCCTATTTTTTCTTGAAATCTTTGGTAAGTTGTGTTTGACTTCTCTAAAACAGTCAAAGGAAGGAAACTCATTTATTTTTTACTCTCAGTCTCTATTTTCTAAAAAAGGTTATCCTACTTTTGATTTAAAATCTTTTTCATCTTTTAAAGTAGTTTTTGAAACAAAATTTTTTATCTCCCTACATTTTATTTATCGCATAAGAATCTTTTGGAAGTTTTTGAATCTAACTCATAATTTTCTTAATCAACTAATTCGTTTTATCACTAAGATGAGTTTTCCTTTGTTTTTAAGAATTAAGAAAGAAAGCATATTTAAAATTGGCCAATGATGCTAAAAATAAAAAGATGCGTAAAAACGCCAAATTGAAAATATAGAATACACAAAGTGTATCAAAAGATGTAGTGCGCCAACCAATTGTCAAGAGGCATAAAATGAGCCCACAAAGTTAATGCTTACCATTCTTGTACTTCTTAAAAGCTTAAGAAAACCCTTGATACTTTCGGTACTTGAGTTTGAAAATCTTGATTCTTGATTCAAAAATTTATGCATTGATCTTCTATTAGATATATTTTATGGAAGGAGTTTTTGAAAAATTATTATTTCTTTCTCTAATTTTTCTTGATTTAGATCTTGAATCAAAAAGTTTTTGCCGTTTTAAGAACTTGAGTTGGGTTTATCAAATTATGAATTTCTAACCTTTTCTGGACTATGTGTTGTCAATCCAATTCTACTAAGTTTTTGATTAAAACCAAGAGGTAACTTTCTCATTTTAAGAATATTTGTTTTTCACTAGATCAGGAAACGTTTTCTTTTTTTTCTTTTATTCGTTTTGCTTTTGTTTGTGCCTCCTCTCTTTTTGATAATGTCAAAGGGGGAGAACGTATTGTTGAATTTTTGTACTGTTATCGTATTTGTATCTTATTTTCAAAAAATTAAAAACAAAATAATATTTTCATCTCCCCTATTTTTTAAAAAAGTGTTATTCTAGTGAGGGGGAGATTAGGAGAAATTGTTCTTTTTGAAAATTCAAATTGAATTGTTTGCCATCATAAAAAAGGGGGAGATTATTGCAGATCAATGGTTTATAATTTTGATGATAGCAAACATTCCTTATTTCTCTACGATTACCTTTTGTGCTAACGTTTCAGGTCCATACGATCAGACTGCAATTTGGAACCAGCTCAAGATTAGGTAGACTAGGTGTGTGTAAGTTTGTAATCTTTTTCCTTTCTTGAGTCTGTTGTATTTGGTGTGGGATCTGTTGATTTGTAACTTGGAAGATTTTCTATTGTTCCCTATAAGATTTCTATTTTTGGTAATATCGGCCGGGACGATATTTATATCGTCCTGGACGATATGTCCAAAATCAAAAACCCTAATTAGGGCATCCTCATTAAGGTAGCCGTCATTGATATCGGCCTGGACGATACATTTATCTACCAGAACGATAATCTTAATTCAGAAAGAATCAACCACCATAATTAGTTTAGGAATTCTTTATTCTAGGAAATCGGTCAGGATGATATTTATATCGTCCAGGCCGATCTAACTCAACTATGCCTAAATTGATCTGGTATCTTTAGAAAGCATTAATGGTTGATTGATACGATCACATCGACCGGGACGATTGCCTGATCAGCCGGGATGATGTCCTGGACGATCTACATCGGAAAGCTCGAATTCAGGGCGATGATCAGGATGATTGAAATCAGTTTTAAACTAATCAACCTGGACGATCGTGATATCGGCTAGGATGATGTAACCAATTTTCTTCTGATCGTCCCATATCATCCCGGGCTGATGAGCTGAATTTGTACTGATCGGCCAGGATGATATACCTATCGTACTGGACGATAATGTCGGCAACTTGCATTAATGAGCTCATTTTGAGAGTTTCTATTTAAGCTTGGCATGACACTTTGTAAGTGTCTTTGGCAGCCATTGTAGCTTCGTTCTTGTGGGGGAAACTTGAAGAGAGAGCTTGAAAGGGAGAGAGGAATGGGTGGATTTTGAGAGGGAGAAGATCCTATGACGGGGAGGAACTCAAGGGAGTGTGGTGGGGGATCTACACGGTTGCTTCGACAAACTCGCACCTTAGTACCATCGGATTCAAGGCTTGTCTCGAGGTAAGTTCACCAAAGAAGAAGATCTCTTTGGTGTCAAAAGACACGGCGAATCCGCCGTATCAGGGAAGGTGGAAGTGATTTTGTAAGGGCTTCTCCACCTAGCTGTGGGGGCTAAAGGAGAGACACTTGTTTTAGTGAATACTTGGAGGGTGCCTCCAAGGAGTGGACGTAGGTCAAGGTTTGACTGAACCACTATAAATCCGGTGTGTTCTTTTCTTATTATTTTCTTCCACATTTACTTTCCGCATTGTTGGTTTTGATTGTGGTGAATCTTGTTTTTGGATTTAAGTTTGAGTTTTGTTTTAAATATTGATTCACCTCTCTCTTTGTTAGCCTTGGGCCAGTTCTATAGGGCTTAACATCCCTAACAAACTTTCACTCCTCCTCTCATTATTTTGATGATAAATTTATCTTTGTGTGAGATGAAGATGCTTACTACAAATTGAAGGAGGCTTGAATCCCCCATCCAGAATGCTAAATCAACCTGCTCTCAACTGCAAGGTCATAAACCTCTTGGCCTCTACCACTCTGCAATTCCTTTTCACACTAGCCTTTCCTTTAAATTTCAAACTACTTAATGAATTTCTAGCCAACCTTAGGTTCAATATGGATACTTTCACCATAACTGCATATGTATTCTAATAATAGGTAAAATTCCAAAGGAAAATTTATGAGTGCATATCAGTTTATTTACTGAAGGACCTTGTCCATAATCCCAGATCTCTATAATTAATTTTTGATGGAGTGTTGTATACCTAACTATTCAAAATATGCCCATAAATTAACATCAACCCTTAGTCCACTTCATAAATCAAGATGCCCAGGTTATCCAACATATTCTTAGAACTTTAATTATACCGAAAGCTGGAGATTCCTATCAACACTACTCCACTTATTTCCATAATCACCTATCTAATAATGTCAAATACCCAATTTGATGAAGCTCAAATGATTATTGATTATATCCAAAATATGACTCCTATTTGACATATTAATACCAAAAGAAAGCAAAATGTCATATTAGGACACATCATAGGCTACGTCTTAGATAAGAAATACCAAATTAATTACCCCACTCCTCCTGATAATAAACCCAATTTTTATATGGATGCATCCTTCAATATTCATTTACATTGGATAGTTTAGAGAAAAGTTTTCCTAAATTGAAGATCAACGCACCTCCATCCATAAATACTTTCAAAAACTACCACCAACACAACTTGATTAGGATCTGTTTTATTTTTAGTGTTTGTTTGTTATGTTTTACTATTTTTACTTCTTGTAATATTCATTTTTTTGTTGTTCCTCCTTTTTTTGTTGATGTGAAAGCGGGAGAAAATATATGTTTGGTTATATATTTTATTTTAATTGATTCATGTATTTGCTTTTATTTTCTTCTATTTTATTTTCTTTTTATCTTTCACTTAAAAAAAATGTTACCCTTAATTTTTAGATCTCTCACCTAGGGAGGGGAAGCTTAGTAGAAAAGAATTTTATCTCACCTATCAACCAAAATTATTTGCTATCATAAAATTGGGGTATATTGTGGAAATCTAGGATCTCTAGTCTATGATTTTGATGAAGATAAATATTATTGATGAAATTATTATCTTTTCTCACTAAATTTTTTTGATATTCTTTTCTTTGTGAGCTCTAATATTATTGGTAAAACATACACTACTCAAGGCTATTGAAAATTCAAGACTGGGTTGAATAGAAAAGCCAAGTAAATAAAGTATGTACTTTAATTTTTCTTTTTTTTCCTATTTCCTGAGTCTGGCCACATAAGAGTGTATGCATTTGGGTGACCGTACACACACATATAAGCAGAGTGAGAAAAAAGTAAATTTAATTTTTTTTATACGAATCATTTTGTATGACTTATAATTATACTTTAAAGTCATTTTTAAAAAGAATGGGCTTAATGGCTAGTAAAATAATTTTTTTCTGTAAACTAATCCTAATGTATGAGCTATATCATATTATATGATTCATTAGTCTCTTAAAACCCTAGCTATCAGATTATTAAGTAAGATATTCAAATTTTAATTTTTTGAACTAATCATACTATATAAAAATTTGAAATCTTACTTAAATTAACCCCATAATTAGTTAATCAAATCATGGTTTAATTAATGATAGTATATTATACTATATAATCTTATTCATACCGTATAATTGGTAGAGATAAACTTTGGTCATCCCAAAGATTGTACCAAACGAAACCATGATTTTTAAACTAATTGTACTGTACGATATTCATATTGTATTGGACAACTACTTATAATTAACTAAACATACCATATGATGAGAGGAGTATGGGACGATTGACAGAGATTTTTTACATTAGCTTCTATATCGGGTGATCAAACTATTTATTTCAATGTTTTAAAAAATTTACAAAAAGAATAGTATTCATGCCTAAGATTTTTTAAATTACCTAATCAACCCCCCCCCCCCCCCCCCCCCCCCCTTTTGGTGTGCCTCGGGCTAGTTCTATGAAGTTTAATGCCTTCTCAAACTTTTAGTTGGTTTACATGATTAAGCCTAACCCACCTTTTTTTAATTTAAGCATAGATGGTTCTGTTAAGACCACTAATTGTGGTTGTGGTGGTATCATCAAAGACTCTTTGGGAAATATGGTTATTCCCTATGATATGCCTTCACATAATTGTTATGATATTTATGCGAAGCTCTCTACTATTTTATATGGGCTCAAGCTTTGCTTATTTTTAGGGATCTTTGATATCTGGATTGACATAAGCTATTTATAGCATCCATTATTTGAAGGGTTGTTATTATGATGTATGTAGCCCAATTTTGTTTTACCTTATCCATGAGATTAAGTAACTCTTAGTTTTTTTTTTTTAATATTTCCTACTTTTTTATGGAAGCTAACTCTTGTGATGATTGGCTTTCCAATTATGGGTCTAAGCTTGATTATCGTGTGGATTTCACTAATTCTAATCTTCATGCTCTCTTGAAAGGATTTATTAGATTGGGTAAAGTTAGTCTCCCCTATGTCTGATTGTAATTTTTATATTAGGTGTGGGTGGGCTTCTCCTATTTTTATCTGATGCTTTCTGTGTGGTTTTGGCCTTCTGGTCACTTTCAGAGGAACATGGGAACGTTTTTTCAGTTGATTTTTGGGTTCTTCAAGGTTTTACTACTGTTTTAACTAATGTATGCTTTTTGTTTAGGTGTACCATGAATCCTATTGGTTGCTTGTTACTGAATTATAATTTTTATTGGCAAGGGTATAGGGTTTTGGTGGTTTTATTATTATTCTTGCAAGAATTATCCCATCTTGTTTTCCTTAGGATGGATTAAATCTAGGAATGTTTTGAATTCAAGGGTTATTAATTTAATATCCATCTACTACTCATTTCATCCTCTTTATACTTTGGGGATTATTGGATTGGCAAATTGGATACTTTCGCTTCAGTTTATTTCCCTATTATGTGAGTTGGTTGTGTTGGGATTTCTAGACATCTTAACTTATATTATTTATTCTACTCCTATGGTAGTTTTCCTTAAGGCTACCCCCTTTTCCTCTACTAGTTACCTACAAACTATTTCTTCATTTTATTTATTTGGGTTAGGTTAATGTATTGCTATGGTGTTAATGGTATTTGGACTTTCTCCACCCTTTGCAATTATGTTTGGTCTGATACTATCTCCACCTGTTGCTTCTCTATCAAGTGGTTGTATTTGTTTTGGATGAAAATTTTGTGTCAATTGGGAAATCACCATGAAAGTTTTTTAGATACTACTCACGGGAGATGGATGTGATTTTTTTCTTGTCCTGGACTTGTGATGGAAGTCTTGATCCTTATCTTGCAATTTTTTTGCTGCTAATTATTGCAAACCCATATTTTCTCTAGTTTACTCCTCTTAGTTTATATAATTATGAATTTTTTAGCTTTTATCTAATGATATATTGTCTTTAGAAAATTTTTAGAGTTTTTTTTTTGTTGGTTAATATTGTGCTACATAAGCCTTGCTAGCTATACATACGATTTAATTCCTTGGCGTTTTTATCCTTGGTTGGCTTGTAGTCCTAATTTTTCTATTCTATTTAATGTTTATTCTATGTTTGAGAGTCATATACTATCCTTGTTTGTTGTTTGTTGATGTTTCTATGCAAATTTGTTGTATCTAGAATAATTTGGTTTGTTTGCGGTGTATTATATTTTTTATTCTTGTGCCTTCCTGGTCCATTTGCTTCAACTTGCGGATGGATTGTCTGGACCTTACCATCAGGAAATTCAATTTCCTTCTAATTTCTTTGTAGTTACTTGCCCCTATTCCTATTATTAATTATTGGAGTTTTAGGTGCTAGAGTGGAGTCTTAAATACATGAATTTCTTTGTATGGCTTTGGTACGGTTTCAAGGGTCCATATGTTAATTTTTCATGATTTTCTTTGGATATTCCCATACAATTGTTATCTTGGGTTTTGGAATAGTGATTGTATATCTCTATCTTATTTTGGTGCAGTTTGGGGGGCCCTCAAAATTTGGATGATGCTCTTTGGAATTTCCCTAGTAGGTGCAATTATTTCTGGTTGGCTTTATTTGCCTTTTTTATGAGGGAATTTCACTAACTATTTCCTTTATATCTGCTTCCCTAGTTAACATATTATCTGGTATTTATCTTTGTGCTTACTAATGTTGCTAATTTGGATTTAGAGATTATAATTTTGATGGTAGAAAATATTTCAGACATTTCTATTTTTCTACTTTTGCCTTGCTTATTAACTTTTCAGGTCCACAAGATCAATTACAAATTAAGCTAGCACAAGATTCTGTAAATTAAAACTAAGTCTGTCTGTAAGTCTATGTCAAGTATTCTTATGTTTCCTTGAGTGAAATGTAACAGAGTGGTCTTGATGCTAAGTAATCTTGCACACACACTCTCAAGGGAAAAAATTATGCCTATTTTAAACTTTTCTATTTTTAATCATATCATCTGGGATGATTCGAAATCATTCTGGATAATAAGTTAAAAATAGAAACACTAATTAGGCCATCCTTATTAAGGTATTCAAAATTAAGCAAATCATCTAGGATAATAGTAGCATCGTACTAGATGATAGGCTCAAAAAAAAAAGAATCAGCCGTCAACTCTTTTAGGCGTGTTATTATTTTTGGGCATCGTCCAGAATATCATCCTGGATTATGCATTAAAATTATGCCTATATTAGTCTGATAATTAAGGAAAGAAATTAAAGTTTTATTGATCGATCAAATCATCTTGGATGATCACATGATCGTCTTAGATGATCAGCTAAACAAACCTTAGTTTACTCATAGACGACCAGAATGATGTTCTGGAAGATATGTATTGATTTGAACTAATTGTATAGGATAATTGATAAATTGGTCTGAATGATAAGTTACTTTTTCATTATCCAAACATATAAAGTCTAGTCGAATAAAGAAATTATCTGGAAGATATTTGACATTTTGAACTAATAGTACAGGACGATCGATAAATCATCCTGGATGATCAGTTATTCTTTTATCATCTAGACAAGTAAAGTCTATCTGAATAGAGCGATGGTCAGGATGAAACTTTACACTTTATAACTAATCATACATGGTAATATACCATTATCCTTGATGATCATAATAAACAAATCCTTTAATCATCCAGCCTCCTCTAAATCATCCTGGCTGATTGAGTTGAATTTATACTAATTGTACATGATGATCTGTCAATCGTTCTAGATGATCTTTATTGATTTGTTGCAATTTAGGGCAAATTTGAAGCCCTTCTATCTAAAACCTTTTATTTACTCAAGATTGTATCTTCCACTGTTATCCTAACCTGATAGAGCCAAGATGAGAGGGAGAGCTTGGGAGAGAGAGAGAGAGAGAGAAAGAGAGAGAGGATCTTATGAGGGGGAGTTTGTGAGGGTTTCACAAAGGTTGCTCCAAGTAATGATTTGAGTCATATTCTCCAAACGTCATCCCTAGTTCCTTGGGGTTCTAAAGAGGTCTACTTCATTGATAGATCGAGGTTCTCTGCCTGCTTCAAAAGAAAGCAAAAGGAGTCGAGTTCTTTGCCTACTTTAGGATGAAGAAAAAGGAGTTGTGTTCTCTTCATCACATGAGTCATTGGAAAGGAGGTTTATACATGATTCTCCACCATGCTATGGGAGCAAAAAGAGTGTCACTCAGTTTAGTGTAATACCCGAAGGAGAAGCTCCATGGAATGGACGTAGGTCAAGTTGACCAAACCACTATAAAATTTTGTGTGTTCTTTCTTATTTCATCTTCCACATTTAATTTTTACACTTTATTTTTGTGGGTGACTGTTTGGTTTAAATCATGATTTCTATTTGAGAATGTTTTTAAAACACCAATTTACCCCCACCCTTTTTGGTTAGCCTCGAGCTAGACTTTCAAGTGGTGTTAGAATGGGATTCATAAATATGTTTTTGAAAACTTTTAAATTTTGATCCATGTCTAACTTTGATAATCATAATACTATGAAAGGGTATTCTATTACCCGGCCACCTTTGTCTTATAACATACTTTTTAATTTTTGGAAAACTTACATGTCCATATTTTTATAATCAATTGACTATCGCATGAGGATGCTTGTTAAGGATGGATATTCACCACTAACTCATGAAATCAATAGCATAAAAACTGAACTTCCTTTTACTAAATTGACTTTTGATGATAGGGATTTGAAATAACTTAATGCACAATATTTATGTTATTTTTTCTATGCTTTGAAATTAGAAGAATACATGTGTGTCTCAACTTGTGTTGCTGGAAAGGAAATTTGGGATAGATTCTGTATTACTTATGAAGGAATAAATGAAGTTAAGTAATCTTGGTTGAATATCTTATTGCATGACTACAAACTTTTTTATATGAAACCTAGTGAATCGATTGTTAGGAAAGTTGCTATTTGCATGTTTTACATTCTTGCAACTTATATAGTTTTGATGATTCCAAATATTATTGTTTTATGTGTTGTTATCTCCTAACAATTTTTGAATATTTGTTTTTGCTCTTGTGTGTACTAATATTTCAGGAAAATTGAACCCCAAACTATGAAGACTTCAAATCAGATTCATCATGAGATACTTTGTGAATTTGAAGCTTGTACTTTTTATTTGAATTAAATTTGAAAGGGAGTGATTGTAATTGAGTGAATAAATTTACACACACTTAAAGGAGATCTTGAAAAAGTTTTTGTACTGATTGTACGGGACGAACATTGTTCGTACGGGACGATCAGATCAGTTATCTCTTGTAAGAGCAATAGAACGGACAGGAACTGAACTGGAAAATTTTTCTAAAGAATGATCATCCAGACGAAATCATTTTTCATCCCAGGACGAGTTTTTCACTGTAAAAATTTTGTCCAAACAAAGTCAAGTTCGTCCAGGACGATGGGAATCGACTATGGAAGTTTCTAGCAATGTTCTGCAGTTTTCGAAACCGACTTTTGATATAATGTTCGTACCGGATGAAACTTTTTGTCCCGGGATGAACCAATTTCATCCAGGACAAAATTGGTTTGTACAGATGAACAAATGGTTCGTACGGGATAGTTTTTTACTCAGTTCTTCCGTACTAACTCAATTTCATACGGGACGATCCAGTGCGCAGAAAAACATATTTTTAGCAGTTTTTTGTGCGATTTTTCATGTCCTTTCTATATAAGGAGTCCTATAAACTATTACAAGCGCCTTTGGAGTTGTTTTCTCTTGAGAGGGATCATTGAGAGTGAGAGTTTGGGAGAGATTGTTAGAGTGAAGAGTGAGAAATCAAGTGAGGGGTTTGTGAGTAATTCACAAGGTTACTTGAAGAAGAAGATCTCTTTGTTTCTTCCCATCTCCTTTGAAGGCTCTCAAGTGAAGTTCAACAACATCGGTCTGGTTCTCTGCCGATACTTGGAGAGTGTAAAAGGACGACAAAGTGTATCTTTGACAGCCATTGTGTCTTCGTTCTTTGGGAGAAAACTAGAAGAAAGAACTTGAAAGAGAGAGAGGAAAGGGTGGAGTTTGAGAGGGAGAAGATCCTTGGAGGGGATTTCAAGGGAGTGTGAAGGGGATATTCACATGGTTGCTCCGGAAAACTTGCACTTCAGTACCATCAGATTCAAGGGTCATCTTGAGGGAAGTTTTGGCGAGAAGAAGATCTCTTTGGTGTCAAAGAACCCGGCTACTCCGCCGCACCGGGGAAGGTGAAAGTGATTTTATACAGGCTTCTCCGCCTTGCTGTGGGGGCAAAAGGAGAGGCACTTTGTGGTATTAGTGCAATACGCGGAGGGTGCCTCCGGGAAGTGGACGTAGGTCAAGATTTGACCGAACCACTATAAATCTGGTGTGTTCTTTCTTATTTTTCTTCTGCATTTAATTTCGTTGCAAGTTGTTTACTCTGGTTGAAAAGTTTATTTTTTAAACTTTAAATTTATCTTGCATTAATAATTAAAAAGATTTTCTAAAAATCCAAGAGTAGAAGTATAATTTTTAAATTACCAATTCAGCCCCCCTCTTGGTTAGCCTTGGGATATTTTGTTAGGCTTAACATCCTAA
The DNA here is from genome assembly GCA_016618105.1 of Dendrobium huoshanense. NCBI lineage: Eukaryota > Viridiplantae > Streptophyta > Magnoliopsida > Asparagales > Orchidaceae > Dendrobium > Dendrobium huoshanense. The sequence continues at coordinate 19,931,573 of CM028345.1, forward strand.
TTCATATTGAATGAGTTCCAACAAGTGGTATCAGAGCTTTGTTTCAAAATCATAAGTTTAGACTACTTTTTGAAAAACGAGTATGGCTAATTTTAGAAACCATAAATTATTAGAAGGATATTCAATTGTTAGACCACATTTATTTTGTTGACCTCATTTTTTTATGAGGTCACTAAGACCCATCCAGAATCCAGATTTAATCCTAGACCCTAGGATCCACTCTAGACCTTAGGATCCTTCTAGATCCAAGACCTTAGAGCCTATTCTAGAGCCTAGGATTCCCTTAAATCCTAGATCTTAGAATTCTTCTATACCTTAGGATCACTCCAACTTCAAATCAAACTCCACCCTTGATCAACCTCAATTTTAAATTAATTCCTATATTTAATCCACTCCAATTTCAATTTGATTCCTACCTGTGATCAATTTGAATCTCAAACTCCATCCAATTCAAATCCAAATTAATTCAAACTTCAAATCAAATCCAAACCCAGAATTCAGACTCAAATCCATACTCTAGAGGCCCTGTCCTAAACACCCTTTTCAGAGATTTTCCAAACATTTCAAAACCCAGTCAAATGGTCTCTGATTCAGGATCTATCACTTGCAAAGTGATAAGACATGTCTCTAGAGGTTACCCCCCCAACTTTGAGCTCATTCTGAGGTCTCTAACCCCAGAATCTGAATTAAAATTCAAAGGCTGTAAAACCTTCAAATATTTACAGCCTATGCCACTGAACCTAACCCCTTTGAGATCTTGACCTTGGAACCCTTATCCAAGCCTCCAATCACTTCCAGACCCTTGATTTTAACCAATTGAGTAGTAAACTGCATTTTTCAGACCCATTTTTGACCATAGTTAACCAATAGGTCAAAATTGACCAAAATACCCCTATGGGGCTCAAATAGGGATTTCAAACCAAATGAGCTCCAAATGGGATGCAACCACCTTTGACAAATTTCAAATGTCATTTCAAATCTTTTGAACCTATTTCCAACCCTTGAGTCAACCTGGTTGACCAAGTCAACTGGTTTGACCCAAGAGGCCCTTTAAGGGTCCAAACATGTGTTTTGACCCAAATGACCTCTCTAAGTCATCCAACCACTTCCATTAACCTTAAAGTATCATTTCAAACCTGTTGAGCCCAAACCCAGACCCTGGGTCAACCTGGTTGACCAAGTCAACCTAGGTTGACCAAACAAGCCCTTAAGGTTTCAAATAGTGATTTTGACCAAATTGATCCCTCCAAACCTTGGGACCACATCCAGTAGACTCAGGACGATATTCTGAATTTGTTGAATCCATTTCTAACCCCTGAACCCAACTGGTTGACCAAGTCAACCAGTTTTGGCCTAAAAGCCCATTAAAGGCCCATTAAGCCTTCTTGATTCAATTGACATGCATGGCTCTTGGAACCACCCTCCAATCCACCTAATCAACCCATTTGAATTACCTAGGTGAAAATTCCATAACCCTTGATGGGGTTGACTGGTCAACCAGTCAACTCAAAGCTTAAGGGACCATTTGTATGGTCAAACCTTTCAACCCATTGAACCTAGCTCAAGCCACACCCATCCAGCCACTTGGAAAGACTCCATGACCTGCTTGGATGCCACATCAGCCCCATTGACTAGTTGACTGGTCAATTTAGTCAAACCAAGGGTTTAGACCCTTTTAAAAGGTCCTAATCAGCCTTTTAAACCTTTTTCCCTGATTTAACTCTTCAAGGCCGACCTATTAGTGACCTAAAGCCCTCTAATAGGCTCCCTAACCGAGCTCCACCCCCTGTTTAGCCATAAGTGGCAATGCTCCCCTCCACTCATCCCAAGTCCACCCAATGGGAATGAGGCATGTCCAGCCCTTTCCGCAGCCTTCCAGCTTTCCCAGGGACAGGTGGCATCATCTGGAGAGTCCAGGAGTAGATCCCAGCCATCCAATCCAGCCCAGGCCACTTGAATAGGGAAAAAGGTGATTTTTGAAGCATTGGATCAAAGCATCTTCTCTCACTAACCCTAGCCTCCCAGAGCAAATTCTTAGTTCGTTTTGGATCTCCAGAGCCTCCTCTACCTCCCCACTACAAAATCCAAGTGGTTGCACGTCACCGGCGGCGAGTTCCCCGGCGAGCCCACCACCTAGACCGTCCCAAGCCTATAGCAGTCGATCCAGACGTGTTCGAGCTTGGGTTCGTGCTGGGGATCTTCACTTGGACAGTCTACAAGCTCATCCATCCAGAAATTTCGAAGATCTAACGGTACAACTCCTTAAAACCCTAGATCTAGTTCACATTAGTTAGATCTAAATAGCTTTATGTTTTTAGGGTTTTGGCTGAAACAAATCTTTCCCCATTATTTTTGTTCATGCCTACTCTCTGTCTTTAAAATTTCAAGTGATTTGGTCCACCCGATCGGAAGAACGAACCAAAAAACGGATCCTAGGGCGTCATTCGCAGTTCGCTGCAGATGTACATTTTCTAGACCGTTGATCACGCGATCAACGGTCTAGATCTTGCCGTTCCGCGCTTTGGTTCGACCGTGTATTCGGTTTTGTGTTCGATCGATCGACCGGCGAGATCAGGGCCGTCCATTCGGAACAGCGGGATCAAATCTCCGCCGTTTGATCTTCTCCTGGTGAGATCAAACCGCGGGATCTGATCTCAGCCGTTAGATTGAATCCGCGGTTAATCCAACGGCTGCCACGGGCCGCTGACGTGGTTAAGTGAAAACCGCGTGAAGTGCCCCACGGCCGACGCGTGTCCCCGTCGTCACGCGGTTTCGATTCCGCGAATCCGCGCGTGCCGCGTGTCCGACCGCCGTCGTTTAATTAAGGAAAATATGTTTTTAATTTATTTTAATTATAGAAACTTTAGAAAATCATAGTAAATTAAATACAAAGTCAAAAAATGAGTATAATATATCAAAATTTTCAGAATTTCATCTAGTTTATTCTAAAAATAAAATCAAACTCTTTTGGTTATTATTTTATTAGTAATTTAAGAAATACAGAAAAGTATATTTTATTTTTAATTAATTATGTATAAATTATTTTTATCTGAAATTTGGCATGCATGTTTTTGAGTGCATGGCTGATCTCTAGAAAAATTTTCAATATTATTTGACTGGATTTTGATAGTATTTAGAATTATTGGAGCATATTAACCTTTTTTATATTTAATTAAATATTAAATATTTTGAAAATATTAAAAAAAATCTTTTTTTATTATCAAACTTCTCTGGAGATCAGTAGGTCTTTCAACTCATCAAAATGTATTTTAATAATATTTTTAATTATTTTATAATATATATTTATATATATATATATCCATTTATATTTATATATTTTAAAATATATTTTGAGGCTATATATATTTAAATCTTTAAATGTTTAAGAGGTCACTTGAAATTTTAAATGTAGATTGAGCATATTTGAATAGAAATAAAGGGGACGATTAGTGGATAATCATTCCTTGATTATTCACTAATTCTGTCTTAATTATGTTAATTAGTTAATTGCATGCTTAAGGTGCACACACCACCTAGCCTAGGCTCTCCTAGACCTAAGGACTTGTTTGCTTGCTATTTGTGTATGCATGCCATGTTTACTCAAAGGGTTAGAGGAACTTTGATTTGAACCTATTCAAAACTAGTGACACAATTAAGGATAATAATTAGGAACTTTGAGTAGAAAACTTAGAAAATATATTGTGCTTAGAATTGATATCCATTTGATTTGGAATTTGAACCATTTAAACTTAGTGACATTCTTAGCCTTAGATAATTTATTTTACTGATGTTTGAAATCATTAAGACCACTAATTAATTTTCTAAGTCTTAAACCCTTAATTAAGCCTTTAAAACTTCTAAAATTGTAATAAACCCAATTTAAATCCAAAAATCACATATAAACCCTCAAAATGACCAGAATCTGGTCCTTAATCCGTGATAATTGAAAGCCCCTTGATTTGACAGCAATTTAAACCCTAGTTTAATTTTAAGTGAAAATCAATATTTAATTAAGATAATTAATTAATAATAATTAAAAAAATCCAAAAATCTCCCAAACACTTGGGGATCCCTCCTTAGGTTATTTCTGACCTTTGGAGGTGTTTTCAAGAGATTGGGAACTTGTTTGAAGCAAAATCACAAAAGAGGCCCTCTAATTAAGAAATTCCCAAAATTCATTAAAATGCCCAAACTTCGATAATCCATAACTAATTCCAGAAAAATCCAAATCACCCAAACTCACTTGCATTCAACTCATAGTGATGTATAGTATTCATTAAAAATATTAAATGCCATAAATTTGCAATATTTTAAAAAGTCAACAAATTGGTCAAACCGTAGTTAAATCTAGTTCAAAACTTCAAACCTTTGTAATAAAATGCAGAAAAATCCGATTTCAACGTACTTACCTTCTAACTGATCGTAGTAAGGTCTAGTATTTTAATAAAATACAAACATTCCAGAATTTGAGCTTAATCAAAAAGTCAATTTTCAACCCCTTAATCAAATCATTAAAGTATTCTAAAAATTCATAAAACTCAAATTTATTCTAAAACTCAGAAAATATTGGTTTAATGCTTAAAACACGTAACAAATCCTTTAAAACACAACAACCACTCTAAAGTTGAAGTTTATTGGCTGGACTACTCCGGGCTGCGGGGCTAAGTGTCCTAAGGAGGCTGGTTCCTCGAGCCTGGTGGCACAACGCCACGAATGGATTCTAAGGGGTGTTAAATCTTAAAATATATTAACCTTTAATTATTTAACATTTTAAAAAATCTCTAATTCAATTACATTAATTTGGTTTATCGGCTGGACTACTCCGGGCTGCGGGGCTAAGTGTCCTAAGGAGGCTGGTTCCTCGAGCCTGGTGGCACAACGCCACGAATCAATTAATGGCAAACTTAAATTAATCAACTTTAAAAATCAGTAACCTAACTCCCATTTTAATATCAATATACTCTTTTAATTCCAACCAATTTAAATAACTTAATCAACCCCGATTGCTACTGGGTAACCCAGGCCTACGAGGCTATTAGCTTAGCCCCAAGGAAGGTGAAATAAACTTCACGGCCTCGGTGTGAAACAAAGGTAGCAATCAATTAACTTTTAAAATATGTTTAATTAAAATTCTTAATTCATTAATACTTAAATTTTAATTTAAATTCCCTTCTAAGCCTTAACAAATCCAAACTTTTAGACAACTTCAATTAATAACCTACTTTAGGATCTATCCCAGCCACACGACCTTTCTCACACACTTTAGATGATGTGCTAGGACAACCAACTCTAGATCTAGGTTAGGCCGGTGTTTACTTTACTGCTGTGTGCCGGATTTTTTCGTGGTTTTCACTGCATGATATGGATGAAATTGCTTTGCTGTGTCTGCTTACTTTTTCTGTACTCTGTGGATGGATTGATGTGTTTGGCGACTAGATTACCCTTAGGTTAGGTACGATCTGGATGTTGACACAGTTTTCTGCAGGTGGCCACGCTCATGCAGGGCAATATAAAAAGGGGGCAAATTAAAAATGCATAAATATTATAAACTCTTTGCACAGGTGCTTCAGCTGCTAAAGCCCCCAAATAAAAAGAGCGTGGCCAGTGTGTTTACTTTCTTTTATGCTCATATACAACTGCTTGGGAATAACTGCTTTTTATATATTAATTGCTTAGGATAACCCTGCAGGTGAGTCTAGATTTTTATTTTGATACCAATGTAATTTGTGTAAGTGTCAAGTGTTGTGAAAGTTGGTTTGAGTTGGGATACATAGACCCAAAGCTTGGATTCCAAAGAGGAAAGGATACCCCTTTAAGGAACACTCCTTTTCCATTTGGAAATCCAAATTTGGATCATACCTCTTCTTTACCCAAAGAGGAAAGAGTGGCCTCTCCCTTAGAGAGAAGTGCCCTCTTATCCATTTGGGTAATCTGCTACGAAGATTCCAAGAAGATTGAAGAAAAGGAGTCCAAAGAAGAATGAAATTGAAGATTTGAAGATTTGAAGATTGAGAGTATCCCACTCAAAATAACTTGCGTCATTACTAGGTTTAGAATCCGGGTTGTTGTCAGTGGTGCCCGGCCACTTTACTTTCTGTAATATTCTGGTTTGTAATAAGCAAGGCAATTCTGCCTATGGACATTTATTAATTAATTTGTATTTGATGTAATGATTTGATTGCCTTTAGGATTACTTGTTTTTACTAGTTTTTTGGCGATTGCATGCCGCTCTTTGTTTTCGCCTGGATACGTGAGACTCGTGAGGGTGTGAAATTTTTATACTCATAATCTTAAAAGTCTAAAATTTTAGTGAGTCTAAATAACATAGAAAGATAACGAATCTAGGGAATTAGCCGGGGATCGACCCCGGGGTCGCATGCATATTTCTGCATTACTCTTTCCTTGTTTTAGACCCTTCCCCGCCTGCGGGTAGAGTCCGGATAGTCTGACCTATGAGGACGAGGTGCCGGACCTGGGGAAGTCCAGTCTTCTAAAAAATTATTTTATAAGCCTGTTTTTAAAATTTCAAGCATATTTGATTTGAGGTTGTTAACCAGCATGCATTGCATTAGATACAAATTAAAAGAGTCAAAATTTTAATTTCATAGTCCTTAGCATTTTAGCACCCAACATAAGTCAAAGGGGCCAATTAGGAGAATCTCTAGATGTCGGCCCCGCCTCCCCAAAACTTTAATTATAACGTCCCTACCACTCTTTCATAAAAGACCGGATTCATCTCTTTTAAATCGATTAGGTGGTTAGCTGGCTCCCCAATCCAGGCCGGGGTAAGTCCAGACCTTGCACTGCATTAGTTAGGATCGGACGACTGTGGTCCAGTGTCCAAAATAGATTTAGGTTCCGGGGCAGATCTTTGATTATAAGACCCCAAACTTCGGGAATCTAATCCCAAATTTCTAATAAAATGCTCAACTCTAATTAAATATCATTTCAAATCCAAAACATAAAGCCCAACACTTAGATTAAGTTGGGACACTTCCGGATGGTTCTGGAATCTCAAAGTGTCCCCTACCTCTCATCCTTTAACTCCGTTAATAACTGTTCAATTTTGATCCATTCCCTTTTGATTTTCCAATAATTCTATTCATACTTTGATATCACTCCTAGAAATTCTAAACAAAATTTTGCCACTATTTTAATCGAGAGTTTTCGTAGGGGATTTTATCTCCCTACGATGTAATTAACTACGAGGACTTGCGCTCGTAGGAGATTTAGAACCACACACACCTGATTTTAAAAATTGATTTTTCAAAATTTAATTGGATTTCTTTGGGAGAACTTAAAATACTAGTGATCATTATTATCATATTTAAAGAATTATCATTGAACGATATTTTCTCCCTTCGGAGAGATATATCTTTCTTTGATAAGGCTTTGGATGTGAACCTAACGATCACACTTCTTGAATATTGTAGCTGGATATTCAATTGAACCTCATTTTGACCCTTCGGGGTCATATGAATTTCTCTTTAGCATCCGCTCACAATATTCAAGATGGATTTCATAATTCTAAGTCTGAACACCGTTATGAAAGTTTATTTTCGTCCTTCGGGTGATATACTCTTTCTAACGAGTCGATTCGACCTTAGAATTGGAACTTAACCTTAATCTTAAAATCCCCAAAGAAAACTAATATTTTTCAAAACATATTTTCAAAATTCCACCAACAATAAATGGCACGCCCGGTGGGACAAATCTCTCTCTCCATCTTTAATAATGGCAAAATTTTGTTTCATCGGTAGTTTTAACTATCATTTCTTCCGTTGGTCCCTTTGCTCATTTCTTCCTTGGGTGAGTGTGGCCAACATCTAAAATAATAACAAAATACTAAAAGAGAGGTTCCACCTCTAAATTTGGCTTTTCGTTCTGATTTTGACCTTCTGCCCCAGCATAGCCTGTGAGGCGACAGTGTCAAATCAGATCTCTGGATATCCTTTTTAATTTTATGGATTTATGGTCGATAAATTTCTCGTTCAACATATAAATCCTTAAAATTGAAAAGAATTCAAAATTTTTTTTTTTTTCCATTTCAAACCTTTTTAGTTTTAACCCTCTCATGTCCCCTTTGACTTCTAAGGGTGGGGAGGGTTAAACTATTCCTTTTTACTTGGGCTTTCTCACAATTCCATAAGCCTTCGGGCAAGGGGAAACTCTGTCCGTTGTGTTTTGGAACCTGTAAGAAAACCCCTTTCAAATTCTCAAAATTTCCTCAAAAAAATTTTCTTAAACTCTAAGTTGTCATGTGTTACCCCATACGATTTCCTCGTGGGCCAACATATGTCATACTTTCAAAAAATAATAACAATAAAATACTTTTTACCACTCTTTTCAAAAAAAATCTAATTTCAATCATTTTCTTTAACTTTCAGAAAATTTCAAATGGCTGGCCAACTGATTTTCTCCTTTGACCGAGAGTTGTCTTCGACTGTTAATGACCAAGGGAGCACTGTTATTTTTGGAATGGGATTTAGTACTCTAGAGCTCTCTATGGATGGACACCAGATTGTTAGTTTGGATGCCAGTAAGGAAACTCCCCCAGTAGTTGAGTTAATTGTGGGATCTGCACCCACCTTGCCAGTAGTCAGTGATGATCAGAAACAGTCTGAACCAGTTGTTGAGCCTCCCACTGAAATTAAGTCTGTTTTTGAAGAAGGGTCTAGTTCTGGACTTAGATTCACCACTAAGAATCAGAAGAAGAACTATTTGAGGAGACTTAGAAAGAAAATCTCTAAGGCTAAGAGAGTTCTACCCTTTAAGACCTTGGCTCAAGTAGAACCTGAGGCTGTTGAGGAGCTACCTATTCCTGCTTCCTCTCCCCTCCTAAAGGGAAGTCGCTTTTACCCCTTGGCTTCAGCTCAAGGGGAGGAGAGGATAGCTAGGATAGCCCGTTCTCCACCATGCCCGGTCGACTACTCGACCAAGAAAACTCAGAAAGAAAGACATCTCCAAAAGACAAGGACTCTGAGAAATATAATTCATACCTGCGCTGCACAGACTGGGCAGACTAAAGAAGAATATGTGAAACAATTGAAGGGAGTGATCTCACATCGCTTCCAAAAAGAAGTGTTGAAGGAAGAAGTATCTGAAGCAAAGAATTTAACCCCTCAATTCGTTAGAAAGAATAAGAAGTATGCTAGACAGCCCGCTACTTCAGTACTGGTTGATGGATATCACTGGGTGCCACGCCCTCTGTCCTCTCAAACAGAGGGTATTGTGTTGACTGGGTCCGAGAGAGGCCGCCATCCTACTGGTAGACCCCCGGTACCCCCACATAAACCTGTAAGATTGGCCTCAGTGATTGTCAAACCAAAGGGGGTTGAAGTTCAAAAGTCTGTGGACCTTAAAGGAAAAAGACCTAAATCTCCTGAAAGGAAATATGTGCCAAAGAGAACTAAGTTGGAGAATCTGCCACCACCTCCTAGAACTTCTAAGTTCATTCTGCAGCTCCAACGAGTTTCAGCCAACCCTACTCCGAGTTCAGTTGAATTGATGGATGTTCAGGCTAGTACTCCAGTTGTTACAGTTGATAGTCCTGCCACAGCCAGTCTGACTCCAGATCCAATAGTCACCGTTCCTGCTACCCCAGTTGATGATCCCCAAAATTCGAGTGTCATTCCTAGGCCCCTTAGTCAGGTGTCTGAGGACCTTACCTTACCAGATGTGGGAACTATCACTCTACAAGCTCCTACTTCTCCTGAGGAATATGTCCCTCTCCCTGTAGAGGATGCCACTCTTCTGACTACCAGCTCTGGGATAGTCGAAGAGGAGAGAATTGACCAGGATTTAGAAATGGAAGATGAACCGGATACAAAGTCTCAACCAGATCCTAATCCAAAACTTACAGAAATCATTGCCCTTATGGATTCTGAAGAGTTGTTTGATATGGCTGAGTATAAAGGATACTTACCCCTTGACCCTAAATCAATTGGGGATAGACCGGTCGAGGAGGTAGTCCAAGAAATAAGAAACATTTTGTTGAACAAAGAAGGAATGGCTTCTTTTGACCCTGATATGGATGATCTCCTTGGAGATGAAGATGATTATGTTGGGGGCATTCATGTGGTTGAAACTAGAGGGTCTAATAAAGAAGCTGAGCCCAGCAAGCGCCGATTTGTTAAGGATGATGATCCGCATGCTGTTGAGTCAGAGTCAGATGAGTCTGTGAAAGATAGAGATGAAGAACATATAAAAAACTTGGAGACTCAGCTTGCTAGCATGATGTCACAAGTTAGAGAAATGCAAGAGAAGTTGGACAAATCACAGCAAGAGTCTTTTATGATCCACCAGTCAGCTCGAGAGCTCACAGAAAAGGCCAAAAGGGCAGAACTTAATTCCAGACCTCTCGAGTCACCACCTGTGACTCTCCCTTGTCCAGTAGAGACACCTCCAGTTCACCCTGCAGTTCTCCTCCATTCCTTCAATCCCACCTCAGAAGGATATCAAGCAGTTAATTGAGGACCAGGTAAGGGAGGCCTTAGCCCATGCTCAAGGAACTGTGTCTATTTCAAAGGGTAGACCCTACCCCGAGGAATATGACTTAGTTCCTTACCCAAAGGGCTTTGTGCCACCAACTTTTAAAGTTTTCACTGGAATCGAAAATCCGAGACAGCATCTGGCCCACTTCCGAGCAAGCTGTTGCAATGCAGGAGGGTCAGATGCTCTACTATTTCGCCAATTTGTAAGTAGTCTATCCGGCATTGCTTTTGAATGGTACGCCGATCTGCCCAACGGTTCAGTAAGAACCTTTAGCGACCTAGAAAACCTCTTTCTTAAGAGATTTTCTGGAGCGCAACAACGCACCACCGTGGGCGATCTCGTGGTTGAAAAGCAAAAGCCGGGAGAGTCTCTAGTTGAGTACATCTTGAGGTGGCGAAACCTCTCGATGAAGTGTGAACCCCAGTTGCAAGAACAACATGCTGTGGAGATTCTTTTGAAGAATATCCACGGTCCTGTTGCTTTTCTCCTGAAGGGTTTCACTATTAAAACTTTTGAGAAACTTCTTAATAAGGCTAGCAATTTGCAGGAAGAGGCTCCTAGGATGCCATTCTTACGAGAGCAGTCTGAAGAAAGGAAGGGTCCAAAATTGGTGAAAACATTTGAAAAGAAAGCTGTGGTCTCAGCAGTAGATAAAGGAAAGAGGCCAGTGATTAGTCAGCCTAGCACTCCACTTCCACCACAGCCGCCTCAGAAGCAGCCCTTTCAGATAGTTCCTCAACATACTAGAGATCCCTCCTTCATCCCTTTTAGAGAGAGATTGGCAAAGCCTTATCCATTTAAAAGGGAGTCAGTTAAGAAGATCTTCAGAAGTCTGTTAAAGAAACCAGATTTTCAGTTGCCAGAGGCTAGGAGGCCTGAGGATGAGAGCAAGAAAGATGATCCCAAGTATTGCCCGTACCACAGGATGCTTAGTCACCCTCTTGAGGACTGCGTTGTGTTCAAAGATTGGCTTGAGAGGAACTACACCCAAGGTAACATCATAATACCTAAGGAATACTTGGTCGATCCAGAAAAGGCTTCAATTAAGACCATTTCAGGTAATCCTCTTAACTCTTCTTGTTTTGTTGAAGATGGTTGGGACATTGCTTTGTCCCGGGCACTTAAAAAGTCGATTAACAAGTCTTTTCGTCTTTCTCAACAGCTGACTACGATAGCCCAGGCCCCGGTGTGGAAAGTTGACCTGGACGCTTCGCAGAAGGATGTTGAGCCACTTCCCTCTCCAGTAGTCTTAGGAACTACTGAGAAAAATGTAAAAGAAGAAAAATTTGATTTTGTAGAGAGGAAGTGTGTAGATGAGAGATGTATTAGAATGGCGGATGGTGGTGTTAAAACCCTTTCCCCTCTTTTGTTATCTGACTTTTACTTTGCCCCATCAAAGGCGAAGGGTCAAAAGATGAATAAAAAACATCCTTCTACTTCTGTCTTGATGATTAACCATGAATCTCAAATGCAAATTGATGACTCTCCTGTTTTAAATCAAACTCCTAATGAAGCAAATATCGAGGTTAATCAAACCGACCTCCCCGAATCGACTATTCAAGAAGAGGTCGAATGTGAAGCTTTATCAGAAAGTGATTTCCCTCAAATCAATTTCCAAGGAAATCCTATCTTGATAGAACTTTCAGATTCTGACTCGCTTTCAGGAAATGATGATCCAACACCTATGGTGTGTGTAGACACTGCCCTAGTTTGCCCGCCCGAAGACGTCGAGCAGGTGCAACTCCGTGGCGGTAAAGTCTTACCCCCTAGGTTGCCCCCTCAGGACAAAGGCAAGCAATCCTCATTCGAAAATCTAATCCGGATTCCCCTCAACAACCAGAATTCCCTTTAATTCCTCCGGGTTTCGAGTCTGTCGTTCCTAAGGTTGATTACAATGTTCTAGCCCACCTTAGGAAGTTGCCAGCAAAATTAAGTATTTATGACGCCCTCCTTCTCTCCAAAGAAATGAGGGAGTCTCTAATTAAAGCACTTCTCGATCCCGAGATTTGCTTAACACAGTTGGCTGCAACTTCAGAAGGTGAGGCTCTCTACTTCAAAGAGGTCCCTGGGGTTACCTTTTCAGACGAAGATTTACTCTTGGGAACTGCTGACCACAATCGTCCCCTCTACATCACTGTAGATGTGGGAAATTTCAAGTTATCAAGAGTCCTTGTTGATCCGGGTGCATCGGTCAACGTGATGAACATAAAGACCTTGCTTATCTCAGAGTTGATACTAGCAAGCTTTCAACCGACAGGTTGGTGCTTCGTGGGTTCAACGAGAAGGGCGAGAGAGCTTTAGGTTCAATCACTCTACTCCTGGAAATAGGAGGTTTAAAAACTGAAGCTAAATTTCATATAATTGATTCGACTACGTCCTTTAACGCACTTCTAGGTAGACCTTGGATTCACGAATATAGAATGGTTCCATCTACCCTGCACCAATGCGTTAAGTATCAACGAGACGGCATTGAACATGTGATTAAGGGTGATTTGCAACCATTCTCGATTCAAGAAATTGGGATCTACGAAGATGCTGCATATTTCATACCAAAAGGGTCCTCGTCCCGTTCTAAATTAGAGATCAAATTTGAGGAGAAAATGGTTGGACAAAAATTCAACCAAAAGAAAGAAAAAGATAAGAATATCAATCAAGAAATGATTCAATCGAGTAGTGAAGACGACTCTGATATCGTTGTCCTTAGACCTCCAAGCACATTACCTCAAAGAGGTGGGAGGATGGCTTTAAGGGCACGAGGTCGAGGCCGCGCTTCATTAGACAGGAGAGCAGCACCCGTATACATTGATTTGGAATCAGATTCCGATGGTGAACTAGAAAGTCAAGGTGCTGCCCTCTCTCTCGATTATCAAAACATAAATACTCCTCCAAAATTTGATCTCACCTTAGACCAGGACAGTGACCCTGAGGTAGATATTTCAAAAGTTAAAAGTGACGAGCCTGAATTAACAATGTATGAAAAGCTCACTAGAAGGATTGAGGCCCTTTCTCTGACCCCACTGTCGGCAGGCAGGGTTGTAGGGTTGGAAGTCAAAGTGGCCCCCAACTTGGATGGTGAAGTTAAGAAAGTCCAGAAATTCTTTCCTGGCTCCTCCTCCGCAAGGGACGAAGGTGATGTAACCCTTGAGGAGGCAGATTTTAATGAATTAATGGAATTACCTTTCGGCTACTTCCCTGTTTGTGTAAAAAATACTTTTTCTAAAGGTTCTATACCATACCGATGGACTAAGGGTCAAGCTAGATACCACGAGAATATTTGGCGAACAAAAATAAATAAAAATCCAACAAGTGGTATTGGCTTTGGAACAGTTAGTTCATTCGATGATGATGAGTATTGCCTAATGATAACTTACCATCTCGATTCTCCAAATGTCCCTACAGATCCTCCTTGTCCTCTAGATGGACTCTGTTTGGAGACTTTAGACGATCCCGATGATCTTCAAGTTCGGGATGCACCCCCTGAATTTGAAGAGGAAATTAAGTCGACAGTCGATGAGTTGAGAGAAATTAACCTGGGAAACGATGATGACCCCCGTCCGATTTTCATAAGTACTTTGTTGAGCGAGGGTGAAACCCAAGACTTAATCCAGTTGTTATTCGAGTTCAGGGATTGCTTTGCCTGGACATATGACGAAATGCCAGGTTTGCCTGCTGAGGTAGCAGTTCACAAACTTGGAGTTCGGCATGATGCCATCCCTGTTAAACAAGCTCCTCGACGCATGCGCTTAGAGATTGAGCAACAAGTCGTTTCTGAAGTTAAGAAATTGGCAGAAGCCGGATTCATTCGAGAGGAACAATATCCCTCTTGGGTGGCCAGCGTCGTGCCAGTTCGAAAGAAAAATGGTCAGATTCGGATTTGTGTCGACTATAGGGATCTGAATAAGGCATGCCCTAAAGATGAGTTCCCTCTACCAATACCAGAACTCATGGTGGACATTGCCTCCTCACATGCTATTTTCTCATTCATGGATGGCTCGTCGGGTTATAACCAAATCAAGATGGCCCCTGAAGATGAGAGAAATACGGCGTTCAGAACCCCTATTGGAATCTTTTGTTATAAGGTAATGCCATTCGGCTTAAAGAATGCCGGAGCAACCTACCAACGGGCCATGACCCGTATCTTTGACGACTTAATTCATAATCAAGTTGAATGTTATATTGATGATTTAGTTGTCAAGAGCAAGGTTAAAGAGGCTCACCTGTATGACTTAAGAGTTGTTTTCGAACGGTTGCGCCGCTACGATTTGAAAATGAACCCCTTGAAGTGCGCCTTCGGCGTCGCTTCGGGAAAATTCTTAGGATTCGTAGTGAGGCACCGCGGAATCGAGATAGATCCTGCTAAAATTGAAGCCATCTTAGATATGCCATCCCCTAAGAGCCTTACTCAGTTAAGGTCTCTACAAGGTAGATTGGCATATATAAGGAGGTTTATTTCTAATCTTTCCGGGAGATGTCAACCCTTTTCTGTCCTTGCGAAAAAGGATACTAAATTCGTATGGGGCGAGAAGTGTCAAAATGCTTTTGACGATATCAAACAATACCTTTCTAACCCGCCAGTCTTGGCAGCTCCGATTCCGGGAAAGCCATTAATCCTCTACACCGCAGCTCTAGATGAGTCTTTAGGTGCCCTGTTAGCTCAAGTTAACGACGAAGGAAAGAGAATGCTCTCTACTACCTTAGTCGAAGACTCCTTCCTACTGAAATTCGATACCCGTCAATTGAGAAGCATTGTCTTGCTTTAGTTTTTGCAGCTCAGAAACTGAGGCATTACATGCTCTCTCACTCAATCAGTCTGATTTCAAGAGTTAATCCTTTGCAATATCTTATGACCCGACCTACGTTGTCAGGACGTTTAGCTCGTTGGTCTATGATATTGTTGCAATTTGAGATTACTTTCACTCCTCTTCGTGCTGTGAAAGGACAGGCTGTTGCCGACTTTCTGGCAGCACACCCGCTGCCAGCAGATTCTCCTCTGAATGATGACTTACCCGACGAACAAATCATGAGTTTGGGGGAATCTGGCGAGGCCATCTGGGAATTATATTTTGATGGGGCAGCATCCTCTCGTAGGATTGCGACTCAACAATCTGTAATTCCTGGAAAGGCTGGAGTCGGTCTAATTTTTATTACACCAGAAAAAGGAATGATGCATTTTTCCTACCACTTATCGGAGCCTTGCACAAACAACGAAGCTGAATACGAAGCTCTGATAACTGGTTTGGAACTTGCAATTCTAATGGAGATTAAAGAGATTAAGATCTTTGGAGATTCCCAACTGGTTATTAACCAAGTCGCCGGAACTTATAAAGTCTTGAATCCGAATCTCCTAAAATATCACCAGTACACACTTCACTTGTTGGAACAAATCCCCATTGCTACTTTGTATAGGGTTCCCCGTGGAAGCAATTCTGCGGCGGATGCCTTAGCAAAACTTGCAAAGGAATTTGCATGTCCTGAGGAGGATTCCATCCCTATAGAGATACAGGGTCGTAAGACTCTCTCCCTTATAGATTTGGAACACATTAGTAAGACTCCCCTTCAGATCCTTTCTGCCTCTTCGACAACTGACGAAGAAGGCGATTGGAGACGACCCTTAGTCGATTACCTTAAAGAAGGGAAGCTTCCCCAGGATAAATCACTCTCCAACCAGATTAAGAAACGTGCCCTATCATATGCACTAGTTAACGATCTGTTGTACCGTCGGTCTTTCGATCACATGTGGCTGCGCTGTTTGAACAAGCGAGAAGCCCAGAAAATTGTTAATGAAGTTCATTCAGGACTGTGCGGTGCTCATCAATCGGGTCCAAAAATGAAATTAAAGATTAAAAGACTTGGATATTATTGGCCTACAATGATTGACGATTGCATGAATACTGCAAAGCACTGTCATCAATGTCAGGTCCATGGTGTGGTTTTACATCAGCCGCCTAATGTGTTACACACTACGATAGCCTCGTGGCCCTTCGAGAGTTGGGGCATGGATATCATTGGGCCGATTGACCCTCCCTCCGCGAGAGGTCATCGTTTCATATTAGCAGCGACTGATTACTTTTCAAAGTGGGCGGAAGCAATTCCCCTACGAAACGTAACATCACACCATGTCTTAAAATTCTTTCGTGACCATATTGTATATCGAGTTTAGAGTTGTATAAATCCGATAATGGTTCAAGCCCATGACAAGTTAGTGCGACCTAGGACCTTCCAAGCGGGAGACTTGGTATTGGTCCTTCGGAGGCCTATCTTGGCCCATCGGAAGCTGGGAGGCAAATTTGAACCTACGTGGGAAGGACCCTTCATTATAGAGACTGTATACGAAGGAGGCTCGTATCAGTTAGTAGATTGTAAAGGGAACCACCCGATGCTACCTGTCAATGGGCGTTTCCTTAAGAAATACTATGCTTGATGTAGCTCATTTTATCAATTAATAAAACTTCCTTTTCTTGATTTATAACTTGATTCTATCTTTTTTTTTTTAAGGTCTTCTTTTTTTAACGCTCTTCGCCTTTTCCTTAAGGTTAGGTCCTTCCTTCCCTTAGGATTAGACCCGCTAGTGGTGGAGTACGCCCTCTGTGGCACCCATCCTGGCTTTTACCTGTGGATCAGTGGTGGAGTACGCCCTTCGTGGCACCATCCTGATTCTCGTTCGCTAGTGGTGGAGTATTGCCCTTCGTGGCACCATCCTAGTTTTGCCAGTTGAGGTCCTCTGTGTGGAGCAAGTTTCCTCCCCACATGACCATTCGCTAGTGGTGGAGTACGCCCTTCGTGGCACCATCCTAGTTTGCCAGTTGAGGTCCTCTGTGTGGAGCAAGTTTCCTCCCCACATGACCATTCGCTAGTGATGGAGTACGCCCTTCGTGGCACCATCCTAGTTTGCCAGTTGAGGTCCTCTGTGTGGAGTAAGTTTCCTCCCCACATGACCATTCGCTAGTGGTGGAGTACGCCCTTCGTGGCACCATCCTAGTTTGCCAGTTGAGGTCCTCTGTGTGGAGCAAGTTTCCTCCCCACATGACCATTCGCTAGTGGTGGAGTACGCCCTTCGTGGCACCATCCTAGTTTGCCAGTTGAGGTCCTCTGTGTGGAGCAAGTTTCCTCCCCACATGACCATTCGCTAGTGGTGGAGTACGCCCTTCGTGGCACCATCCTAGTTTGCCAGTTGAGGTCCTCTGTGTGGAGCAAGTTTCCTCCCCACATGACCATTCGCTAGTGGTGGAGTACGCCCTTCGTGGCACCATCCTAGTTTGCCAGTTGAGGTCCTCTGTGTGGAGCAAGTTTCCTCCCCACATGACCATTCGCTAGTGGTGGAGTACGCCCTTCGTGGCACCATCCTAGTTTGCCAGTTAATCTGCCTATTAGGAGTAAGTCTTCTATCAGCATCCTATAGGCCTAAGGTTGGGTGATGCCCTTCCTTAGACCCAAGGTTAGGTATTCCCTACCTTGGTTTTACCAGTTTTCCTTATCCAATAGGTGTAAGCCTTCCATTAGCATCCTATAGGCTTGAGGTTGGGAGATGATCTCCCCTTCACTCTCAGAATTCTACTTCCATTCGGTCAACGCCAATGTGTGCAGCAGAAGTTCCTTCTACTACACACATTGGGGGTCCATTTGTTGACCTCATTTTTGTATGAGGTCACTAAGACCCATCCAGAATCCAGATTTAATCCTAGACCCTAGGATCCACTCTAGACCTTAGGATCCTTCTAGATCCAAGACCTTAGAGCCTATTCTAGAGCCTAGGATTCCCTTAAATCCTAGATCTTAGAATTCTTCTAGATCTTAGGATCACTCCAACTTCAAATCAAACTCCACCCTTGATCAACCTCAATTTTAAATCAATTCCTATATTTAATCCACTCCAATTTCAATTTGATTCCTACCTGTGATCAATTTGAATCTCAAACTCCATCCAATTCAAATCCAAATTAATTCAAACTTCAAATCAAATCCAAACCCAGAATTCAGACTCAAATCCAAACTCTAGAGGCCCTGTCCTAAACACCCTTTTCAGAGATTTTTCAAACATTTCAAAACCCAGTCAAATGATCTCTGATTCAGGGTCTATCACTTGCAAAGTGATAAGACATGTCTCTAGAGGTTACCCTCCAACTTTGAGCTCATTCTGAGGTCTCTAACCCCAGAATCTGAATTAAAATTCAAAGGCTGTAAAACCTTCAAATATTTACAGCCTATGCCACTGAACCTAACCCCTTTGAGATCTTGACCTTGGAACCCTTATCCAAGCCTCCAATCACTTCCAGACCCTTGATTTTAACCCATTGAGCAGTAAACTGCATTTTTCAGACCCATTTTTGACCATAGTTAACCAATAGGTCAAAATTGACCAAAATACCCCTATGGGGCTCAAATAGGGATTTCAAACCAAATGAGCTCCAAATGGGATGCAACCACCTTTGACAAATTTCAAATGTCATTTCAAATCTTTTGAACCTATTTCCAACCCTTGAGTCAACCTGGTTGACCAAGTCAACTGGTTTGACCCAAGAGGCCCTTTAAGGGTCCAAACATGTGTTTTGACCCAAATGACCTCTCTAAGTCATCCAACCACTTCCATTAACCTTAAAGTATCATTTCAAACCTGTTGAGCCCAAACCCAGACCCTGGGTCAACCTGGTTGACCAAGTCAACCTAGGTTGACCAAACAAGCCCTTAAGGTTTCAAATAGTGATTTTGACCAAATTGATCCCTCCAAACCTTGGGACCACATCCAGTAGACTCAGGATGACATTCTGAATTTGTTGAATCCATTTCTAGCCCCTGAACCCAACTGGTTGACCAAGTCAACCAGTTTTGGCCTAAAAGCCCATTAAAGGCCCATTAAGCCTTCTTGATTCAATTGACATGCATGGCTCTTGGAACCACCCTCCAATCCACCTAATCAACCCATTTGAATTACCTAGGTGAAAATTCCATAACCCTTGATGGGGTTGACTGGTCAACCAGTCAACTCAAAGCTTAAGGGACCATTTGTATGGTCAAACCTTTCAACCCATTGAACCTAGCTCAAGCCACACCCATCCAGCCACTTGGAAAGACTCCATGACCTGCTTGGATGCCACATCAGCCCCATTGACCAGTTGACTGGTCAATTTAGTCAAACCAAGGGTTTAGACCCTTTTAAAAGGTCCTAATCAGCCTTTTAAACCTTTTTCCCTGATTTAACTCCCCAAGGCCGACCTATTAGTGACCTAAAGCCCTCTAATAGGCTCCCTAACCGAGCTCCACCCCCTGTTTAGCCATAAGTGGCAATGCTCCCCTCCACTCATCCCAAGTCCACCCAATGGGAATGAGGCATGTCCAGCCCTTTCCGCAGCCTTCCAGCTTTCCCAGGGACAGGTGGCATCATCTGGAGAGTCCAGGAGTAGATCCCAGCCATCCAATCCAGCC
This sequence comes from Dendrobium huoshanense, assembly GCA_016618105.1. NCBI lineage: Eukaryota > Viridiplantae > Streptophyta > Magnoliopsida > Asparagales > Orchidaceae > Dendrobium > Dendrobium huoshanense. The sequence goes on from CM028345.1 coordinate 19,951,487, forward strand.
CAGGCCACTTGAATAGGGAAAAAGGTGATTTTGAAGCATTGGATCAAAGCATCTTCTCTCACTAACCCTAGCCTCCCAGAGCAAATTCTTCAGTTCGTTTTGGATCTCCAGAGCCTCCTCTACCTCCCCACTACAAAATCCAAGTGGTTGCACGTCACCGGCGGCGAGTTCCCGGCGAGCCCACCACCTAGACCGTCCCAAGCCTATAGCAGTCGATCCAGACGTGTTCGAGCTCGGGTTCGTGCTGGGGATCTTCACTTGGACAGTCTACAAGCTCATCCATCCAGAAATTTCGAAGATCTAACGGTATAACTCCTTAAAACCCTAGATCTAGTTCACATTAGTTAGATCTAAATAGCTTTATGTTTTAGGGTTTGGCTGAAACAAATCTTTCCCCATTATTTCTGTTCATGCCTACTCTCTGTGTTTAAAATTTCAAGTGATTTGGTCCACCCGATCGGAAGAACGAACCAAAAAACGGATCCTAGGGCGTCATTCGCAGTTCGCTGCAGATGTACGTTTTCTAGACCGTTGATCACGCGATCAACGGTCTAGATCTTGCCGTTCCGCGCTTTGGTTCGACCGTGTATTCGGTTTTGTTCGATCGATCGACCGGCGAGATCAGGGCCGTCCATTCGGAACAGCGGGATCAAATCTCCGCCGTTTGATCTTCTCCTGGTGAGATCAACCGCGGGATCTGATCTCAGCCGTTAGATTGAACCCGCGGTTAATCCAACGGCTGCCACGAGCCGCTGACGTGGTTAAGTGAAAACCGCGTGAAGCGGCCCGCGGCCGACGCGTGTCCCCGCCGTCACGCGGTTTCGATCCCGCGAATCCGCGCGTGCCGCGTGTCTGACCGCCGCCGTTTAATTAAGGAAAATTGTTTTTAATTTGTTTTAATTACAGAAACTTTAGAAAATCATAGTAAATTAAATACAAAGTCAAAAAATGAGTATAATATATCAAAATTTTCAGAATTTCATCTAGTTTATTTTAAAAATAAAATCAAACTCTTGTTATTATTTTATTAGTAATTTAAGAAATACAAAAAGTATATTTTATTTTTAATTAATTATGTATAAATTATTTTTATCTGAAATTTGGCATGCATGTTTTTGAGTGCATGGCTGATCTCCAGAAAAATTTTCAATATTATTTGACTGGATTTTGATAGTATTTAGAATTATTGGAGCATATTAACCTTTTTTATATTTAATTAAATATTAAATATTTTGAAAATATTATAAAAAAATCTTTTTTATTATCAAACTTCTCTGGAGATCAGTGGGTCTTTCAACTCATCAAAATGTATTTTAATAATATTTTTAATTATTTATAATATATATTTATATATATTATATATTATATATATTTCCATATTATATTTATATATTTTAAAATATATTTTGAGGCTATATATATTTAAATCTTTAAATGTTTAAGAGGTCACTTGAAATCTTAAATGTAGATTGAGCATATTTGAATAGAAATAAAGGGGATGATTAGTGGATAATCATTCCTTGATTATTCACTAATTTTGTCTTAATTATGTTAATTAGTTAATTGCATGCTTAAGGTGCACACACCACCTAGCCTAGGCTCTCCTAGACCTAAGGACTTGTTTGCTTGCTATTTGTGTATGCATGCCATGTTTACTCAAAGGGTTAGAGGAACTTTGATTTGAACCTATTCAAACTAGTGACACAATTAAGGACAATAATTAGGAACTTTGAGTAGAAAACTTAGAAAATATATTGTGCTTAGAATTGATATCCATTTGACTTGGAATTTGAACCATTTAAACTTAGTGACATTCTTAGCCTTAGACAATTTATTTTACTGATTTTTGAAATCATTAAGACCACTAATTAATTTTCTAAGTCTTAAACCCTTAATTAAGCCTTTAAAACTTCTAAAATTGTAATAAATCCAATTTAAATCCAAAAATCACATATAAACCCTCAAACTGACCAGAATCTGGTCCTTAATCCATGATAATTGAAAGCCCCTTGATTTGACAGCAATTTAAACCCTAATTTAATTTTAAGTGAAAATCAATATTTAATTAAGATAATTAATTAATAATAATTAAAAAATCCCAAAATCTCCCAAACACTTGGGGATCCCTCCTTAGGTTATTTCTGACCTTTGGAGGTGTTTTCAAGAGATTGGGAACACACCCTTGTTTGAAGCAAAATCCAAATCACCCAAACTCACTTGCATTCAACTCATAGTGATGTCTAGTATTTATTAAAAATATTAAATTCCAGAAATTTGCAATATTTTAAAAGTCAACAAATTGGTCAAACCGTAGTTAAAACTAGTTCAAAACTTCAAACCTTCGTAATAAAATGTAGAAAAATCCGATTTCAACGTACTTACCTTCTAACTGATCGTAGTAAGGTCTAGTATTTTAATAAAATACAAACATTCCATAATTTGAGCTTAATCAAAAAGTCAATTTTCAACCCTTAATTAAATCATTAAAATATTCAAAAATTCATAAAACTCAAATTTATTCTAAAACTCAGAAAATATTGGTTTGATGCTTAAAACACTTAACAAATCCTTTAAAACACAACAACCACTCTAAAGTTGAAGTTTATTGGCTGGACTACTCCGGGCTGCGGGGCTAAGTGTCCTAAGGAGGCTGGTTCCTCGAGCCTGGTGGCACAACGCCACGAATGGATTCTAAGGGGTGTTAAATCTTAAAATAGATTAATCTTTAATTATTTAACATTTTAAAAAATCTCTAATTCAATTACATTAATTTGGTTTATCGGCTGGACTACTCCGGGCTGCGGGGCTAAGTGTCCTAAGGAGGCTGGTTCCTCGAGCCTGGTGGCACAACGCCACGAATCAATTAATGGCAAACTTAAATTAATCAACTTTAAAAATCAGTAACTAACTCTTTTTTTATTAATCCACTCTTTTAATTCCAACCAACTTAAATAACTTAATCAACCCCGATTGCTACTGGGTAACCCAGGCCTACGAGGCTATTAGCTTAGCCCCAAGGAAGGTGAAATAAACTTCACGGCCTCGGTGTGAAACAAAGGTAGCAATCAATTAACTTTTAAAATATGTTTAATTAAAATTCTTAATTCATTAATACTTAAATTTTAATTTAAATTCCCTTCTAAGCCTTAACAAATCCAAACTTTTAGACAACTTCAATTAATACCTACTTTAGGATCTATCCCAGCCACACGACCTTTCTCACACACTTTAGATGATGTGCTAGGACAACCAACTCTAGATCTAGGTTAGGCCGGTGTTTACTTTACTGCTGTGTGCCGGATTTTTTCGTAGTTTTCACTGCATGTTGTGGATGAAATTGCTTTGCTGTGTCTGCTTACTTTTTCTGTACTCTGTGGATGGATTGATGTGTTTGGCGACTAGATTACCCTTAGGTTAGGTACGATCTGGATGTTGACACAGTTTTCTGCAGGTGGCCACGCTCATGCAGGGCAATATAAAAAGGGGGCAAATTAAAAAATGCATAAATATTATAAACTCTTTGCACAGGTGCTTCAGCTGCTAAAGCCCCCAAATAAAAAGAGCGTGGCCAGTGTGTTTACTTTCTTTTCTGCTCATATACAACTGCTTGGGAATAACTGCTTTTTATATATTAATTGCTTAGGATAACCCTGCAGGTGAGTCTAGATTTTTATTTTGATATCAATGTAATTTGTGTAAGTGTCAAGTGTTGTGAAAGTTGGTTTTGAGTTGGGATACATAGATCCAAAGCTTGGATTCCAAAGAGGAAAGGATACCCCTTTAGGGAACACTCCTTTTCCATTTGGAAATCCAAATTTGGATCATACCTCTTCCTTACCCAAAGAGGAAAGAGTGGCCTCCCCCTTAGAGGGAAGTGCCCTCTTATCCATTTGGGTAATCCACTACGAAGATTCCAAGAAGATTGAAGAAAAGGAGTCCAAAGAAGAATGAATTGAAGATTTGAAGATTTGAAGATTGAGAGTATCCCACTCAAAATAACTTGCGTCATTACTAGGTTTAGAATCCGGGTTGTTGTCAGTGGTGCCCGGCCACTTTACTTTCTGTAATATTCTGGTTTGTAATAAGCAAGGCAATTCTGCCTATGGACATTTATTAATTAATTTGTATTTGATGTAATGATTTGATTGCCTTTAGGATTACTTGTTTTTACTAGTTTTTTGGCGATTGCATGCCGCTCTTTGTTTTCGCCTGGATACGTGAGACTCGTGAGGGTGTGAAATTTTTCTACTCATAATCTTAAAAGTCTAAATTTTAGTGAGTCTAAATAACATAGAAAGATAACGAATCTAGGGAATTAGCCGGGGATCGACCCCGGGGTCGCATGCATATTTCTGCATTACTCTTTCCTTGTTTTAGACCCTTCCCCGCCTGCGGGTAGAGTCCGGATAGTCTGACCTATGAGGACGAGGTGCCGGACCTGGGGAAGTCCAGTCTTCTAAAAAATTATTTTATAAGCCTGTTTTTAAAATTTCAAGCATATTTGATTTGAGGTTGTTAACCAGCATGCATTGCATTAGATACAAATTAAAGAGTCAAAATTTTAATTTCATAGTCCTTAGCATTTTAGCACCCAACATAAGTCAAAGGGGCCAATTAGGAGAATCTCTAGATGTCGGCCCCGCCTCCCCAAAACTTTAATTATAACGTCCCTACCACTCTTTCATAAAAGACCGGATTCATCTCTTTTAAATCGATTAGGTGGTTAGCTGGCTCCCCAATCCAGGCCGGGGTAAGTCCAGACCTTGCACTGCATTAGTTAGGATCGGACGACTGTGGTCCAGTGTCCAAAATAGATTTAGGTTCCGGGGCAGATCTTTGATTATAAGACCCCAAACTTCGGGAATCTAATCCCAAATTTCTAATAAATGCTCAACTCTAATTAAATACCATTTCAAATCCAAAACATAAAGCCCAACACTTAGATTAAGTTGGACACTTTCGGATGGTTCTGGAATCTCAAAGTGTCCCCTACCTCCACCCTTTATTCCGTTATAACTGTTCAATTTTGATCCATTCCCTTTTGATTTTCCAATAATTCTATTCATGTCTTTTGATATCACTCCTAGAAATCTAAACAAAATTTTTGCCACTATTTTAATCGAGAGTTTC